>OX465286.1:20961851-21634075 GCA_949987705.1 Thereva unica | reverse complement strand
GGTTATGTTTCACGTAAATCCACACATACACACATATGGACACATAAGTGCACATACGCAATATGGGTCTATGAACATGAGAACTAAAAAAGCCCCTCCGACGTGATCCACCCCCGCGGGACTGGCTAATAAGCATTACATCGCGGGGGTCGTTCAGCTTCATTCAGCTGCTTCTGCTCGCGGCATTTCTGTGCCTTTCTCTATTTCTTAAGGCTTCTTCTTGCCTTAGCTTTCTGTGAATGGTCTTGAGGGTTGCTTCCACGTCCCTCCACATTTCCTCAGACCTCATCATATGGTCTAGGATGTTTTCGGGCGTTAGTGGCTCCTCGACCCTTTCTTCTAGTTTCGCCCTTTCCTCGGCGAATCTCGAGCAGGTGAAGAAGACGTGTTCTGCGTCTTCCTCCGTCGCTGGGCATACTGGACACAACGGTGAATCATCGTGCCCGAAGCGGTGGAGGTATTTCCTATACCCCCCGTGTCCGCTCAGGAACTGCGTGAGGTCGTAACTTACTTCCCCACGCTCCCTCGTAGCCCATATTTCCACGTTAGGGATAAGTCTGTGGGTCCAGCGACCCTTAACGGACTCGTCCCACTTCGCCTGCCATTCCCTTAAAGACTCGCAGCGCGCCATCTGCCGCCGCACCCTTCTTGGCTCCCCTCCACCATATTCTGGGTCATAGAGACGCATGCCCTCCCTCGCCAGAATATCTATGGGAATCATCCCAGCTATCACGCACGCCGCATCGTCGGACGTGGTCCTGTACGCGCAGCAAGCGCGAAGTGCACTTAGCCTATAAGCACCCCTCCATTTTCTGCTATTTGCAGTCCTGTTTAACGCTGCTGCCCACACTGGCGCTGCGTATAACAGGACTGAGCTTACCACCCTCCCCAAGAGGAGGCGGCGACTCGGTCTAGGGCCCCCAACATTGGGCAGCATTCTTGCGAGTGCTGCACAAATCGCAGACGCTTTGTCTGCCGTGCCCTCCAAGTGCGCTTTGAAGTTTAGCCTCCGGTCGATCATCACTCCCAGGTACCTTAGTGCGGGCTGTGAGTGGATGATCTGTTCCCCTACTTTTATCCTTACGGATACTAGCTTTCGTCGCTTGCTGATCAGCACTACTTCCGTTTTGTGCTCTGCCAGCTTCAACCCAGCGCGTTCTAGCAACGCTTTTATTTCCCAGATCGCTTCGTTTGCATACAGTTCGATGTCATCTGGGTGTTTTCCTTCGACAACTACCCCGATATCATCTGCAAACCCGATCGCCACTGCTTCCTTTGGAAGACGAAGCCCCAACACATCATTGTACATTGCGATCCATAGGAGAGGGCCCAGGACGGAACCTTGCGGGACACCGCATGTTGTCCCGAACACTTTAGGATCATCATCCGAATCACAATGAAGCGACCTACCCTGAAGGTAGTCGGCCACTACACGCACTAGGTACTTTGGTGTGCCTAGCTTGATCAACGCCTCAACTATTTTGCTCCACCTCGCTGAGTTGAAAGCATTTTTAACGTCAAGGGTTATCAATGCGCAGCAGTGATTTTTTTCTATGGCGGCTCTTGCTATGCCCACCACCATATTGACTGCATCAGTCGTCGACCTTGCCTTTCTGAAGCCGAATTGCTTGTCCGACAGGCCACCTACCCTTTCGACGCTAGGGAGAATCCTATTACAGATCACCCGCTCGAAAAGTTTGCCTATACAACTAAGGAGGCATATCGGTCTGTAGGACGATGGGTCCCCTAGAGGTTTGTTCGGCTTCGGTAGGAGCACGAGTTTCTGCTGTTTCCATCGCTCAGGAAAAAGTCCCTCTCTCAGGCACGCTGTGAAAACTTCAGCAAACCTGTCTGGCGCTATCGTAGCTGCTAGCTTCGCCGCTTTATTTGGTATGCCATCCATGCCTGGGGCCTTATTGATGGCTACCTTTTTTGCGGCCTCCAGGATCTCATCTGCGGTTATTGCAGGTATCTCTTCTGGGTCCACCTGGAGGGTGGGTAGATCGACCGTGCGTACGTTCTGTGGAAACAGGACGTACACAATACTCTGGAGCAGCGCGGGGCAGGTGATCGGCGGAGAGCGTTTGCCCTTAACCGCTGACATAACCATTTTATAGGCTCCACCCCAGGGGTCCGAGTCTGCTTCTCTGCACAACCTTTTGAAGTGCTCGGATTTGCTTCTAGCGATGGCCTTGTTCAGCATTTTTCTCGCTTCCTTATATCTCTGCAGGAGTTCATCGAAATCCGGACGATTCCGGCCTCTCTGAGTTTTCCTTCTCGCCTTCAGACAGGTCCTTTGGCATTCATCGATCTCTGCATTCCACCAGAAGTTTGGTGAAAGCCTACGATTGCCGGCGCGCCGTGGCATGCATGCGTCACATGCCCGTTTCACCGATTCTTCTATTTCCTCTGCCCCTTCCCTGGCACCTCCTGCCGACCTCGCATCATGCAGGAATACTTCCTCGAACACCTCTGCGTCGAGTTTCTTAACGGCCCATCCTCTAGCCGTTCCGTACCTAGGATTCCTCTTTTCTATACGCTGACCAACCTCGAAGATGATGGCTTGGTGGTCGCTGTGCGTGTACAAATCGCTCACCTGCCACTGTAGGTCTTTGGCCACTGAATCACTCACATAAGTGATGTCGATTACAGATGCTCTCCCACCCCTTTGGAAGGTGTTTTCGCCTCCAGTGTTGACTAACACTACGTTAAGTCGCGAGAATACTTCTAGAAGTATGCGCCCTCTTGCATTCGTTTGTCGACTGCCCCATTCGACAGCCCAAGCATTAAAATCACCCGCTAGTATTACCGGGTGATGGCGACTCGCGTCGGCGGCTAACCTTTCCAGCATCGACTCGTAATCGTCTAGTGTCAGGCTTGTCGCCGCATAGCAGCTGTAGACGTGTATTCCGCCTACTTTTGCCCGCGTGAAGCCATTCTCTGGGCTTCTCATGGTATCTTCCATGGCTCGGCTCCCGCACGTCCATATCGCTGACGTGCCGCTGCTATCGTTTATCCAGACGCCGCTGTGCAGGTTTCTATACTGCTCGCAGACGATTGCGACGTCGATTTTTTCCTCGTAAACTGTCTGTGCCAGCAGATCTTGTGCCGCTTGACAGTGGTTCAAGTTAATCTGTATGAACCTTATCTTCGACTTCGACTTCTTTGAACTGCTGCCCTGTACAGTGGGCACCTATTACTCCCCGTAGCGTGAGCGTCGTGCTCGCCCTTCCATTTATCTCCTTTACATAGGAGGCATTTAGGGCTCTTATTGCAGTCCTTAGCAATATGTCCCCCCCCCCGCATCTCCAGCATAGCTCCTTCATGTTCTGAGCGCTGGTGCATTTCCTAGCGATATGACCTATCCCAAAACATTTGAAGCACTTAATTGGTGCTGTTGTCTCCCGTATCCGGCAAACAACCCAGCCGATGCGAACCTTCCCCGCCTCAAGTGCCTTTTTTGCGCTAGCGACCGGAAGGCTTATTATGGCCGTCTGCGTACCACCATATGCCTTTCTTACTCTTACGTCCTCCTCCTGCACCTCCATCAGTTTCAGCTGCCCCCGCAGCGCTTCGCATACCTCCAGCGTAGTGGTAATCTCGTCCAGATCCCTGCACTCGATTAACACGCGGTTGGTACCTGCCCTAACCTCTGCCGCCTCCCCGATTGACGTCTTGATCTTTTGCTTAAGATCTTCCGTCTTTCCCTCGCCAGCTGCCAGCTCCATTAGAAGATCGCCCTTTTGAGTTCTTCTAATGCGCATGACCCTATTCCCCAACTCCTATATATATATATATATATATATATATATATGTATATATATATATATACAGTCACCGAAATAATTATAGGTTCACCCATGAAAACCTCAAAAGCGAAAGCAAAGCGTTAAATTTTTTATATGAACCTCTAATTATTTCGGTGACTGTATATATATCTATATATATAAAAATGGAACGTGATTTGTGTTCGGATGCTTAAAACTTGAAAACGGCTGGACCAAACTGTATACTTTCTTTGCAGATTTTTTTCGTAATTCCTATGTGAAGGTTTAGGAAAAAAAATGAAAAAAATCTCCACTGGTGGCGCTGTAGGCGCACATTAGCAGCCATCTCAAGAGGGCGGATTACCATTTTCTTTACAGCCCCTCGACATGGATATCAAATGAAAGGGTATGGTAAGTAGAACACCAAAGGCAATATAGTATACTCTATATATCGTTTGGTCCATGGCAGTCATCTCAAGAGAGCAGATGAGCATTTTCTTCACAACCCCTTCGAAATGGGTATCCAATGAAAGAGTATGATAAGTAGAACAATATAAGCAATATAGTATACTCAATATGTCGCTTGGTCCATTGCGGCCACCTCAAAAATGCGGATTACCATTTTCTTCAAAACCCCTTCGAGATGGGTATCAAATGAGAGAGTATGATAGGTAGAACACATAAGCAATATAGTATACTCAATATATCGTTTGGTCCAAGGCGGTCATCTCAAGAGGGCGGATGATCATTTTCTTCACTACCCCCTCGACATTGGTATCAAATGAAAGGGCATTATAAGAAGAATGCCATAGACTATGTCTTTAGATTCATGGTGGCCATCTCAAGGGGGCGGGTTACCATTTTCTTCACAACACCCGACACATGGGTATCAAATGAAAGGCTATGAAAAGTAGAACGCCATAAGCAATATAGTATACTCAATTTATAATTTGGTCCATGGCGGCCATCTCAAAAGGGTGGTTTACCATTTTCTTCACAACCCCTCCTAGATGGGTATCAAATGAAAGAGTATGATAAGTAGAACAATATAAGCAATATAGTATACTCAATATATCGTTTGGTCCATAGCGGCCATCTCGAGAAGGCGGATTACCATTTTCTTTACAACCCCTACGACATGGGTATCAAATGAAAGAGTATGATAAGTAGAACACCATAAGCAATATAGTATACTCAATATATCGTTTGGTCCATAGCGGCCATCTCCAGAGGTTGGATTACCATTATCTTCACACCCCTCGACATGGATTTCAAATGAAAGGGTATGATAAGTAGAACACCATAAGCAATATAGTATACTCAATATATCGCTTGGTCCATGGCGGTCATCTCAAGAGGGCGGATGATCATTTTCTTCACTACCCCCTCGACATTGGTATCAAATGAAAAGGCATTATAAGAAGAATGCCATAGACTATGTCTTTAGATTCATGGTGGCCATCTCAAGAGGGCGGGTTACCATTTTCTTCACAACACCCGACACATGGGTATCAAATGAAAGGCTATGAAAAGTAGAACGCCATAAGCAATATAGTATACTCAATTTATAATTTGGTCCATGGCGGCCATCTCAAAAGGGTGGTTTACCATTTTCTTCACAACCCCTCCTAGATGGGTATCAAATGAAAGAGTATGATAAGTAGAACAATATAAGCAATATAGTATACTCAATATATCGTTTGGTCCATAGCGGCCATCTCGAGAAGGGGGATTACCATTTTCTTTACAACCCCTACGACATGGGTATCAAATGAAAGAGTATGATAAGTAGAACACCATAAGCAATATAGTATACTCAATATATCGTTTGGTCCACAGCGGCCATCTCCAGAGGTTGGATTACCATTATCTTCACACCCATCGACATGGATTTCAAATGAAAGGGTATGATAAGTAGAACACCATAAGCCATATAGTATACTCAATATATCGTTTGGTCCATGGCGGTCATCTCAAGAGGGCGGATGATCATTTTCTTCACTACCCCCTCGACATTGGTATCAAATGAAAGGGCATTATAAGAAGAATGCCATAGACTATGTCTTTAGATTCATGGTGGCCATCTCAAGAGGGCGGGTTACCATTTTCTTCACAACACCCGACACATGGGTATCAAATGAAAGGCTATGAAAAGTAGAACGCCATAAGCAATATAGTATACTCAATTTATAATTTGGTCCATGGCGGCCATCTCAAAAGGGTGGTTTACCATTTTCTTCACAACCCCTCCTAGATGGGTATCAAATGAAAGAGTATGATAAGTAGAACAATATAAGCAATATAGTATACTCAATATATCGTTTGGTCCATAGCGGCCATCTCGAGAAGGCGGATTACCATTTTCTTTACAACCCCTACGACATGGGTATCAAATGAAAGAGTATGATAAGTAGAACACCATAAGCAATATAGTATACTCAATATATCGTTTGGTACATGGCGGTCATCTTAGGAGGGTGGATTACCATTTTCTTCACAACCCCTTCGAGATGGGTATCAAATGAGAGAATATGATAAGTAGAACACCATATGCAATATAGTATACTCAATATATCGTTTGATCCATAGCGACCATCTCAAGAGGGCGGATTAATATTTTCTTCACAACCCCTGCGATAGCACATTTATCGCACATACAATTCGGCTTATTTTAGTTATTTATTTATTCACTTCTCTTTTCTTCCTTCGTTCTACAAAAAATTTCCCGTTTCCCGTGGTATATTCTTTTTTGACTTCTTACTGTGTTGAAGCTGTGTGGAAACGTGCAAAAGGATCCCGGAAAGGGATCAACTTGTTGTTGGCATTAAGGGAATTGAAATGGCTTTTTTCTGTGGTATTTATTTCCTTACCGCTCACCCCGCCCCTCAATCAAACCCAAAAATTCCCACCCAGCATCGCAAGAAAATAAAACCCTATGTGTTCCGTTCACTTTAGCAGCTCTATTCTGACCAAAGAATTATTATTATTATTATTATTATTTATTTTCCAATTATGTACAAAGATTAGAATCTTACTGAAGTACATTAACTAAACATAAGGAAAAAAAATTATAAACATGGAAACATTTAAAAAAAATTAATAAAATATAAGAATGAACAAAATAAAAAAAAAAAATTAAAAATTAAAAATTAGAAATTAAAAATAAAAAAAAAATAAAAGGAGAAATAAAGAGAGAAAAAAAAAAATTATAACGATAACTATACGTATGCGTGTGTATACGAAAAAAGCGTGTCCTTTTTAACCACCGCCAACAAATAAAAAGAAAAAACAATGTATTAAAGTAAATCCTTTGTGAACTTCTGTGTAAGAAGGGATAAGTACCTATCCTTTGAGACACGATACGTTATGAATATATAATTTTAATTTTTTTTCGCAAATAATATATCCTTCGTTAATGATAAATGGTTCTTAAAGTAAATCAAATTAAAAATAAATATGGGGCATAAAACGTGTAGTACTTAGCTGATGTGATGAAAAACTTTGGACATTGATGTACTGGACACTAAGGAAAATGAAAATCCCCACTTTTAACCTCCCCAGGTTGGATGGAGGCATAGCATCACTCTATTCTCATGGGTGAGATATCTGGGACAAATCTTGGACCTAAAACAAAAGGCGTACATCGACCAAAAGATGGAGAAACCCTGTATAGCTTTCTACCTCTGTAAAAAGACCCAAGGTCTCAAGCCAAGGACGATCCTGCGAGCGTGCATATTCCTGATATACCCTGTTCTCATTTAGGTTAGGTTACATTGAAGAAATGGCTGGTACCCCAATAGGGAGCCCACTTACGCACCCCATTGGGCCTATTGTGATGCCATTCTAGTGGTGGGACAAATTTCAGGTCATTTCAAGCCATTTGGAGCTTTTAATTGTTAAGAATATTGGTGCATCAGGCACCACTACACACACACTCTTATATTAAAATCCTAAAACAGTACTAGTCAGTCTCGTGCTAATTCCCAACAACCGAAGACGTCACAGGCAATTTAGCAGTTTATTTTTATTCGAAATAAAGACTTTAATTTTAAAACGATTATGTTCTTATTTTCTACCCGTTCCCGGTTTTAATTTTCTCCCAACGAACAGCATTTTCGACATTAATAAAGTGACAGAGATCAGGAGCACCAGTGTTTCGCAAATCACCACTCCATCAAGGAAAGGTGGGCCGAGGAAGGTCCCTCTTTTCCTTACAAGGGCCGGGCATCTCCAGAGAAGATGGGAGACCGTTTTTTTCATCTTTACTGATCAGCACGTTCACTACGTAGCTTATCTCGTTTTTGTTCAACTGAACTAGAGATTTTGAAATCTTTGCGTCCAAAGACGGCCATCTTGCGTGAAGAGTGCAGCACACTGTTGCTGTGATCCAACTCAGCCCGGCTCGAGCTAAGCTGATTTTTCTCACAGCCAGTTTATAGGTGGCTAAGGGCATTCCGGTGGTCAGTCATCAGCGGAATAGAGAGAAGTAGCATAACATGCACGCGCCAAAGCAAAAAATAATTTTGAAGGTAAAGTTTTTATTACTTTAGCCAATGCAAAGGGTCCGCTAACGATTATTAATAAAATAAGAATAAAGTTAAAGAGCCCCACGCTTTTTGTATTTCTAAAAGTATGTTGTTCCCATATATAGCCTGGAGGAATAAAATCTTTACATTCAAAATTATTTTTTACTTTTTAGTATATTTTAAAATAAAAGCGATTTTTTTTAGTTTTTTTTTAATTTTATGCTATGTTAAATAGAGTTATATCAGTCTGTATCAGGCATTAAATACGCATAGCATTTGGTTCGATTCCCAGGTTGGGCAGTGTTATTCAGCTTTCTATCGGGAATTTCTCCATAGCAGTTCGAAGTTTGGAATTGTTACCGGTTTATGTCATTAGGCTCGCCCCTGTTACATGGGACTTAAACATAAGTGGAGCACTTGTGTGAGGCTACGACACTTTATTTGATGACATTAGAACCATGGTGATTCAAGTGATTTTGCCAAAATGGTGATATTGTCAGAGTCTTCCATGTCCAACTGATTCGATAGCCTTTTAAAACCATTAATGTCCCACTTTAGAATAAAATATATTTCGAAAATCATATGAACCATAATAAATAAATAAATAAATCATATGTGTAAAATACAATTTGTTTCCTATTCATGAAGTTTTTTTTTATAACATTGTTTTTAAGTTTATTCGAAGTTGTCAGGCATTATTTTAATAAAGAGTTACTCTTAGCCTCATTTTACACGATCAAACACGAAACAAAACGATTCTTAGAAGCTTGCTCGGTTTGAAAGCGAGGGATGAGGGAGGGCGTGAAGAAACACGTCCTCCTTCAAGCCCTCTCTTAATTCTTCCCTTCAAACTGAGAAAGGTTGAAGGAAACTTTTTGTTGCGTGCTTCATCGTGTAAAATGGGCCTTAATAAGTATAGTTGTTTTCAAACCTCGTGACATCCCGCGCATGTTCCCCAGCTAAGCTCTTAAAAATGTTTAAAAGCTCAGACAAAAGCTTCACTTAACTCCTCCTATCAAATCACTTGCTGCCATGTAATCAGTCGCGACTGCGTATTGCTGAAGGGATGTGTATTTTTCTGGGACTTCCATTATTATTTAAAAAATTTACAAATTATGACTGAAAAACACCCGTTTTTATATATTTTTTTTATTTTAATTTTATTATATTTTACACATATGCTAAAGAAATAATTTGTAGTAATTTCTACTAAAAAATACGAAATTTGTGTTTTTATCACTTTGATTACTAGATTGTTGACGTTTCCTGCCAGTCGCATACGCGCTTCTGCCCGGGGGGGTTGTGTTACTTGCGACTGCGGGGAACTGTCGGTTTATGAATGAAAACGCTCATTTATTCAAAGGAATTTTTTTCAGCATTTTTTTTTAAATTATTTTAAATTTAGAAATGAGAAATATTTCGCATAATTAAAGTAAAATTATGCTTATTATGTTGAATAAACTGCCTTTGTTGAGCAGGGGCTTTACATGTATTTAAAAGCTCTGCTCAACACATAGAAAGATAAATTAACTTTATTCATTCGGCATGCGCGCATCCCTTCCCAAATAATTTGTTGAGTTTTTTCAGTGTTTGTTGCCGTTTTAACTAAAAAGAGGGGAAATGATAGAACATTATTTATAAAATTTGGCAACGAGGTGCGCAGAACTGCTCAAATTTTTTGTGTCACGGAGTTTGAAAAATTCTATAATTAGTTTCCTTACAACAAGTCCAAACGCGTTTCCCTTATTTGCTTAAAATGACGAAAATGTGACTATGGCTCTAACGTCATCATTTAAACGTTTAGTAAGCGAAAAAAACACAATTCGGACGAATACCGCAAGATAAAAAGCCATCACAGCAAATGTCGAAGCGAAAAGTATTGAGTTTTTGATATTTGTCGGTGGTGTTGCCAGTAGTAACCCTACCCAGCTAGCACAGATTTCAATTTGTAACAAATTTATGTTACAATTGGGTCGTATTCCAGTTTTTTTAAACAAATGTAGTCACATGTAGGTTCTATTATTATCTCGAATTAAAACTTGGCAACAAATCATCCGGTTCAGTTACACTACAGTTTTATTTTTGTTACGGAAAAATGCACTTGTTGTTCCATAAGAGTTGCAAAAAAATGTCATATTTAAATTAAATTATAGTTATTGAAACATTTCCTTTAGTATCACATTTCAGAAATGTTTTTATATTGCAACTGCTACAAATAGAGTAACTAGTTAACAACCCTAATGTGACTAAGTTCATTTTCATTTTAAAGGTTCAAAAGGCTGTAGGGAGGTTTTTGTGCAGTTACAAGGACTTTGGAAAACATCTGTCAAAAGCTCCATACTCGCCATATTTTTCATCGTTCTAAGTTTTTTCTACACTATTCAGTTTTATTTAAGAAAAAACAAAAGCGGTTTTCTATGATGTTTATCTTTTCTTTTACCATTTTTTAGTGTAATATTTCACTAGGAGCTTAAAAAAATGTGTTTAGCTGTAGTTTTCAGAGTGCCGTGCTAATATTAAAAAATCGAAATTTTTCTAATTTCTCAAATATTTTCCGAATTTTCTTTTTTCGGGTGGCGCGTGAATTTTCCAGAGGTAAGTCACCCACATTCATCAACAAAATGGCATTCGTTTTATAATTTTGGTGTGAAATCCTACAATGTTTTAATTTTAAAGTACTACATAGTGAGTAGTGTCTTGTTTTTTCGTTGTCATTATGTCTCTGACTTTTGAAACACACTTAGGGCCGGTTTCACAGTGCGAACTTAAGTTTTACTTAAACTTAAGTAAACTGCGATTTCTTTTTTGTTAAAAATGTGTATATATTATAAAGAATAATAACTTCTCCGGATGTTCAAAATGTTTTATCTTGTTGTGTGGAACTTCAGTTTGTGGCAACAACACATTTAAAGCATAGCAAGAGCATATTTGTCGCCTCGTTGTGACCAGATTTGTTACAAAATAAACATTAAAGATCTGCTTTTTCAGTCGCAATGGAGCTAAAGTCGCACTACATATCTTATCTTGCGACTCTTTTACTAGTTAGATTAACTCCATTGCTACTATTTTGTGCTAGCTGGGTATTTGTCACTGCACTAAGATAATTAAAAAAAAATCGTAAATCCAATCATAGATGGCTTGATTATGAAGGTTCTGGCCCAGCTTAACATGTAGGCTGTACATACCACACCAAAAAGACCATTGCCGGCGTCTGAGATTTTTAAAAGATCGAAGATAATGCAGTTTCGGCTTTTTGTTGAAGTGTAATGTGGCAGCACTGTTTGGTTGGCTGAAAGATTTTTGGGATTGTGTCTCGGCTTTGCGAAAATCGTGGTGGGGGATGAGCTTCTGGGGAAATCTGTAGTTGAGCTTCACTGTAGCTTGGAATGTATATACATAGATCGGAGGGAGGCGAGAAGTTAGCAATTTTATATTTTTTAAATGAAAATTAAATAAAGGACTTTTTGTTTTATAAGTTTTTAATTATTTATTTTGATTATTAATATTTCAAGTTATACAAATTTTGATGATTTTCAATGTACCATAACCTGGGCAAACTTTCATGCTAAAAATTTTTGGTTTTTTTCAAGTCATTGATTGTTGTTGTAAATGCCTATAACTAACGGGTGTTTTTTTAAGGCCGATTAAACTTAAAATTGTGTAATAAACTTTAAATTACTTATTTTAAATTTACCCGACGCAGCACATTGTCTGTCCATACAAGGTCGAGGCCAAGGCGCCGGTGCAAGGTGGCATTCTTGTGCATACACGATGCACAGGAGGTGTTAGGTTGCGACCTTGCTCGGGTCCATGTGCCAACGACTTGCGACAGATAATTTCGCTGATCAGGGAATAATTTAGGAATTTATAAATATTCGCTGATTTGGTATTTATTATTAGGTTTAATGGAATTTATTATTAATAATTAACGTTTACTATTTTTAAATGTAATTTTAAGTTTTTTTAAAAATCCTTTCTGTTGTTGTAATTCCTGTATGTACTCTAAAAGATGTGAATCTTGTGTACTATCCAAAAATAAATAAATTATTATTATTATTATTATTACTATTATTGTATTGGTAACCCGAGAGCTATATAAATAGTCTAAGCAAATTAAATAAAGTTACAGTTGATATACAGCAGTCTAGCTGTTATTTTATTATCATACAATCTTGAGTTATTGCTTCCCAGCATACTCGAGTGAAGTCAAGTCCAATCCTGGCTGCTCCAATAACAATTAAACAGAAGAAGCACGAAGGGCCTCACAATTGTGAGGAACTCGGAACACTCGCAGCTATTCTTGGCAAATTACATTCTGAACGTCCAATTTGGGATCACTTTTCCCACCGGGGTCACTTTTTTTAGTACTGCTAGCCATATGTTACGAATAGCACGAAGAATGTTGACTTCCAAGGCGTCAATTATTGCTGGTTTATTAACATAAACCAGTAAGTTCATGTGGCCTCAAATAACATTGATTTCTCGAAATTAGCTTATTTAGATTTCAATAAATCGATGGTTGCGATCGTCCTATGATCCGTAGCTCCATCCTGTTGAAACCACATCTCGTCCGGATCAATACCATCCATATCAAAAATCATTGATCATGTTGCGGTAACGATCTCCATTGACTGTAATGCGAGCTCCGGCCTCATTTTTGAGGAAATAAGGCCCGATGATGCCACCAGTGTATATTGTCTTCATTACGCACATTTGAAAATTCTATCTAAGCAAAAAAACACTGTATCTATCCTGTGTGGCTTATATTTTTCTGAATTTGCTTATCCAATTACAATTAAGAAGTTTCAATCGATTTATAATTTCAATTTCGTTGTCCTAATTTTCTTGTTTATAAGCAATCTTCACCAGCATATCAGGATCATTTGCAGCTTCATTGTGGCTATTGAAACCATTGTTATTATTAGAGGTTTGAAAATTGGAGCTCTGATCAGCTCTGAGAAGGAGAAAGCTGCTAGAAAGATTTAAATCTTCATTTTCTATAGGGTTTCAGGGATGAAACTATCAAAAAAGCAACCACAAAGAAAAACGGTCATAAGAAACCAAAGTATAACTAATCACAAGAACCAACTATGGGATCAGTAATATGTTATCACGATGATTTCGGCCTGAAAACAAATAATACAAATTTCTACCTATCGACCAAAAATGGACAACATCATTCCTACTGCAAGTATATCCACCAGCCGAAATGCAAAATCTGCAAATGTAAATAAATCAGAAAAATTACATAAATAACTTTCCTGGCAGCACCAAAAAATACAAAAGTCCCAAATACAAATACAAAAGATGTATCCCTTCCAAACCAAGAACATCCTAACATATATAAACCAAAATTATGAATTACACGGAAAATAGCAATAATCAACATCGTCTTACCCATGGAGCCTAGACAAGGAGTTAAAACTCCGTGTTGTCAAATTTTGTTTGATTGAGTGAGGGCGCCACAGTCACATGTACCCCAAAAAACATGGCCAAGTATATTCATCCGGTTGATGGCAAAGTCCGTTATCTGCTAAGATATTTTATGTTTACGCCTAACTTAAAAAATCAGCTTCTAAATTGGATTTATATCGATGTCATTTTTCGTATTTAACCAATTTATGAATTTTCCAATGAACTTTTAATATTTTCCAAAGAATTTTTTTTGCATTGCTTCATTTTCGGGTAAAATTCTGCTAACTTCACGTGGGGCACGTCAGCTTTAGGCGACATCTGTGGCAAACAATGAACTAGAAGTTTAGTTTCTGCTACCCATCCATTTCCGGTTATTTTTCCCTTAAGAGTTATATCTCCTTGTATAGGCTCCATGGTCTTACCACTAAAGCTGTCAACAAATGTCAGAATAAGACAGCTGATTGTTCGCACACTCTAAAATTGCACGGCGCATTGAGCTTTCAATTTCTTAAGCTTGTCGTAGCGAAACAGCATCTAGCCCAATCTTGTATATTAACAAACATTGAATTTCATTATCTTCGTGTGTATTGTTTTCGGTTACATTTGGAATTTGCGTTATTCCTTTTTCTGTACAAGGAGTGTGAATTATAATGTCTCTTTATTTAATGCTATTTGTTCCTTTTATTAGCTTTTTCTATAATTGGGTCAAATCTTCTTTTGGGTTTTTCATAAAAAAATATTATAGCTATGAGTATAGGCCAATGTCATCATCGGCTGTGGACAAGGATGAGGATGGGGTCGTGGCTGATAAATGAGCTCCACCTGTGTGAGATTAGTTGAACTTCGCAGTGTCTTGGATGAGTTTTTGCGCTGGGGAGTTTGGTTGAAGTTCGCTGAGGCTTGTTTGTATCTGGGATGAGCTTTTGCGCCGACTGAGCTTTCGCATTTGTTTTCTATAGTTGTCTGAATGGTCTATCTGGTATGCCTGGTGTGTCTGGTATATGATTGAGTGTGAAGACCAAGCGCATAACCACATATTCAGGCCATCACGTGACCGGAAGTAGTAGATGTCCGGCGTTCAAAGAGGCGCAGAAAAAGCAGAATAAGATAAGGTTCATACAGATTAACTTGAACCACTGTCAAGCGCCACAAGATCTGTTGGCACAGACAGTCTTCGAGGAGAAAATCGACGTCGCAATCGTCTGCGAGCAGTATAGAAACGTCTGGTTACCAACCCAGAGGTCCCGGGTTCGAGTCCCGGCCAGCCCCACGGTCCTTCGTCTTTTCCACTTTCCCACCTACACAACTTTCCTTCTTTCTTCTTCCCTCTTTAAAAAAATTCCTTATTCCTCCTGTCATAGCCTTCCTTAGCCCCTCCCCGCTCCACCAAAGCGCGTGTAATCGGTTGGTTGATGAGATTCAACTCGTTTCAGGAGGCATAAAACTCCAGCGAGTTTTCCCGATACCCCGGTGTCAAAGTCGCGATAAAATATCGCGGGTAGGTTGTGGCAGTTCCTTCCTTCCCCGACTAGAGCTGCTGTTCGACATTGCACTCTATACGAAGAAAATAGATTGTCGACAGTATGAAGGGCCTTTCCTAAGACTCTGGTTTTGCTCATTTGGTGCGAAAGCGAGACACTGTGCGAATCTACACCCAAGTCGAAAACTGAAGACGTCACTGGCCCAGTATCCTATGTCTTAAAAAATAGGGCAATAAGGAACTAAGACGTTCACGGGCTTTTATTGCAGGAATCGCTCAATGGGTCATTTAAGAAGAAAAAACCACGGAGTGCTATTAAATTAGAGGGTGGAAATTGGAGATAGGGGTCAAAATGGACCCTTTTTTGTTTTTACAATATATCTCAAAAAGGAAGTAAAATTTCGATATTCTTTATATAAATTTTTTTGTAGATATTAAATTTTTTATGGAAATGATTTGTTTAAAAAATTTTGAAAAATTTTTTTATGTCAAAAATGCTAAAACAAGTAGAAAAAAATATACAAAATTTCGATGTTTTTTTGCTTTTTTGGTTCTTTGCATATATCTTTTTTTAGGTCAGAGATAGGTATATGTATTGCTTTATGAAAACATAGTAGACATTCCCTTTAAAAAGCTGGGTCGAAAAATTTTTTTGGTTAAAAATTGACCGAAATATGGCCACTCGAACAAAGCTTTTTCTTTATTTTTTCTCTTTAGTCCGGGGAAATTAGCATTTTAAGGAGACAAAACACTCCAAAAGGACTCAAAATGTTGACAATGAAATGTTGACAATCTACTACAAAAATATTGACCCGAATAACCCTTTGAAAGTTATACAAGGTCAAAGTAATCAAAAATCACTCTTAGGCCAAAATTTCACTCAAAAACTGGTATTTTGGAAAAAAACGTATTACGAAACGTGGTTGCCTACAAAAAGCTCTCTTGTCATTTATACAAAAACTTAATCCTTTCGAAGTTATCAAGGTCAAAGTTAGCAAAAATCACTGTTTGGCCAAAAAATCACTCAAAAACTGTTTTTTTTCTCGAAAATTGTATTTTGTAGGCAACAATGTTTAGAATTAGTAGATGAAAAAAATTTTGAGCCCTCGCACGGAGTTGTATGACCTATACAAGGAAAAATCGGGGAAAACGCGCTACCTCCGGCGGCCATGTTTTTTTTTGTGATTCCGAAATTATTTTGTTAAAGTCACAAGGAAGCTGGGATTCATTTTCAGTAATTTTGGAGTGTTTTGTCTCCTTAAAATGCTAATTTCCCCGAACTAAATAGAAAAAATAAAGAAAAAGCTATGTTCGAGTTACCATATTTCGGTCAATTTTCAACCAAACAAATTTTTCGACCCAGCTTTTTAAAGGAAGTTTTGCCTACTTTTTTTTCATAAAGCAATACATATACTTATCTCTGACCTAAAAAAAGATATAGACAAAGAAGCAAAAAAGTAAAAAAACATCGAAATTTCGTATTGTATTTTTGCTACTTGTTTTAGCATTTTTGACATGAAAAAAAATTTTCAAAATTTTTTAAATAGGTCATTTCCATGGGAAATTTAATTCTTTACAAAAAAATTTATATAAAGAATATCAAAACTTTGCTTCGTTTGCGAGATATATTGCAAAAACAAAAAAGGGTCCATTTTGACCCCTATCTCCAATTTCCACCCTCTAATTTAATAGCACTCCGCGGTTTTTTCTTCTTAACACGTTGAATGCCATGCTAATTTTACATAGTTTTCCCGTCTGGCCAACATGCATTTTTCATTATGTGGTGCATATTTTGGGAAAATATTATTTACAACAGGCAAGTTAATTGATGCCCTCATTCGAGACGCATTTATTTGACTGAGGTCACCGGTGACCCCCACGGCCAGGGCCAACGCATAACCTTTTTTAAATATTTAAAAATTAAACTTAGGAATAACTCTTTGTACTACGTACTACTACCTTGCAAGGCCTAGGGCTAAAATATGATTTGGGCTGTTTAAAGGAGATTGAATTTCCAAAAAATCTTTTACTAAAAAAATATTGATTATTGAATACTGTGATAGGAATATAGTTATCGAACGGTCGGTTCTTGATTTTCGAATGAACATAGAGCAGACAAGTACGGAACAGGTCTTATGTAGACAGACCTATGTGCTTATACAGGATGTAGATAGTTTATAAACTGTCATAATTGAATTATATTCGTATCTCTAGACCAGATGTTTTTATGGAGAAATACGCGAAGTTGCATTTTACTCCGAACTATGACTCTCAACGGCTGGCGATAGGTCTTGGTGAGACTAACGAACAATTGAATGGGTTTTAAGGAGCGGTGGAATCAGGCATATCTGCCTTCGTGGTAACTCCTTTTCATATTCTGTTAGGAACAAATCCGAAAACTGGAGTAGTGGCGTTGGCATAATACTCATCAACGAAACCAGGTCCAGCCTCATTAGCTGAATGTGATTATTCGCTCTGTTCCAAAGGAGCCTTATTTTTTGATGAGTGAGTTAAACGCATGGGCCTAGCAAACCCGACCTTGTAGACCAAATTGGAAATCAAGAAATAAGCCAAGTTACTAGCAAAAATGATGAGCTTTTCGTTGACTTCTGCAGTTCGGACCAACTCTTGGCGACCATTTGCTAAGAATCTGCAACAAATCTTAAATCAGCAAACCCTTACCCCAACAATGAATAACTCTGACAGTTTTAAGCCGATTTTGACAAATGATCAAGATTCATTTAGGAAATTCTCTACCATTAATTTCAAAACAGTTTCGTTATAGCAGCTACTTCGGCGCATTTGAGTTCGTCAATGGTCTTCGGTGTGGCAGAAAATAGGTTCGTCGGACCTTTTTCACGCGATTTCGGACGAACAAACTGCACCAGCATCCAACGATAGCGTGCGTCGTTGAGGATTTCTCGAACTTTGAAGAAAACTGGGCTCTCTGTTTCCCAAATACGACAGTTTTGTTTATTGACTTCACCAGAGAGTGTAAATTGACCTTCGTCAATCAATGGCTGTATTTTGTATGGGAAGAGATGAAAATCTTTCGTTATAATCCTCCTTAGAGTTGTTCCACCCATGGTTAACGCCTGCGGTCGGTGGCAATACATTTGGATTTTCGGCAAACCTCTCTCTTATAGCTTAAACAACTTCATTGGATCGTCGCGGACGCGATGGAAGGGACGCTGGCAGGACAAACAGTCCCGTACTCAAAGAAATTCTTCACCAAACTACAAATTGTGTTGTCTAAAGGCGCCACAATAAAGTGCTACAATTTCAGCCTCATAGCCAAAACAGAGTCATATTTAAAATGAAACTGAATGACGTTTCAGAACCGTGTATATTTTTTTTTGAAATCGGCTAAAAATGTTAGAGTCATTCAATGCTGAAATACCGAAAACCGAGATAGCCATGAGATGTTGACACATTTAAATAGAAATTAAAAAATGAGTCAGAAAAGTAAAAAAAAAAATCATACGATAAAAGATCTATACAAAAGTTCAAAACGCAGAGTTCTGCATAATGTAAGGAGTAGCACAAGGATGCCCATTTTTGCCATTACTTTATCTTATAGTAACAAATGACACCCTAGTCAGCGCTCTAGTGAATCGAAAATTTCAAATCGCAGCCCTTCTTTTTTCTTAAGGATTATGATTCTCCAAAGAGAAATATCAACCTTTGGTCCGACATTTTTTTATTCCAAACCTACTTGGACACCTAAATGAGATGATTTTTGGGGAATAATTTTGATTTTTGATTATTTTTTAGGGTGCTCGAATAAAAATTCGTCCGGGGTTGCCATTTGAAATTTTAGATTCACCCCACCCCCTGCGAGTGGGTGTGGAGGTAGGGGTTAGTTTTGTGTGTAAACGATTACACCCTTCAAGTTGAGCAGCTTTTGTCCGAAACTTTTTTCACGTAAACCTGCCATTCAGGTAATATCGGACCGTTGCCGAACTTTTGCCGCACCTCTGAATAAATAAAACTATTTCCGTTTGCTCTATACTGCATTAAATCCTTTACACCATTTCAGTAACCATGATCAATTGAAAAAATTAAACATATTGAACATTTACCGCAATTTGGTGTTTCTAGTAATCTTGGCTTCGCCGGTCAGCGGTGACCTCCACGGCGCTACGAACAAACCCAGTGCCGGTCACCGATGACCCCCATGGCATTCAACGGGTTAAATGACCCATTGAACGATTCCTGCAATAAAAACCCGTGAACGTCTTAGTTCCTTTCTATATGATATAATCAATAGACTAATAGCTATACTACTGGCATCGATTGGCCTACCTTTTGCACACACACATCTAGATTTCATATGTCTATTAATATTTTATTAAATTAATAAATAATAATAATAATAATAAATATTATTTGGTTAACTTATTTTTCAGATATGGCTAGTGCTATATTAATTGGATGCCTAGCCACTTTAGGAGTGATTATTGCGATTTTGCTCTTCTTAGCTGGCGGCTATTTATGGTGGCGTCATAAACGCTCCCAACTTCAGTTTATAGAACCCAACGAAGATGAGGAGTCAAGCAGCGGGAGTATGAGGTAAGTTTCAGATTTCAAATAAAAATAATTTTAAATAAGAACTGTTGAACAAAGAAAACTGGTTACATAAGCAAAAACCCCATTCAATAAATTAACAGAGATCAAGACATGAAAAAAAACTAATTAAAACATCAAAATTTTGTGTTGTTTGAAATTTATAAGTTTTGTTGTTATAATAACGATAATTATTATTATTATTTTTGTTGCTTTTCTGCTGCTGATGTGGTGATATTTTGCCACAGTTTATTCTTTTCCAGATATATTTTCACTTCATATGGAATAAAACGTTAACATTACTGCATAATATCCCCCTTCCCCTTAATTTTGCTGTGGCTCCATAATAATCTACTGAAAATGGTTGAGCAATAGAGAATGGATGCCGAAATTGTCCTGTAGTTTCACACAAGAAAATTGTATGTTTCTCCAGCACATACACACAGTGTGAAGGAGGGTGGGGAGGAACGGTAATTGTGATTTAGTGGCTTACCCAAACCCTCTTGCCACATTGCAATTTATATGGTTTAGAAAAGTCCTGTTGGTTTCTGGGTACAAAGATGGCAGCATTATTAGTCAGTAGATATGAGCAATGGCCATTTTGTGGGTCACTACCAGACAACAGCAGAAACTGCATAATTTTAATTTTAACTAATAATGAACTGCAAAATGGTAAATTACAAATGCACAATTACTATTGATTCTTTTTATGGAACTTGTAACATAACAATTACACATATGTTATGAGAATTAAGCTGTCAGTACATCATGATCTCTCCTTGCACGTTGTCAATAACAAAAACACATTTAACTTGCAAATGATTGTTAATGATATAATGATATGCTATTATTGTAATTATAAACAAAAAAGCATATCCATTCTACTCCTTTAACTGTCTGAACGTTTTTAAATTGACGCGCTTTACAATTTTTTAATTGCATTTAAACAAACTTGTTGACAGTTACAAATTCTTCATTCTTTTTGCATGAAGGTCGAAGCAATTTTGTAATGCTTTTAATGCATAACATTCCCAACGATTAACTTTGATTGGTCCGATTAGCATATATGATGAAACAGATTTTAAACGGAACGATTTAAAACCATAAGCGCTTACAAGTTACTGAATTGAACTATAGAATGCTCATACTATTTATTAAATAAAAATATGAGAAAGACAAGCGCTTGCAAGTTGCTGAACAGCAGTTATAGATACGCCAGTGAAAAGCTTTTCAAAAACAAACAGCTTTTTAACAAAACCAAGAGCTTACAAGCTGCTGAATAGGAGTTATAGGTAAGCCATCGAAGAACTATTCAAAAGCAAAGAACTTTTTAGCAAAAACAAACACTTATAAGCTTCTGAATAAGAGTTATAGATACGCCATCTAAAAGCTTTTAAAAAACAAACAACTTTTTAACAAAAATAAGCGATTACAAACTGCTGAATAGCAGTTATCGATACGCCAGCGAAAATCATTTTGAAAATAAACAGCTTTTTAACAAAACTAAGAGCTTACAAGTTGCTGAATAGGAGTTATACGCACGCCATTGAAAAAAATTGCAACAACAAAGAACTTTTTAACAAAAACAAGCGCTTACAAGTTGCTGAATAAGAGTTATAGATGAGATATGTAAAAACTTTTAAAAAACAAAAAAACTTTTTAACAAAAACAAGTGCATACAAGTTGCTGAATAGGAGTTATACGTACGCCATAGAAAAACTTTTCAACAGCAAACAACTTTTTTTATGTGGCAGTGATAAGCTTGGGACTCACTCTTTGTATCACCACTCCGTCATGGCATTTGTCACGTCATGGTGCCATGTCTAGCAGTAAGCTTAGGACTGCTTGCCCCTTCCTAAAAAGTCCTGTATACGGTGCAGCACAAAAATTATTATCGAGGGCCATAAAAAGCACTTAATTTCTAGCTGGTCAAATTATTATTTTTCGGTGCTCGGGGGACTAGCTTCCCTAAGCTTCTAGCCTCGGTGACTGAAAATCGTTCATTCTTTAGATCGCCTTCGATATTCTTTAGCCAGGTTCTCTTCGGTGCCCATCGCTGGATTCTCCAGCCTGCGGGACGATCTCGCCAGAGAAGTTTACGTGGCAACCGGTGATGATCCATTCGGCAAAAATGTCCAAATCATCGCAGTCGACGTTTTTGCATTTCTTCTTCGATCATTGTGTACTCATCGCATCTTTGTCGAACTGTGTCTTTTCGAAGGGGATCGCGGAGTGAGACACCGAGAATCTGCCTCAAGCATCGCAGTTGAACGTCCTCGAGTTTTTTTACGTCCGGTTTCCCATCCATAAAGAAGAATCAGAAGGATCAACGTTCGGTAAAGACGTGCTTTCGTTTTGATGCAAATATTTGTTCGTTTCCATATGCATCACTTAAGCGAGACCAATGTTGCTATTGCCTGGCCGATTGGGCTGTGAACGTCGGCCATCGATGCTACTTTCCTTTCCTCAACCATTGATCCCAAATATTTGAACATCGGAACCTGTTCGATTTGGGTTCCATCGAGGTGAACACTGGCCCTCGATCCGTCCGTTGTGAGCACTTTATTCTTTTTTGCATTAATTGCTAACTCGTATGATTGGG
Source organism: Thereva unica (assembly GCA_949987705.1). NCBI lineage: Eukaryota > Metazoa > Arthropoda > Insecta > Diptera > Therevidae > Thereva > Thereva unica. The sequence continues at coordinate 21,611,719 of OX465286.1, read as the reverse complement.
CGATGCGGGAAATGTCGTATAAGATGTCCGTTGTTCGGTATCCGTGTCGGCGAAGATGGCGCTATCGTCAGCGAACATTACGTCGGTTACGAAGTTTTTGTCATCGTGTCGAACTCTGAGTCGTCCATCGAATGCTTCATGCACAAGTTCTTCAAATGACCATGTCAGGCTATCAGAGAGAGAATGCAACTCGCACACAACTAAACAGCGGAAACTTTTATGAGTTTTTATGGGGATAAACTAGGGATTTCTCGTTTGTTTTGATTTATGAAAGAAAACAGCTGATTCAATTGTCTTTCCTTTTCTGTTCTGCATACTTGATCGAAGAGAGAGAATCTGGCTTTGTCTCGCCGAGCTCACGAAGTATGCGTTGAGTTTTGTTCAGCAGTGATGTTCATATACGCACGCACACAACTAACGGGGGGAAAATTTTGTATGAAGATGAAAGACTTGTTATTACTAGACTTTGAAGAAGCGGCGAAGCGACGCCTCCCTGTCAGACACACGTTTGAATCGGTTACTCCTCGGATAAGTTGCTTTGAATTAAACTCGAGCATCGTTGCGGAGTGGTGAATAGAGTTAGTAAAAAGGTTATTCTCCGTCGGAAACGAGTAGAATATTCTCCTCCTCGAAATTGGTGAAGATTTACCTAGACATTTACAAGAATTTAGTTGCCCGATAATTTACATTTGTACATGTTCCTTTCTCTTAACCGAGATAACTAATATCGACTTTCAGTCGAATCATCTAAGATCAAGGTAACCGTTGTAACGGGTTTAAGAAAGGTGGTTTTGGCCTTTCCGGTAGAATCACCGTCCTCCAATTCGCTTCGAACCTTAATTTCTTTATTATCCTCAGGATCAAGTAAATCGATTGAGGACTGATAAGTCCGCGCTTGCTTAAAATAGGTCTCTAATATATGTACCTAACCTACACTATAGTTCAGTTGTAGTCAAAATCTACGCTTTTTGATCCTCAAAATTCTGGATACGTATTTACACATCTCTTCGTAGATGCTCTTTGTGCTTTTAGTTTTGATTCCATCCATCCATCCAATGGCGCTACAGCCCAAATCGAGCCTTGGCCTCCTCTAGGGCATTTCTCCAAGTTTGACGGTCCCTTGCAGCATGTCTCCAGTTCCGGATGTTGAGCATTGACTCTGCGTCAGCCGTCACAGAGTATATCCATCTCCTCCTGGGTCTACCTACTGGCCTACTTCCCGAAATTTCTGATGCCATAAGCCGTTTTGGGATACGATTGTCCTCCATTCTGATTACGTGGCCGACTAGTCTCAGTCTGTTGATTTTTATTAAAGTTGAGAGTTGTGGGTCGTCAAAAATTTCATACAACTCGTTGTTGTATCTTCTTCGCCATATTCCATCCTCTCTGGTTGGCCTATTATGCATCTGAGAATTTTCCTCTCAAACCTGTTGACTCTTTCGTCTATGTCCTGGGTCATAGTCCAAGTCTCACTACCATAACACAGTACTGGTCGTATTACTGTTTTGTAGAGTGACAGTTTCGTTTTCCTGTGCACAAATCTTGAGTGCAGGATTTGTTTTTGGGCATAAAAGGCTCTATTAGCCAGTAGTATTCGTCTGGTTATTTCTTCTTTTTCTTCGTTTCTTTTTGTGATAGTAGACCCAAGGTAGACTGTTTTATCGACTACTTCTAGGTTATGTTCGTCGATGGTTATATTTCTTCCCATTCTAAATCTTCCTGCTCTGGATTGTTGCATCACCTTCGTTTTTTCTTCGTTTATCTTCAGGCCTATGTCCTTTGCCGCCTCTTTTAATTCGACATAGACTTCTTTTGCTGCCAAAAAGGACCTTCCCACGATGTTTACGTCATTCGCATATCCAAGTAATTGTACCGACTGGGTAGCTATTGATGCACTTCTCTGGACTGACGTTTTCCTTATGACCCATTCTAGGGCCAAGTTGAAAAGCATGGGGCCAGCCCATCTCCTTGTTTAAGTCCTTGACGTACTTCGAACTCCTCTGTTATAACATTTTGGATCCTCACTTTCTCCAGTGAGCTATTTGTGGCGCATTTGATCAGTTGTACCAACTTTGAGGGGACTCCTATTTCCGATAGGAGTTCGTATAGCCTCTCTCTGTTTATTGAGTCATATGCCTGTTGAAAGTCGACAAATATCTGGTATACATCTACCTTCCTTTCCCAGGTTTTCTCCAGAATTTGCCTTAAGGTCAGCAGTTGGTCCGATGTTGACCTGTTTGTCCTAAAACCAGCTTGATATTCTCCTATAAGGCCTTCCGCTATAGGTTCCAGTTTTTGTTTCACAAGTATTGTGAAGATTTTGTAGCTGGTGCTGAGAAGTGAGATGCCTCTGTAGTTTTTGCAGTTTAATTTATCTCCTTTCTTGTATATTGGACATACACTGCTGGTCATTTGAATAGGGACAGTCGATTTAGAAATTATTTTACCTAATTTCTTTCTTTTTTGACTTCGGAGCATACAGCTTAATATCCGAAATGAAAGAGTATAGGGTTACGCATACATCCATGTGTAACGCCCGCCGCACATGCCCACACTCGCACTCGTTCACGACACTGCGGTAATGTGGCACTGACATTGGTGGACACGTGTTTGTCCGCATTTGCTAACACGCGTCGTACATCAGTCAGTGGCATTCAAGATGGGCGCGATAGACTTAAGTTCAATATCTGACAATGATAACGAGTTTTTATATAGATTTTTGTTAAGGGGGTATTCTAGTGTAGAAGCATGAATTTGAGGCGTTTTTTCAGCTGCTATAAATAAAAAACTAAAAATATTTTTAGTATCCATTTTTTCACAAGATATTTATTCATGTTTAAAGAATACATAAAAAATAAAAAAAAGTCGAAAAATTAAAAACTGTAAATTTTATAGGTTGTTGAAGTAGGTTGTAAAAAAAATTGCGAGCCAAGTTTGCCACGATTCCAACCCTTCTGATGATCTGACCACAATAAAAAAAACATATTATTAATTTAGATGAATGCTGCTATCGTACTAACTAAGAAAAAGTGGAATTTTTTTTTTTGCTAAATTCCGGCTGTCCGAAAAAAAAATTTTTTTTTGGCCTATTTTTTTGACTTCGGAATTTTTTAAAAATAGTAAAAAACATTATTTTTTTATAATAATAGTTAGTACGATAAAGACATGTATTGAGAACACTCACTGAAAATTTGAAGTAAATAGGTCAAGTAGAACTTGAGAAATCATGGCAAACTTTTTGAAAAATGTAGTTTCGAGATAAACACGTTTAAAGTTTAGGGTAAAATTACGCCGGTTTTGAACCATAAAATGACATTTTATACTTACGTTCATTTAATCCGCGATTCCTGCTCCATACATTGGGCCTTCTTCTACTTCAAAAAAAGCATTTTCCAAACAACAACAAACCCTTTTAAGGACATATTCTTGAAAGGTTGAGCTTTGAAAATATCAAAATTTTTTTTTTTTTTTCAAATTTCTACACTAGAATACCCCCTTAATAAGGAAAGCATCTGAAAAAAACTGGAAGAGCTCTTACATGTTCAGAGGGAAACCCATGGAAAATTTAACTTAACTTCCGAGTTTTCAGACGCAAAATTCAAAAACTATTTTAGATTGTCTAGGAATGAATTTCAAAATAGAATCCTTTAATTTTGCATTCTTGAAATCTGGGTGTTTTACTTCGTATATACATTTTCCGCTTCGAACAGTTTCATTTAATTCCTTCATCATTCCAAACACTCGCGCCACCGCCACTCGAAATTAGTGTCTCGATCACCTAGCCGACACGCGCTACACGCTCATGTCCGCGCCGAAATCGACACGTGAGAGCAAATGCGGAGTTCGGTACTGGGCCATAGGTTTCAAATACTGCTACTCGCACGCGGCTCGTGTAGACCAATGCGAGTGTGGGCATGTGCGGCGGGCGTTACAAGTGGGCACTAGTAATGTACCGTTAATTTTGGCCTGCTATGTTTGGATTCAATTACAATTTTTAGCTGTTAAATTAGGTCAATAGAATAGGGACAAATGCAATTTAGTCGCGATTCTGTCAAAATAAAATTCAGTTAAGAGTTTATTTGAAAGTTTTTGTGTGGTTAATTCTTTTTTTTTAAATTGGTAATAAAATGGGTCGAGGAAAAGCACTAAATGTAACCGAAAAAGGCAAAATCGATGCTTTTAAAGAAGATGGTCACAGTATTCGAAGAATAGTCGAAAAAATAGGTAAAAGTAAGTCAGTTGTCCATAATTATTTAAAAGATGTCGACAACTATGGAAAAAATATGAGTGGACGAATTCCAGCAGTACTTTCACCACAGGATAAGCGAGCAATACTTCGAGCAGCCTCTAATTCTGCACAGTCGCCAGCTAAAATCAAGGACAAGGTTGGAGTTAATGCTAGTTTATCGACAGTGAAACGGGTTATTAAAAGTGCCACACATATTAAATTACGGAAAATGAAGAAAAAACCACCATTAAATGCAGAGCGCAAATTGAAACGCTTGCAATTTGCACGTGAGCACATGGCATGGAAAAAAGAATGGTCGTTTTCTCCGACGAAAAAAAATTTAACATGGATGGTCCCGACGGCTACAACCACTATTTTCATGATCTGCGTAAAGAAGAAAAATTCTTAACAAGACATCATAGCAGGGAAGGCGGCGTCATGGTCTGGGGAGCTATTTCGTACTATGGTGCGATACCGCTAAATTTTCAAAACGCTAAAATGACAGCCAAATCGTACCAAACAATATTACAGACAGCTTTTCCGCGATGTCAAGTAATTTTTGGTCCCCTGAGATGGACGTACCAACAGGACAACGCTCCCATACACACAGCACGCATCATTAAAACCTGGATTAGAAATCAAAATGTTGACTTAATGGAATGGCCCCCCTACTCACCGGATTTAAACATCATGGAGAACGTTTGGGGGTGGTTAACCCGAAAAGTCTACGAAAACGGCAGACAATTTGAAAGCAAAAACCAACTAATTGATGCCATCAAAACTGCTTGGGACGAAATTTCCCTAAATTATCTTAAATCATAGTATGATTCAATGTCTGACAGGATGTATGAAGTTATTTTGAACAAAGGAGGAAGTACGCATTATTATAAAATAAAAATAAAATTGTTTTTGATTAATTGCGAGGTTTTAATCATGAATTTCACAAGTGTCCCTATTCTATTGACCTAATTTAACAGCTAAAAATTGTCATTGAATCCAAACATAGCAGGCCAAAATTAACGGTACATTACTAGTGCCCACTTGTTACACATGGATGTATGCGTAATCCTATACTCTTTCATTTCGGATATTAAGCTGTATGCTCCGAAGTCAAAAAATAAAGAAATTAGGTAAAATAATTTCTAAATCGACTGTCCCTATTCAATATAATCGCTTTCTTCTAGTCCTCCGGTATAACTTCTTCCTCCCAGATGGTGCATATGAGTTCGTGTAAGGTTTGTAATAGTTGGGGTCCTGCTTCCTTTAGCAGCTCAGCTGCGATTCCATCGGCGCCAGGCGATTTGTTGCTGTTCTGCCTTTTTACAGCTTCCCGCACCTCATCCAGTGTTGGTGGTTCTATTGAGATGTTATCTTGGGCAATTACAAATGCCTCTGTCTCTGCATTCTCGTTTAATATGGAGATAGGGTTCAATAGGTTCTGTAAATACTCTCTCCACCTTTCCTTTATCCTATCAGGATCTGCCAACAAGTTCCCATCTATGTCCTTGCAGATGTCCGTTCTTGGCTGAAACTTATTGGTGATCTGGCGAGTTCCTTTGTACGCTTGTCTAATTCTCCCTTCATTGAAGTCTTCCTGTATCTGTAAGATTTTCCTATTTAGATATTCCCTCTTTTTCTTTCTGCACAGCTTGTCTGCGATTTTTCTTTTTTCCTTGAAGACTTCCATCCTTGCTCTTGTTGGCCTTGCGATGTACTCTCGGTGGCTCTGGTTTCTTTCTTCAATTGCGGATCTACAGTCTTGGTCAAACCAATCAATTTTAGTCTGTCTGGGGGCCCAGCCTGGTGCCTCTTCTGCTGCCCCCTTTATGCTGCTTTTGGCCTGTTCCCATTTGTCGTAGATGTTGGGCTGCTCATCTACCTCTCTCAAGTTTTGTACGACAGCATGTTGGTAGGCATCTCTTATTTCTTCCCGTTTTAGCTTATCTATATCGTATTTTGGTTGAGTTTGCCCTCTATGCGTTTTAGTTGCTATCCGGGTTCTCAATTTCACTTTGACTAGATAGTGGTCCGAGCCACAGCACGCTCCTCTCATTGTTCTTACGTCCAGTATACTCGTGGCCCCTCTTCTTTCAATTAGGACGTGGTCAATTTGATTATTAGTTACTCCGTCTGGTGACTGCCACGTCATCTTATGTATATATCTTTGTGCGGGAACATTGTTGAACTTACTACCATTGCGTTTGAGCTTGCGAAATCGATCAATCGACTACCATTGTCATTGGTAACGTTATGTAGGCTATGCTTTCCTATGACTCCTAGGAACTCCTCTTCTTTTCCTACTTTGGCATTCATATCTCCAAGCACCATTTTAATAATGTTTGACGGTATTAACCTGATGGTGTTTGTTAGCTCTTGGTAGAATTCCTCTTTCTCCTCATCCGTTTTCTCTTCTGTGGGCGCGTGGACGTTTATAAGACTAATGTTATGTAGCCTTGTTGTAATGCGAAGTGTGCATATTCTATTGCTGACTGGTTTGAAGTCCAGAATCAGAGACTTCATTTCCTTCTCTATGATGAATGCTACTCCGAACTTTTTTAGTTTTTATTAACTTGTTCCAATATTTTGTTTGCGATATTTATTTATATTTTTCCTTTCCTTTCGGTATATGTCCCTGCTAGGGCGCCAAAGTGTTATTTGTAAGCTTTTTTTACAATTAATGAAGCTAGTTATAAAAGAATTGTTATGAAAAAAAAACGGAAACCGTAATTTAACAATTTTTTTATAAGCACTTTGTTAGCACCCTATGAAATTGAATCGTAGCGTTTTTTATGTTTCATAAATACTAATCTCGATTTAAAAAGAAGTATGGTAAAAAATATGAATTCATAAAAAACGAAAATATACAATATAAGTTCACTCAAAAAAACTTTTGTGCCCATTCATAAGCATTTTGCATCTTTTAGGCGTGGATACAGAGATGCTTTTCAATTTAACTGAAGTGCACGACCACGTAAAATAAATTTTGCTTTATTGTTGTTAAAGGTTCTTTATTAAATAGCTAGAGAAATATTAAGGAAATATGATAGTAAGCAGTATTGTACAAAAAAACACACACTTCTATATAATAAACTGCTTTTTCGAAATTACCTGTCGACTAAATTAAATGCGCTTTGGATCTGGCATGCTAGGATGGATACACAATGGGATCCTGTGAGGACCTCACAATTATATCAACGAAATTCAGTCTATTTTTGTTGCTCTGTTGTTGTTATTATCATTCACACAAAAACACAAAGATCCTTTTGCATGCGATTTTTTTATTTCATGACCGAGTAGCATCCTACGACAGAATCATATACATATATACATATATATGTACATAAAAACAAATTCTATATTTATGAAAAAAAAGGAGGGATTCATGTGGGCATGTAAAAGAAAAAGGATAAAAATTCTTACTTAGGTATTTTTTTAAAGAAGGTTCCTTGAACATTTTTCTTGAGCCATCCCCAGTGGCCATGGAGCACATCTGTTGCCCTAAGTTTTGTCCTTTTTAGAGATTCGCAACGACTTCCTCATTTCACATTTTTATGTAGCATTTTCCCGTATTCACATTTGGGATATTTTATACTGTGTGCATAGACATACATATATCGTTATGTGGCTGTGGCGGTAAAAATTTTGGAGAATTATTAATTTTTTTGTAGAGTACATATCCTTCCTTCTTTACGCGTATTAAAGATAAAAAAACAAATTTTAATTCCGAAGAGAATTGTAAGCACACAACTGTTGTAGAGTGGGTGGGGAGTCGGGGATTGGTTACCCCCTCTTCTTTAACGACTCTAGAACCGGGGGGCTACCCCCTCTCCATATCTATAAAAACTTAAGATTAAATGAACGCGGTTAGAACAGTCGCTCAGCGCGGGACCATGCCTTTACATATGTATACCGCAATGTAAATAGGGAATAAGTATATTCATATAACAACCTAAGGGAGAAAAACATGAGAACAATTTTTTCTCTCTAATTTTCATTTATTTTACTCTGATGTAAAATAAAGCCAATTTCCTGAATAAAAAATTTAATATGCAAGATATTTCTTTAGAAGAATTATGACGCCATCGGGATTTTTTGTTAGTGTTATTTTTGTTGGTTTGCATTGCTATATTGCAAACTGACGAGAGAGGCAAATGGCATTTTTTATGTGTGTTAAATTTTGGTTCATAAAGAATTTCTAAAGCACTAGTTCTTTCAAATATGTATGTATGTAAGTAAAACCATCCCAGCGGGGAATGAAAGTCCTTTTGAACAGCTGAAAAGGAATTCCAACGCGCACACAGGCATGTCATCAGAGCGAAGCGCTTGTTGAGGAAGCGCAACCGAAGTTGGGAAATTGAAGCTCTTGGGAAGCTTTCGTGAGCCACAGTGTCAATCGGGGTTTGAAAGCAAAGTAAATTTAAAGCAAAGCACATATTTTTAAGCTTACTTTGCTGATGACTGTGAAAGCTGTTTGTTCCAAATTGCTGCGAATGCTGTGGCTTTAAAATTACTTTCAGCATCACACTGGGCCGGCTGCAAATGCTTCGGCTTTAAAATACTTTGCTGTGAAAAGCTTTCTGTTTGTTTACAGTTTTTCAAAACTTTCTTCTCCAAAGCCTGTGAAATACTTTGTTTCCTTCAGCTTTTATTTCATGGTCCAACTTTATAAAGTAAAATGGTACTTTTGTTTAGAGGGGTGGAAACTTTTTTTGTATGTGTATGTGAAGCATCCGCAACCGGAACAGCATGCTCCAGCATTTGTAAGCAACAGCATACGCAGCAATATGACACAAAAAAACTTTCACAGCCTGCAGCAAAATGATTGAAAATATGATTGCTGTAAAGCAAAGCAAGGTAAATTTCTGTGGTCTTCTTTGCAGCAAAGCAAAGTCAACAGCAACAGTATTAAAATTACTGCAGCAATTTAAACCCTGCTGTCAATATTATCGCTATTTTGATGAAATGCAACCAGTAATAATTTCATAACATCCCATAAAATTTCCCTTAATGCTTTCACAAAAATAGTATTTCACAACTGATGTGGTTTTACATTTTTACTTTACTTTCCTAACTAAAGGGAATAAAAGAAAACTTGCGAAAAACAAAGCATAAAATGGGAGTATAGTGAGTGCGTGCTACCAGAGAGCTTCCATAACACATGAATTGGAAGCAGTAAATTGCTACTTTTGGCAGCGCTTGATTATTTCCCGCTGAGATATTTAGCTTATCCTTATGATGTTTGTGTCTTAGGGGTCGTCAATAAATTACGTGAGGCGGTTTTTGGGATGTGTCGAGTTTGGCTCGACTCCCTCCCCCTCCCCCTAATCTCACGTGAGATTTTTCAGATTTTAAAAAAGCACTAAAAATGCGTATTTACGGGCGTAAACACATGATTGAATTAAATATAACCGATAATACGAGCTCATACTTGCCCGCTTATAGTGTACACACAAATACTAAAACGTGAGCATTCAGACTCAACAAGAATTTCATTGCGCTAAAATTCGACGAGGGTCCTTCCTGTAGTTCTATATTCTAATGGCCTTTCCGCGGCTCAGTTTTAGTTGGCTCGTAAACCCCAACATTCGTCGAGTAGCAGGTTTGGCTGGCCGGTGGCGGCTAAACAATCGAAGGGCTACTTGTTATACGTTCGCATGACTTAGCCATATCTTTAGGCCCCCTTTCACACACAGTTCAACGGTAGGCCGTGGCTTGAAAGTTTCCGCCTTGAAGCCAAGTATCGCCACCCACCTCCCCGGCCGCCAACTGTATGGCATCTGTAGTCCAAAAAAACTGACAAAAATCTTTATGTGTGTGGCTATTTATCGTTAGTGTGGCTATTTATCGCCTGAAGATCTGAACTTCTATTCAATCTCGAGTCATGAATTTACGGCTCGAATTTACACCGTATCCAGTCCGGACCTGAAAGAAATATGCGAACTAGCCGCGAATACTACCCACACTCGCATGCGCGGGTGTTCACGGCGTGAGTATGGAGCCGCCTAAAGGCACAAAGATATTGGCACGAAAGCGGAAACAGCATTTCCCATACACTTAATTTCTCCGCGCCGCCTGCTTCTGCTCCAGTCATGAATCTGTTTGTGCGTTTCAAGTTTTCGTTGAGGCCATGAACATTTTTGCACTTGAATTAACAGCCTGCTATGCTAAACTGTCGTCTTCCCCATTGTGTCTGTAGGGAATCATAACGTCACCTGCGTGTCACGGCTTATCAGGCGTATACGTGAAGTCTTCATCCCTCAGTCCGACTGAGTATTATATGGCCGTCATCGGACCTGGTCTGCCGGCCGCCTGTAAGTAAATGGGGGTCTTTAGAGCAGAAACATCTTTTACTTAATTTCACCCAGTTTTCTACCTTTACACTGTTTCTTGAGGGAAAAAAATTACGTGATATTTGGCGAGACCCCCTCTTCCCAAGAGAGATTGGGTGAGATTCGACTCGACCCCCTCTCCCTTAAACGCCTCACGTAATTTATGGACGACCCCTTATATGAAACATCCAAATTACACAATACAATTCTCACATTATCGCAAAGTCTACGAAGGTTAGGACAAAGATAAACTATGGTGCCCAAGTATTGCAAATCTGTACTTAGAAGAAATGCACGGGTGTTAACCAAAAAGTACGAAAAAGAAAATCTGTTTGGCTCGATGTAACTATAGTCCATTCAAAACGCGGGGGGGGGGGGTGTTCCAAAATAACCCCGTTAAGAAAATCTAACCCTAAAGGTTTTTGGGGTCGCTGATCACGAAAATCGAGAACCCTTTAGGACTACCCCTTATCATAAAGTTCGCCTTAATTTAGTACAAATCAACCACCTTCGCAAATAAATATTAAAAAAAGTGCATTTCATCGCATTAGTTTTCATTATTATTGAAACATTCGCGAAGACCCCCTAAAAAGGGGTGTTTTTTGCATTTTTAGGGGTGACGCCCATGTTTTAGGACCGCGGGTCCTCGATTTTCGTGATCAGCGACCCCAAAAACCTTTAGGGTTCGATTTTCTTAACGGTGTTATTTTGGAACACCAAAACGCGCGTTTTGAATGGACTACTAGTGCTGCCATCGCCTAAGTTGCCGAAGCCGGACAAAAACTTCAAAAACCCCGAATATTTGATTGAAAATTAGTTTTTTTCCGGACGTCCTTGAATTTTTTGTGCAGCATTATTTACCAGCTGCGCAGAATTCCTTGAGAGTTTCTGTGCGAGCGGTAGGTATAAATTTATTAAAAGTTATTTTCAATATCATCGTCTCTACGTCAATAGGATAATCACACTTATAATGCAAATAGCCAAACAAGGATATCAGTGCCTGGAATTCCTCTAGAGCTGCAAGTTCCTTCTCCAGCCAGATACCCTGGCTGCAATCTACAAATTCTATATTCAGCCTCGCCATGCGCCATCAGACTGCTTCTTTCTTCTTCTTCTTTGATCCGTTAGCTGGCGATCCGAGCGGGACGTCCCCGCAACGGATACGCGACTGTCGGTGCCGCTTTGAAAAATGCGATTTCTTGCCTAGTTTCTTCGGCTTCCCAGTGCTGGTCACTTCGGCAGGTCGACCACCCTTCTCCTTTCACACCTGGGCTTGGCTTGTCCTTGACTTAGAAGTGATATCAACTTTTGCGCCTCCATAGACTCTTTAAGCCACCGTAGGAATGTAGCAGCTCTCCCCAAATTTTAGCGTTGTTACTATAGAGACCTAAAACACCCTCCGACGCCCTAACCTATCCTGTCTCTTCTATGCTTCAAATCAAGTGTACTACTAGACATTTCACCATGACTTGAGCAACATGAAGGACTAGTAAGTAGCGCAAAGGGTAATTCTGAATCCTGATCTAATCTGGTAGTTCGCATGGTGAGTAGTATATGGGAAGACACCATATGACAATATTGGGATTAAGTTTACCAGTTTATATGTTTACTGTTCCCACCGAAGCTTGTGTTGAATTGTCGCCGGAAAATCCTATTGCCCATTTTAAACGATGAAATACGAAACACAAAGTTTCCTGCAAGCTTGGGGGATTGGTGACAGAGGGCTTGAGGAAACACGAAACAATGTCATGAAACTTTAGAAGCAACTTTGCAGGAAATAGGTTTGACAGCATCATGTTTGCTGTTTTTCTGATTTATCTGGTTTCTCCTTTCGTAGGGAGTGAAGTAAAAAGAGGAGTTAACAAAAATGGTCAATCGAGTTTTCCAAACAAAGTCACGGTGGAGCGGCTGGGTGGGAAAATATACAACAAGTACAAAAGAGAAATGTGAAGTGAATTTTGACGTATGATTTGCTGCAAGAGTTTACCCGTGATGAAATTTTTAAGGAAACTCCAAAAGGGAATCAGCTATTTCAGGAAACTTTACTTCGTTTTGTGTTTCATTGTGTAAAAAGCTCAAGTTGTTTCACACGTTTCATTTTAGTATATTCGATTTCAGGGAGCTTTGGTGAGATATCGTTTTTTTGTTTATAAAAATACTGAATGATACTGGGGAATCATTTTGTGCTTCTGTGATCGGTATATACACTTATGAATTCAACATCTATTAGATTACATTTCAGCTTGGCAATTGTTTTAGTTGGATTTAGCCTTAAGCCTGCTGGACTACTTTCTGTTGCCAAATTGTTAATCATGTTTTTGAGGTCCTGGTGTCTGTGGGCCAGCAAACAGATATCATCTGCGTAGTCGAGATCCTTAATGGGCCGTCCACACTACGCGGACTTAGATCCCACGCGCTTTTCGCCGTACGGCCTCAGAAAAAAGCGCGCATGAGCATTTAATTTTCTGAAACGTGAGTAAATTGAGAACACCGTCAAGAAGCCCGTGTTGTGTGGACGTACAATGTACCTTTTTGAGCACAGCCTTATGTCCGTGCAATTCGACCGTACTGCCTTTGCCATTAAAAATATCGCAAAAAAAGCCATTAAATGAAAAAAAGAGGCAAAAGCGCGTATGACCAAAGTCCGCGTAGTGTGGATGCACCATAAGGCGGTCTAACAAACCCCATTGTATGCCGCCTGTTCTACTATCTTGAGCGCCGACAAGGATGTCATTTATTACTATAAGAAATAGTAAAGGCGAGAGTAGGCATCCTTGTCGTACTCCTGAGCTCACCTCGAAGCTGTCGGATAATTTTTCATTATGGAGAACTCTGCATTTGGAATTGTTATATAGGGCTTTTATCAATTCTATTATTTTATCAGGCAGTCCACGTCGCCGTAGTGCCTGCCATATAAAGCTCCTATTGACCGATTCGAACGCTTTCTCATAATCTACGAAAGCAAGGTAAAGGGGGGATCGGAATTCAGTAGACTGCTCCACTATTATTCGTAAGGTGTTGATATGATCAATACATGAGCGGCCCTTCCTGAATCCGGCCTGCTGCTTCCTAAGCGTTCGGTCTACTGCCTCACTTATCCTAGATAGTAATATTTGGGACAAAATTTTGCCCACTGTATATAGTAAGCAGATACCTCTCCAGTTGTCGCATATTGTTAGGTCCCCCTTTTTTGTTATTTTGACTATGATACCTTCCGTCCAATCCTCCGGAAAGGTGCAGGTGTTCCATGCTATTTCCAGGATTGGCTGAAGCGCATCTGCTATGAGGCTTGAATCGGCTTTCAACAATTCTGGCGGGATGCCATCTTTTCCAGCTGCTTTACCATTGGCCATCGCATGAATTGCGGTTACTATTTCCGTCTTGGATGGGGCCCGGGTGGTGATTCTTATTGGCTGTGCATTGTTGCTGGTTTCCTGAGATTCCTGTGTAAATGAACCATTCAGGGCGGCGAAGAAGTAATCTCTCCATCTTTGGAGCTGCTCCTCGTCGCTGCACAGCAGCCTTCCATCCGCACTCTTAACGGCATGCTTTTTAGTAGAGTGCTTTCCCGTGAGCTGTTTAATAATTCGGTACAGCACCTTACTGTTGCCTGTGTTTGCCGCGTTTTCCGCTTTTTCTGCGAGCTCGTTTATCTGCTGCCTTTTATCACGCCGGACACTTCTCTTTACCTCCCGGTGTAATAGGGAGTATTCCCGTTCCAGTTGGTAACGTCTTTCAGGGTTGCTTGTAGAGTTTACGTTATTTTTTAGGGCTCTCCTGCGTTCTATTTTTTGCCAGGTTATGTCCGAGATCCAGTGTTGCTGGTTTCTTTGGACATAACCGATGCTCGTTTCCGCAGCCGTCAATATTGCGCCCTTTGTCCTACTCCTACTACTACTCCACAGAAACGTTGTGATGGTTTAATATTTGCTTTAGGTTTCCACCAAATTCCCGCTTTTTAACGCTCTCCCGCAGAAGATCTACGTTGAACCGTCTACGGTTTATAGCATCGCGTTGTACGTTTCTGATTGCGGCGATTTTAAGGCGAATAGTTGCTGCTACCAAATGGTGATCGCTTCCAATATCTGCTCCCCTGAAACTCCTGACATCCTCCAGAATATGCCTTCATCTGCTGCTGACGGCCACGTGATCTATCTAATTTCTCGTTCTACCATTGGGCGATACCCAGGTCTCTTTGTGTATCTTCTTGTGACAAAAGTAAGTTCCACCTACCATGAGTTGGTGGGAGCTACAGAAGTCAACGAAAAGCTCACCATTGCTATTGGTAACTTGGCTTAGACCTTGAGACATTTATACACCTTGCGAGTCCTGAAGGAAATTCCGTCCATTGAATGGGCGTTGCGCTCGAGAACCGGTGGTGGCGTATCAGTTTCAGGTAAAGAAGAATTTGAAGCGAACAGAGATGCTAATAACTCGGCCTTGGATTTGCTATCACCTCCTTCTCATAAATGAATGGAGGGGTTGTAGAAAAGGTTGTGCTTATCTGGCAAATGATTTGCGTTAGCTCTCTGCACCCTTGTTCTGCATCTGGGACTTTTAATTTATCGATGTTAAGTTTTGGTTCCTTGGGAATTCTTTGTAACCTCTGAACTGATAGTCGTGCTCTAAACCTTACTTTTACTATGTAGTGATCTGATCTGTAGAAGGCACCTCTATAGGATCTCACATCCAATATACTTGTTGCTGATCGCCATAATGGGGCGCCAAAATGAATGCGAAAAACAATTTCGAGCAAAAAATAAAATTTTGATGGCACTTTTTGAGGGCCTTGTTTGTAGCTAGCCAAGTCTATGTACTCATCAATATGACTCGAAAACGGTACAAGCAGGGAGCACTGACTCCAAGACCGATCGTAAATGGCTTTAGGCCACATCCTGCTCGAGATCTATGGAGCAGACTGAATACGGCGGATCTAAACTCAATAAAAACCGCAACCCTAATGTGTAAAAAATCATGCTGAAGTTATGAATGGTACTGCGTGAATGTACTACTAGCGATGGTACTACTTCCAATGGTGATACGGAGCTCTGCCATGGGCGACCGTCCTTTTTCGCCCAACTCGTGGTATCAATATTGAAATACCTTAAAAACCGTTTGAATATGGAGCACTTCTTAACGCTCGAAACATTTCTGGGGCTCCCACAGCTCCCAAAAAGACGGCCCACAAGGCCAGTTAGATATTTTTGGATCTATACATCAAGGTGTCGAGTGTGGTCCCAGTGAAGGAGAGTTTTCGGGATTCTTATTCAGGGAGGGCAGTCTGAGCCCGTAAACAAAGGAATGGAGTACTTTGAGATCTCTGCTTCATTGGGAGATATTCTTAGATCTCCTGCACAAGTAAGGGCACCTAATCGGAGAGGCGACTCGCAAAAAACGACCGCTTTCAGAAGAACACCAAAAAACGTTGTACGCGATATCTGGCTACTCCCGTGTAGAGGCTGGTAGGGTCTGCGTGGCCCCCGAGGAAGAAAGGGATACCGATAATAACCCGGCGAAAAGTGCGAAGGCTTTGACCATACGCTTCGAAAAGCCTTCAGAAAAGTCTGACGAACCCATAATGAATTCTAGTACGAAATCCCTACGGGGCCCCAGCCCATAAAGGCTTGCAAAAGGGGAGATATAATCCCGTAAGGAAATGGCAGTCAGGCAGTGCTCGAAAAAAGTTTTATCTAGGACAACTGTAAATACAATTTATGTGAAGTGAAAGCGTCGACCAAAGGGCGCCGAAAGACAATCTCGCTCCACCCTCAACGAGGGCTACGACCGGCGCTGGATAGTTTTCTTCTTCTTTGATCCGTTATCTGGTGGTCCGAGCGGGACGTCCCCGCAACGGATACGCTGCACGTCAGATAGTATTAGTGGTATTATGTACTATGTCATTGATTTATTTAAAAAAAGTAATATCAGAGATGCACGAAATCAATTGTGCTGAATACGTGCTGAATTCGGTTGAAGAATGTAATAAACACTATTTTTTGTTACTGATGCATATAAGAAGTAATTTAACGTTCCATGGAAAATCTACACGGCAAAAATTTATACAGATTCCACAAAAAAAAACGACTTTATTATTATTTTCATGATGATAATAAAATTGTGCACTGTCATGAGTTTATCTTATGATTTATACGTTCACCCACAAAATATTTCTATGTACTTTGCGCTAGCTCTGAACTGCTTATCTGGCAAATGATTTGGAAGAAAGGGAGGAGCAGAAGACATGACTGAAAAAGAAGACACGAGCCATAGTTACATGTTATTCAGCACTCGTTTAACTAATCTTAAACTACGCTCAATTACTCTTATAAATTGCTGAAACGAATTTTAAATTTTAATAAAACTTTTTTTTGTTCTGGAGATTTTTTATTAAGTGCCAGATGTTGTTATGTTGACAATTTAACTAACGTATAATATGCAGCTTGAGTAGTAGAAATGGTTATATTATTATGGTTACATTATTCTCTGAGTTGTTTGTTTTATTATTATTTTGGAAATTTCAAGTCTACTATAGCTCCGCTTATATAGAGTACTTATCCATAACTTGAATGAGGATAAGTGTCTTTAATGACACAGATGTTGTGAATACAAAAATTCTAAAAATAATGTTGTTAGTCTAAAACATAAAACAAGATTTCATCCCTTTACCCCATTCTCTGTTCACTGTTCATTGTATGCGGTCAGCCCATTTATAGCATCCTTGGATGAAAGTTCAGTATTGGATAAGCGATTGAGTGCTGGCATGATAGGACGGATGGAGATATTTGTTGGGTAATTTAAATGAGAATTTTGATGATAAAGCAGTTCCAAGATAAACTAACTCCCTTCTGTTATTCTAAAACAGAACTCCTACAAGGATAAGTAACTCTATCGCGAAACCCGATTCACTTGACCTTGAACAAGAAATAGAGCTTCAGGATCTGTTGACGTTATCTTAAAACAAAGCTAAGGGCCATTAATGACGTCAGGATTCTTTCAGCCATAAAAGCTAACAAAAATTTTTTTATGTGTGCGTTCGTGTATGTGGAGGGAACAGATTTTTTTTGCAAAATAAAAAAAAATGAAGTAAGTAATGCTAACAAAAAAACAATGATATGTTGAGAGGAAAGAAACAAAAACTAAATGTGTATAGAAGAAATTTAAGTATAAATAAACACAATACGAAAATAGCAGAGAACGATTAGAACGACCACGATATAGTGTAGTGAATAAGGGGGAGAAATCTAGACATCAGAGGAAAAAGGAACCGACTTTTCAAGGACTTACATAATTTACCAAGTACTTGCCTTAATCGTTTGTATGGCTGTGCAGGGTGTGTAAGTTTTTTTGTACATTGAGTGTTTTCCTTTTGTTCGTCTCGTTTTTAGTATTTCTTTCAAAATCCAGAGCTTTATGCTGGGTACACGCCGGCCCAACGAAGGCCAACAACGACATTTGACGTTGGCTACCGAACGTTCGTTCGCGTTCGGAGATACGTCCATAAGCATTTGTTGGTTTAGCAAACGTTCGTTGGGACGGGTATTCGGGTTACGTAAAATTCTTAAAATTTCGGCCTTCGAGCCTGCCAATCGTTGGTTAAACTTCGATGCCCGTCCACACCACATTCGCTCAAATGGCTTGTTTCCTTTGATGTTACCGCCACGCTACGGGTTGCAAGCGAACGCCAACGAATCTTCGTTGGCTTTTGCTAAACCGTCTACACAGAACCAACGAACATCACCGAATCCCATTCGTTGGCCTTCGTTGGCCCGGTGTGTACGCGGCATTATACAAACACATGTTTTTTTTCAAGTATGTTGACAGTTTACATACCGTTATTCAAGTACAAGTCAATCTTTTCCCTACAGTTTTTTTTCGTTTTCTTCATATGTTCTTGGTATTATTATTATTAGAGATTCGCCGAATATGGGTTCGGCCAAATATTCGGTCAAAAATGTACCGAACCGAACATTCGGCCGAATTATATAGTGTAGTGAATAAGGCCGAATTATTCGGTTCGGTTTTACGTAGTAAACGGCTTCTTACAGGTCAGCGAAGCGCTCTGCTAGTAGCAGCGTTTGCCCACCCTTCCGGCACTTCGCGCTAGCTCGGCTCTCTCACTCAATGCGCCGCTCTTTCTTTCATTGCAATCTCTCGTGATAGAGCAGTTATCGCCAAAAAATAAGGGACTAAAGCAAGAATGTGGGGAAATGAAAATTCTATAAACATTGAGGGGTTACGCATATGAACCGACTGATTTGAATGCCAGTTTTAAACTGATTTCACCACTATCATGCTCACAACCAGTTTGCAGCCAAAATGAAACCTTTGTCCACACACAAGCGCAACTGATTTTTGATCAATCGGTGTGCTGTGCGAAGATTTGGTTAAATAAACTTTGACACGTCAAATGCAACCACGCAACTGACCCTGGTGATATTTCCAAGCGTACATGCGTTGCATTCGGTAGCAGACAATATAGAGGTGTGTGTATTCGAATGCATGCAACGCAAATGTCGGTTTACTTTGCACTTTTTCTGCATTGCACACAATCATGCACTCTTTACTTAGATTTTTGGGTTATGTTTAAAAGCCAGGATGGCATGCAACTACGCAATTAGATGTTGGTGGAAGCTCGCCGAATATCATGGAACCGTTGAATGCAACGCAGGTACGCTTGTCTGTTTGATATTGCTTCCGACCGGCAAGAACAGTCGCACGCAACCAGTTGCAAACTAGTTTCAAATCGATCTCGTTTCTGTCGACAAATACTACCTGTCTACGGTTCCAAAATAAAGCCTCTTTAACATATGTAACTCTTAAAATAATACTATTTAAATATTCGGTAATTATTCGGCAAACTAACCGAATATTCAGCCGAATACGAATATTCGGCCCATCTCTAATTATTATTATTATTATTATTCTTTCTTTTCTTTATGCTCCTTTAATCCCTCATGGGACATAGGGCGGAAACAGTTGCCCTACAGCGGACTCTGTTTTGCGCGAAAGCTCTCTGCTCCCACCAGGATCTCCCAGTTGTCGTGGCCTCTGGTAGTAGGGTTCTCCCCCACGTTTTTCTAGGTCTTCTGTCTCTACGGGATCCTTGCGGATTCCAGTCAAGGACCTATATGGCCAGATTTCCGTTTTAATAGAGTTACCTTCTAGCTCAGAAGGTGCACTTCTCAGCAGGGCTGAGAAACATTTATCACTGCAGTCGTGGCTCAGCTGAGACATGCAAACATAAAATATTAAATAACATATGTAAATAACACCACGTTTTCTATTAAAAGTCATGAACTTACATTTACTAATATTAAGGACCAAGTTGTTGTTGGAACACCAAAGAAGGTGTTTAGGCCTGCTTGCAGAAGTCTACAATCCTCTATACTCCTTATGTGGCGATACAGTTTGATGTCATCAAGGTAAATAAGGATTTTACGGTGCCTTAGTAGGGTAACAATATCGTCAATTTATAGATTAAAAAGAAGAGGGCCAAGATGACTGCCTTGCGGGACACCAGAGGACGCTTCGATGTTTTTAGATTTGACTCCGCGGAAAAGAACCTGGCAGGTTCTGCCGGCTAGGTACGACTGGACCATACTACAAGCAGTGCTGGATTACCCATTAGGCCGGACTACGCCAAGTTTTGGTATAGACGATAACTTCGCAATTGGCCTATAATTTGATATTTCGTTCTCACAGCCTTTTTTTATGGACAGGCATTATAAAAGGGTTCTTCCATAAGGTTGGGAAGCACCCTTTATTTAGGGATTTTTGAAATAAACATAGTAAAGGAGACAGTAGGGCCTCTGTACAGGATTTTAGAACAGCTGGATGAACTCCATCAGGGTCGGACGAAAAATCTTGTGGAAGTTCATTTATATGTTTCGAGATATCTTCCCTGGTAATAGACAGGGATAAGTTTTGAGCCGTTTGGATTGCATTGATATGTCGAAAATTGTCTTCATCTGGTTGGAATACAGGGGACGAGAAAGATTTGAGGAAGAACGATGCAAACTTGTCACAAACGGCTGAATTAGAACTAAGGGAGTTCTCGTATTGCATGGTGTAAGGGTTTTCGCGTCGCAAAGTGTGGCCAATCCAATTCCATTTCCTTCGCCTGATTTGGTCATCTATCCTTTCTTAGCCGACACGGCGTCATAGTTATTCGTTTGAAATTTTATCTTGCCAACGGATTTTTAGAACACGACGTAGGCATCTGGTAATGAGAACTTGTAGGCGCCCTGTGATGAATTTGGTTAATTTCCATGCAACTAGGGTTTGTCGGTTTTTAAAAACCGGGTTTTCAAAGAAAATTAAGAAATTCGAAAACTGGGTGTTCGGTAAAAAAAAACGGTTTTAAATTTATACATAAGAAATTAACCTTTATGATATTATTGAATTATAAAATTAAAAAAAAAATGGAACCATTTATTTCAAGTTGTAAATATTCACTCATTTAATTCATTTAGAGGTACTTTTTTTACAAAGAAAAAATCTTTATTATCATACTAAAGAAGAATTCTATATGTATACATTACATGTATATATATATTACATGTATATATATTACTTCAATTGCTGGTGCGAATGGGGCTAACATAGTCCATTTTGAAGTTCAAATTTTCTATCAAGCGCTCGAGTATTTCGAGCTGGCAACTGAACGTAAGAATGCTGCGTACCGAGCCATGCAGCAGTCTCAGAGAACACAGGCACGCGAAGAGAACTATAAAGAGCTCAGAAAAGAAGAAAAGAGAATTCACAGACGAAAAAAGGAAGCCTGGGAAAAAATCTCGTTTGTGAGCTAGAACAGTACAGAGAACGACGGCCGCACCAGGCGCGGGAGTTCTACCAAAGAGTCCGCAGTATGACGCAATTCACACCACGTTGCACATACTGCAAGGACAAAGAAGGGAATCTGATCACCGATCCTAAAGGCATCTTGGAGCGATGGGAAGAGCATTTTCATGAATTTCTAAATGGCGAGCTAACTGAGGACTCGGAGGCTCCACCAATACCTGATGACAATGCTATGCTGCCGCCACCAAGCATAGAAGAAGTTAGCAGAGCCATCAGCTGGCTCAAAAACAACAAGGCCTCGGGTGCAGACGGCATCGCAGGGGAGCTGGTTAAATATGGAGGGCCTACATTACACCAAGCGATTCATGAATTAATTGTGCAAGTATGGGAGCAGGAAGTGATGCCAGAAGACTGGAGAAAAGGCATCCTCTGCCCGGTACACAAAAAGGAGATATCACAGCGTGCACTAATTATCGCGGTATAGTACCGTGTATAAGATATTCTCCGCTATCCTACAAAACAGGGTGGCCCCAAATGCCAGAAACATCATAGGCCATTACCAGTGTGGATTCAGCCCAGGCAAATCAACGACTGATCAGATTTTCACCTTGAGGCAGGCTATGGAAAAATGTCTAGAGTTTCAAAACTCAATTCAACACCTCTTCATAGACTTTAAAGCCGCCTATGATAGCATAGCCAGGGTAGAACTCTACAAAGCCATGAGAGAATTCGGCATCCCCAACAAACTGACAAGACTATGTAGGTTGACCATGATCAATGTGTCAAGCCAAGTAAAGGTATCCGGAACACTGTCCAGACTAATCAACATCTATAATGGACTCCGACAAGGGCACGGTCTGGCCTGCCTCCTTTTCAACCTGGCGTTGGAGAAAGTGATCCGAGATTCGGGCGTGACATCAAGGGGTACAATCCTCCACAAGTCCACCCAATTACTGGCTTACGCAGACGACATTGACATCATTGGAAGAACAACATCAGCTGTACAAGAAGCTTTCACTCAGATTGAGCAAGCGGCAGGAAATCTGGGACTGCACATTAACGAAAGCAAAACAAAGTACATGGTGGCCTCGTCTGGAAGTACACCTAACATTGGTCCCACAATCAAGGTAGCGGAACACGAGTTTGACGTGGTAAAATCATTTACCTACCTTGGGTCAATAGTAGCAGCCGATAATAGCATGGAACCAGAAATACGCGCACGACTGCTAAAAGCCAACAAAGTCTTTTATAGTCTGTCAAGGCTCTTCAAATCCAAATATCTAACCATAACGTCTAAACTTTTACTATATAAGACGATGGTCTTACCCGTTCTCACATATGCACTCAAAGCACTCAAACCTCTTGGGCGTTTAGGACTTTAAGGTCCCTAAATAAACTCAAGTCTGTTTAACCATATAAAACAACTTTTATTTCATAACTATAAATTCACTTATGGTTAATCACTTATTTACTAGGCGGCAAGCACTCAATTACTAGGCGGCAGGGGACTGGCGGCGACGAGAGTCGAGATCGGACTGATTTTCTGATTTTAGAATTGACTGTGATCTGCCATCCATAATCCATAATAATCCAAGAAATCGGCTCCAATTATGGCACTGGTCGTCTGTGCGATGATGAAAGTCCATGTAAAGCGCCGGCGAAACCCTAAACTCAGGGTGACGCACTTAATCCCATACGTAGGGATTGGTGTTCCGTTCGCCGCGTATAGCTGATACCCTGATGTCGTGTTCTTCATATCCTTGGTGTTAGGTGTAATTATCGAGACGTCCGCTCCCGAGTCTATTAGAAACTTAGTCCCGATGAGCTCATCTCGGATAAAGAGGCGTTTACACTTCGCCCCACCTAATGTCGCCTCCCTTATTAGGTGTTTCGCGAGTTTCCCGCCGGTGCTGGCTTCTCATACCCGCAAGGTTTCCTGCACTTGGTGGCTTTTGCACCAAACTTCCGGTGGTAATAGCATACCCAGCCTTGTGGGCGACCTCTACTGCGCGACCTTGATCGTGGTCCTCGGTGGGCGAATCTGGGTTGCCTAACCTGCAACGATGCAATTGCTCTCGTTAGCTCGTCAACCTTTGCCTCCAACGTTGTGGTCGGTGAAGTTTGCCTGGGTGATTTGTTGCTTACCCCTGCTATACTATTGAAATCACTGACCTCTAAGATCTTATCGGCCATAGAGGACAATGATTCGAGGTCGTCTTTACTAGCCGATAATATTGCGCGAACTTGCACAGGCAGTCTATTTAGCCACAACGAGCGTAATAAGGCATCCGTAGTGCTCTGGCCTCCGAGGTGTCGCATCTCGTTCAGCAATTGTGAAGGGCGCTTATCGCCCAAGGCCACGTCGTTCAGTAACTTCGATATTTTCGCCTCGTCGGAATCCGAGTACCTTTTTAACAGACATTTTTTTAAGTTGTTGTACTTGTCGTTCTCTGGTGGGTACAACACCGCACCACGCACTTGCTGAAGGACTCTCCCGTCGATTGCGCCGACTACATGATTAAATTTGGCTACGTCCGTTGTTATACCGCATGTGTTAAACTGCGCTTCCATTTGCGCAAACCAAATTTCTGGCGATTCCTCCCAGAATGGTGGAGTCTTCATCGAGATTCTCGACACTTCTTCGTTACGTGTGTGGTCACACTTGCTAGCACCCGCGTTCTCACTATCCACCATGTTGAGTATTTGTGCTTCTATGATTCTTAAATTTCCGGTTTTATACCTTGGGGCTCTCGGGGAAACGCGTAAAAACATGAACTGGTAGGAATACTTGCTATTCTACTTTAGGACCTTTGTGCCTTACTTCCGACTCGCGACTTCGTCGTTCTGACTTCGTTACCGCCTTTTGGTAGCCACGTTTCTTCTAAGTTAGGCACAACAAGAGGCCCAACGAAAACAAAATAGGAAAAAATATATATATGGGACAGAATAAAAGAAAGGAATGGCTGCTTAGCACAGCTCGAAGAGGTTTCGACGACCAAAAAGATATAAATTTTTTATATAATAAGGGATTTTACCCTCTATTCTTCGATATATGTTTTCCTTTTCTAGCTTAGAAACCGCCTTTATATTTCTCTATCCACTCCTAGTTTAAATCATGCCTTAATTCTATTCTTAACCTAATGCTTTTTTAACGCGAAATTCAAATTCTCTATGCCTATTTCCTACTCCTGTAAAATTATTTCATACTTCCTTATTTTTCAATTTCTTGTAAATTAAAAAAAATATTTCCTTTCCAGTTCTCTACTAACACTATGGAATGTATCCTACTTATCCTACTTTTGTTTGCCTGTTTCAAGACGATGACTACTCAAGAAGTATCCCAACTTGTCAGACCGTACTATATATTTGCCTATATTTGGCCATTTTCATATATTTTCCGCATCCAAAGTTCCTTTTATTATAGCTTCACAATAATTTATCACCATTTCCTTTATGCATCACCATTTCCTTTATGCATGTATTTAGATTCACTCTTATTAATATTGCTATAATTTGTAATCGGCGGTTAAAGACAGATAAGAATTTTAATAACGGACTTCCGATAAACGAGAAATAGGAAGGTCTAATGAGGTATAACGAAATATAGTTTTGAAAAAACACTGCAATTACCCAGAGAACTAACTTTGCTAAAACATTCCAAATATATTTCAACATACGCGAATTCTTTCACTTTCAATTCAATTTCTTTCTTTCAATTTCACTTATATTTTACCGCTCTTAATATCCGCTATTTCAAGTACACGTTTCAAAAACCTTATATTCTATAGTACTTACGGTTACTAGTACCGTTCTTGTATTTACAGCTGCGTTGTCCCAGCGTGCTCGTTACATTTGTTCTTTACCGCTACTTATTTCTTTTAACAATCTTTGCCTATACTAATCACCTCACCTAAAAGAAACAAAATTTACCAAGTAATTTACGTATTTCTACTAACTAATTTAACTTAACTTAATTTAATTTGGTTCCTAGTTGTTCCGTACGTCACGTGCAGTCTTCGTTACAATTTTTCCTTCCTTTAATTTATTGCTTAACGGCTGGTGTGCTGGTGGTGGATTCTCCTTTGTTATGCTGTTCTCCAGGTGGTTTTGCTACATTCAAATTAGCACCGTATTTCCTGTACCGCTTTTGCAGAATGCCGGCTAACGGTCGATGAAATCACGTTGTATGGTTGCTTCTATTTTCTCCGAAAAAAATCTCGTGCTGCTGCGATCACTTTAAAACTTTAAAATTATTTTTCCCTTGGCTGTAATCGCCAAAAACTGCACTTGTATGAAGATGATGAAAAGATGAATTCCGATTTCGCTTATTTTCCACAGTTTGAGTTTAACTTTTTTGTTCAACATGTGGTTTACAAGTCTATTGTTTCGACTGACCACGGTAATAACTGGGAAAAAAAAAAGTTCGCCGTCGATAGGTCACCACTTTAGGACTTTAAGGTCCCTAAATAAACTCAAGTCTGTTTAACCATATAAAACAACTTTTATTTCATAACTATAAATTCACTTATGGTTAATCACTTATTTACTAGGCGGCAAGCACTCAATTACTAGGCGGCAGGGGACTGGCGGCGACGAGAGTCGAGATCGGACTGATTTTCTGATTTTAGAATTGACTGTGATCTGCCAGATCACCGCGCCGTTATTACGGCATCGCTTTGTTACAATACGAACTGAGCATCGACTCTCGTCGCCACAGGCGTATTTGAGAGGAAAATACTTCGGAGGATTGTTAGCCCCGTATGTGAAGAAGGACGATTCCGGAGACTCTACAATGACGAGATCTACGAGCGCTATCGCGACATAGATGTTGTGAAAAAAATAAAGCTCCGGTGCGCAGGGCATCTAGCTCGTATGAGTGAAGATGAGTCTGCTCAGAAAGTTCTCTGTGGTAAGACCTATGGGGAGCGACAGCGAGGGAGGCCCAACCTTTGCTGGAAGGATGGCGTGGACCAGGACGCTCAGAGTTTAGGGATGCCAAACTGGATGACATTGATCGGAACCGGTGGAGAGAACAGTTGCGCGAGGCCAGGACCGGATCCCGGTTGTACTATAGAGCCGTTAAAGAAGAAGAAGAAGCTCGAGCATTTCTGCCGGTATTTTTCCAATGATGCGAGCAGAGCTGGTGGTATTTTTCCAATCGAGCGAGTTTCCAATGACGCGAGCAACGGTTGGTACGATATGGGCCTAATATAAAGATCCTACGAACCGAGTCGAACGCGTAGTCTACGAAAGCAAGATAAAAGGGGGGTCGTAATTCGGTAGACTGCTCCATTATGATTCTAAAGGTGTTAATATGATCTAGCAAGCCCCTTTTCATTTCAAAGTCTTAATTTTGACAGCATCTAACCAACGCAACGCAAGGCTGCTATGTAACTGAGCCTTTAGGTTTTAAGCAAATTCTTACGAACAGCAGCAAGCCTAAATAACGAAGTCCGTAGGAGTCCGTAGGTTTTACTAACAATGAAATTAATGTGATCACAGCGGGTCATGCTGCCAATCGGTACCAACCCAAGATTTCTTGCTTTATTAAAGTAAACAAGAGGAACCGAGTTTAACACGGTAACAGCAATTTCAGGACCAACAGTAGCAAAGTTAGAGAGATAAAAATGCACTGATACACTGATTTCGACGGATTTAATATTATTATTATTTATTGACACACCCTGTACACAAGATAGAATCTTATAACTAGTACATTTATTAATACATCGGCAGTATAGGAGGATATAATAAAAAAATACTTAATAAGTCAGAGTCTCATCTCAAATGTCTGACTAATACGTCTATCCGCCTCGCTAGCAAAGTCTAGAAATTAACAAGTCTTTCATCTTCATATGGTTAATGAGTGAAAGGCGAACAGCTGCATGCACAAGTTTTTCAAATGACGATGTCAGGCTATCAGAGAGAGAATGCAACATTTTTATACGCGCTGGAATACAACCATAAGTCGGAAAATTTTATGAGTTTATATGGGGATGTATTGGTGCATATTTGCTCGTTTGTTTTGATTTATGAAAGAAAACAGCTGATTCAATTTTCTTTCCTTTTCTGTTCTGCATACTTTATCGTAAAGAGAGAATCTGGCTTTGTCTGGCCGAGTTCACGAAGTATGAGTTGAGTTTTGCCCAGCAGTGATGTTCATATATGCACGCACACAATCAACGGTTGGAAATTTTTGTATGAAGATGAAAGACTTGTTATTACTAGACTTTGCTCGCTAGTTCCGCAATTTAATCTAGTTTCCTAGCTCCTAATTTACCAAATACGAGTATTTATATTTATATTATCATTCGCGCTCTGTGCTTGCAATTCTTGTCTTGAAATTAATATCCCAGTGATTATTAAAATTATGGAAAAATCCACAAAACAAAACCAACTCATTGCTCATAAGCTTCAGGAAGATAAGCAACAGCAAGTGCAGCCTGCTCATGACGGTTTATCCCGCAATCAGTCTCCTGCTTTAACTCGAGGACGTGCAGCTCAGCCGAAGTCGTCGAAGGGCACTTCATCGACTGCTGTAAATCGTGGTGTCTCAACTTATGACAATTTGAACAGCTGGAGAAGCGGTTACTCAGCCACTTTGATAAAATGTTGACGGAGCGTCTTGAAGCACTGGAGGCAAACCTTAACGGCTTAGCGACATAACTGTGTCTGGTATTCCTCGAATATCGACAGTAAAATCGCAGGAATTGCTGTCTAATTTAGCATCGAAGATTGGGCATGAATTATCAGTATATTCGAGTGCGTTTTTTGTTGGTATGGATAGCACTAGTGGTAAACCCGAAAGCAAAACAACATCTCGGCTTGTTGTTAAATTCTCTTGCCCTTTTTTTTGTGGCAAGATGAAGCTTAGGAGTCACCCTTTGTACTACTAGTCCGTCATGTCTTACAAGTCATGGTGCAATGTATAGTAGTAAGCTTGATCTGAAGGAAAGATGAAATAGGATAGGTTAGGGGTCTGAAGGGTGCATGAGTAGATGTCGATGAACCTTGCGTTTGAACTCTGAGATGTTATATGAGCTCGGAAACACCGACTGCGGAAGAGAGTTCCACAATTGAGTTGTTCTATTTATAAACGAACTGCTAAAACGTAATGTGCGTGAAGGGGAGGGCTGAAGGGTGAAGGGGTGAACCGAGTTGGCTAGTCTTGTGTTGCGGGAAAAAATTGCCGTGTAGGCAGGAGGTTTTTGATTTCAGTGGAGCCGTCGCTATGAAAATAGCGGTAAAACTTGCTGAGCGCAGCTACATTCCTACGGTGGCTTAAAGGATCAATGCAAAGGGTGCTATCGCCAATGAGTTTGATGGCGCGGTTTTGCACCTTGTCTAGCCAAGCCAAGGTGGTTTTAGGGGCGCCCGCCCAGATATACGAGTTGTATTCAAGGCGTGGCCGAATTTAGGACTTGTAGATTATAGCCAAGGCAGCTGGATGAAGGAGAAACTTGCATCTCTTAAGGAAGCCGAGGCATTGATACGCTTGTTTGGTGACTTGGAGTATGTGATTATTCCATCGCAAATCGTTGGATAGAGTCACGCCGAGGATGTTAAGATATGGATCAGCTGTTATATTATCCTCGCCCACTGAAATGGAGGGAAGGTTGGTGCAGGTTTTAGTGGAGAATAGACAGTACTTAGTTTTGGTTTCATTGAACTCGACACGATTCTTGCGGCCCCAATCAAGAATGAGTTGAATATCCGCGTTAAGAGAGTTGGGCATGAGTTCGCGTTCAGAGAGACAAGGTCTGGCACTTGCTTGTCCTGTGTTGTCGGAGGGGTATGAGTAACGCAAAGTACTGTCATCGACAAAACTATGAAGTGGATTGGAGGGGATTGAGAGCAGATCATTAATGAATATAAGAAAGAGAGTAGGGGAGAGAATCGCCCCTTGGGGAACGCCGGCCGAAATGGAATGAGGGTTGGATTCAACGCCATCCAATACTACCTTGATTGAACGGCCAGAAAGAAAACTCTCAATCCAGTTCCTTAGAACTGAGTCAATACCAATAGCTTGGAGTTTCGACAGCAGAGCGGGATGCCATACTCTGTCGTAGGCCTTGGAAATATCTAGAGCAACCAGATCAGACTCACCGAAGCCATGGATGCTTTGGTTAATGTGTTCAGTTACGCACACAAGAAGGTCGCCAGTAGACCTTTTTGGTCTAAAGCCGTACTGCCTGTCGTGAATAATTTGGCTAGATTCTAGATATTCCATCAACCTTCTATTGATTATTGTCTCCATAACTTTGGAGAGAACAGAAGTTATTGCTATTGGGCGGTAGTTTAAAGGGTCGCTGGCTTCACCTTTTTTGGGAATGGGCTGAACATGAGCTAGTTTCCACGAGTTGGGATAAACTCTGGAGAAATATGACAAGGCAAAGAGTTTGCGCAAAGGTTTAGCCAAGGGTGAGGCACACTTTTTGAGTACCATAGGGGGAATATTATCGGGGCCAGTGGATTTATTGACGTCAAGCTCTTTGAGACATTTATACACCTCTCGTGTCCTGAGGAAAATTCCGTCCATTGAATCGGCGTTGCGATCGAGGACCGGTGGTGACGTATCAGCTTCAGGTAACGAAGAATTTGAGGCGAACAGAGATGCCAGTAAATCGGCCTTGGATTTGCTTTCTGTTATCACCTCCTTTCCATTAATGAATGGAGGGGTTGAGGAAGAGGTAAAATTCTTCTTAATGGAAGTTACCAAGGACCAGAAGTTTTTGCTAACTACGTGGGTGTTGAGGACCTTACTTCTCAATTTGTTGTCAAATGATGCTTTGACCTTCCTGATGATGGAATTACAGGAGTTTCTCGACTTGATATACTCAGGCCGAAGTGACTCGTTGGGGGAATGTTTGTACGCTCTATAAGCGGCTTCCTTAGCTTGAATTGCGTTCCTACATTCACCATTGAACCATCTATTTGGCCTAGGCTTTATAGATATCGTAGAATGAGGAATGAACAAACACATTCCTGCCCGTATTATTTTAGTAATACAGGAAGCGGCATAGTTCGCACTGGCACTGCGGAAACACAAATTCCAGTCTGTGGCTTGAAAAAAGCGTATAAGTCCCAACCAGTTGGCTTTCCCATAGTGCCAGACAGTTTTTTTAGGAACTGCGTTGGTTGGAGTAGAAGATGGATATGGGAAATTAGCGCTGACTAGTTTGTGATCCGAGTTACCAAGGGGCGAGCTATCTTCGACGGAGTATCGAGTTGGATGAGAAGTAAGAAACAGGTCAAGCAGATGGGCTCCTTGACCTTCAACGTCCGGAACTCGCGTTGCACAGTTCACGATTTGGTGCAAATTATTTAGGTCTGCAAAGATCTCGGCGTCTTTGCCAGAAACACTGGTGCCATTAGAGTAGTTTAGCCAATTGACATTATGAACGTTGAAATCACCCGCAACAATGATTTCACACTCCGGGTGGGAAGATAAAAATCCGGAGATTTGTTCTGAGTGCAGAAAATGATTTATGGTGTTTCTTCACGGCGTGGTATAGTTTACATTCAGAAAATAAAAGACGGACCTTTTCTGAAAGTAACATCTGTGCATGCACTGGACTATGTTTTGGAATCAAATCGTGGTGACTGAGGTTTTCTTCATGGATATCGTTAAGCTTAGTTTTAATAATTTTAATTTCTACAATTTTAATCTTATCTTTTTACTATTTAATTTAATTTTTAATTTCTTTTTTAATTTTATATTTTACTGTAATGTTATTTATTTTTCAGCCCTTCTTCCTTTCTTTTATTTCTTCTCCTTTTTCATTTATTTCTCTTTATTATTCAACTGGTTAGTTGACTCTGCGATCGCGGTTATGTTCTGCATTTGTAATTATAAATCATTTTCCTGGTAGAATGCACATCGAGGGAACGCTACTAAATATCCTTTGCTCGTCCTCCACGGGACTGAATATATGCGTTTTAAATGCTCGAAGTTTGAACAACAAAATGGATGAGCTGAGGCATATGTTTGAACATACCAGAATACATGTTTTTCTCGTAAGCGAAACTTGGTTGAAACCCGAAATCCCCTCCGCTTTTGTATCCCTTCCGGAGTTTTCATTACATCGCAATGATCGCATTGGTCGCACAGGTGGAGGTGTTGCTATTTATGTTACTTCTTCACTTTCCTCTAAAGTCATTGATATGTCCAGTGGCTCACTATTTGAATTTATAGCCGTTGAAAGATGGGGGGGGGGAATCGTAACGGTTTACCCGCTAGGGCGTTTTGAAGTTTTTTGGTAGAGGTTTACATATTACCCCTGTATTTTTGTCACCTTATTAGATATTTTAATGAATAAGGCAGCAATCTACGCATACGCAGAATACCCCCACCTATCTAAAACTGTAAAAGTCGGGGTTTTAACATACCAAAGTCCAGAGTTATGAGTCATCAAAGACAATTTTTTTTTTTTCACTAAAGTTTCCACTTCAACCACCTTTTTCTCCAAAAATACGTAATTAACCAATATTTTTTTTACAAAATTGGAAAGCTTGAACAATTTCCTATGAATAATGTCTAACAACTATTACGCTACGACCTTTACAATTGAAGTTATTAGCAATTTTAATGGTGAAATTTGGCTCTATTTTTTAATACTTTTTCACCTGAGTTTTCTTGAAAAGTACCAAGTAGCACCAAATAAGGCCAATTTTCGCATTAAAATTGCTTATAACTTCAAAAGTAAAGGTCGTAGTATAATAATAATAATAACTATATTTCAAGAAAGTACACAAGATTTACATCTTTTAGAGTACAAAATTTATGGATATAAACAAAATGAGTTACTTAAAAGGACAATTATAACTAAAATTAAAATTAATATTACAACTAGCATAATAAAAAAGAATTCAAGAGAAAAAAATAGAGACAGAAGGTAGAATTAAAATTGAGATTGAAGTGGGGAGTGATAGAGGTAGTGAGAGAAATATATAGCTAGTGAGAAGAAGAAGATAGAAAAAGAAATGCATGTCTTCTGAATGTTGTGGCTGTGCTCATTCTCTGAATGTGGTTAGGAAGATTATTCCAGATTCTGAGAGTATGCACAAAGAAGGAACGACTACCAATTAGGGAAGAATGAGCAGGAATCAGGAATTTAACGGATCTCAAGGATTGCAAAGGAAAAAGGAAGTCAGAAAGGAAGCAAGGGCTTTTGGTATAAAAAACCTTATGCAAGAGAAGTAAAGCCATGAGATCGACGAATAGAAAGAGGTCACAACCCAGTAAGGAATTTTGGACACCCGACATATGTTCAGATCTTCTCATATGAAAAATGAACCTAATGCAATCATTAAATGCCACTGTAAGGCGCTGACGGCAAGAAGAGTCGAAGGAAATATATACCAGCGAGCCATAAAGGAAATGAGGAAAAACAAGAGATTTAATAAGTTTGGCTCGAATAGGCGAGGATAACAGATTGCCATGTAGCCATAGTTTACGAAGTGTGCCATAGATGTTAGAGAGCAGTAATGAGACATGATTGCAGCAGGAGAGTTTGGAATTGACAACAATACCCAGGTTTTTGGCACAGTCAACTATTGGAAGGGGAACATTATTAAGTAAAAGAGGTGAGAAACCATTCGGGGGCAGTGAGCGACGACTAAGGAAAAGTACTTGCGATTTAATTGGATTTAACTTAAGGAAATTACTAGAACTCCATTCGTTTATTCGAGACAAGGTGCTATTGAGTTCAGACACACAATTTTCAATTTGATTAGTAGGACAAGAGGTATATAGCTGCAGATCATAAGCATACAAATGAAAAGAGCAGCGACGGAGTATAATAGTAGTTAGACATTATTCATGGGAAATTGTCCAAGCTTTCCAATTTTGTAAAAAAAATATTGGTTAATTACGTATTTTTTGGAGAAAAAGGTGGTTGAAGTGGAAACTTTAGTGAAAAAAAAATGTTGTTTTTGATGACTCATAATTCTGGACTTTGGTATGTTAAAACCTCGACTTTTACAGATTTAGATAGGTGGGAGTATTCTGCGTAAAAAAAAGCAGCAAATCCCCAGGCATCGATGGAATCGCAGCTGAGCTACTAAAGGAATGAGGGCCGCAACTCTTAAGGAACTTACACGAACTCATATGTAACGTCTGGGAGGAAGAAGTTATACCAGATGACTGGAAGAAAGCGATTATATGTCCAATCTACAAGAAAGGAGATAAATTAACCTGTAAAAACTACAGAGGCATCTCACTCCTCAGCACCAGCTACAAAACCTTCACAATCCTTGTGAAACAAAAACTAGAACCTATAGCGGAAGGCCTTATAGGAGAATATCAAGCTGGTTTTAGGACAAACAGGTCAACATCGGACCAACTGCTGACCTTAAAACAAATTCTGGAGAAAACCTGGGAAAGGAATATAGATATATGCCAGATATTTGTCGACTTTCAACAGGCATATGACTCGATAAACAGAGAGAGGCTGTACAGGATCCTATTGGAATTAGGAGTCCCCTCCAAGCTGGTACGACTGATAAAATGCGCAACGAATAGCTCCCTGGCGAAAGTAAGGATTCAAAATGCAATAACAGAAGAGTTCGAAGTGCGACAAGGTCTTAGACAAGGAGATGGACTAGCCCCCATGCTTTTCAACCTGGCCCTAGAATGGGTGATAAGAAAAACATCAGTACGGAGAAATGCGTCCATAGCAACGCAGTCTGTACAATTACTTGGATATGCGGATGACGTGAACATCGTGGGAAGGTCCTTCTTGGCAGCGAAAGAAGTCTATGTCGAATTAAAAGAGGCGGCCAAGGACATAGGGCTGAACATCAATGAAGAAAAAACGAAGGTGATGCAACAATCCAGAGCTGGAAGATTTAGAATGGGAAGAAATATAACTATCGACGAACATATTCTAGAAGTAGTCGATAAAACAGTCTACCTTGGGTCTACAATTACAAAAAGAAACGATGAAAAGGAAGAAGTAACTAGACGAATACTACTGGCTAATAGAGCTTTTTATGCCCAAAAACAAATATTGCACTCAAGATTTGTGCACAGAAAAGCGAAACTCTCACTCTACAAAACAGTAATACGACCAGTACTGTGCTATGGCAGCGAGACTTGGACTATGACCCAGGAGATAGAGGAACAAGTCAACAGGTTTGAGAGGAAGGTGCTCAGATGCATAATAGGCCCAACGAGAGAGGATGGGATATGGCGAAGGAGATACAACAACGAGTTGTATGAAATTTTTGACGACCCAGAACTCTCAACGTTTATAAAAATCAACAGACTAAGACTAGCCGGCCACGTAGTCAGGATGAATGATAACCGTATCCCAAAACGGCTTATGGTGGCCGAAATTCCAGGAAACAGACCAGTAGGTAGACCCAGGAGAAGATGGATGGACTCTGTGACGGCTGACGCAGAGACAATGCTGAACATTCGGAACTGGAGAACTGCTGCAAGGAACCGTCAGACTTGGAGAAATGCCCTAGAGGAGGCCAAGGCTCGATTTGGGCTGTAGCGCCATTGGATGGATGGATGGGAGTATTCTGCGTAGATTGATGTTTAATTCATTAAAATATCTAATGAGGTGACATAAATACAGGGTAATATGTAAACCTCTACAAAAAAAACTTCAAAACGCCCTAGCGGGTAAACCGTTACGATTCCCCCGCCCCCATCCATACGATTTTTTGTTCGTCTATCCAAGGCCTATCCACAGCCAAGCGGTTGGACACTTTAGCTGATACACCCTGTATAATACAACCTGTGTTTACTCAAAAGTCAACATCTTGAATTCATTTATTTTATCTCTTTACGATCATTCTGTTCCGTTAGTCACAAGAAGGCGCAGATCGTCGTCACAAATATCCTGGATTTTCTCGTGAAATCAGCGACTTAATATGTAGTTCAGCGTGAGTTCATGTATAGACGTTATCGCAGAACTAAGCTGCGTAGTTATCTTACTTATTATAAACAGCTTAGTAACATCATCAATGCCAGGAAAATGGAACAAATAAATGAATTTTGCGTGATCGGTCCTTGCTTAAGTTACCACAAAGATATCCAGATTATGTTACCTGTGCTATTGCAAGCTTTGAAGAATCAACAACCTACACTGAGGCATTGCAATCTGAGCAATCTGAAAGTTGGAAAATTGCAATGAGCAAGGAAATGGAAGCTCTTCAAGAGAATAAAACCTGGGATTTGGTGAATTTGCCACACGGGAGAAAAGCGATTCCTTTTAAATGGGTGTATGTACAAAGTAAAAACAAATCCAGATGGGTCAATAAATAAATTTAAGGCAAGACTGGTTATTAAAGGTTTTTCCCAACAAAAGGGAATTGATTTTGATCAGACGTTTAGTCCTGTAGCGGGGATGTCTACCATTAGAGCCCTGCTAAGTGTAGCAGCTTGTGAAAATATGTCACTTACACAAATAGATGTGTCGACAGCCTTTTTGTATGGTAATATCAGCGAAACAATTTATATGCAACAACCAGAAGGCTTCGGTGATGATTCTGGTAAAGTGTGTTTGCTGAAGAAGAGCTTATATGGATTGAAACAAGCCCCTGCTGGAACGAACGATTTAGTAACCAGTTAATTAAGTTTGGTTTTAAAAGGAGTAATGCCGACCCATGTTTGTTTCTACGTCTAAGAGGTACTAAGAAAATTTTCATGGTTTTGTATGTAGATGATGGATTAATAGCAACAAATGATGAGGACGAACTTCAGGAGTTCATAGATGATTTGAAAACAAGTTTTAAAATTACTTCTCAACCTGCTTCATTTTATTTGGGACTTGAAATTAAAAGAAGTCAAGATTCATCTATACAAGTGAGTCAATCACATTACACAGAAAAACTCTTGGAACGTTTTGGCATGAACAACTCCAAAGATGTTGCAACTCCAATTGTGATAGAGGGAGAAATTGAAGGAAGCAATCCTAACACCGTTTTTCCTACAGACAAGCAGTTGGATCATTAATGTTTTTGATGTGCGGTACGAGACCAGACATAGCGTATTCAGTAGGCGTAGTTTCAAGAAATCTTGAAAAACCAAACGAATCGGATGTAGTCAAGGTCAAGAGGATTTTTCGTTATCTAAAAAGGACAGCTGATTATGCTTTGGTGTATAAAAGAGGAAATAGAATTCTTGAATGTTATAGCGATGCAGATCATGGGACTGGCCGTTCAACGACAGGCGTACTGTGTAAATATTCAGGTGGTCCTATTTCCTGGGCTAGTCAAAGACAAACATCAGTGGCTATATCAACAACGGAGGCTGAAGTTGTAGCGGCAAGTGAGGCAGCACGCGAAATAATTTGGCTGAAACGATTATTAAAGGAGCTTACTCATCTTAAGGAGATACCAGTATTACAAGTAGATAATGAGGCTGCTGTTCGTCTAGCACAAAATCCTGAATATCACAAAAGAACCAAGCATATCCGTATAAGACACTTTTTTGTACGGGAATTGGTAATAGCTGGTGATATTGATATCTCAAGAGTTGGTTCTGAAAATCAATTAGCAGATATTCTGACGAAACCATTGCACTCTACTCGTCATGCATTATTATGTCAAAGAATAGGACTCGCAAAGCTAGTGTTAAAGCAAATTTAAATTTGGAAAGACATTTAATACTTGCTATTACAACTTGCAAAATTGTTTTTACTACGAAGTAGTATATAATTTTTTTTGTCAGCTTGCTTTTTTCTAGTCTAGAGACTAGACGTTTCTTCCTATTGTTTTTTTATTACAAAGAAATATATTACTCAAATATACTTGAATGAGTTTTTCCTCTGGAAATTAATATTAACCACATCAGTCTCAAGTGTTTATACCGTAACTTCCCGACAGTGCCACATATTTGGCCACGCCAAAAAGCAGATCCACTTGGTCAGGTTGCACCGAAAATTCTTGTCGTATATGCCGCTTCCAACATGTCAGTCAACTCCAAAGTGTCCGCGGTATTAGCCCAGCCAGTGACCAAACCACAAGAAAAATCCAAAATAATTCACCTTTACATAATGGTGAATTTGTATTCGTATAATGAGATAAAGCAAAATCTGGCCGCAACGTAGCTAACATGCCAGAAAATCTACGCAGTAAGGCAGAGTGTATTTTAACTGTTGCACACACAGCCTCGAGTTTCTTCGTCTCTTGTCCGCCCCATTTCCCCGCGTTATACGTAAAATCTGACGATTTTTCAATGTGTAGAGCGTTACGCGTTACATATGCGAATTAAATCGATTAACTCTCGTGTAAATTTTTTAAGAAAACGTCCCTAAAGAAGTTTTACTTCAAAAATTAGAACTACCGAAAAAAGGTAGCAGAATGATAACTTGATGTAGTAGTGTAGTAGATTATCTAACTTTTTTTTTCTAAAAAGGTAGTAAATGTTGAGTACAACGCATCTCATCGGCAAGAATCGCACTACAACCAATATTATACATCGAGTGATAAGTTCCGCTTATCACTGCAGTCAGTCGAAGTACAGAAGTCATCAGAAATAGTCCGATTAAAACTACCATCAAACTCCAATTAATATTTTAAATAAAGAGTGAATTTATCTAAGGTTTAATGTTTCATTCCATACAACAAAATACATAACAGTAAAACTACTCCATGTGTAGTGGAACGATAATGCTGCTTGTAGTATTTGAACCATGACCGACCCTGCGTAAAAGCTCACCCCCACCACGATCCTCACAAAGCCAAACCCAATCCCGAAAAGCTTACAGCCAAACCAAACAGTGCTGCCAAATCACATTTCAATAAAAACCGACACTGTATTATCGGCGATCTAGGAAAAATCCCAGACGCGGGTATTTGTTTTATGCCATGTAAAGCCCCATGCGAAAAGATTGAACTTAACAACTATCTTGCACAACAAGAACTTCCAAGTGTTCAAATGTCAGATTCAGTGCTATTGTAAATTGAATAAACCTTTTTTAATCTTAGAACTAAGTTTGCTGCCAGAAAAGTACCAACGACATGACAGATCGGTAGTACGAAGGGTGATTCCTGACCTTACAACCCAAAAAAAGTAAAATTCAATTTTTGAATTTCATAAAAAAAAAAAAACAATTTAAAAAAACAATGTTTTTTGTTTCGTTTTCGATTATTGTTAATTTATTCCGAAATACCCAGAAGCATTCTGACTCCCCCATCTACTGGGGATTTCTCTTTGTACTTTTCGTAATTGCATTTCATCATAATTACATGATATATACCCAGTTTCGACCCACCTAAAGTGGACCGACTCCCTACTGGCTGAATATATCCTAGTGCCGTGTAATGGTGAACATGAAACAGATTTAGTGGACCGGCACAAGTATATTACGCCCACATTTTGTACCGTACTAAGAAATAATTACCCCCGCACGGTTTATTTTTATTCTGTTAAATAAATATACACAAGGACATGGAGGAGGACCCTCAAGTGCCAAGCGGTAGATTAATTTATTTCTAAATGAAATTATCCTTGTTTCAGAGTAGATGAGCGATCCGGAGGCGGTAGTGTACTCGGTGTATTTATTATATATATTTTTTTGCCTTTATTCAGTTATTACATCCCTGTCTTCTTCCGCCCTCTGAAATAGAAACCCTCCATTAAACAATTTAAGATTTTTGCTTTTGTACCTTTTTATTTCATTTTTTTTTTAATATTGTCATTACACAGACGCAAGGATATTTCTTTGCGAATAATGTTATTTAAGTTAATGTACATACACATTTCATCTTAATCCTGGTATTATTATGTTTTTTATTAAGGAAAAAAGAAGAAATCAGGACCTTTTACATTTAACAAATTTTCTTTTTCTTGGAAGCAGAACAAAAGAAAACAAATATACAAACATATCTATCTATAAAAAAATCCCTTCGCTTACAATATGCTTACATCCTTTTTTACTGTCTTTTTATTTTCTTGCAAGGACACTTATTTACAAAAAAAAGAAGCATAGAAGATAATAGAAAACACAGTATTTTATGTTAATTAACAGATGCTTAGAACTGAAGAAGGATTACTGTTGAAATGAATTAAGGCTTTCTCAATGATCCTTTTCTTATTTGTAAGGCGTTCACGGCTGTTGTTAGTCGTCGTCCTCGTTGTATTCTATTCCATTAGGAAACCACAGTGGAAAATTTTGCCTAGACGCGTTGAAAACTGAACAATGTAAATGTGCAAATGGGAAGAGGTATGCTAGCCGGATTAGGATTGATAGACGTTTTGGAAAGGGTATTCTAGAGTTAAGCTGGTAACATATCCAAGCGTTCATGCCTTGCATTCGTTGACAGATAATATAGAAGTGTGTGTATTGAAATGCGACCTGACGGAATATTCCGTGAATGGAATGCATGCCATGCAAAGGTCGGGCTACTTTCAACTTTTTCTGCTTTGCGGCATTCGACACAGCACACACAAGCATACATAACAAACACATGCACCTCGCATGCACTCGTTACTAGATTTTCGGGCTATGTGTGAAAGCCGGGACGGAAAACAACCATGCAATTATGTGTCAGAGGAAATTCGCCGCATAACTTGGAACCAGGCGCGGATTCAAGGAGGGGGCCACGGGGGTCATGACCCCCCCAAAAGCTCGCTGTTTAAAAAACGAAATTGGCCCAAATAAAAAAAGAAAAACAAAAATAACCGAACGAACAAAACCGACCCAACTTTTTTCAGAACAGTTTTGTCTATTTTTTTCTATAAATTAAAATATAATTTTACTTATCAGGTTATTACTGTGGTTATATGGCATACTCAAAACATTCTGAGAATGCTTTTCGGAATGACGTGATCCATGTAACTATTGACCGGGCTAAAAAGCATTCCGAAAGTATTCTGATTTCGGAAG
Source organism: Thereva unica (assembly GCA_949987705.1). Taxonomy (NCBI): domain Eukaryota; kingdom Metazoa; phylum Arthropoda; class Insecta; order Diptera; family Therevidae; genus Thereva; species Thereva unica. Next base: position 21,571,517 of record OX465286.1, on the reverse strand, counting down.
CAAAATTTTCTTTGGTTGAGAATGGTTTTCAGAAAGAATGCCATGTAACAGCTAATGGGATAGTTAGGTTATTATCATTAAAACTGAAGTACATTGGTAATAACCTTAATTTAGAGTTGTTATCCATTTTATCTGAAAATACAGGAAAGACTCATTCTGAGAACCACCATATAACTTCGACCGAAAAAACATTTTCAGAATGATTTCAGTCGGAATACTTTTCGAAGTGCCATACGACAGTATATGTTGTTCAAAATTATACAACAAAACATTTTAGGTATAAGAAAAACCAATGGTCTATTCTGTTTAGCAAATCTGGTGATTATCGCATCGATATCTAAACTGATGTCGCGATGAATGTGCAACAATGCATAGTGAGCCTCTTTTCTGTCATTGTTGATCTTAGCCAAGTTTTGAGGCGGCATAGAATTGATATAGATTCCACTTGGCTACGTACAGTTCGAACTATGCAATAATATTTGAGATGGGAGAATCCAAAAGCTGCTGATATGCTTCTGCTACTTGACGAATATCTTGAATGTCTCAATTGATCAATGCCTCGGTCCAACATGTCTGGAGAAAGTATTTCATTAAATTCGGTAGCAATGTTGTCCAATAAAGGACTGAAGATTACTCTTCTGTAATATTCTTCTGGAGTTTGATTTTTTTAATGATTGTCACGGTGTTTTTGACGATAAACAACCCATGACATACCCCTTTCAAATCAGACGCCATCGCCGAGCAACTATCTGCTCTAATTCCAACCAAATATTTTAGGTCCAAATCGAATTTCTCACACAGATCAATGACGATATGTGCCACTGCCAGTTCAGTTAAACGACGCTCCTTTAGTACCTACTTCTTCGGAACGAATTGCTTGGTATGCATCGCAAAATGTGATGAAATCTTCTCTGATTGCTCCGTTGCAGTAGTAGCGTTAGGATAAGCTAAGGTGTTTTGTATGGGAATTGCCGGTCGTCTCTTCAAATACAACTGCGCAAAACTTTGCCGCTCTAACTCTATCCCGACTAGCTTTCTGAATTTCTTCTTTGCAGGCTTCTATAAGTTGATTTTGTGTGGTTTTACTGATGTATGTCGCGATTGAACCCGCGGTTTCCAAATAATGCTGAAGAGATGCTGAAGAGTAAAGTCACCAAATTCAACTCTATAGCGAACAGTGCCCTGAAGTTCCTATCATTTGCCACCAGACTATCTACTTTTCCGTCAGTGTCACAATTATAGAAAGGTTCATCATCCCTACATAATATCCATGTAAAGAAATATTCTGCTGACATCGATCTCGACTTTCTTTTACTTGTGCGTCCCGTTGTACACACACTTGGTTGACCACTTCAGATGCTGGGTTATGGAAAGTCTGAAGGAAGCCTTTTTCAGCTTCTACCACCCTCTGATGATACTGGTTCCATTGGTGAAATGAAAGCGTTCCATTTTGTCCAAGTAAATCATCGAATGCTTTCAGTGTTTCGCTTTCTTGGTTTACTTTTAACTCCGTGACCCCCTCCAAAACAAAATTCTAGATCCGCGCCTGCTTGGAACCGCTGAATGCAATGCATGTACGCTTGTATATGTCACCAGCTTTAAGCCTAGGCCACATAGCACACGTGTTGCGAGTTCCGTCTACCCGTTTTCCGTCTCTCCATCTTTCCATGTTCCGATATTTATTTATATGTTAGCCACAATTATCCGTTTTCTGTCTCTCCGTGTTTTGGTGTTCCGATATTTATTTTTATGTAGCTACAAGCGTCCGTTTCCATGGCACTATTGATTTTATTGACAAGTGAGTAAATTTGCGAATTCTATTTACTCAATCTACAAAAAATTGAGGTAACGTTTCCGTCCATCCGTTCTAAAGTTGAAATTTGTTTATCTTTTCCGTTTACGTGTTTTTATCGTTCTGTTCTTTTTTTGTTTATCTGGTCAACCAGTATTAAGACTTTTTAATCAGCTTTGACAGGAAGCGGAACACGGAACACGGAGATCGGAAGACGTGTGCTATGTGGCTCCCGCTTTATGCGTTCACTCGATGTCATAACAACTGGTATTAAGTGCTTATGTCTGATAGAGCGCTCACAACATTATTTAAATGTATTGCCGGGAGAGCGGTACGAAAAGCAGTTTTCACCTTGAAATTATTTCTAGTGATACTTAGGAAATACGATATGATGTTCTCATTTGTTTTACAATAGTGTTTTTCCAGACGTGATTTATTTTTAATTATTCAACTAAGCTAACTGTATTCTTAATAACTCTTAGAAACCAACCGACCTCTGTTACTCATTTACATATTAGTCTAGCATTTGCTTTATAATAAATCAGACGTTGAATTTGCGTCGGGGTTTTTAGTTTGGTCTGCTGCCCGGTCCTGGGCGTTCAGGTGACAAAGTCAACCAATGGTAGCGCAGAGGAGAGAAACGAACGACTAACTCAAGAGGATGACACCCAATTTGTTACTTCTATTAAAACCCAAGAAGAGACTTCTTCTTCTTCTTCTTCTTTGATCCGTTAGCTGGCGGTCCGAGCGGGACGTCCCCGCAACGGATACGCTGCTGACGGTGCCGCTGGGTCTCGAACTCTATTCACGATTCGTTTCCATTCCTGCCGGTTTTGGGCGACGTCTCGAGCCTCGGTAACTGATAATCGTGGATTCTTTAAGTCACCTTTCATATTCTTCTTTAGCCAGGTTTTCTTCGGTGCCGACCGCTGGATTCTTCAGCCTGCGGGACGGTCTCGCCAGAGAAGTTTACGTGTCAAGCGGTTATCATCCATTCGGCAAACATGTCCAAACCGCCGTAGTCGATGTTTTTGCATTTCTTCTTCGATCAGTGTCTGCTGATCGCATCTTTGTCTGATTGTCTCGTTTTGAATGCGATCGCGTAGTGAGACACCGAGGATCTGCCTCAAGCATCGCATTTGGAAGACCTCGAGCTTCTTAACGTCCAGTTTGAGCAGTGTCCACGTTTCAGATCCATAAAGAAGAATCAGAAGGATCAACGTTCGCTAAAGGCGTACTTTTGTTTTGATGCAAATATTTGTTCGTTTCCATATGCACCACTTGAGCAAGGCGAGCGTCGGATGTCCATGCTACTTTCGTTTCCTCAACCAATGATCCCAAATATTCGAACCTCAAAACCTGTTCGATTTAAGTACCATCGAGGTGAACACTGGCCCTCGATCCGTCCGTTGTGAGCACTTTGGTCTTTTCCGCATTGATTATTAACCCTGTGTCATTCCAGTTGGTTTTTATTTTAAAGTCAGCCCAAGTGTTTTGATGGATTAGGCTTGTCAAAGTTCACTTCAAGCTCGATGTCTTCTGTTGGGATGTTCTTCAATAGCTGTGGATGATTTCCGCACCACTTGCGAAGATTGAAGCCAGCAGAAGACAGTAGATCCTTGAGCTGCCATTTGAATTTCTAGTATTTTGGGCAAGCTATCCGATCCTGACATGACATCGTCCACATAGAAGTCGCGTTTGAGAGCCTGAGCTACCAATGGATGTGTCGGGGACCTTGAGTAGCAAGCATATCCGAGAATTTAGTAGCTAGAAAGCTTGAGTTTCTAATAAGCATTTTCAGCTACCATTTACTTCGCTTAGGTGTATAGCGCAACTCAAAAAAGATCTAGAAATAAAAGAGCAAATACAATATACATCAGTATCAAGTATATAAGGCAAGATTTTCTTCGTATTTGTATTCAAATATAAGTACTTGAAATATTTAGTATGTACTTCAATTACTTGAAGTTTTCTATGTACTTTAAGTAAATATTTGAAGTACATTTCTCAAGTAATTGATAATTCAAGTACTTTAAATCAAGATAAGTTATATAGTAGTACTTGGAACTTAAAATACAAATCTGGTGCTTTAAAGAGATCCTGGAAATGTCTAAGAATCACTGTATGAAATTAGAATCTGTTAAAGCACTTACAACACACAAATCCAATCCCGGCCCGCGCCTCCCCATTCACAAGAATTCAATCTCATTCAACATGCATATCCTCCACCACATGAAATCCTGTACAATTTACATTTCTCATAATGCTACCTTTAAAGAAAATTATTTCGTTTCAACAATACCCACAACACAAGAAGCCATTTTCCTGGGTCTATCACCGCAGACATCGTTTCCCCCTTCATCAATTTAATGTATTAAGTACCTGCCTTCTTCATTCCAGTGGAATGCATGTTATGCAGCAGTAGAAGAGGTTAACTTAAGCACTCGAAAATGTAAGCGAAAACCGAGAGTGCAAAGGAAAACATTAAGTTAGTTAACCGCATCCCTCCCCCTCCTACAAATTCCCAGCGACACCTTACTACAACGGCGCTCTTCACACAGGAAAAGAAGCGCTCCTTTTCACAGTAGACATAAAGGGCTTTTATACAAGACTGAACAAGCTGTTGTCCTTCTGCAGCATACCCACTCCTCTCCATTCGTTATTTCATTTTGTTTCTTCTTGTTTCTTGTTTTATTTTTTGTTCGTTATCAGCGTCTCGTCCTTTTCAAGATGCTGAAGTGTTTCATTCTTGTTGCAATTACAATGAAGACTACTTAGGGTCTTAGAAATCTTCTCTCTAAGGTATTAGTGGTTGAGTAGATTGTGGAGAATATCATTTAATGCCTACAAAGAAATCACAATAAATTATTGGTATCTTATAGAGCCTGTAACAGCTACACACCACCAGGGTACAATATAATGCTTGTGCGCAAATCCGTTCTACACAGAAAAAAAATATGAGACCACACTTTAGAAGTAAAACTTTTGTGCCCAACAGCTAGTAATATTATCTATTGCAGTATAGTGGAAAGTCCGACGTATAAGTACCCTTTGAGAAAAGTCAGGGCAACGACAGATGCAGGAAGTATAGTGACGAGTCTACTGACGGATTTGATACAAGTACTATTTGAAAATATCAATATTTATGAATTCCTATTTACATTAAATCCTAAAAACGAAGAAAAGGTTTTATAATAACTGAAATATGTTTGATTGAAAATGGTTTAAAAATCGCGTAAAAACTGCATCAAGTGAAGTTCCATATGTCGCGGTACTTTTGTCTGTTTTGGCGTTTCGCCCCCAGGAACTTTCCTCGCGCGCTTTGTGGATGAAAATCGAATTGGGGTGGTACCTCTTATCAACCCTACTTTCCCCTTCATCCGCAAAGCTCGGACGTACCGTTTCGGATGAAAAATTAATATTGAAATCGTCACTCAATATCTTGGGAATATCGTTGAAGTTTCGACCTAGTAAATTTGAGCCTTCGGAAATGGAGGTGTTCACGTATAAATTCCATTATATCAGGTAAAATTTTATGCGGCGATGCATAAAAACCACTATAAAATTTATTTCTCCATTTTCTGCCGTGCATTTGTTATCTGCGGTAAGACCTATGGGATGCCACAGCGAGGGAGACCCAATTTCCGCTGGAAGGATGGCGTAAACCAGGACGCTCAGAGCTTAGGGGTGCCAAACTGGATGATATCGGCTCCGAATCGGGACCGATGGAGAGTACAGTTAGGAGAGGCCAGGACTGGACACGGTTGTAGAGCCGTTAAAGAAGAAGGTCTATCTACACACATTTCATGGTGATTTATCGTGACATAGCGTTTTTGGTATGTCTGGATGAAATGTCAAAACTTTAGCGAAGTTCTCATCATATTCTTCAGTTTTGATCAAAGTTTCTGATAAAGTACTACATTCATTTTTTTTTATAACTTAGTCATCTAACTCTTGTACGTTCGCATACATGCTTTCTTAATTTAGCGAAAGTATTGATAATCCTGGTTTATTTAAACTCGAGTAAAAATAATTTGGTGGCTAATCTTCTTAAAAGCATACACGCGGTGCACCTAGTACGTATAGCGAACAAGCGCGCATGTCCCACGGTCACGCTCCCGCCACAGGCATGCATGCTACCGTCACAGACACGAAAATCTAGGCATTCGTCTGCTGGAAGTATGCATGCTCCGCTACCGCTGCAGGCATGAATATTTATAATTGCATCCGCATCGGCATAGACCATTCCAAACGCGAGTATTGCTTTACTTACTGTCCAATGATGAGTCAGTCCACTTGAGTATGCTAATGGCACCCTTTATGGCCACCTAGCCAATTGCCTGTTGTTTCCTTCGTCCCATACAACCTTTTAGGGAGCCAATTAATTCTAAAGGGAGCAAAAAGAAATGCAAAAAACAATCAACCTTTTTTAAAATTGTTCTTTTATCTAGGGGTAGTTTTACTCCCTTAAGGGTTGAAAATAATTTACTTTTAGCTGATAAAACCGAATTTGAAGCATAAAGTTGAAAAAACATTTTTTACAAACCTTTATATTTTCAGACGATATAGGGATAGTTTCAGCCCTTTACTCTTATCCCTTATCATAAAATTTGGCTTGCTTTGTTATAAATCAACCACTTTTGAAAATAAATATTGCAAAAAATGTATTTCATTGGATTGTTTTTGATTATAATTAAAATTATCGCGAAAACCCTTAAAAAGGGAGTTTTTAAGCATTTTTAAAGGTGACATGCATATTTTAAGACTGTGGGACCCCGATTTTCGTAATCAGCGACCCAAAAAACATATCAAGAACGATTTTCACGACAGTGTAATGTTTTGACATAAAAGATTCGTCGATTTGTTGCAAGTTAAAAAAATTTTAATTTAAAAAGGGGAAAGGTCCAGCACATCTCACCACAGGGGAAGTGGGTGCCAATTTAAAACAAAAGCACCTCATACATTTAATTCACCACTCCCTTTTGGTATTCTAAGCCCCCAAACCACTGACATACGGTTTTAACAGCTTCGGTTTTATCAATTGAAGCGTGCAAGAAGTATTTTGTATTGGAGACCATTACAAAGTGAACGTAAGAAAGATGTATTATTCATTTCTTCTTTCATTTTTGTTTACATCGTTTGACATTTTAAGAAAGTCTCCAGTGTTTATACCGAAACTTCCCGGCAGTGCCACATGTTTGGCCACGCCAAAAAGCAGATCCACTTGGTCAGGTTGCGCCGAAAATTCTTGTCGTACATGCCGCTTCCAACATGTCAGTCAACTCCAAAGTGTTCGCCTACATATTTTTTGAACGGTGTCACTCAGGTTGCTGTGCTTTATACCAAATGAAAAAATACACATACAAATGCCTAAAAGATGAGCCTAATTAGGCTACTTTATGATAATTAAATTACTTTAGGAGTTATTCAAATTCCAGTAAATTAAAAAAAAAAAAAACAAAAATTTTTTTCTAATCACCCTGTATCTTAGTGGATAGTGGAGATAGCCGCCCTCTGTAGAACAATTTTGTTCTCCAAAGACATCCAGGAATCACCCCTGAAAATATTAGCCGCGTACTCCAACAAAGGATTTATTAAATTTCTGATGAGCTTTACAAGTCGGGAATGATAGAATATGAGTATTTTAACTTATTAAAACGACAATATCTCAGAAATGGCAATTCCTACGAGAAAATGTATAATATATTTTTTTGTAGATAATCGCCTAATCTATAAACGTTGTAAACACAATTTTCTGATAAGACGTACGGTTTAGCATATATTTGCAAAAAACTGATATTTTGACCCTTTGACCTTGAATAAAAAAGTTTGCAGTCGTCCAATCGCATGGCAGTCTCTACAGCTTATGTATAATAATGTTTTTAAGGGCTGTTCCAATTTTCAGCAACTTCCGAATTATCTTCCAATTATGGCGTTTCTTCGTCTATTTTGACTGGACTAGTAAGGCAGAGTGTATTTTAATCCCAGCGGGAAATGTAATGGCTAGGTAAGCGAGGCGAATCGTGAATAGAGTTCGGGACCCAGCGGCACGCGAATCGTGAATAGAGTTCGGGACCCAGCGGCACCGACAGCAGCGTATCCGTTGCGGGGATGTCCCGCTCGGACCGCCAGCTAACGGATCAAAGAAGAAGAAGAAGCGAGGTGGTAATGAGATGGACCCATTACCTTTGTGATGAAATAATAGCTTACATTTACATAGGGATGTCCTATGGCGATAAGTACTTACTGCAGGCATTACAGACGAGGACTTATTTCAGAGGTGAAGAGTATTAATTGAATACATAGATTACCATGTAAGGCTTCCAGAATAAATTTCTGGCTACCCTTTTTAGCATTAAAATATTACTATCCGAAATTACGATTTGCATTTCTGCTTTGGTGAGCATTTTACTAGAAAGATATCTTTTCGACTGCACTTGGTCACGATCCACTCCGAACGAATTTTGAAGACCGAATAAACTCAAGAAGAGAGGCTTTGACAAGCCAAAGACAAAGAATAATAAAAGCACATCACATTTCCAACGAAAGTATTTCACAAGTCGCTTACCTATCCATTACAATGTAAAGACCTTCATTTTCCTAAATTTGCAGTAGAATTTTTCGATTACCATGTAGGAGGTCATTGAAGAACTCTTGGGTTACCTGAGTAACCCCTCGCTAGTTTTCCCGCTGGGAACTGTTGCACACACAGCCCCGAGTTTCTTCGTCTCTTGTCCGCCCCATTTCCCCGCGTTATACGTAAAATCTGACGATTTTTCAATGTGTAGAGCGTTACGCGTTACATATGCGAATGAAATCGATTCACTCTCATGTAAATTTTTTAAGCAAACGTCCCTAAAGTAGTTTTACTTCAAAAAATAATCTACAATAAAAATCCGCAGGTAAAAACAATAATACCCCCGACAAAGTTCACTAGAATCCAAGAAGCTGCTGCTACAAATATCAGAAAATCCACCTCTGCCTTTTCTCTAGTGGCTCTTTCACTATCTACTCAGTGGGTGCAGGGGCGGTTGGGGTTGTGTACAGCTTTAGTGAATGATTTAATACTATATAAAAGTGCTTACCGCTTTACCTTTAGCTATTCTATCTTCTTTTCGCTTTTGCGTTTCTTTTCTGCCCCACAAGGGTTTCCACGAAAATTCAGGAATGAAGACGTCATTTCTCAAAATAAAAAAAAAAACATAGAAGACGACGAGGAAGAAGCAAAAAAAGTAGAATGTTTTCTTCCTTGGCACTTCTTTTCGCCCTTTTTCTTTAAACTTGTTGTGAAACTGGAAACCGGAATTTTCCTGAACGTGAACATCTATCATACTGCACCGCTTTCAGGTAGGTGGAAAAAGGAAACGTGCACAGAAATCAGAAAAGTGCATTTTGTGGATGGGAACTAATCCAGAATGCATCAGTCAAACGGCTTGGGGGTTGTTTTTAACTGCTGATGCGGATGGTGGGGGTTGGTAAATCTTTTGCGGATATTATTGACAGAATCGAGCTAGAGGAGGAGATATAAAAAGATTTATATAATATTTCGTATTTTCAGGAAATGATAAAAATATAACACTCTTTGTTATGGAAATATAAATTGGCCTGGCATTATAATCAACTGCGTGTGGCTCAGTTAGTTGGAGGTTCGAATGAGACTCCTAATCATCCCATAGACGGATAGATTAGATCCCACGATTCCGCGAAGCATTATAGACCGATAAGCCTAATATCCTGCGTGATGAAACCATTGAAATGGTTCAATGACTCTCTCATCCGTCAATTCGTAGATGTGACTTATTGCCCCCAACACGGCTTATCTATTGCAGAGGTACATCCACTCAGGCAGCTTTGTAAGAGGTGGTGGAAACTATCGAAAAGACTATACATTTCACACAACACATACTAGCAGCCTTCCTTGACATAGAAGGCACCCTTAACAATAGCTGACATGGAAGAAGCGGCGTCGAGGCACGAGTACCGGCGGTTTGGCGACAAAACAAAATCAACAAGCGACAACATCAAAAAATCGGATGGAACTTTCGTAACCTCTGCCGGCCTGCAGCGGTGGAGAGAATTCTTCCACCAGCTGTACAACCACGATCCGCCACAAGGTCCAGCCCCGCCAATTATCGCACAGCCGATGAATCAGATTCTTGATACCAAATCGACAATTATCGAGGGAAAGACGGCAATAAAATCGCTGATTAGTAAAAAATCGCCGGGAATAGATCAAGTAACCGCCGAAATTATCAAAGCCGGAGGTGATGTCTTCACAACTCCATGTCCTCATAACACACATATGGCATTCGGATCGTGTCCCGTCAGCGTGGAAGAGAGCGATCGTTGTCTCAATTTTGAACAAAGGTGACAGTCGGGAATGCAAGAATTAGACTCCTTTCGATCGTCAGTAAAGTATTTACGAAAATCATACAATCGAGGCTACAAAAACATCGAGGGTTGACCATATTGAGGACGTATTGATCAAATATTCGCTCTCCGTCAGCTAGTGGAAGAAAGAATTCGTTGCGGCAAATGAACTGTCGACGTTTTCATCGATTTAAAATCCGCTTTCGATTGCACGGATTGAAACTGCTTGTGGAGAGCCTTGGAAACCGAACACGTGTCATTGAAAATCATCAAACTTCTCCAAGTATCGTACGATGGCTAAACCAACAGCGTTCGTATTCGAAGCGACTTATCCGAGGAGTTACCGATTCAAACGAGTGCCCTACTGGAAGACGTCGCTTCGACGCTTCTCTTCCACGTTTTGATCGACGCGATTATGCGTGAACTATTTGATGGACGACTCGGAGTTCGATACGACGACAACTACTTCGTAACCGACTTGATGTTCGCCTACGATAGCGTTATATTCGCCGACACGAATGCCGAAGCAGCGGACATCATATACGACATTTCTCGCATCGCCGAGTCTTGCGGAAAAGACCAAACTGCTTACAATGGACGGATCGAACGCCAGAGTTTACCTCGACGGAACCCAAATCGAACAGGTTCCGATGTATAAATTATTGGAATCGTTTGAGGAAAAGAAGGTGGCAGCGACGGCCGACGTTCACAGCCGCATTGGCCAGTAAAATTCGCCTCGCTTAAGTGGTGTATATGGAAACATACATATATGGAAACGAACAAATACTACCATCAAAACGAAAGTACGCTTTCACCGAACCTTGATCCTTCCAATGCTTCGTTATGGATCGAGAACGTGGAGACTGCTCAAGCGGGACGTCAACAAGCTCGAGGTTTTCCAAATGCGATGCTTGAGGCAGATTATCCGTGTCTCACTCAGCGATCGTCTTCGAAACGAGACAGTTAAACAAAGATGCAATCAACAGACACTGACCGAAGAAGAAAAACAAAAGCGTCGACTATGATGGATATAACAATTACATTAGACTTGTTTGCATTGAGCCTGAGCTTGTTATATCTCGTCCATTCATATATGGAATGTAGATCCTCGTTGATTCTAGCTACCGCATCCTCGATCAAACCAATTGGTCTAGATATATATAATTGAGTATCATCAGCATATAAATGAAATTTGCAGCTCTTTATAATAGCCTAATAGCCCGAAGGTCATTAATAAAAAGAAAGGAGGCCCCAGGATTGACCCTGAGGTATGCCACAAATACACTTACATGGGGCTGAAAAACTATTATTACAAAAAACGTATTGTTCCTTATCCTCCAAATATGACTGCACCAGTACAAGAGTGCTGCGAGCAAAATCAAATTTCGCCAATTTTCTAACAATAGCTTATGGTTTACCGTGTCAAATGCTTTTGAAAAATCCAGTAACCATGTCACTAACCATGGCTTTACGGATGTCATCTGAGATATTCAGTAATGCCGTCACAGAGCTATGTTGAGGGCGGAAACCAGATTGATAATCAGACATAAGTTTATGGTCATTAATATACATATTTAAATGTTTGACGGTGAAATAGTTTTTCAAACACTTTGCTGAGGCAAGGAAGGATAGATATTGGTTACGTTTGAAAGATTAAAGAGAGATTTCCAAACTGGATATTAGATCATTGATAAGGTCCCAAAACTCGATACGATAGCCTTAGACATCCGTCACACATTCGAGCAAGCGCCCACCGAAATTTAGGTATAAGTGATTATGTGACATCAAACACCTCCTGGCACTGGAGACAGCTGTTCATGGTTTATATTATATTAAAACCCAAATGTAATGTGATCAAATCGCAAAATGAATTCTGACAAGCCTCGTACTTTAACATGACCACCTACAGCAACAACAACAATAACCACCCCTCAGGCTCTCACAAGCCCAAGCAAATCAATACCCACCGCCACCGAATTATTTATTTAAAAAAATATTGCTATACTGAAAAAAACTTCAATTGATATTTATTCGGAAATACATTCCAATAACAGATTCAATTAATATCTGAATTTTTGGGGGATGAAAAATGAGAGTGGCTGTTTGTTACATTTCATCAATCCTCCCTCCACCGCGGGACAACATTCGCTACCTTCGGCTGCTTTCATTGATCAGTATTATCTTGTTCTACATCACCTAAGATAAAAAAAATAGGGCATAAAAAACTCCCCGAAAAAAAAAATATAGAGAGTCTGACTGACAGTCCATAGAGGTAGAGGGGCTGGAAATCTTTATGCTACTACTTAATTAGATTCACAGCACATGACAAGGGTTTGACCGGGTAAAAGAAAAGGTTATCCCACCTTTGGTGGTATGAGGTGGGTTAAAATTATTTCGGGCCTCTTTTTGACCCTTAACGTATATAAAAGCCATGGAATTAATCCTGTCAACAAGATAATCCAGCTATTTGCCTTTAACGACCTATGATAACTAGGATAATTTTTCTTCTGCTTTTGTATTTGTGTAAATTTGAGGTTTTTGAAGGTTCGTTTTTTTATAAATAAAATTAATTAACAACATTAATTTTGTATAATTTTAAAGGTATTAAAATATTTAGTAATTTAATATGATTTCACCCCTTTTTTGCCATCAATCTCGGTCGTCTAGTAAAAAGGACCAAAAATTCTACAATGCCTAAGAAAAAAAAAAGAATTAAAAAAGCACAAAAAAATATGGTGAGAGAGAATACTCGAAGGAAAAGGAAGTTTTTCGCCTGTGTTCCTCCTGTCCTAAAAGGATGCCTAAGGCAGGATTTAGTCTGGTCGGTAATTGGATTTTTCAATAAGAGGAAAAGCCACTTCAAGTCTTCCCTTTTTGCGGCGGTGGTCGCTCCGAGTTTGGGGTTACATAGGCATTTATTTTTTTGTCTCTTCCAGACTAGCCCCAAAGGGGATCAATTTATTAAATAATTATAAAAAAAAAACTCAGATATAAAATTGAACTAAATAAAAACATTTTCGAATACGCAAAAACGAGAAATCATTTATTTTTTTATTGCTGTATTTAAAATAAACACAAACCAAAAAAAAAACGATGAATTCTGTTTGATTCCGATTTTTATTCTTAAGGGAAAAATTGGGGTGGATGGTCAAGATGGTGTTGTTCGGGGCATTGTAAGAAAGAGAACAAATATTGGTATGGATTTTGAATCATTTCAACTAACTTCACAACAATAAAAATATTAATAAGGGAGAGGCGTATGTAAAACCCACATCTCAACATGAAACACCGCCCAGAGATCTGCACTAAGATAGTAGTATCAGATTTCTTCCCTTTTCAATAGAGTTTGACATTACATCGGCTTGGCGAATCATCAGGGTGACCCTTAAAAAGGACCCCATCTAAGTTACACAGTTGGGGCAGACGGCAAAAGCGACCTTCTGTCTCTGCTTTCTTTGTGACAAATGTGGCTACCAAAATTCACTAAATACATAAGTGCCTGTGGGTGTGTCGCAGCATAGACAGAATGCTTCCGAAAAGTTATTGCCTTAACGGTTTTGTGGGTCTGTAGCCCGGCCTAAAAACTATCCCCTTCTTATCATCCATTCCCCCCCAACCTCAACTTCAGTCAGCCATCTATTTGCTATGTTTCCTGGCATCCCGAGTAAAAAAAAAATGGGCTTATGACGGGCGAATCACGGCCGCTTGGCTTTTTCAGGGGGATATGACGGCCGTAGAATTTTTACCCATTTTTAATGGGGACACATTCGGCCTTTCGTCGGCCAAACTTGACTAAAAGATTTAAATGGCCCAAGCTGTACACGCGGGCATTCTACGGGCAAATTTGGGCCAAAAAATTGCCCCAAATGTATTGTTGAATTTGATTTCTGGGAACTTGAACATTTTCGTTATGTACAATGAATGGCCCTTTCTATTTATCCTACAAGATTATCGATAAGAGCTCGCCAGTGGCCCCAGTCGGTTTGTTGGAAGGGAAGTGTGTAGTGCGTGTTGATTTATATTTTAGTTTAAAATTTTGTTATTAAATCGCTAGAAGAAAAAAAATGTGTTGATGATGTTTTTCTCAATAAATACGTGGTGAGTTTTGTATCTTTACATAGATGAATTTTTTTTAATCGCATTTTATACAAACGTATACTCGTCGGTATGTGTGGGCGTGTGTGGTGTACGGCCGTACTGTCCTGCAACGAGCCTTCTAATGCCCTTCATATGGCCGAGGACTATGTTTAAGCACTTTTGGTGTTCGCCCATTGAAAGGCCTTATTTTATTTTTACTCGGGAGGATATTTTCTTATAGTAGAGTGAATATCCTCGTCGCTGCCACTGTAACACCATCGTATGCCCTTAATAGCAACACACGGCCGCCATACCACCGTCGTATTCCCTTAATAGAAACCATATGGCCGCCGTACCACCGTCGTATGACCGTTATTGGTACTGCAAGGCCGTCATTCCACCGTCAGTTGCCCCCTGCATGACCGCACTGTCCTGCAACGGGCCTTCTGATGCCCTCCATATGGCCGAGGGCTATAACAATCACGCCCGTTGTAAGGCCATAATTTATTTTTACTCGGGATTTCTTTGCCTTTCTCTGTCTATTTCAGCTTCGTATTGCTTAAGCCTGTGGTAAATGGCCTTTAGTGTCACTTCCACACATCCTTTGACCTTATCAGCTGATCCAGGACATTCTCCGATGGGAGGCTGTTTCCAGCACAATCCTGTGCATTATTAACCGCAGATGGCCACACTGGGCTTGGAACAATTGACCTGCCTACATGGTCTCCACGTTTTTCGGCTTGCTGATTAGGGCTACTTCCGTTTTGCACTTGGCTAGCATTAGACTAACGCTCTCGAGTCACGTTTTCATTTCGCATACAGTGTCGTCCGCGAATATCTCGATTTCGCAGAGGCGCTTTCCTACCACCGCGATCCCAATAGAATCAACGAACCCGATAGTGACCGCTTTTCACCGGAGGGGTATCCCTAGTATTTCAGCATATAAGATATATATCACTATGCGTACTAAATACTTCGAAGAATTCAGATTTAGCAACACCTCAGTGATCTTTCTCCACTTCGCTCTGTTGAAAGCATAAGCATAATAATCATTAATGCGCAACTCTTATTGACATCTATTGCCACCCTTGCTAGGCCAGTCAAGCAGGTATTAGGGCGATTGAGTATTTTAACCTGCGGTGGCCCTTATGTGTCAAAAGTGAAAGAAGTAAGTCACCTGCTCATCAAAGGTGGCATATCAAGGTGTCCGCAGGCACTCACACTCAATCGCCCTAATACCAACTTAGTCACCATATTGTCAGCATCCGTTGTAGATTCAGCTTTCCTGACGCTGGCTTGCCTTTCTGATAGGACACCTTCGCTCTCTGTTATATATCACCCTTGCTCTTACCCGGCTTCGCGATTAGCATAACATAAGCTCCATTCCTCAGGCACGCTGGAAGTTTTTGCGCGAGCCCACCTGGTGCCACACGGGCTGCCATACAGTGCGGTGCAACTGTATAGTAATAGAGTTAACCCTTCTAATTCAGAAGGCGCACTTCTTAGCTGAACCAAGAAAGGTTTACTTACTCAGCACAACCAAGCGCTGAGATTAGGCTCAACACTAAGTATGCAAACATAAAAATTAGTAAATTAAATTAACATGTAACCAACGCAAGCAACAGGAAACGTAAGTGGTCACGTGAGATTTAAAAGACTCCTTTTAAGGACATCTTTACCAATGCTCACGCTAAAGTCATTAATATTATTATTTACATTAATGAACATACGGTTTACAGGTTCAAGTCTGCCGTAATTCGTGTTAGAGGAGTTGATTTGTTAAAGAGGTGGTCCTCTCAGGTTATAACGACTTTCTCTAAACGATGCACGGCGACCTAGAAAACCTGAGTCGACCTTTCCATTAAGGAGCTTAAGCAACTAGAAGGGCTTGCGGAAAGCCAAGCTTACTTAATTTTAGAATTATAATGGAATGGGAGAGCTTGTCAAATGCCTTACTAAAATCAGTATAAACACAATCAGTTTGACAACCAGAAACGAGGCCCTTGACAGCATGAGGAATGAACTCAACAAGATTGGTGGTAGTGGAACGAGCTGCAAGAAAACCATGTTGATACGTTGAGACCAGCGATTCCAGAATAGATAATTGATTCGAAAAGTTTTGGAATAACAGACAACTTCGCAACTGGTCTATAATTCGATATTTCGTTCTTGCTACCACTTTTGTGAATAAGAATTATGAACGAATTCTTCCAAAGCGTAGCGAAGTACGTACCCTTTATCCAGGGATTTTTGAAACAAGGTTTTCAGTGGAGACTGCAGAACCTCTACACAGGATTTAAGGACAGCGGGAGGAATACCGTCGGGGCTAGAAATGAAGTCAAATGGGAGTTCGTCGATATGTTTCACGATATCAGCACTGGTAATTGAGAGAGGTAAAAAATGAGTCTCTCGGTATAGGATATACCTTCCAGCCCAGTGGCTTTTCCAACGGCAATCCTTTTCGTGGCTTCCACCATTTCTTCTTCCCTTACCTCTGTAAAGTCAGCGTCATCCACGTTTACTGAAGACAGGTGATCCATATCCGCCGAATCTCACATTTTCCAAGCATTATCCTGGATACCTAGTCAGACCAGTCGCAGCGCTGAGCTCTCGTGGTCGAAAGGATGAAGGTATTTTCTATATCCTCCATTTCCATTCAAAACCTGCGTGTGGTCGTAACTCACATCCCCACATTCTCTCGTAACCCATCTATTTACGTTTAGGATAAGTCTGAAGGTCCATTGACTCTTAAAAGATTTGTCTCCCTTGCCTTGCCATAACGTTACAGACTCGCAGTGCGTCATCTGCCGTCGCACTGACTGTGTATCCTCTATAGCTTATTCTGGATCATAGAGACGAATGCCTTCTCTCGCCAGTATCTCTATGGGTATAATTCTCGCTATCACGCGCGCCACATCGTTGGGTATGGTCATGTTGGGTATGGTCAGAAGGACGCTTAAGCTGGAGACAGATACGTACATTCAAAAGCAAACTGACATATAGTTACGCAAACAGAACGCTCGCAACTACGCACGGTAAACTTTTCCTCATTGTCGCATTCACCATAGGCTCAAAAACCCAAACGCAAGTACACACAACAGACACATGCTCTGACGTTGCTTAGACGAGGTTATTTGTAAAAAAAACTAGACTGAACCGTAGCACGCAACTGTCTGTCAACGAATATTCGCCGCATACACCGTAGGCACTGTACGCACGCACGTATCTGTTTCCAGGTCTACTATTAGCCCTCTTTGTTGCTGCTGTGCTGCCCATACTGGCACTGCGTAAACCTGGACTAAGCTAACTATCCTCGCCAACAGGAGGTGACGGATTGGTTCGGGCCCCTACGTAGGACAGCATTCTTAGAAATGCTGCACAAATAGCGGAAGCTTTATCCGCCAAGCCCTCCAAGTGTGTTAAAATTAAGTCTGTGGTCGATCATCATGTGAGTGAATGATCTGTTCCATACCTTGATTCTTACAGATACTTGTTTTCCCAAGTTGCTGACCAGCGCAGTTACAGCTTTGTGCTCAGCAAACGGCAGACCAGCGCTTTCAGACCACGGTTTAATACCTCAGATAGCTTCGTTCGCGCATAGCTCGATCTCATCAAGGCGTAGCTCCTACACATCATGTCACATTGTGATCCACCGGAGAGGTCTTGGGACACCACATGTTGTTCCGCACACCTTCGGCCAATCTTCCAATTCACAATGAAGCGACCTACCGTCTTTCCTTTTTGGAAAGGTTGTTACCAAATAACCGTTTCAGAGGAGGGGGTTTGTTTTTTTGACTACCCACCCGAGCACAACACGATCCGCCGGCACTGCCGGTCGGTAATGATGATGTCAAAAGGATCATCTGAAGAGGAGGTTGAGTCACCACGCTTCACAGCAGCCGATGGAGTGTGATTCGATGACTTGTGCTAGGCTGCCCGACCACGCGTTAGAACAGGAGACAGAACACGGGATACACCACCTGTAGCAAACTGAACTTGCCGTTGCTTCCCATCGTGTTTTAGCGCACTTTTGGCATATTGGGCGGATTTATATAAATATTTGTGAAAGTATTGGATTAATTAAATTATTAAAAATAAGATTAATATCACAAAGCGCGAGTGGATAGTTAAAAGTTCTTGAATAAGGCAGGAAAATAACTTTAATTTTCGATTCAAAAACCAGCGGCGAGTACGGACGTGTTAACCAGACATCAGACGTTCGTAAACTTATTTTAATAAAGGAATTGTATTATTTAATTTAGTTTGTTTCGAGTAACTCTGCTCCCCACCCCTCTATTCCCAAATATATTATAATTAAACATATTTAGTCTGTTGCGAGTACCTTCTCGGTAGTTCTTGGAACAATGTTCAGCATTAAAATGTTAAAGTAGAAATATATTGCATATGTCTATGAAGTCTATGTGTATGAATTCATATGCAAATTTTCATTGAGTTAATTGGTAACAGAAACTACATATTTGTTACATCGTTACCGTAATGGAGCAACATAAACCCACTCTCCCTCTCTAGCTTTGTATTATATGTATTTGTTTTGTATATTGTTATCAAGGTGCATGCTTTGCCATCAGCTTTTATGAGTGATGTTTGGCATATGAGCATATAAGTTTATATAAATATGCTACTGCTACACAATCGTATGTAAAAATTTTAAGCTGGATGTACGGTTGAAGCAGGAGAAATATTCCATCTTCATTCTATGAAAAAAAAAAGATAATAAAATTTTCTGTATATCTTTTCATGTATAAAAACAGCTTTTATTAAACTAGGCAAAGTGGCATGCAACAACACTCTACATTATATTCGTCCCTCCATGCCACACACGCCACGCCCACCTCCTCCATCAATTATAAAACTAAATTCTAATTAAAATTCTAAAGTAAACCCCAGCACAGAGAGAGAGCGAGTACATTTCATAGCAACAATCATACGCTATATATGCAGTGTGTCTAGATATATATAGTAAGGAAGACGAGATGGGGGTGAAAGTTTAATTTGCCAGCATAAAATGGCTAAAAATATATACGTGTATGCATATACATACACGAACTCCATTCCAAAAATCAACTACTATACCATTGAGTTGTAAAACAAGCCCCCCTGCAAAAATGCCTTTCTCCAGCAATAGTAGAGCTTCTCTCCAGCTCCTCAGTGCTGTTGACTGATGCTGTTGTTGCTGTTGCTGTTGTAGAATAAATTAACAAATCCACATAGGAATTCAAAATGAGACTACACAGAGTATTAAAATGGAGTACCATAAGGTCCTTTTGTAGGTTATGCCATTACCCTTATCCCCATCCTTCCACTTCCTTACTATACACAGAACAAACAAGAATAAATGAAACGAAGGATACAAAAATGAAAATGCAGTTCACTGGCTCCACAGTGAGCGCAGGTTAACAACGAGTTAAACAATTAAAAAAAAAACACAACGCCATGTCAAGGATATGGACACTTAAAACTGCGAAGCATCTTTAAGAACTTCCTTCAGTAGTTCCTCATATTTGTGTGTCCTTTTTTTTTCAAATTTTTTAAAAGTACGAAGGGGAACAGCTGAAGAAATGTTAGAAGATAGGAGGATAATGGCAAGTGAGACGATGCCACTCAGCAAAAAATCAATCGCCTTTTTTAAAGGGAGTATGGAAGTAAACTATATGGTGAGCACTTGCTCAAGTTAGGCCTATTGTGTACGTGCTCTCACTAACGAAAAACACCCTCAACCCTCTCGATGAAGGCAAGATGTCTTTAGTTGAAAGGATCCTGATCTTCTAAGTCAGATCAGAACAGGACACTCGATCTGTAAACAGATACACGCGTGCGTGCGGTGCGTGCGACGATATGTATTATAGAAGTGCGTGCATTCAAATGCGATCTGACATACAGTTGCGGAAGCGATCGTCCACTTAAAGCAATCATTTCCTCATTGACACATTCAATATAGCTTTAAATGCCCAAACACAAGCACACACAACAAGCACATACCCTCGTCGTCGCTTATGTAAAAGACAAGATGGAGCACAAGCGCACAACTATCTCCGTCGGCCGCACACACCGCAAGCTAGCAAGTATCTGTTACTAGCTTTACAGGGAATATATGTAAAAGTCTCGTTGCCTTCTTTGAAGAATCGGGTTTGTGTTTGTTGATACAGTCTTATGATAGGTGATACCACACAGCCCCAGATGAATATTTATATATCTCATCAACAGCCTAAGGTACGCTCGGGTTAAAGTAAAAACGCTTTTTAATGCAAATAATATTATTCGATTTTTAACCTGCCTAAATTTTATTTCCAATAGGCTAGGTTCAGTCCTTTACTGTACCCAACATCCCGTGGATAAGCGGTCTGGAGGATTGACCTTGCCCCTGCAGAGTGCTCAGTAAGCAGACACCTCACGAATTCTTCATGGTTAGAGGTGTATGAGCCATCCTCCTTTTTGAGAAGGCCCACTCCGTTCAAGGAGTCTTTGGAAAAGAGCCCTTGTAGAGTCTGCGAATCTCACAATTCTTTCTCAAGGCAATTCTTTTGTAGCGTCTCAACACAGGTGAACCTATATTCTTCCCAATGCCCAGCATGTATTGACCTACTGAACAATCTCCTAACTTTTCTACGCACCGCAGCCAGTCTGTAGTTCCAGCAGAGCACTTTACGCGACAGGGCCTCGGTAGTCTAGGGGTAAGGCGCCTGACTACTATCCCAGAGGTCCCGGGTTCGATTCCCGGCGGTGCCACGGTCCTAGCCTTTCCCAATTTCCCACCTACATAACTTTCCTTCTTTCTTCTTCCCTCTTTGCATTCCTGATTTCTCCTGTCATAGCCTTCACTAGTTGTTCTTCGCTCCACCAAGCGCATGTCATCGGTTGGTTGATGGGATTCAACTCGTTTCAGGAGGCATAACACTCCAGCGAGTTGTTCTCGATACCCCGATGTCAGAGTCGCAAAAAATGGTTGGGAGTAGGTGAAATAAATAAAAAACCGCAGCTAGGTTGTGACAGTTCTTTCCTTCACTTCTCTCTCTAAATACATGGTCGACAGTACAAAGGGGCCTTCCCTAAGTGTGTCACATAAAAAAAAAAAAACTAGCAGGAAGAGACAGTATTGCTGTCATGGTAGGAGGAGATCTGCGTGGCCTCCAGTTCACACACTGACCTGATAGAAGATGTAAGCAGGTCTGATTCGAGGCCACAAACCCTTGAAACTAAACCATTTGGGTTTCTTAGGAGCCAGGGACGAGGCCTGGGTATGTAGGAGGCCCACAATGTCGTTTTTTACAAAACTATTCGGAAAGAAGCCTGCTAGTAAGGGTGAGGTCCAGCACCTGCTCCCTACTAGCAGTGACTCTGCATCCTCTTTGCAAGATCTATGTTATTCATAGCAATAAATTCTAGGAGACGCTATATCGGTACTTCCACAAAATAGAGTGGTGAGCATGCTCATAACAACCGATGACGAATTGTGTCGTTTTATCTAGCGCCACAAGTCTGACAGTTCTTGACGCTCCTGTGGTGTGACTTTTACAAAGGATTGTTGTTGTTTTTTTTCTAGACGATATTAGGTACGTGTAGAATCCCTCACTCATCCCACTTATGAGATTATAGACAGCGGAAGCATCGCCGCTATTTTAATGAATCATAAACAAGGACATCCGGCTCACACCGACCCGAAATACGGTAAAAAACGGCTGTTAACAAGTAGCCTTAGTGTAACTCCCTTGCTCATTACGTTTCCCTCAACCAATTCTGCTGTTGCAGTTGAGTAGACCATCAGCAGAAAGTTCTTGACAAGCTTCCGGCAAAATTTGGCTCGACTTCGCCATCTGCCTTTTCAATAACGAAATGTCAATGATCGCCTCCTTCAGCTGTTCCACCGGTGCTCTCTGTATTTTTCTTCGTTTCCGCTTGTTCGTACGTTTACTGGCCACATCGCATTCATCATCGAACTAGTGGTTGCGATTTGCTACAACTTCTGCCTAACATGGAGTCAGCAGAGCTACTGACAGAGTATTTCTAGGCTTCGAGCTCTGCACAAAGTTCTATGGTCAAATTCTTAAACCCTTTTGCCTTTTCGTAGACGTGCTTAGCATCTTTTATTAAATAAGCATTATAGACTTTGAAAAGAAAGTCGATGACCAACATTGAGTGTCCGAAAAGGATGTGAATGTTATTCCTGCTACCTTTTATCATTCTTATGAATAAAACGAAATTTCACACAACAAACACGGAAAGATTATCCCCTCCCCCATTCCTTTAACCTGTTATTACTCAAGCTCTAAACCTTCATGTGTCCTACCGTCTCCTTCCTCCCCGGTCGTATATCATTTATACAACAGTCATGCCTAGTCGGTGTCGCGTAGCGTAGTAGTCACCGACCTTCTCTACTTAATATATTAGTAAATCACACTGGCAACACAGAGATGTGAATGTTCTGAAATTTTAATTATGTACATGTATTGCGTGTCGTCGTAATCCCCAAAATCTCGCCTCGTTATCATGCCCCCAGCTAGCACCCTACCAATATCCATAACATCAACCAACCAACATTTGTGGCCTATGCACACCCATCTACC
Source organism: Thereva unica (assembly GCA_949987705.1). Classification (NCBI taxonomy): domain Eukaryota; kingdom Metazoa; phylum Arthropoda; class Insecta; order Diptera; family Therevidae; genus Thereva; species Thereva unica. The sequence continues at coordinate 21,548,696 of OX465286.1, read as the reverse complement.
AACATGATACCTAGCATACCCTATCTTAGCATATCTCTTCTAGCAGCCAAAATAGGGGATAACCTTCAGTGGAGAGAAGTCAGTCTGTAATTCGCAAAACCCACATAAAATCGATTTTCGTTCTGTGCCACTTTCACATTTTCTCTGTACTTTAAATTTTATTAATTTCCCTCTATAATTGCCGTTGTTCACTGGGAACAGCTTCTATGGCATTCTTCTTTTCTGCTGATGGTTCAGGAAAGAATTTCGCTCTCTTAAAGGGCGCCATACACGGTCAAATTGGATGTACATCCAGATTTTCATCAAACCCATAAGCGCAATGAGTTTTGATCGGCCGACCGGCCCACAATCGATAGTTTTGGTTGTACATCCGCCCTTCGATGTACATCTAATTGGAAGTGCGGATGTACAACCAAAACTATCGATTGTGGACCTGTCGGCCGATCAAACTACGTTGAGCTTATGGGTTTGATGAAAATCTGAATGTACATCCAATTTGACCGTGTATGGCGGCCTTTACAATCTTCCTTTCATCAAAATCGTTTTTTGTTTTGTTTTAAAGTAATCATAAAAAGCGAAATTTTTCCATAAAGATTTAATAATTTTTTTTGTATTTTATTCTTTTCAACTCTTTTCAAGTCTTTGTGTATTGGTTCAGGATGTAAGCTTTAAGGTTAATATATGGTGCAGGCTTAACAACCCATAAAATATATGCATATACATATATATATGCATATACGCACGCCTCTGGTTGGTTTCCCAGTAGCTACGTCAACAGGCATTCTTCTGGCAATATCTGTTCTTTGGCTCTGTTTAAGGAGCTTATAATCTTTTGTTTGTTGTAAAAGGGTCAAATCCTCCTAAATGGCTTTATTATTATTTATTAAAATTCATTGGTACATAAAGATAATTATAATCTTAACACGCTATAACACGTATGTACATCAAAAAAAAAATGGAAAAAGTTTATATAAATCAATAAAACAAAATTAAACTAAAAATTGACTTAAAATTAAGATACGCTACCTAAGAGAAAGAGAGAGAGAAAAGAAAGGAAGAAATATTAAAGAAAAAAAAACTAACTAATTTGATGGAAGATTATTGACTTGTAAGGTAAATAGATACAAGCTTCCTGAACACGTTCATAGACCTCGCACTCTGAATGGCGTGTGGCAAATTGTTCCACATGCGAAGACAGTGAACAAAAAAGGACCTTTGCCCAACAAGGCGATGGACTCTAGGCGGGATAAAAAGTATTTTCCTTGTTGTACGACCGTGATGAAGATACTCGAGGAGGTAGGACGGACGTTCATTGGACTGAAGTTTATAGATGAACAATACTGCCTTGAGGAAGAGGTATTGGTCAAGCGTGCAACCCAGGATAGAAGAGCGGTAAGGGCTTATATGGTCAAATCTGCGGAGGTTATATACAAACCTGGTACAATCATTAAAGGCAACGTTAAGTTTGGCCCGGCATGAGGCATCTGGGGACGGAAAGACTGAGCAAGCGTAAGTGAAGTGAGGTAGCACTAAGGATTTGATAAGCTTTGACCGAACACTTGTAGGCAGAATGGACGCGAACAGCCAGAGGCGGCGCAAATTACCGTATATTTTGGATAATGTATGATCAGTTTGATCACAGCAGGTTAGTTGTGTGTTCAGGTAAACACCTAGGTTCTTCACTCGTGGCTGGTAGGGTAAGGTTGTATGCATAAGAGTAATAGGCGGTAAATACGAGGTGTCTAACTCACTCCTGTACATTGCGATGCATGTAGACTTGGCGGCATTTAGATGTAACTGATTTGATAATGACCATTGATATACTCGCTCCAGGTCAGCATTGATGTTGAAGACACAGTTTTCCACTAACCCAAGAGGACTATTTGAATAAAGCTGAACATCATCCGCATACATGTGGAGTTTGCAATCCTTGACAGTATTACAGATATCATTAATGTAGATGCTGAAAAGTAATGGCCCTAGAATGGAGCCCTGCGGCACCCCACATGTAATTGGTGATGGATCAGAGATAGAATCTTGAAACCATACCATTTGGGAACGATTACTTAAGTAATTCCGAATTAAGGAGATCGCTGAGGGGGAGAAACCCATATAGTTTGATAATTTAGTTTCGAGAAGCTTATGATTGACACTATCAAATGCCTTGCTGAAGTCGAGAAGAATCAGAAATGCAATGTATCACCATCAAGAGCCATTCGAAGGTCAGTAGTTACCTTTAGCAGCGCAGTTTCGCAGCTACTACTTTTCCGGAAGCCGGACTGTGTACTTGACAGCAAAGACCACATTTCACAGTGGGCTTGGATTTGCCATGACATTAATTTCTCAAGTACTTTGCCTAAGAAACATAGGGTACTGATGGGGCGATAATCAGAGGGGTTTTTCGGGGATTTGCATTTGGGTAAGGCAATTACTTTCGCTTTTTTCCATTGAAGTGGAAAATAAGATTTCGTGAGGCAGTTATTAAAAATGTGTGTAAGATAGGGGAAGATTACAGGAAAAATGCACTTAAGGAAGGTTGGCGGAAGATCATCAAGTCCAACGGATGGTGACTTTATGGAGTAAAAAGCTTTGTGAACTTCAGAGCAATCCACATTGCGAAAACTGAAGTACCTAAGGTTGTCATCAATTAGTCTCGAGCAGGAATTGCCACTGGTATTGTTGACAATCGTGGTAAAATAGTTGTTTAGTTCGTTTGCAGTGAGGCTGCTCTGGACTGCACAGTCATCACCATGAATCCCAAGTTTCTTTACGTTAGCCCAAAATTTCTTCGAGGGTAGGGATGGACTGAGTTTGGCCGAAAAGAACTTCAGTTTTGCTTTGCGGATAGTCGAGGTGACTACATTCCTGACGGCTGTGTAAGCTCTACGGTTCACTTCAGTTTTATTTCTCTTATATCTTCTAAACAGGTATTCTCTCTCAGATATAAGACGTTTTATGTGAGGGGAGAGCCAAGGTGAGGTAGAGGGAAGTATGCGCTTAACTTTGATTGGGGCAAACGATTCGAGAAGGTGCTTGCACAGAAGGCTAAAGTGTGCTACTTGGTCGTCAATGTCATGAAACCAGAAAACATTGTCCCAAGAAAGTACGGAACATTCATGTAATAGATCAGGAGTGTTAATGGCCTTATAATCACGGTAGGAAAGAGTTTTATTCTCGCTGCTTTCAATTGTGAAGTTGAGGGAAAGATATAGGATGTCGTGATCAAGATAACTTGGGGGGCTGATCTGATTGTGAAATAAGACATTCCCTCTATCCGACACGAAAAATATGTCCAGCAAGGATGGATTAGAGGTGTTACAATACGTTGGAAGTTGATTGATTGGCTTCAGGTCACAAGTTTTGAAAAAGGTTAGGAAATTATTGCGCAGAGAGCTGTATGATAGGATATTGACGTTAAAATCTCCTCCAACAAGATACTATCATAATTGTGAGTTGCTTCGGAGAACCACATTTCCAGTTCGCTGGCTACAGGTAACGAAAATGTGCGAGGAGGACAGTAAACCACAGTCGCAAGGCATTTTCTAACACCACACACAATTTCAACACTAAGAAATTCTAGAGCATTGGATATAGATTCTTTTACCTTAAAACAGCGGAGACCTTTTTTAACATAAACAGCAACTCCGCCACCAGGGCGATCCTTCCGATCATTTCTAAATAAACTGTACCCATCGATTGATACAGATATTTAAGGAACATGATCGCGAAGTGAGGCTTCGGATACCAACAAGACATGGATGTTGGACCCAAGAAAAATTTTACGCAGTTCATCTATTTTATTACGTAGACTTCTCGCATTGATGTGACAAAAATTTAATCCACGAGCCCTACTTTGAAATATTTTGAGCAAAGTTCTAATTTTGTTCATGTCAAAAAGGTAAGGTTTTACTACCTAGGTCGCCAGTGCGAGGTGGCAGAAAGTGTAAAGGATGCACGATGTTTGAAAAATGAAGTTCTAAGACTAAGCAATAATAATCCATCATTACAAAAAAGAAAACTGAAATAGTATATAAAAAAATTAAAACGAAAAGAAAAAGACAAAAGAATGGAAAAAAAAGAAAATATAAAAAAGGTAAAAAAACCATAACTACTAATCATTACAACGATTAAAAGAAATCGAAAGAAATTTTTAAAAATCAGAAAAATAAAAACAAAAGAGTAAAAAACGAAAATAAAATAAAAATAAAAGTTTGCCGATGCGCACTAAAGTTCCCGGTGATGAGTAGGATGCTCCAAAATCTATGATGCTTCTCCCGAGCTAGGTTTGGCAGAAACAGCTTCATTAAGATCAAGGACGGACTTAAATAATTGAGGACGTTGATTTTTGTCCAGTTGAACAAAAATCCGGCCTTGGCGAGAGAACACTGCGGTGACAAGGTTTCTCAATTGCAGCTTTCTAGCCGATCGAAAAATATCTTCGTTCTTTGGCGACAGGCTTTCGCTCAAACGAACAACACTGTCAGATGTGAATCCCAGGTTCAGTTTATTTAATTTGAGAGTGCCATGCTGCCGGGCTTTTCTCAGGAACTCCTGCTGCTCGTTGGCCGACGGGAACTTCACAATCAGTAGCGAGCTTGGGGCCGCAGCACTACTAGTTGAGGACGTCGAGGAGTTCTGGCGTTTTCGAGGATGCGGCCGGAACACATTCACGAAAGGTGACGGTACATGCCCAATGGTGGAGGCGAGCGATTCCAAGATGTGCCTCGGGTTCTCGTTCTCGCATGTCGGGACGCCGCGGATGACCACGTCCTGGAGTCGTAGCTGCCGGCGCAGATCTTCCACTTCGTTAGAAACTACAGCGATATCATGCTGCACAGTTTCCATATCGTCCCTCAGCCCTGCGAGTTGGCCATTGAAGTTATTACATACCTCGTCAATGCGTGCTATTAGGCGCTCCTCGAAGGCGGCAAGTTTATCGTCCAGCATACGGCTGAGGCTTGTAAAGAGCTTTTTTTCCAGAAGCTCAAATCTGTCTTCTGGGCCAGCGACTGACGTCGATCTAGGCGTTCTGCTGCAGTTATCGGCATGCCTGCTGCTGCTACCGGGGGTGTTGACCCCAGCAGGAGTAACGTTAACAATTTCGGCGCACTTTCTTGGTTTTGCCCTTGTTGAGATTGATTTCGACATTTTACGGCGGCGAAAAAACGGAAATAAAAAGGCTAAGAACACAATTGCCCTCCGGATTTAAAAAAGTTGTGGTAATATATGTATACTTGGTGGAATTCTGATTTGAAGAAATAAGCGGATAAAATAAAATAACCGGGAGCTATGCGGAAGCACGTCTACTCAGTCGACATTCTAATTCCTATCTCCAAGAGGGCAAGGGCAAGGACTATCGAAATTAAATTGGGGAGCTCGACAAACCGCGGTGCCTTGCTTTCGGAAACACTCTTCCCCAATAAAACGAGGGCACGAAGGCGGTCAGGAACAATGTCCGCTTCTTGGGTCCATATAACCGCCCAGAAAATTGGCAGCACCTGCATCCATACCATCTAGGGGCACAGTCGCCACACCTTCTAGGGGATACACTGCCTAAACAGGAACAACCAGAAGATTCCTCAGGGCAGCAGGCAGCGCAGAGAAAGAAAAGGGCGGAGGGGGACACGCAAAGATCCTCATACTAATAAGTTGGCCGGGATCACAGTGGTCACAGATAACTTCCCCGAAGGCAAATTGATGGTGGAGCAATCCTACTCAGTTTGTGACACCCTCGTGACTGATGTTAATGAAAGTTTTGAAGGCAATTGCCACAGGTTTTTGGAAGTAAAGGGGTTGTAAAGGGGGTTTCATTAAGATCACCTGTGCCAACAAACCCACCAGCCAATGCCTGACGATTTCTTTCGCCAGCCTACGGGTTTAGGAGGGCTGCAGCCACAATGTACTCGAGAAAAGGGACCTTTCTAAATTTTGTCGTATCCGCTTCTGGATGCCTAATGATGCTATGGAACCGAAACGGATGGGCCGCAGAATGGCGATACAAAAACCACAGTGGTTTGAGGCGACTTTTGGCATGTGATGGGTAGGAAGATGGACTAGAACGGTCGCACTCTTAACCTGGAGTGACATTTTCACATTCAGTAAGTCGATAAGACTAAGCAGCTTAGCAATTACCTTTCAAGTGAAGGTGTCCGCCATACTGGCATGCATATTGATAAGGTCCCGTAGGACCAAGTCTAAATGAGTTTGGTACTGCCAACGTGCTCTTGGTGAGCTGGGCGTTCTCAATCTAGTATCGTCTGAGTGATTTAATGTCCAGGGCTTCAAAGGCAATTTACTGTCCGGGGCTTTAAAGGCAATGAATATGCGGATTCCCTGGCTCTGATAATGCATTGATCGGTCCGAAACCGACTATTGGAGCACCCAACAGCTTGCTGAAGAGTGCCCTTGCCGATCGGACTTTGATGAATCATACCGGACGCCTTGAGTAGGATGAGTCTGCCCTTCATGTTCTCTGTGATTGCCCCGCGATATTGAGGAGCAGGGTTTCGTTGTTCCTAGAGACCCCACTCGAACATTCAAGTCTAAAGCCACTAGGCAGACTGTCAAACTTATTGAGTCGATCTGGCCTACAAATATAAGGTATAGTGGTGGTACCTTTGACCCTGTACCTCAATAAAAATAGAAAATAGACAGGAGATAACACTGCGAGTTGGCACCTAGACTGTAGTGACAGATTCCTACTAATTACACTCTACAAGGCTTCTGCATAACTTTTCAGGGCATCATTTCGGACTGATGTCGTCAATAGGTAAATTGCTTGTTCTCCTGAACCCAGATAAATTCCGTTTTCAGTGAAAATCCCAACGTTTTAAGTCAATTTTTAATTTGCCCTGAGTGTGGAAGACATTGTCTGAGGCTTTGGCCGGGTTCATGTTTGCAGAACTGACTTAGATCTAAGTAGCAGCAAAGCGTTCATGAGCATCGCAGTTAAATTTTCTAAGTCTATTAAGTCAGCATTAAATGTATAACTGCAAAAACGTACACTGCGCAGTCAGAACTGCAAACATGAACCCGGCCTTTCTTCCACGTTTAGGGCTATGGGAGCTTCTCGAATCGATTCAAAAGGCACATTGTATGTATCAAAATGAACCAAAGCTGGTGTAATGTTCAGTCCTTTCGCTATTTCCCACCACCTTTTGTAAAACTGTCTCTGTGCATCTAAAATTGAAATAGAGACATAACAGGTTTCGTATTGTACCGGCACAATGGCGTTATGCTGTAAAAGCATCTTTGGGCGCCATTATGCTTGGTCATGCCCCATGAGTCAGAAGCCCTGAAGAAGCTGACTATGGAAGCAATCCCAGACATGAAAAAATTCGAAAACTCACCCTCCCCAATCCGTCGAAATAACCGTTAGGGGCGTGTTATGCCTGCCACATGGTAAACGCTAGCTCGCCGGTATGGGGCGTGGGGCGTGTGGCCGGGCCGATGCAGCATGGTTCACCACTTACCTCTATGTCGATACGAGATCCTCTTCATGTCCCTATTCGTCTATAGTCACCCCCTACCGAGCGCCATCGTGGATGTATACGCAATCGTTGGGCCTGAAATCGCAAGAAATGCAACAACGAGAGCACCCCGAAAAGGAAATCCGCAAAACCATCCTGGAAAGTTTCAATGGGAAATTCACCACCTCATCCTGAACAAAGACGTTTATTCAATCATAAATTCCATATTTACTTCAACAACACACATTGGTAACATACATAAATCAGACAAGAAAAATTACATAAATAAGACAAAAAAAAAAAAAAAAATCAAATACCCGTTAATCTCACTTAGAATACAACAAAAACGTCGTTTCGGCTAAAATGTTGTTTTTTAACAATATAAATAAAGTAAAAGAAAATATGTTAATAATTACACGTCTGTAAATAAAATACATGGAAATAGGGTAGCTACACTTATTTAAAAATCAATATAAGAAAGTTTAATGACACTTAATAATCAACGATCGAACAAACAGAAAAAATTGAGAATAACGAAAAATGTGATTTGATACCTCCAAAGTCTGCAGTGGTTACTATACCCAGATAACGTTCCGATTCTAAATCAGGGGCCTTATTACCGAATACGATTCGATCAAAAATATTGACGATTTGAATTTACGATTCGATTTGAATTTGACATGATTGATTACGATCGTAACCAATATGAGTGATGCCATATATTTTTCCGAAAATATTCCAATGAAAGCGCATTTCACTCCTAATTTGACAATTGTATGTTATGAAAAAGCAATTTTTTGACGTCATTTTCATAAAATACCTAGGTATTTATGAAGATGACAGTAAAAAAATCGCTCTTCTAGAAATTTTTCCGGTTCCTTTGATCTCATTTAATTTTTCATAACATAAAATGATAATTTTATGGATATGGACAGAAAAGCCCCAATAAGTAACAATATTAAATATAAACTCATAATAATAATAAATAAACACCATAGTTACTTTTGTTTACTTACATATTTTATTTTTATTTGTTTGTAATAGCCACGTTTTTTAATACAACTACCGTCTTTTTTATTTACGAGCACCAAATCTCAATCGTAGACATTTACGATAAATTTGATACGATTTGAAGTTAAATCGTATTCAGTGGTACCATAATTGCGATTTACGATTAATCCGAATCGAATCGTATTCGGTAATAAGGCCCCAGGTTCGCTCTTCGCTGAATGATGAGCATCCTCCAATTGTAACCTAGCACGAACACTCACGCTTCCTTCAGACTGATTTTTTTCTATTTCCACAAATCGTCTACTTTCCTAAATTTCCATGCTCGCCAGACACAACAGCAATTAGACTTGCCCAGCTAATACCAGTTTAACAAACCGGGTGTCGCTGATCAAAACCTCGTCCTCCAGGGGAACTTAGGTGTCAAAATGGTACAGCCACTCCAGAGCCTTGTATATATTGAAAATAATAGGGACCACGGAACTCCAAAATCAGAAACCTCTATTGGCATATTTCTTCACGACCTCGTTCAGACAGCAAACTTCTATCCTTGGCCTCCGTAAAGAAATCTGTTTCGGGTCCTTGATTCATTAGACGCGTCCATTCCGAGCTCGGTAATTAATTTGTTCCCAAAAATGGGTTTAGGGATTTTAACATAACTAGCAACACATTTAAATCAAACAACAATCCGTTTATTTAATTCTTTTTAATAACAGCTATTTTTCCGTGAGATTTCCGAACTCAAAGGAAGTTTTCGGACCAAAAAAAGTATGTTTTTCTACCAGCCCAATTCTCCCTTTAATGAAGTCTTCCTGTATCTTTAGGATCCTCCTGTTTAGAAATTCTCTCGTCTTCTTTCTGCGCAGCTTGATTGCGGTTCTTCTTTTTAGCTTAAAGACTTCCATCCTTATTGTTGTGGTGGCTATGGTTTCTTTCTTCTATTGGGTAATCTACAGTCCTGATCAAACCAATCCGTCCTAGTCTCTCTGACGGCCCAACCTAGTGTTTGTAGACGGCGCGGCTCAAATGGACTTTTTCATCACTTATGTTACATTTCATAAAAGTATAAACTATGTAAGGAGACTTTAACTTAAAAAACGGTCCAAAAGATCATCTACCATCTTGCTACTCACAATTCTTACTGAGGACTCATAACATTTACGTTGTCCAGGAATCCGACCCACCACATCATCTCCGCAGGTTTTCCCCAGGGCTCAATTCTATCATCGACTCTCTTCCTAGTTTCTATAAATGACCTGCCCTCAATCCCCTCCAACTCACTCCACAGCTTTGCCGACGACAATACTCCACGTAATTCCTATGACTTTGATACTGTAGGAAAAGCACGCGCCAGATCTTGCCTGCATTATCCCCAACACATGTCCATTTCAATCAACAGGGACATCGAACGAATTCTTGACTGGGGCCGCAAGAACCGTGTCGAATTTAATGCATTAAAAACGAAATACTGTCTCATCTCCAATAAAACCAGCACCGACCCTTCTTCTATTTCAGTGGGCAATATAAACCTAACGGCAGAACCGTCTTTAAACATCATAGGTCAGATCTGCGCTGGAATAATCACATATTCCAAATTGCTAAACAAGCATCACAGTGCCTGGGATTCCTTAAAAGATGCAAATTCCTCCTTCAGCCCTCGGCCAGGACTACAATCTACAAGCCCTACATTCGTCCCCGCCTCGAATAGAATTCGTATATCCGGGCTAGGGCCCCAAGAACCACCTCAGCCTGGCTGGACAAGGTGCAAGGCCGCACCTCAAACTTATTGGCGATAGCGCCATTTGCTCTTCAACTGACTCGTTAAGCCACCGTAGGAGAGTAGGAGCTTTTTCAAAATTTTACCGTTTTACCACACGACTGCTCCAATGAAATCAGTAACCTCATGTCTCCACGGCATCATTTCTCCCGCAAAACAAGACTTGTCTGCTCGGCTCACCCTCAAGTGCTTCAACTGGTGACTATTATCTACATGAATAATGAAGAATCAAATAATGCAATTTCAAAGTATAAACGTTTTTCTTTAATTCCTCGATTATATTTCATATAAAAAACCCCATTAAAAATTGACTATTTTTGCCGACGGTATCTTTTCAAAATAATTTGTTTCTTCTTCTCGTCTTCTTGCTTCGTGTGTGGTGTGTGCGGTACGAAGTGCTAACCTCTATTTACACTTGACATACATAAGTAATTTAATTAGGTGTGCTCGATGAATGCTTCAGCTCAAGATTGAGCAGAAAAAATCAGCAATTTGCGTTCTTTGAGACTTTTTGACAGATCTCTTCTGCTCCCATTTGCCTTGCTCTGTGTTTTTTGAGCCTGTTTAGGTTGAGAATTCTCATTTTTTCTGCTCCACCAAAGTTGTAGGAGCAGGCAGAGCAGCCAAATTCTTCTTCTTCCTTTTCTTTTGACAATTGTCAATTTGAAAGCAGCAAAAATCAGAAAATTCATTTATGAATGATTTATACTAAAAATACACGGAAATATTAAAAAATACATATTAATTTTTATAGAAATAACATTTCGATGCTATTCAATTGGTTTTATTGGTATATATTTCTTCTCCTAAAATTGGCAATCGTATCTAACCTCTAAAAACGGAATTTGGAGCAAAGTTGAGGAGAAAAGTGTTTTTTTGAGATTGTTGCTATTTTCTGATTTTTTCTGCTCTGACATCAATTAGACAGCTGCTCCCAATTGAGCTGCTCAGCTCTGCTCTGAACTTTTTAAGCAGTCATCGAACACACTTATTATGTAAATCAATTAGCCAGAATGAAAAATAGAGCTGCAACTAGAAATATAGAAGCGAATTGATGAAGACGCTTTAAAAAGGGCACGCCGACAATTTGTCTCACTATATCTCCAATAATATGAAGTATTTATCAAGGCCAATTTCACCCCATATTTCAAAGTGTATTATCCCCACTATAGAGGCTGTGTCAGTCTAACATAGCCTCCTCTCCGTCCGCTCTTTCTTCCGTCATCTGATATTTCGTGCTGGCGGTGTACATTTGCAGCACTTGGTACGCTATATGTTTAAACAATAATGCAGCCCATGTAGTGCATCGCAAGCGCTTTAAGAGTATTGATCTTAATAATTGCAGTGTAAAATGGTTCACGACGAGAAAAACAACCAGCATTGTAATGTTGTGAGGGGCGGAGACCGGTGGAGACGCTGTACGAATAATGGATGATGGGAGGATATAGGGCGCTAAGAATCTGTTGGTGAAATTAAATCTGTTGCAAGTTTTCGTACGAGAGAAGAAGCTCTGGCTGGCTTAAGACGTACACACAACAGTATACTATAAAAGAGACAGAGCATTGTTGCTGTTTTATAAAGTGCATTCCAATGCATCTTTAGTTGGGAGAAGGTGGGTGTTGATGATATTCCCCGCCCTTATCATTATTAGTGGTGCAGTTTGGACTTTGCGATAGTTGACGGAGCTGCATGTGGGTGGAGGAAGGGGAGCAGGGCTGGTTGGGAGTAGGATGCTGTTGTACTATGTATAAAAGGAAAAGTAGGTAGTATATTAAAATAGCCAGAGGGGATTTAACACGAATGATGGAGGATGGAAAAACATTTTTTTTTTCTGTGTCATCAAGAGCATCCCACCACTATCACCACTGTGCACCACTCTCAATTTAGAAATGGCCCCCCTCAACCTAAATGATGTAATTTCTCATTGAAAAAGCTGTGTGGCCCCGTGTGTGATAAGTGGGTAAACTATCCGTTTACGATATATCTAGGGCGTGCTGATGGATGATTTCAAATTATTCTCAGATAAATATCAGAGTTGTTGTGCGTGAGTGTGTTATCCTTTTTATCGATATCGATATATAACCACCGCAGGAACCGGATAGAAGTCATATATATTTTCGTCGACGTGCCTAAATTTACTAAAGCTCTTCTCACTAACGAAACTAATCGATTATAGCTAACCCTCCACCCCCGCCTCTCATCACCAAAAAGAAAGAAGCCCCATATTTATCTTCTATTTACTCGCTCAATCTCTCTTACTCTCCTAATCCGCTCCTCATACACAATAATCGATGCCGAATAACAATGAGTTCACTCGTATGTAAAATCATCCCCTGATTCCATTTCTATATTCTTTACTTTGTGCTTGGCTGGCTGCTTGCTTGGTTAACTATGCCTGTGCCTATTGCTGCGGGGGTGAATGAATTCTCTGTAGCACTATTTTTAGCAAAAAAAAATGTTAGCTTCAAACGCGTCGTCACAATTTTCTGTCTACTGCAGTATTTTTAATCAAAAGAAAAAGGATGAGAGCCGCTCTGGTGCTAATCAAGGACACATTAGTTCCAATTACGCAATCCCTTATACTGGTGCTCACCCACCCTACCCCTCTCCCGTCCTAGTCCTTTTTTTTAACAGTACCCCTGTAGTTTTATCTTTTCGTTTTCCTTAACCTTTTAAAAGGACATACACAGAAGGACACCAAGAGTATTTGGTGTATGAGAGTCTTATGCCTCTTAACTCTGTGAGATTCATTGAATCTGCAACAAATAACAGAAAGGAGAAAAAAATGTATACATTCGAGAGTATAAGATAAAAATAAAGAGATTCCCTAAAAATAGAAAAAGCAATGACAGTTGAATGGCACAATTTAAAGGGTACCGAAATTTTCCAACGATTCACTTTTACACAAAGAAATTTTCGTGAAATGAAGGTGATAGCCATTATCTGAATGGCCTTCCCCTTGTTTAGCAAAAAAATAAAAAATAGAATGTTTGAATGGGCCAGAGTAAAAAGATTATATCGTCAACCAATACCTCAATAAGATCCAAAATGAATGACATGACGGACTGGTAGTATAAAAGGTGACACCTAATCTGACTTTCCCCCAAAAAAATCCTTGATGGGATAAATGAATTTGATACATTAAATTGGTTTCGATACAGCGACGTGTACCTACCCCAAAAAAAGTAAGGCTTCAATTCAAGGTATACAAAATTTCCTAGTGAATATGATTTCGAGCACTGTCTCCCCCTTCTAAGCTATACTGAACTTTACTATGGGGTCAATTTAGGAACAGTTGTGCTTTGTCACGACGTTTTTTTACGAGGGAGTGATGAGAATCGTCGGTCTAGCAGCAGAGAATGTGTTTGGGCCCATGCCCAAAGTCCCTCATACGCGGTCAAATTGATTAACATCGAAATGCGGATGTACAATCAAAACTATCGATTGTGAGCCGGTCGGAAGATCAAAACTACGGGCACGTAAGGGTTTGATGAAAATCGGGATATACATCCAATTTGACAAGCAGCCAGCATCAAGACGGCCAACTTACGCCATTGCGACACGGTGCTGGACCAGCTATTTAGTCGCAATCTTCTGTTCTCTCCAAAATAAAAAAAAAATAATGAATAAAACGCTGATGGAATATGTAGAATCCGCATCCATCGCTTTGGTGAGTCTGGTCTGGTTGGTCTAGATATTTCAAAGGATTTTGACAGAGTATGGCACCCTGCTCTTTTATCAAAACTCTAGCTATTAGTAGAAACTTAGTTCTAAGGAACTGTATTAAGGGCTTCCTTTCTGGCCGTTCAATGAAGGTAGTATGGGCCGACGTTGAATTCAACCCCCAGGTGGTGTAGGTGTTCCCTAGGGGTCAATCCTATCACCAGCGCTTTTTCTAATCTTCATGAATGATCTTATCTCAATCCGCTTGGACTCACTTCACTGCTTCGCTTAATCCGATACTCGGCCTTCTGCTTCGACAATATAAGACAAGCGCGGGCCAAACCTTGTCTTTCGTGCCAACGCGCTTAGATATTTATCCGCTAAACGTGAGTATTATTCCCGCAAGCTTGATCTCACTTTAAACTCTAAACCACTCTGGTATAATCTTCGTCCGCTACGCATTCATACTTCTGTGCCTAACCTTTTTAATTTTGGTGTAAACCTTCTCAACGTGTCCTTTATTCAATATCCTCCTGATCCTGCCTCCTCCACTCTTTCTAATTTTTTATCGTTAGATTCTCTCAGGTCTGAAGGCTTTAGTTTACGTGCGTTGACTCAGTTGAAGTCCTAGAAATATTGCTGTCCATTTCTTCTAACAGTGTTGGCTATGAAGGAATCGGTATCCGTTTTCTCAAGCTTTTCTGCCCCATTCTCTTTTGATTGGAGCCGCGTTTCTTAATTGGACCGCATGAATCGTGTTGAATTTAACGCCACCAAAAACGAAGTACTGCTTCATCTTCAACAAAGCCAACAAAAACATTCCTCCTATCTCAGTGGGGGAAGAGAATGTAACGGCTGAATCAACTCTTAACATCGTAGGGGTAATTTGAATGTAGGATCTGGGATGGAATGATCACATACTCCAAATCGCCAAGCAAGCCTCTCAAATGCCTTGATTTCTCAAGAGGCACAAGCTCCCCCTCCAACCAGCCGCCCTGGCTATAATCTAAAAATCCTTAATTGGCCCGCCTTGAATACAATTGCGGCTGTTCAACTCCAACGTCAAGGCAGTTCTTTTGTACGGTTGCGAAACATGGAAAGTCACCCAATTCATCACAGGGCGCCTACAAGTCTTCGTCAACAGATGCCTTCGTCGTATCCTAAAAATCCGCTGGCAAGATAGAATTTCAAACGAAGAACTATGGCGCCGTGCCGGCCAAGAAAGGGTAGACGACCAAATCAGGCGAAGGAAATGGAATTGGGTTGGCCACACCTTGCGACGCGAAAACGAAAATCTAGCCAAACAGGCCCTTGACTGGAATCCGCAAGGTTCCCGTCGAGTAGGAAGACCTAGAACAACTTGGAGGAGAACCCTACTAGAAGAAGCCGCAACAACTGGGAGATCCTGGTCGGAGCTAACAGCTGTCGCGCAAAACAGAGTCCGCTGGAGGGCAACTGTTTCCGCCCTATGTCCCATGAGGGATTAAAGGAGTTTAAAGAAGAAGAAGAAGAATACTGTAGTAGATTTAAGCTGGCCAGGTCCGTAAGGCAAAACACTTGTAAGTAGATATATGTATTTAAGTCAGTCAATAAATGAGATTTGAACAAGCAACATTTGCTTTTCAATTAATTAATATTTTTGCACGTCACTTTTTTTATTGACCACAGATCAGAAGTGGGATAATCGAATATTTTAATACCGTATCCGGGCAGATTTAAAAAAAAAACGAAAATATAAATTGTTCATCGAGAAATAGGTTTCTCGATTAAGGCTCGGGAAGTTGGAAGTTGTTAATCGGTTAACACGTACGGAAAAGTTTTTCTATTTCGTTTGTCCATCGGTCGTAGCAAATTTTGTAAAATTTAATAGAAAATGGCGGCTGTACGAGCTGCAGATTTTATTGAGAAGGCGACGGTGAACGAGTTAAAAGTTAAGTTAGCCCAGTTAGGTTTGGAGACCACAGGGCTGAAATCAACGTTGAAACTAAGGCTTCACGAAGCGGTCAGCAGGATGTCCGAAATGGATCTTATGGATGCTTTCAACGAAATCTTGGCGGAGGAGCAACATGGGGACACGGATGACCACCCGGATGGCCCTGACGTCCAAAGTCAACTTGAGAACGACGACAGGGAGTTAGAAAATTTGAGACGGCTTCTTTTCAAGAAGAAAGAGATAGCAAACTTAAGAAGGCAAATTGCGGAATTATCGGAAGTTGAAGCAGAGCCTCGCCACCATCAATTTAATTTCAAGGACATTGAAGATTCATTTCACACTTTTAGTGGGGACGATAGTTACTCTATACACAAGTGGTTAACTCAATTTGAAGACTCAGCGGAACTTCTTCGATGGGATCCAAAAACCACATTTATTTATGAGAAAAGGCTCATGACTGGCACGGCAAAGCTCTTCATAAGGACAACTTCTGCTAACTGTTGGAACGCTTTGAAGGATGCGCTGCTCCAGGAGTTTGATAGGAAAGTGTCCAGTGCCGAAATTCATAGTGAGCTAAGAAAGAGGAAGAAAGAAAAGGATGAAACGTGGCGACAATATGTCTTCAAAATGTTGGAAATTGCGTCTTTAGCGGATATCGACGAGTGTGATGTCGTCCAGTATATTATTAATGGAATTCCAGACACCGTTGCGAATAAAATGCTGTTGTATGGAGCTAACAACATATCGGAGCTAAAGGAAGCATTCAAAAAATATTATTTGATGAAGTCGCATACGCAGGTACCTCTTGGACCAAATTTTAAATCCAATGTATCCGGACCTAGTGATCAACACCGAAACCTTAATGTGAAGTGCTTCAATTGCAACGAGTGCGGTCATACAAGTGCCGCCTGTTCAAAACCCAAGAAAGTTAAAGGTGCATGTTTTCGATGTGGAAAATTAGGACACCGGTTTAATGAATGCCAGCAGCCGAAGACTGTAATGACAGTAGGACAAAATGAAGACCAGAAGAAACAGTTTAATAATAATATGTCTCCTACTAATGATTTTAAATTTTTTGTAGAGTTTATGTTTGAAATGACTGCAGAAGGTGATAAACTTACACTACATTTAAAAAGCTTGGTGGATTCTGGCAGCAGTATCAGCTTTATTCAAGAACGTTTTGTACCACCACACCTAGTGAGGACATCCACTAATGAACAATTTTTCGGAATCAACGACAGTCCTGTCGGGTTAATTGGTTTGTGTTATCCAAAGGTTAGTTTTAATGATAATTTTGTTCAAATAGATTTATATATAGTAAAAGATTTCACGATGAGATGTCCAGTAGTTTTAGGGCGCGATTTTATTAGAAAAAATAATTTAGAGCTAAGTGTCAGAAACCCTGAAACGGTTTACAGTAAAAAAGCTTTATATGTCCAGACCTCTAATGCAATAAATTTAGAAAATGAAAATTCATTAACTTTTGAACAACAGATTCTCAATATGGATACAACTGAATTAATTGATACGCCAATTTTTAACGTGAATGAGAGGTTGTCATATCACATTAAACGTAAAGTTAGTGACATTATATCAGCTGTTTTTTCTAAATGTGAAACTACACAAAATAAGAGTAGTAACATTGAGATGTCGATAAATTTATCAAAGGTCGAACCTTTTTTCTGTACACCCCGTCGTATTCCTTTCGTTCATAAAGAAAAACTTAAATTATTAATTGATGACCTACTGGAAAAAAATATTATTCGTGAAAGTAATTCGCCATATGCGTCTCCTATTGTTTTAGTCGCAAAGAAAAATCGAGATGAGCTGCGATTGTGTGTAGATTATAGAACTCTCAACAAGCATACTGTTCGGGATAATTTCCCATTGCCACTAATTGAGGATCTTTTAGATAGGTTGAGAATGAAGAATTATTTTTCTGCTCTTGATTTGAAAAATGGTTTTCACCATGTGAAGATGGCTGCAGACTCTGTTAAGTACACCTCTTTTGTAACACCTTTAGGTCAGTACGAATATATCCGAATGCCTTTTGGTCTTAAAAATGCTCCTTCGGTTTTTCAGCGTTTTATTTACCACCTCTTTAGGGATCTTATAAATGAAGATAAACTTTTTGTATATATGGACGATATTCTCGTGGCGACCAAAACAATCGACGAACATCTAGAGATTTTAGAAAAAGTAATAGAAATTGTTCGGAAGAACTCATTAGAACTGAGGTTCGATAAATGTAGATTTCTTTATGAAGAAATTAATTATTTAGGTTATATTGTAAATAGAGAAGGGATACGCCCCAACGAAGAGAATCTTTGTGCCATAAGAAATTTTCCAATTCCGAAGTGCGTTAAAAGTGTTCACAGTTTCCTGGGTTTAGCTTCTTATTTCCGGAAATTTATAAAGAATTTCGCTTTAGTTGCCAAACCTATGTATGATCTTTTGAGGAAGGACGCAACATATAAATTTGGCGAAGAGGAGCATAAATCCTTTGATATGATAAAATCTATGCTTTTAGAGGCACCTATTCTTGCTATATATAGTCCGAAAAATGAAACTGAACTACATTGTGACGCGAGTAGGTTAGGGTTTGGTTCTATTCTTTTCCAACGCCAGTCCGATGGGAAGCTTCATCCCGTCTTTTATTTCTCTAAAAGAACTACTGAAGCCGAAACAAGGTATCATAGTTACGAGCTTGAAACCTTGTCTATTATTTATGCTTTACGCAGGTTTCGAACTTACTTACTTGGTATATCTTTCAAAATAGTAACCGATTGTCAAGCTTTGACACTAACCCTGAATAAACAACAATTGAATCCTAGAATTTCTCGTTGGGCGTTAGAGCTCCAAGAGTATGACTATAAAATTGAACACCGAGCTTCAAACAGAATGTGCCATGTAGACGCATTAAGTCGTAGTACCGAAATCTTAAATATTGAAGATGAGCCATTTGATTACGCTCTCGCGGTAGCTCAAACTCGAGATCTGGGAATCAAAGAAATCATGCATGAAGTTGAAAGTGGCAGAAATAATAATTTCACTCTGGTTAATGGCTTATTGTACAAGAAAAGCAATAAAGGAATAATGTTTTATGTACCGAAAGGGATGGAGGGTCGTTTAATTCAAGTGCATCACGACTCATTATGTCATCTGGGAGTGGACAAACTATATGAATACCTCAGGAAAACGTATTGGTTTCCCGGAATGAAGGACAAAATTAAGCAATTTGTTGATGGATGTTTAAAGTGCGCTTACTTCTCGTCGAATTCTGGTAAAGTGGAGGGTGTTTTACACAACATCCCTAAAGGGAATTCGCCTTTTGAAGTAGTTCATATTGATCATTTCGGCCCCCTACCCTCGACCAGAAATAGATTTAAATACATTTTGGTTGTAATAGATGCTTTTACTAAATTCACGAAGTTATATCCTGTAAAAAATACCCAAACAAAAGAGGTAATTAGTTGTCTTAACATGTATTACAGTTCATATAGTAGACCTTCAAAACTTATTTCTGATCGTGGTACTTGTTTTACTTCGACTGAGTTCTCGGAATTTTGCGTGAACAATAATGTTGTTCATGTTAAAGTAGCCACTCATTCCCCACAGGCCAATGGTCAAGTGGAAAGAGTCAATAGACTTCTAACTCCAATGTTAGCTAAGGAAGCTGACGGCACTTCTACCGGAAATTGGTATCAAAAGCTAACCAAGGTAGAATTCGCAATAAATAATACTGTCAATCGCAGTACTGGATACACACCCAGCCAGCTTCTGTTTGGTGTTAGACAAAGGGGGGAGTTCTGTGATGCATTAGAAGAATATTTGAATGAAAATGGTCAGGAAAATTTAGACGAGATTAGGGAGAAAGCAGCTGATACAATACAAAAGTCACAACAATATAATAAAATCTATTTTGATCAAAGGCACAAGGCACCTAGAAAGTACGGAAAAGGTGATTTGGTTTTGATAAAAAATGATGAAACAACTCCGGGCGTTAATAAAAAATTGCTTCCGAAATATCGCGGACCATATGAAATAGTTAAAGTTTTAAAAAATGATAGATACGTTATAAAAGATGTTGAAGGTCATCAGTTAACCAGGTTACCCTATAAAGGAATCTGTAGTCCGGCCAATATGAAACCATATATTTTTAATTAGTTACTTGTTATGAGTTATTTTGTGTTGTTGGATGTTTGGGCAAATAAAGCTTATCGAATATATGTTATCTATATATGTGTTAGTATCAAATGTAAATATGCTGTAAAAATATACATTGTAAACAGTGGTGTATAATCGGGACGATTATCAGTCAGGCTGGCCGATCTGTAGTAGATTTAAGCTGGCCAGGTCCGTAAGGCAAAACACTTGTAAGTAGATATATGTATTTAAGTCAGTCAATAAATGAGATTTGAACAAGCAACATTTGCTTTTCAATTAATTAATATTTTTGCACGTCACTTTTTTTATTGACCACAATACAATTCGCCCCAAAAACCACCTTGGCTTGCCTCTACAGGATGCAAAATCGTGGCATCAAACTCAGGTTATGGTACCTTTCGCGCCTCTTTAGACCCTTTAAGACACCGTAGGAATATATCAGCTATCTCTATACTTTATAGCTATTACTATAGCGACTGTTCCACTGAAATTCAGAGCTTTCTGCCTGCACGGCAATATTTTTGCCTGCAATACAAAACAAGCCACTGTAACTTTGCGCAGAACGGTGAATTGCCCAACAAGAAGCGGTGAAGGTATGGCCTATAACCCCCCTACCCAACCATAAACTGTGTGAGGTAGTAGCTCACTTCCCCATATTTCCTTATAACTCACGTCTCCACATTTGGTATGTGTCCATCGGCCCTTACAATAATCATTCCACCTACTTTGTCCTGCTGCAATGGACTGGCCAGAATCTATCTTAGACTCCCCATTTGCATATTCCGGGTCGTAGTACCTTTTACCTTCTATTGCAAGAATATCATTGGGGATCATTCCTGCTATGACGCATACTAGTTCGTCGGACATAGTACGAAAGAGTTTCCTCTTGAGCTCAAAAAAAAAAAACCAGCGATATTGAAGTGAGGTATGCATTATAATGGCCCTAGTAGGTAAACATTTCAAATTAAATGGGGCGATATCTGCCTTACGTATTCGGAAAACCTTTTAAAAAGAAAAACTCCGATTTCGACGGCTGTACTGCGCAAGTTGGAGCAAATTGGCGAACTGAACTTCTAACCTCAGTTCTATTCGCATACAATTTCCACATATTCAACTGGCGATAAACAAACTTTAATTCGCCCAACTGGTCTCGAACTGAAGTTGAACGTAAAAGCTCGCTCAAAAGGGACAAATCAACTGGATTAGTGGAATGCCACTCCAGTGGGCTTTTGCTTTTTCGACTCCCGGCGAAAAAGCAACAACAATTTCAAGGACGAACTGAACATGAAGTGGATTTAAGCCGAGGAAGCCACTTATGTGGATTGAGCTGAACATTATTGAACTGAGGTCGGTGAAGCCGGGACGTTAGGCTTTAGTTTAACTCATACAAAGCTTTAGTTTTTGTTATTGTATTGCTGTATATTGCAGGCAAAAATGCTGACGACCTTGAAGGGTATCATTTAGCATACTCAATAGATCGGTTCTGGTTCGATTACAGAGGTTAAGCAGCATTGGACGTAATTAGTACTCAGTTGGTAGACCGTATGGGTAAAACGACACTCGCGTTTAAAAATATAAAGTTTTCGACGGCGGCGCAGTTAATACTTACATATCTACACCGAGATTCTCAAAATTTTCGGAATCCCTTTTCCACTCGAAATTGAGGAGCAATGATTTGGCATGATGGGGCATTATCCTTTGTGTGGGCCTTATAGGGCAATCCACACGGAATCCACATGGGGTGGTTGAGTTAGGCTCATAGGGGTCCTATCTGCACCTTCTCCCAAAATGGCAGTCGGGCATCACCCCACAACTAAAGAATGTTATTCAATTGACTGATTAACTTTTTACAATGCTAATGCTCCGCCGCCCCTGAACTGTAACATGCAAGAGTTGATACGGTGGTAATCCGTCAAACCTAGATAACTACCTTTGACCGATAAGAGTGTTACTTACCGTATAAGAGTTACTCGTATGGTAATTTCTGGGAGAGAAATTTTAACACATCAGGATTACCACTGGAGCGTACCACGGGTAATTCACTACTAGCCTTTTCCCCTCTCCATTCCCTGTCCCCCTTTTTGAATCTGTTCAATCGGTCAGAAAATATGAGGCAAACGATTATAGTACAATATGCCAAGTATTTTTGGACCCAATACATAACCAAAGAAGAGGATGTAAATCTTTTTAAGATTTTGTGTCCTCGGACACGATTTCTTTAATATGAATACACAAAAGTGGGTCTGTGTGTATGTATTTGTATAAAGACAAAAAGGTAGCTGAAGAAGTTCTTAACCCTTCACGCCTTGCAGTTTCGGTGGTGTCCTTTTAATGGAGAAAAGTATTTTTCAATTTTCCAACAACTAGACAAGGTAACTTTGGGACAAGCATCCTGCATAAATCCTTTCAAATACACACATACAGCCATAGCCTTCCTTACACTTAAGACTTAAGATGAAACATTCCAAAAAAATATATATTTTTTAAAGAGGCGTAAAGGATTCTCAAACTTTTCGGCATGGCAACATCACAAAGGCGAGATCCAAGAACAAAACTTCTTCGTTGCTGCTCGTTGTTAGTTCTTCTTTTTGTTATTGTTGTTGTTGTTTTTCTTCTTTGTAACAAGGTATAAGGACTTCCAAGGATAATTTTGAATTATATTCCTTTTCTTGTGCCGTTGTAGTTGTTGTTGTCGATTTCTGTTTTTTATTATTATTTTTTTTTTGGGGTTTGGTATATTGTAAAAGTACCAAAACTCGTAGAAAACAAAATCAGCATGGGAAGAGAAGGACATAAAAGGACGAACCGGAGACCAGAGTAAGAGTGTAATACTTTTAGGAATTTTATGCACGCATAAAGTAAAAAGATATAGATGGAGAATGTAAGAAAAATGAAATTATCATTTAATCCTTAAGGTTTTGTGGCCGTTGATATTATTATTTATAATGAGACCTTCTCGCGCTGTGGTAACCGATGATGGTGTGTAGAGGGTGGTGAATGTTAAAACTTAATATCAGATAAAAAAAAAACAAGACACTAATCTCTCTATATTGAACTTTTGAAATTTAAATTGCTTTTCATTTTTCGTACCATCAAGGATAATCCCTTCTTATTGTAATATTACACAAAAATTTTCTCTAAAAGTTTTACTAAATGAAAATGAATTTCATTGCTATATTTTCTTGGTGGTCAAAAGTGAAGTAATCGGAGATGGTTTTGGGCCGGGTTTTCTTAAGCTAGGATGGACCAACGCCCTGCTAAAATTTCATGAAAGTAGTCAGAAGATTTAGAATGATCAGATGCGAACGTAATTTTTCAAAGGAGACTTCTTAGACCAAATTTTCCCTAAGATTAGTAACGCGTGAAAGCAAGAGCCTCAAGTTTATCCCAGATACGAATGCATTATATCGATTAAGCCACGAACTTATTGCCGATCTGAATATCCCGATGGTCAGGCCTATATAGATGATATCATCAAAATGATATCTTAGTCGCTCTATCGGAGTTGCGTATTAACCTACAAAAACTGCCATTGTTTTATTCAATAATATAAGGAAGCTAAATTTAGAAGCTGCCTCTTATGGTCTTCTTCTTCTTCTTTGATCTGTTAGCTGGCGGTCCGAGCGGGAAGTCCCCTTGTCGGTTTTTGGCGACGTCTCGAGCTTCGGTAACTGAATCGTTGATTCTTTAGGTGCCCCTCGATATTCTTTAGCCAGGTTTTCTTCGTTGCCGATCGCTGGATTCTCCAGTCTGCGGGATGGTCTCGCCAGAGAAGTTTACGTGGCAAGCGGTTATCATCTATTCGGAAAACATGTCCCAACCACCGTAGTCGACGTTTTTGCATTTCAGTGTCTACTGATCGCATCTTTGTCTGACTGTCTCATTTCAAAGGCGATCGCGTAGTGAGACATCGATTATCTGCCCCAAGCATCGCATTTGGAAGACCTCGAGCTTTTCAACGTTCAGTTTGAGCAGTGTCCACGTTTCAGATCCATAAAGAAGAATCGGAAGAATCACCGTTCGCTAAAGGCGTACTTTTGTTTTGATGCAAATATTTGTTCGTTTCCATATGCACCACTTGAGCGAGGCGAAGGTTGCTGTTGCCTGGCCGATGAGGCTGTGAGCGTCGGACGTCGATGCTACTTTCGTTTCCTAAACGATTAATCCCAAATATTTGAACCTCAAAACCAGTTCGATTTAAGTACCATCGAGGTGAGCACTGGCCCTCGATCCATCCGTTGTGAGCACTTCGGTCTTTTCCCCGTTGATTTTTAACCTGTATGACTGGGCGATGCGGGAAATGTCGTATAAGATGTCCGTTGCTTCGTTATCTTATGGTAAAAGGAAGCTTTTATCAAAGAAGATATAACCCTGAATCGAAAGCAATCCTGGAAACTTTACATTGAGAGAGTAGCTGCCAAGGCAATAACATCATCATTTCTATATCTGTCTTCATTTGATTTAAGCCAAGTGAGAAAAAGGAGTTAAGAAAGCAGGATTCCTTAGAATTCAGGTTGCCTGCGGGGAGGTAGTTATCGTCATCTTCATCCGATACCCATTGAATATTGGGTAAATTAAAGTCCCCTAGGAGAAGTAACTCATCACTAGTGTCCATCATACACAAGATATGATCAACACAAGAGATAAGAATATCATAGAGATTTTTACCTCCATGGTCAAGAGTGCTTATCATATCTGATGGGATATAGCAGCACAGCAGAAAGCGATTAGTTTTTGATAAGGAATTTTAAGCGCGACAAGCTCAATGTAAAGGTGGATAGAAAAACTAGGAAGCAAAATTGGGTTACACGCCAGGAGGCTGCTACAAGCCAGGAGTACGCCACCTCCACGAGCTTCCGTGTCAGTGTGACGATCCCTTCGACAGACATGGTAGGAGGAATCGAAGAGTTCAGCATTAATAATGCCTTCATGGAGCCAGGTTTCAATGAATGCTATGACATCGAACCCGCTAGCCGTCGATGCCTGAAACATGTCGTTCGTTTTTGACCTTTTTCCCCTTACGTTCTGGTAGTCGAGGGAAAGTGTCTCGAGTTTTTTGACATCTGTGGACCGCTCGGAGTAGAAGCGTTTGCATGATGGGCTCGCGGAACAAAGAGCTTGGTTAGAGCACCAGCAGGGCAGAAGACAGGATCTAGAAGAGTCTCGGCAATAACAGGCGGAGCAGACAAAACAAAAGAAGAGGCTTGGCAGGCCAGGCAGACTTTTTTGCAAAAAACGGTTCCTGGGTCTATAAATTTTATCCTTAAATATTCATAGATAGTTTCTGTCACAGTTTCAGGAGAAAATCGCGAGATGAAGATATTTAAAGGTCTCGGTATCGTAACCAGAGGGACAGGCGCGGATGCAAGGGGGCGGGGGGGGGTCACGGGGGTCATGACCCCCCCCCCAGAACAGCCCGCATTTCAAAAAATAGAGCTGAAACAATATTTTGCAAACCGAAAAACAAAAAAAAACCAACGAACAAAACCTAGTTTTTGCAAACATAAAAACCTGAAACTAACCAAACGACTTTTCTTTTGTTGACTTGTTTTTTATTCATTGAAAAATTCGGCTAGCTTTGTTTATTTGATTATTTTTGTTATTTTTTTCTATCCTGTGACCCCAACCGGAAAAAAATTCCAGATCCGCGCCTGCAGAGGGGTGCCCTGCTCTAAGGGAGCAGTAACTTCAGTGACCGGAGGATTGACCACTATGAGCCGCGGAGAGGTTTATAACGAGACCGGCCCAAAGGTCGACTCCGACCCTGGAACGCGATTGGCTTGGCGATTTCGATTATTCCTGCGACTTTTACAACGCGCCTTAATACTACTAGGCACGATAGGATTGTTGGCCACCTGTTGCAAGACAACATTCTCCGTAAAGGCCCCCATACACGGTCAAATTGGCTGTACAACCAGATTTTCATCAAACCTATAAGCGCAATGTATTTTGATCGGCCGACCGGCCCACAATCGATAGTTTTGGTTGTACAACCGCACTTCGCTGTACAACCAATTGGACCGTGTATGGGGGCCTTAAGAGAAGCAGCCGTGGTGCAGGGTGAAGACTAGGGTTCCCAACCCTCCCGGAATGCCCGGGAGACTCCGGGAATAATGTTCAACCTCCCGGGCTCCCGGTCCGCAATAATTTCTCCGGTTTTTCCCAAAATAACATTAATATTCATTAACAAAATAAATAAATTGCTATCCTCTCGCTCACTCCCAACCGCTGCTTGCTTCCTATCTCTTGCTCAACGACAACTACAAGTTTATAAACGGAGTTTTCCTCCGGATGGAAGTTTCGATCCGAAGTCAAACATCGTTTATATACGTGGAGTGAAATTCCAGAACTTGGAACTCCGCGTAAACGTGGTGATTGTTAGTCGTGTGAGCATTTCACGCAGTTTTTTTTTTTTTTTATGTGGCAGTGCTAAGCTCAGGAGTCACCCTTTGTACTACTAGTCCGTCATGTCATTTGTCACGTCATGGTGCAATGTCTAGCAGTAAGCTTAGTACGGGGGAGGGATGAGGGGGGGGGGCATAGGTTAAGGATTAAAAGGTACGGGGGGGAGGTATTGAAGAAGGTGGTGATGAACCCTGCGTTTGAACTCTTGGATGTTGTAGGAGTTCGGAAATACTGACTGCGAGAGGTTATTCCACAGCCGAGTTGTTCTATTAACAAACGAATTCATATCTTGTTGAGTGCGTGAAAAGGGTAGTTGCAGGTGAAGGGAATGAGACGAGTGGGCTAATCTGGTGTTGCGGGTATAAGATTGCCGTGGAGGCAGGAGAGCGTTTAACTCGGAGGAACAGTCACTGTGGTAGTAGCGATAAAATTTTGTCAGTGCTGCTACATTCCTACGGTGGCTCAGGGGGTCGATGGTGGAGCAGGCGGTGTCGTCATCAATTAACTTGAGCGCCCTTTTTTGCACCTTATCTAACCATGCCAAGGTGGTTATTGGGGCGCCGCCCCAAACGAGGGAGTTATATTCGAGAAGAGGCCGAATGTAGGATTTATAAATAACAGCACGGGCCGATGGCTGGAGGAGGAACTTGCACCTCTTAAGAAATCCCAAGCACTGAGATCCTTGTTTGGCGATTTGGAATATGTGGTCATTCCATCGCAAGTCTTTGGCTAAAGTCACGCCTAAGATGTGTAGGGATGGGTCGGCCTTTAGTACCACGTCATCCACTTTCAAGGATGGTGAGGTGTTGAACTTCTTTTTGGAGATAAGACAGTACTTGGTTTTGTCGGAGTTGAATTCAACACGATTCTTCTTTCCCCACTCTAGAATCAGCTTAATGTCATTTATAATCGACTTGGACATTAGTTCGCGATCATCAAGACAGGATCTCGCATGAGTCTGTCTTGTATCGACGCTGTACGAGTAACGTAGAGTACCGTCGTGCAGTGCAGTGATACGCGTTTAAAGTTTACAGATTTTACTGTGGCGAGTGGCAATAAGTTATTATTTAATAAAATGGATGATAAATCGGAAGGTGAGGGTAGTACAACTACAAAGAAAAAAATGTATTATTGTTCTTTCAATGACCAATGGTTAAATCAACATACATGGTTATCGAAAAAATAACCGAAATGCTTCTCGAAAACAATGTAAATATAAATTTAAAAAAATATAAATTAACAAGTATCTACGACTTTCATTCTACACCTACCTTATCAACACCACATAAACCCCCCCCCCCCCAACACCCCCATCACGGGTTTTTAAAACCCTCTCGGATTGGAGCTGTCAAGAGTTGGTAACCCTAGTGAAGACAGAAGCTGCACCCCAGCATGAATGGTGCAATCAGATGCTGCCGCCGCAGAGGAGGTGCTCTGCGTATCAAAGACGCTCTCCAATTTTAAAGACAGAGAGTTCAGGGCATTGTGATTTTGCACCACTGCAGATGGCAGCGACTCAACATCAGCCCGAACGCGCTTGGTGTTCCTTTTGATATCAACCAATAAAGGATGAATAGAAGCTGAGGGGTTAAAAGTGCAGGAAGAAGAAGTGGCGACAGGTTACTTTTATCACCGAATGTACATACTGTCGTCTAACGACTCTAATGTAGTTGCAACTCGGGAAGAAAGTTCCCGGAATTTATCATTTGACATAAGAAAAACTACTATAATTGCCAACAAGTGAATTTTAGTCTTGAAATCTCTTACATAATCTAATTAAATTAATCAAAGAACTTTTTTATATCATTTAATAAGTAAAGCTTCAACAATTTATTCAGCGCCGTACGCTTTCAGAATTTTTTAAGTATTTAATTTAATAAAATGAGATAATATAAACTTCAAGTAAAAGAACAAAGTTCAAGTGATAATAAAGCACTTAAGACTTACAGAAACTCTTTCACAAGAACAGAACAAAAAAAAATGAAAAAAAAACGATTGCATCCCCTTACCCTCTAGCCCTTACTACCATCGCAACACAGCACTTTTTTCACAACAGGCAAGGAACAAGCTTATGAAAAGAGTCCTTGTAATTAATCCTTGTAATCTTTTTTGTTTCATTTTAATTTGTTGTTGTTTTTGTTGCATAATTTTGTTATATAATCAACAGGATCTTAGGAGGCTTTCTAAGAAATTCAAGATATTAAAGCCAGGCAAGCGAAAGCACTGATGACATGTCTTTTAAAAATAATTTCATATATTTAGATTTATATATTTTTTTTTAAATTTTAATAAAACAGAAACAAAATAAACATGAATTCAGTTAAAAAACCTAATGACTGAGATAACTGAGATGATTAACAAAGAAAACGACGACCAGCTACGAAGTTTCTGAACATGCTTTTTGCGCGAAATCAAACGCACGGTCACCAAACCCATTCTTCTCTGCATTACTAACAAGTACTTCCAAAAGTACTTCTTTGGTATTTAAGAAAACACTAAATAAAGAAGTACTTCCAAATCAACTTCCAACGGTAAGTACTTTCGATTTTCCCTACTGGGTTTTTAGTGTTTATATATATATGTATATATATATATATATATATATATATATATATATATATATATATATATATATATATATATATATATATATATATATATATATATGCGTGTGTATTTTGAGTACATATATAACATCCTGTTATGTCTTAAGGAGATTATTTATTCTCAAAGAAGATTTCACAGTCCTGTCTCGGCGTTCTTGTCAATTCGCTTAAAGGTAAAATTCTTCTTCGCATTAAATTAATTAACGCTCCCCACTCATTGAGACATGATCTCCTCTTTTATGTTGTAAGTCTATAGGCATGTGTGACGGTGCGAACAGCCCTCTACTAGAACCCTCTTACTCTCTATGCTATTAACTGATGACTTCGCGATGACACCTCCGCTTACACAAGTGAATATCAAATACAAGGACGAAACATCAACAACATAAAAAAAATTCAACAACAAGGGAAACCGTTACCCGTACTCTTGTTAATGTAAAAGGATATCATTGAGGATGGTTGTGTCATACCCTTAAGGTTTAACACTCTTGCCGCAATTGCAGAAGGTGAAGTGCATTAACTTTTAAATGGCCAAAGCTTTTAGAAATAAATTGTTTTTATTCTTCTTTAATTTTTCTCTTCACTCCTTTCAGGGTCGTGAAAATTAGCCCAGATTTTTATTATATTACCTATCCGGGATCACCATTAGGGGTCGTCCATTAATTACGTGCGGCGTTTAGGGGGGAGGGGGTCGAGCCAAATCTCGCCAAATCTCACCAAATCTCACGTGGGGAAGAGGGGGAGTCTCGGCAGATATCAAGTAAATATTTTTTTTTAAAGAAACCGAGTAAAATTGTGAGAAAATTGGGTTAAATTAAGTAAATGTTCCTCCCCTAAAGACCCCCATTCTCTTACAGGCCGGCACAACTAAACTGACGGATGATACTTCAGGTATCCGCTCGACAGGCCGTGACATGTATCAATCGAGTTGTTCGTTGTGGAAATGCATTCCTAGTCCGTAGCACGAAAAAGGCCGCCGTAAGCACAGAGTGGGATCCTACTGGGCTAGTACGATTTTAAGGCTATGAAATTGCCGTACGAGCAGGAGAGCGTTTATTTCGATGGAACAATAGCTATGATATGGTAGTGGAGAGTGGAGTTTGTTCTGTCTGCACCGCCCAGTACCGCTGAAAAGTTTTTGGACCCGACATTCTGGCCTCCCGGTGCCTTCTCTAAATACTTTACATCGCACTCCTGACTCTCGCCAGGTTTCAAAAAACTTAAGACGCTCACCCTCTATTACCAAAACGTACGAGGAATAAGATCCAAAACCCACGATGAGTTCCTATCAACTTCGGCCATTGATTTTGATATAATCGCTTTTACGGAAACATGGTTATATAGTGGGATCCTCACTGCCGAACTTTTCGACTCCTCCTTCCAAGTTTTTCGGAGGGATAGATATAATGACTCGGAGGCTCGTGGAGGTGGTTTATTACTTGCCTGTAGTAACCGTCTCAATTGCTATTCAATAACGCTTCCTAGTTTTTCCAAGTCTTTGTACATTGAGCTTCTCGCTCTTAAAGTCTCTCTTGCCCACAATAACCTGTTCTTGATCTGCTGTTACATCCCACCCGATATGCTCAGCACTCTTGACGATAAAGGTCATAACCTTTATAATATCCTAATTTCCTGCATAAATCATATCCAGGATATGATGGATTCTAAAGACGAAATCCTACTTTTAGGTGATTTTAATTTTCCCAATGTTCAATGGGTATCTAGTGATGACGACGATAACTACCACCCTGAAAACAACCTTCATTTTAGGGAATCCAGCTTTCTGAATTCCCTATTCTCATGCGGCCTGAACCAAATGAGTGGTGTGAAAAATATTTTAGGAAGGCGGTTGGATCTTGTATTCTTCTCCGACTCTGACAACATGATTGTTGACCCTAGTTCAATAGCCTTGTCGTCTATCGATAATTATCACCCTCCTCTAAGTTATTGCTCTGCCTTTAACAATAAACTAATCCATTAAGAGTCCACATTTCCTTTTAATTTTAAAAAGGCCAATCTTGAAGAACTGTCGTCCAAGCTCACTTCGATCGATTTCAATAGATTGATTTCCTCAAATGAGTTGGATGACGATGTTGCAAGGTTTTATTCCGTTCTGTACGAAACCTTTGCATCTTGTATACCTATTGAACCTCTAAAGCTGTCAGGATCATCCACCTTGGTGAGTTGAGACGTTCCAAAAACCAGAAGAATAAACTCTGGCAAACTTACCTGAAGAGGAAAGACACTACGAGTCTCTGTGCATTTATTAACTGCCATGAGCAATTTCACCCACTCTCCGAAACTATCTACAAGGAGTACCTGAGTAACATGAAAGACAGTGATCCCAGAACCTTCTTTAAATTTATCAATACTAAGAAAAAAATTGATAAATACTTTAATACCATGCAACACGAGAACTCCTGCAGTACGAATCCATCCGAGATTTGCGAAATGTTCGCATCGTTCTTCCGCAAATCCTTCTCGTCCCCTGTCTTTCAACCAGACATAAATAATTTTCGGCATATCAATGCATCTCCAGTGGCTCATAACTTATCTCTCTATTGCCAGAGAGGCTATCTTAAAACATACATATTAACGAACTCCCGCAGGATTTTTCGTCCAGCCCTGACGGCGGCTGAAATGGTGGTACGTAAAGGAAATTGCGTGGTTGCAGATGAATTTGAATTTTGAGATTTGTATTCTATGCTACGTTCCTTTCCGGTGCCTGACTTCCAAAAAAAAGAGCTATATTCGAAGAAAGACCGGGTCTAGGATATGTGTATTTAAGCCACTGCTGCCGATAACTGCAGGAGGAGTTTGCATGAAATCCCAGGCATTGAGACGCTGTCTTAGCGATTTGGAATATATGTCGTCATATTCCATCGCAGATGCCTGAGTAATGTCACGTCTTCTCCTTCTTCTTTAATGGCTCTACAACCGCGCCTCTTACAACTAATGTGGCGCTCACTGCAAGAGCGGTGCAGCTCCACTTTTAATATACTAGAGCTTGACCCGCTTTGGAGACACATTCCATCACATCCCCCGCTAAAAAACTAAAGCAACTTCTGGAGCCGCTCCACCCCAGTGAAAAATATGGATAAATGTGACTCCAAAGCAAATCAACCCCCAATACTTTAAAATACCGACCCACACCACTCCTTCATTGAACGACACAAATGTTGCTCGTTCCGTAATAATTCTTTTCTCCAGGTGAGGTTATTAGCCTCCCGCCAACCTTACTTGGAAAGGACTAGCCCGATCATATTAGACTATCCTCTCTACTAGGATAGTTACCAGTGACCACCGCTAGAAGGTTATGATCGCACTTCCATCAGTGGAAGTGGGAGGGCTGAGCAGACACTGTCGGATAGAAGTGCGCAATTGCATCAGTCCTTCAGGCTTATCAGCGTATCATCCTTTCTTTTAAAAACTTTAGAAAGCCTAATCAAAATATATTTGAGGCAGACCTTATTAACCTCGGAACTCACGGCACAGCACGCCCATACAAAGGGCAAATCTACTGATACTGCTGTCTACTCATTGGATTCAACCATTGAAAAATCCCTCGAGGGCAAGGAGTATACACTAGTGGCATTCCTTGACATAGAGGGAGCGTTTAACAACGTACGACCGGACGCCATTACCTAGGCCTTGAAAGAACAGAAGATCGAGGCATCGCTGAAGTCTCTCATCCACGTAATGCTTTCTGGCAGGATGGTCAGTTGGGTCCTAGGTGACAGCTCAGGCCGAAGCGACGTAAATAGAGGCACTCTGCAAGGAGGAGTATTTTCGCCGCTCCATGCTATCATCACAAAAGTCGAATTCCCTCAAGGGCTTTGTGATCTCATGGAGTCAGCGTTACAAACCCATTCAAGCTGGACTGCCACCCGCCGACTCAGAGTTAACCCAGCAAAAACGGAACTGGTCCTATTCACAAGGAGGTATAGGATACCTCCTTTAACGCCCCCCGGCTTAACAATGTTAGCCTCAAATTTAGTAACAGTGCCAAATACTTGAGAGTAGTCCTGGACAAGAAACTCCTCTGGAACGAAAACACAGAAGAGCGTATTAAGAAAGCGAACATAGCGCTTTTCTTTTCCATTGGGAAGAAATGGGGCTTCTCCCCTAACATAGTACGATGTATCTACACAGCGATCGTCCGCCCAATTCTCCTTTACCTAGGGTCTTAGTATGGTGGCCATCCCTGAGTAAATTCACGTGCTAAAAAAATACAGAAAGTACAAAGATGTGCGGAGTTATGCATAACACGGGCACTTCGCTCCATACCTGTAGACGCCCTAAGTGTAATGCTATTTCTCCCTCCTTTTAATCTTGTGGCTTGGGAAAGCGCAACCATCGAATCTGGTTTTTGGGCCGGAATCAAGGGAGGACACATGAAAGTGCTAAACTCTGTTACCATCCCCATAAAAACGAACTTCTGCATACCCGAGATTAACTTCACGAGGAACTACGGAATCTACATCCATTCACGTTGAAATGGAGAAATAGAACTCGAAGGTCGAGTAGGAGTAAAAGTCTTCTCCCCAGAGCGTGGGATTGAAATCTCCTTCCGAATACACGATCACTGTAATGTATACCAACCAGAGATTCTAGCCATACATGAAGATGTTCTACTAATCAACCGGCAAGGCGACAGGAGTCGGACTGTCTACATCTTCTCAGATAGCCAATCAGCTCTGAAAGCCCTGCGCTCTTTTACAAATAGCTCTAAAATTATCTTCCAATGTCGCAGATCTATTAACGAGATGGCTCAACAGTTCAGGATCCTCCTCGTGTGGGTGCCTAGTCACCGAAATATAGAAAGAAATTGTACAGCTGACGAACTGGGTAGGAGAGGTACGACCGCCACTTTCCTTCCTTGGGCCACTTTCAAACTCCGAGGCAACAGCATACAGTACAACAAGCGAAGAAGCATTGGAAGGCCCTTGATAAATGCACTGTGGCCAAACTAACCTGGCCCTCTTATGATCCCAGGCGGGACACCTCACTATTGAGCCTCGGGAGACAAGTCCTCTCAGCTGAAGTGGGAGTGCTGACCGGACACTGTCTGATAGGGACGCTTAGGTCTTTAGACCTACGATTTTAGCAGAAGTGTAAGAATCCGGACGAGAAGGAAAGTGTACTACATTTCCTCTGTCACTGCCCAGCCCTAAGCAGAAGGAGAATAACCACATTTGGTGAGCCCTTTCTAAGGACACTTGCGGAAATCTCAAAGAGTGGGATCCCGCAACTTAGAATATTCATTATTTCCTCGAGATGCTTTCGCGTAGAAACAACATTTGAACATCAGATTTAAAGTCGGAACAGTATGGCATCACAATGGGCCTATCCTTTTGGTCCAAGTATATGAGCTCAAACCAAGAGTTCAGGCATATCTAACGTAACCTAACCCAAGAGTAACACAAGGTAAAGTAATCAGCAACGCTGTGAGTTGGATTGAAGGCAATTGAGAGTAGTAGTCATTTATGAAGATTTTAAATAAAGCAGGTGATAGCGTTGACATCTGCTCAATCCAGAGTATAAATGGAATAGGGTTGCGATTTGACGTCATCCAGTATTATCTTGATTGAATGGTAATCCGTGTGGACACCATTTGTCTGAATACCCATACTGTTTGTCATTTTGTATAAGATTGAATTCTTGATACAATAAAAGCCTCTTGTGGTGGGTTCTCGAATTAAGGAAATAACACAATGTGATAGACTAGAGGCTTAGGGAAAGCCCCTACGCAGTACGAATCATATTTTTTTTAAATGGTCTAAACATTGACAAGTTCCTTAGAGTCCTAGATAAAATCCGGAGAAATACGATTGAGAGCTAAATATGAGGCATATTTTTTTATGTTGGCCAATATCGCGGTATTTTTTTAAGCCCAGTGTATTTCTTGTTATCGAGCTCCTAGAAGTACTTACCTGGAAATTCCTGAAGAGTATCCTGTGTTCGTTACGTGTACGGAAGCGGGGTATGTAATAACGCAGACCAGAGAAGAATTCGAAGTGAACACAGATTAAGTGTGATATCTGGGCTTCACTTAGGTGCAAAAATACTGGGTTTAAAATTCAATCAAATGGCAATATCCGATATAAAAAAATTCACATGGATCCACAACGAATTTTTCAAAAATCAGTATAAAAATTTATTTTATGACTTCAGCTATGCGGACTCAATCGGCACAGATAGTATCCATTTTTTTGTTATGCTATCTGGGTAATTCCATGCCAACTCAGCATGAGTGTCCACCCGCCCATCACGGATTTTAAATTCAACTTCACTGGCGTGTTCTACACTTAAAAACAACAGATTTTGCCAAAAATAAAAATTTTTCATTGATTCTATTGATTTTTATAATCGATTTTTCATTTTATGTTTTTATCGAAGTCAAAAGTCACAATAATTGAATTTTCTTCTAAATTTGCAAATAGTGAACAGTAAAAAATGTAAAAATGTACTATTCTGATAGGAAACTTTCTGACGAATCGATTAATGGCATTGTCGAAGCGAAATTTTTAGATCTAATGGTCCAAAATGGCGTTTTTTTGAAAAAAATCACCTTTTTTTCAACTTAAAATATCTCAAAAAGGGATACCTCAAAAAATTTTGTTTTACATGAAATCGCAAGGGTTTTAATTGAACTTTACGAATATATCATGGTCTTTTGTACTTTTGGCCAACCAAGTTGATTTTCTGGCTATTTTAGTTCAAACTCTGAATTTTCACCAAATGAAGTGATTTTTAATATGTTCTATCACTATATTTTGCAAATACCGGGAAAAAAGGCTAATAACAAACATTTTCACCCTCTATCCCTCTATCATTAACCCTCTATCTTGGTAGACATAAATGAAGTCTAAGCCTCTTGTGACTTCATTCATAAATCTTTGAAATGACTGGGCTGCATTTCTCAACCCAAATGGCATGCGAGTGAACTCAAACAAACCAAAGGGTGTTATTAAGGCAGTTTTATGCACGTCTTCTTGTGCAATGGAGATGTTGTGGTACGCACGCACCAAATCCACCTTCGAAAAAATCGTGCATCCGTGAAGGTTCACAGAGAAATTGTGAATGTGCGGGATAGGATATCTATCCGGCACCGTGACTGCATTAAGGCGACGGTAGTCGCCGCATGGCCTCCAATCATTTGTATCCCGTTTAGGGACCAGATGAAGTGGAGATGCTGCGGGAGACGACTATGGTTGACAAATCCCTAGTTAAACCATATGTTCAAACTCCAATTTCGCCACCTTGAGCTTCTCAGGATGGAGTCTACGAGCGGTAACGAAAGGTAATTGCCCATTAGTAACAGTGTGATGTTGCACATTGTGTTTAACCGGTAGGTCAAAATTAAGTGGTTGTGTTAAAGAAGCGTACTTCATTAACAATTCTTTATATTTGCCAAGATGTTCTCATTCAAAGCTCTCGATCATATACTATCATATACTCACCAGTTGCACAGACGTCAGTCTGAAGACTGGTCTGTGAGTCAACTAATACTCGCATTTTGAAGTCGAGGATGAGTTCTAACTTCGTGAGGAAGTCCGCACCGAGTATACCTTTGTTAGTGTTGACTATTATGAAGTTGTGGGTGAACCGTCGGCGAAGACCTAGGTTCAGTTCCAGCAACTTCATGCCAAAAGTGTGGATCGTGGATCCATTAGCGGCCCGCAGAAGTAAATTAGGGCATGTAGTTTGTACCCTAAAAGTGTGCGCTGGAATTAATGATAGAGACCCTCTATCCGATCAAATCATACAATGTAAAGTCGTCAGTCTTGATACAACACCTGCAATCAAGTTCAACCTGATTACCAAAAGAAAAATATTGATGCATAATTATAATTTGATACCTGCATGCGGCGGATATCCGCCAGGCGGAATTTATAGATTAATGGAAACTTGCGGGTGCAAATGGACACCGTGCACGCGCAAATCAATTGTGCTAATCAAGCAAATTATGTGTAAGAATATTTTCACCTAGAAGTAAGTTAAAATTAAATTAAATATTCAGTACCTACTTGTCAACAGTTTGAGTCGTTCGGTTAATTAAACTTTGTTATTAGTAAAAACTTGTTTTGTTTCATTCATTAATAAAAATTTCTATGTTCCCGGAACAAGTTGATACCTTTGTACAAGTTTGATAAATATAGAATTTTCTTTTGTATTATGAAAAGATTAATTAAATATTTAGAAAATGAATTTTGAAATGCCTTTTCATTGAAATGCTTTCATTTTTTTTGCAGTCTGATACAAAACGCAAACGTTACTTCATCACAAATAAAACTTAATAGTACCTACTTTTTTACTTAAATTGCATTACATATAATTTTTTTGATTGATTAAGATATATGCTGAAAAACTGTGCGTTCGGTGAAAATGTTTGTTATTAGCCTTTTTTCCCGGTATTTGCAAAATATAGTGATAGAACATATTTAAAAATCACTTCATTTGGTAAAAATTCAGAGTTTGAACTAAAATAGCCAGAAAATCAACTTGGTTGGCCAAAAGTACAAAAGACCATGATATATTCGTAAAGTTCAATTAAAACCCTTGCGATTTCATGTAAAACAAAATTTTTTGAGGTATCCCTTTTTGAGATATTTTAAGTTGAAAAAAAGGTGATTTTTTTCAAAAAAACGCCATTTTGGACCATTAGATCTAAAAATTTCGCTTCGACAATGCCATTAATCGATTCGTCAGAAAGTTTCCTATCAGAATAGTACATTTTTACATTTTTTACTGTTCACTATTTGCAAATTTAGAAGAAAATTCAATTATTGTGACTTCTGACTTCGATAAAAACATAAAATGAAAAATCGATTATAAAAATCAATAGAATCAATGAAAATTTTTTATTTTTGGCAAAATCTGTTGTTTTTAAGTGTAGAACACGCCAGTGAAGTTGAATTTAAAATCCGTGATGGGCGGGTGGACACTCATGCTGAGTTGGCATGGAATTACCCATCTGTCAGTATAGAGGGAGAAATGTTTTTTTTTATTTTATTTGATAAAAGGAAATTTCCAATAAAAAGCGTATCCTGAACAAAACAAAAAAACAATATTAATCTTGGCAACTCTACAAAAGTCCTGGAACCATTTTTCACTTCATCTAAGAAAAACTTTCTATTCTAAATAATTGTGGAATATTCCATCCCGACGAACCCCGTCCCCTAGAAAAAATTTCGAATTCTTGTAAAACTTTTTAAAGTTCAGTACATCTTGTTTACCCTATCTCAACCACCACCATCACAGTTCCGCCTCTTTTTAGGATTACTATGTAATCTTTTGCGACCAAAACAGCGCAACCAGCCAAGAATAGTTTCACAGGTTTTGACTCTCCCACGTCAAACTTTTAATCCCCGGAGCCCTACTTGGACCGTCACAATTTTCTTTACACAACAACCCCTCTCATCGCGCACTGTATATAACGCGATCAAATTATTTTATTTGACCGCTGAGCGATTTCTTCTGGTACTTCACCAGAAGAGCGTGCGGTGGAAAATTATTTTTTTGTTGTAATTATATGAGTATGCACTAGTACTTAACTAGTGCAGGGAGGTTCGCGCAAGAGTACTTAACCCTTGCGCTTAATAATAATAATAATAACTATATTTTAAGAAAGTACACAAGATTTACATCTTTTAGAGTACAAACTTTATATCCATA
Organism: Thereva unica; assembly: GCA_949987705.1. NCBI lineage: Eukaryota > Metazoa > Arthropoda > Insecta > Diptera > Therevidae > Thereva > Thereva unica. The sequence goes on along the minus strand of OX465286.1, from coordinate 21,509,990 downwards.
ACAATTACTTAAAAGGACAATTATAACTAAAATTAAAATTAATATTACAACTAGCATAATAAAAAGAATTCAAGAGGAATAGATAGAGACAGAAGGTAGAATTAAAATTGAGATTGAAGTGGGGAGTGATAGAGGTAGTGAGAGAAATATAAAGCTAGTGAGAAGAAGAAGATAGAAAAAGAAATACATGTCTTCTGAATGTTGTGGCTGTGCTCATTCTCTGAATGTGGTTAGGAAGATTATTCCAGATTCTGAGAGTATGCAGAAAGAAGGAACGACTACCAATTAGGGAAGAATGAGCAGGAATCAGGAATTTGATGGATCTCAAGGATTGCAAAGGAAAAAGGAAGTCAGAAAGGTAGCAAGGGCTTTTGGTATAAAAAACCTTATGCAAGAGAAGTAAAGCCATGAGATCGAGGAATAGAAAGAGGTCACAACCCAGTAAGGAATTTTGGACACCCGACACATGTTCAGATCTTCTCATATGAAAAATGAACCTAATGCAATCATTAAATGCCACTGTAAGACGCTGACGGCAAGAAGAGTCGAAGGAAATATATACCAGCGAGCCATAACGGAAATAAGGAAAAACAAGAGATTTAATAAGTTTGGCTCGAATAGGCGAGGATAACAGATTGCCATGTAGCCATAGTTTACGAAGTGTGCCATAGATCTTAGAGAGCAGCAATGAGGCATGATTGCAGCAGGAGAGTTTGGAGTTGACAACAATACCCAGGTTTTTGGCACAGTCAACTTTTGGAAGGGGAACATTATTAAGTAAAAGAGGTGAGAAACCATCCGGGGACAGTGAGCGACGACTAAGGAAAAGTACTTGCGATTTAATTGGATTTAGCTTAAGGAAATTACTAGAACTGCATTCGTTTATTCGAGACAAGGTGCTATTGAGTTCAGACACACAATTTTCAATTTGATTAGTAGGACAAGAGGTATATAGCTGCAGATCATCAGCATACAAATGAAAAGAGCAGCGACGGATAACAGATCATTAATATAGAGGGAGAACAGCAAAGGACCAAGAACTGAACCCTGAGGCACACCTGCAGGAACACTTAGGAAAGAAGAAGTAACATTATTATGCCGAACACACTGAGATCTATTAGAAAGAAGAGAAGAGAAAAGACGAACAGAAGAAGAGGAAAAGTGATACCGTTGACTAAGTTTATGGACCAGATGCGAGTGAACTACAGAGTCGAACGCTTTGGAGAAGTCAAGAAGAACTAGTATCGCTATGTCATCTCGGTCAAGGGCGGAACGAAGATCAGTTGTAACCTTCAATATAGCAGTTTGGCAACTGTGACATTTGCGGAAGCCAGATTGGAATTTGGAAAGGAAATTATAAGAATCAAGATGTCTCAAGACTTGTGTAGATACAATTTTCTCAAAAACTTTAGCGAGAAAGGGTAGAATACTAATAGGGCGAAAGTCTGCCAGATTAACGGGGGAGGACTTTTTAGGAATGGGAGTCACTATGGCTTTTTTCCAGACTAATGGTACTTGGGAGGTTGTCAGGCAATATGCGTGATGGCATCAACGATTAAAGGGGAGAGAATCTTAAGAAAGCGAGGAGAAATACCATCATAACCAACGCTATTGGACGAAATGGAATGCAATACTAATATACTAAATATAATTGGAGTGTCTGTCTGTGATTTCAAAATAATTGTGTTTTTTCAACTTTATATGGTTATTTACATGATTTTAAAACGAAATCACGCATTTTTAAAAATTTTGTCTGTCTGTATGTCTGTCTGTCTGTTTGTTCGGGCTATTCTCGGAAACGGCTAATCCGATTGGGATGGGACTTTCACTGGAAGATTCAGTATTTTGGCGGGCATGTTTTAGGCTATTTATATGTACTATATATTAGCTCTACCTGTATGTATGTATGGATGTATGTATGTATGTAGACAAGTTTTGAAAATTGATTTTGACCCACTTCCATATAACCGATCAGCTTCAAATTTTGCACACATATACAGTTCAAGTGACAATGCAATCTGACCATTTTATAAAAAAATCAAGATGGCCGTTTCAAGATGGCGGCCGAATTTCGCAATTGTGCTCGCTGACCGCCGACATGGGTATCAAATGAAAGGGAATGATAAGTATAATATAATGACCTATTTGGTGTCATTCCAAATTCAAAATGGTGGCCGGAACAAAATGGCGGCCAACACAGATGGCGGATTACTTTTTTATTTACATCACGATCGGTATGGGTATCAAATGAAAGGATATGACAAGTAGAATACTATTACCTCATTTTAAATATCGGTCACCACAAAATAACGGAAGACATATAATAAACTTAAAGGTAGAAAACTAAAAATATAGTTTAAAAAACTTAAAAATATGATTTTGTTTAAAAATGAAGTGAAAAATTATGTTGAATGAAAACTTTTTTGCTCAAGCCAGTATATATGATATATGGGGCGGTAGCGAAAAGTTGCAGTAATAATAAAATAAGAATATAGGTAAAGTCCCACGCTTTTTAACATTTCGAAAGGTCGGTTATTTGGTCAATATGAGATCAGGACAGTAGCAGAGATTTCGGCAACTTTACTCACATCAGGCAGAACAGCTGCGTGGAAAAAATCTAAAGTTTTACAAGACTGCATGATGGCTGTCTGGGAATGCAATGTACTATGGCAATTAAAGTATTTATTAACAGAACACCGCGAGATTTAAGATGTAAAAACCAATTATTTTGGGAAGAAACTGTTTTATTGGCATAGATTCCGGGCAAATATTGCCGGCTATCCGGACAAATATGTGGGCCGAAGATATCGATGCATGTCTCAAATGATCACTCATTTAGGGACATATTGGAAAACGTCATTTAAAGCAAAAGATCAGAACGCAATCGGAAAACTCAGAATTCAGTACTATTCTCCTCAACATAGGATATACAATAGAAAATGTTCTGAGATTAATGAGAATGATGACAGTGAGCTGCTGAGCTGTTGTTTGAAGGTTCGTAATAGACGAGGAAATTTTGATGAGCGACATTTATGACAATTTCGAAAATATCAACTCAACTAAATCGACTCAACTCAGTAATGCCACAAACATTGTAATACTTACAAGTGAAACATCTAACATCGTTTATAAACAAGCGTTACAGTGGATTATTGACCACTGCGGTGCGGGCGGTATGACCGGAAACGACGAAACACGAAAACGAGAAGCAGCAACTGTCCTGTTTAGGATCAAATCAGTTGTATCGTCTTAAAATGTTGGCAATCTTGGTCTCAAGCCATGTTCGCCATGGGGCAAGTTCAGAGTGCCAATTATCTGCGAACGTCAAAATCTACGCGCACAAGACATATTCTGAATAAAGTTGGCTAGGTATCTGTTGTGCACGTAGTATAAAAGTTTTCCGATGATTAACCTCGAATTTTAAAAAAAGTTGTAGGTAACATATTTTTATAGTCAACTCTAAAGTTTTTTATATATCCAAAATCATGTCTTGCAGATTTGTTCTTTGTTTGATTGTTTGTTTTCTTATTCCGGACTATGCACACATAATTTTGTTTTATTAAAAGGCGTTGCGACGCACGCGGGTTTTTGCTAGTTAGAACGACTGATTTATTTTAACTTAAGCTCCTTGGCTTAAATGCTACTGAATTAATACAATGTATACATATGGGACAACATAGGCGCATAGTTCGGTGGGAACATTTCTCGCTGATGTGCGCAGAAATGTTTGGATAAAGGTTCTGATTTTTATTTACTGATAACGAACTGAACGAGTTCATAGAAAAATAGCCGAGCATGCACTTATATTGCCTCTAGTCTGTCATCAGCGGAATAGGGGGAATAACATGTAGCATAACATGCACGTGCCCTAACTATCTCGGACTGATGGAAGTGCGATCATAACCTCCTAGCGGTGGCCACTGGTAACTATTCTATGAGAGAGGATAGGCTAATATGATCGGGCTAGTCCCTTCCAAGTAAGGTTGGCGTGAGGCTAATAACCTCATCCGTAAAAAAACAATTATTACGGAACGAGCAACATGCCTCGGATACTGGAATAAACGACGACGACCACGGCAACGAAAAAGGCAAAACGATTTACGAATTTTTTCATGGAACGTTCGAACTCTGTACAGAACTCGAGCTTCAAAACATCTAGCCGATACCCTGTCAAAGTATAAAGCTGACATTACCGCCATTCAGGAGATGAGGTGGACAGGGAATGGTGTTTTGCAAAAACCTGAGTATGACGTATATTACAGCTGTCATACAAAACACCATGTTCTAGGAGTAGGTTTTATGGTTAGCAAAAGAATGAAGCCTACCATTATCGGCTTTAAAGCAATAAACGAAAGACTATGCTCCCTTCGTGTGCGAGGTAAATTTAAGAACATCAGCCTCATAAACGTTCACGCACCTACAGAAGAGTCCCCGGATGATGATAAAGAAGAATTCTTCGAATTAGTTGAACGGTAACTTAATGCCTGCCCCAGGTATGATGTAAAAATCATACTGGGAGATCTGAACGCCAAAGTAGGCCGGGAGCCCATATACAGGCAATATGTCGGCAACCACAGCTTGCATGAAAACACTAATGACAATGGACAGCGAGTTGTAGAGATGGCAGCAAGTAAGAACTTGGTCGTTGCAAGTACTAGATTTGCGCGTAAAGATATCCATAAAGCCACCTGGGTATCTCCTGATGGAGCCACTCGCAACCAAATAGATCATGTGTTGATAGACCGCCGCCACCTTTCGGGTCTGATGACGGTACGAACGTACCGAGGTGCCAACTTCGACTCGGATCACTATCTTGTTGGTATGGTGCTCCGAGAGCGCATTACAACGCTGAAAAGCTTTGTATCCGCTGATCAGGCTCGAATCAACACAGCTGCACTACGCAATGAAATGGCCAGAAACAGCTACGGTCATGCATTAGAACTCGCCCTAAGTCCTGGGGATGAGATGCCGGGCGTTGAAGAGAACTGGACCCGCCTTAAAAATACTGTCATTAGTACTGCTGATTCCATCTTAGGCAGAAGTCGTAAAGATCGGAACGACTGGTTCGATAATGAATGCAAGCTGGCAACGGAACGTAAGAATGCTGCGTACCGAGCCATGCAGCAGTCTCAGAGAACACGGGCACGCGAAGAGAACTATAAAGAGCTCATAAAAGAAGAAAAGAGAATTCACAGACGGAAAAAGGAAGCCTGGGAAAAAAATCTCGTCTGTGAGCTAGAACAGTACAGAGAACGACGGCCGCACCAGGCGCGGGAGTTCTACCAAAGAGTCCGCAGTATGACGCAATTCACACCACGTTGCACATACTGCAAGGACAAAGAAGGTAATCTGATCACCGATCCTAAAGGCATCTTGGAGCGATGGGAAGAGCACTTTCATGAATTGCTAAATGGCGAGCTAACTGAGGATTCGGAGGCTCCACCAATATCTGATGACAATGCTATGCTGCCGCCACCAAGCATAGAAGAAGTTAGCAGAGCCATCAGCCGGCTCAAAAACAACAAGGCCTCGGGTGCAGACGGCATCGCAGCGGAGCTGGTTAAATATGGAGGGCCTACATTACACCAAGCGGTTCATGAATTAATTGTGCAAGTATGGGAGCATGAAGTGATGCCAGAAGACTGGAGAAAAGGCATCCTCTGTCCGGTACACAAAAAGGAGATATCACAGCGTGCACTAATTATCGCGGTATAACGTTGTTGAGTACCGTGTATAAGATATTCTCCGCTATCCTACAAAACAGGATGGCCCCATACGCCAGAAACATCATAGGCCATTACCAGTGTGGCTTCAGCCCAGGCAAATCAACGACTGATCAGATTTTCACCTTGAGGCAGGCTATGGAAAAATGTCTAGAGTTTCAAAACTCAATTCAACACCTCTTCATAGACTTTAAAGCCGCCTATGATAGCATAGCCAGGGTAGAACTCTACAAAGCCATGAGAGAATTCGGCATCCCCAACAAACTGACAAGACTATGTAGGTTGACCATGATCAATGTGTCAAGCCAAGTAAAGGTATCCGGAACACTGTCCAGACCAATCAACATCTATAATGGACTCCGACAAGGGGACGGTCTGGCCTGCCTCCTTTTGAACCTGGCGTTGGAGAAAGTGATCCGAGATTCGGGCGTGACATCAAGGGGTACAATCCTCCACAAGTCCACCCAATTACTGGCTTACGCAGACGACATTGACATCATTGGAAGAACAACAACAGCTGTACAAGAAGTTTTCACTCAGATTGAGCAAGCGGTAGGAAATCTGGGACTGCACATTAACGAAAGCAAAACAAAGTACATGGTGGCCTCGTCTGGAAGAACACCTAACATTGGTCCCACAATCAAGGTAGCGGAACACGAGTTTGACGTGGTAAAATCATTTACCTACCTTGGGTCAATAGTAGCAGCCGACAATAGCATGGAACCAGAAATACGCGCACGACTGCTAAAAGCCAACAAAGCCTACTATAGTCTGTCAAGGCTCTTCAAATCCAAATATCTAACCATAACGTCTAAACTTTTACTATATAAGACGATGGTCTTACCCGTTCTCACATATGCATCCGAAACGTGGGTGCTTAGCAAAAAGCACTCAAACCTCTTGGGCGTGTTTGAGAGGAAAATACTTCGGAGGATTGTTGGCCCCGTATGTGAGGAAGGACGATTCCGGAGACTCTACAATGACGAGATCTACGAGCGCTATCGCGACATAGATGTTGTGAAGAAAATAAAGCTCGGTAGGCTCCGGTGGGCAGGGCATCTAGCTCGTATGAGTGAAGATGAGCCTGCTCGGAAAGTTCTCTGCGGTAAGACCTATGGGGTGCGACAGCGAGGGAGGCCCAACCTTCGCTGGAAGGATGGCGTGGACCAGGACGCTCAGAGTTTAGGGATGCCAAACTGGATGACATCGGCTCAGAATCGGGACCGGTGGAGAGAACAGTTGCGCGAGGCCAGGGCCGGATCCCGGTTGTAGAGCCGTTAAAGAAGAAGAAGAAGTCTGTCACATAAAAAAAAAAAAAAAAATTCTCCCTGATGGCGCAGAAACGTTTGCGTAAAAATTCTGAAGGAATTTTAATGACAAAAACAATTGTCTCAGATTACGTCTGGACAATGCATGAAATTTGATAATAATTCATGAGAAAGAATTTATGTTTTGAAGGGAATTTTAATATTTTAATATGTTTGCGGACAGGTTCAGTGAAATCTTCTGCCCCATTTCTTTGACTGCACACACTGTCCCAAGAGAGCATTCCGAAACTGCGGTCCTTATAGACAATATATCTCTATCGCCCGAAGATATAATGACAGGTCTTATAGATCTGGAGGTCAATAAAGGTCACGGTCCGGACTGTCTACCTGCAAGTTTTTTGTAAGAGCCACGCCCAACTCATTCTTCTCCCTCTTCACCTCATTTTTAACAAGTCCCTTTCCGCCGGTAAGTTGCCTTCGGTATGGAAGAAGTCCTTCCTCACACCAATCTTTAAGTCAGGTGATCAACATGCGGTGGACAACTATAGGGGCATTGCTATCCTATCTGTTATCCCTAAACTATTTGAAAAACTTATCTATGACAAGATTGCCCCTCTAATTGTTCCGAACCTAAACGATCAGCAGCACGGTTTCAGAAAAGGTCCACCACATCCAATCTTATGATAATGATATCCGAACTGCTGTGCGGTATGGAACAAGGCCACCAGTTTGACGCTGTCTACACTGATTTCAGCAAGGCCTTTGATCCAGTAGACCACCACATACTATTTATGAAATTATTAAGATTTGGGATATCCGGCCCCTTCTGGATTGGAAAACATCCTATCTTAACGGGAGAACTCAGGTGGTAAGATTTCAGGGCTTCCTCTCAAAAGAAATCAATGTAACCTCAGGTGTACCGCAAGGCAGCCACCTAGGGCCACTTCTATTTAACATATTCATTTCCGATCTATCTGAAAAATTAAATGGCATTCCGCACCTCTTTTACGCCGATGATTTAAAAATTTATAGTGCTATAAGGTCTCAAACTGATGTATCCTTTTTACAGTCGAAACTTAATGCAGTACAAGACTGGTGCACCACTAACAATCTTCTTCTTAACACCAGTAAGTGTCACGTAATTACCTTCTCCAGGAAAAGAAACAAACAGCTGCAAAATTATTATCTCAATGACAATGTCTTGGATCGTGGCGATCACATTGTTGATTTAGGCATTGTCCTCGACAGCAAGTTAAACTTTAACTTACACTATGATAATATTATTGCTAGATCCAACAAGCTGTTGGGCGTCATCAAGAGAAGAGCTAAAGAATTCGACAATGTTTGGGTTACTAAAGCCTTGTTTTGCTCATTGGTCCGTCCTATTCTTGAGTATGCGTGCCAGATCTGGGATCCTATATTTCAAATTAGTATTAATCGAATAGAATCTGTCCAAAAGAAGTTCCTTCTTTTCGCGCTTAGGAACCTCTATAATCCTTCGAATTTTCACAACCTTCCTCACTATAAGGACAGGTTCAAAATCCTTGATCTCTTGCCTCTATGCCTTAGACGGAAATTGCTTATATCTTGTTTTACCCTGGATGTCCTGAACAATAACCTCAAGGTGCAGTTCCTGTCGGACACAATCAAATTTAACGATACTCGACAAACAAGACATTCTAAACTGCTTAAAGAGTACCCGCATCGCACTGAATATGCTAGAAACGAGCCCGTTAACAGGTGTTGCATTACCTTCAATTCCTACGCGACCTGTTTCTCTCCCTCAATTAACAAAAGTTCCTATAAAAGAAAACTAATTTCTCTGTTGTCCTCTTCTAACTAACACTATAGACCTAGATCTAAGTTTAATATTTAAATATTAAATACTTGCAATGTTCCTTATTAATGTTAATATGTATTTTTTTATCTGTAATTGTTTTTGTTAGGTGCCTTGTTTGGCAAACAAATAAGTAAATAAATTGTTGGTGGATTCTTTATTCAAGCATCTTAATAATACTTTTTGGTTTAAGTGCAGGACTTAAACATTCTCTCCGCGCGAGCTTGCTCAAGATGTCTAAGTGATGTGCTTCTTGGTAGTGGCACAGGAGGTGGCGGAACTGTTGACGTCTGTTTGATGATTGATCTTCGGTGTTTCACTAGTATATATGTCAGGATGCCTATGATAATTGCCAGTACTGTATATGAGATGGTATATTGATGAACATCGTGGTGATTAATGGTAGCATCTGGTAGTATTTCTTGACCTTTAAGGGCGCTGATTCTTTCCTGGAGCGTCTCAATGTCTTGGTTCAATTTGATTGTTGAAAATTGTTGGACGTGGATGTTATCAATTGCTGTTGTGTTGAGAAAATCCGTGAAGTCCTTGGTGCTGATGAATCTACCTTGTAATGAGGTAGAGATGGTGTTGTGTCCGTGAATAGTGATGGTATCATCACGAAGCGAACATTCGGGGCTGATCTCCAGAATTTCTGTGCCCTCTAATGCGTCTTGGGTTTCTGAGTCCTTGCAAACAATATTGACAGTGTTTTGACCTGCCCAGGTGAAGATTCACCTGTTGGGTGTTGCTAGCTGTATCCAATAGTAGTTCTGCGTAGCAATTAGTTGACAATCTCTTGGTTTAGATCGCGTGATCGACTGATTTCACATGAGCTTCGATTTGACCTCTTGTTGTAGAGGGGATGAAGTTGCTTGCAGAAGAATTGCTGCTCACTTAATCGACAGGATCTCATCTCATTTTCACTCAGTGGATAGTATTGATCTCGATGCAGATTGATTATGATAAACTCTGATGTTGGGTTTATCCTGATGTTGTTGCTGTTGTTTTGTTGAAACGGAATTGGCACAATGTGGATCATTTCGAATTGTTCGTACGTGAATAGAGGCAAGGTCAATTTGAAGATCATGAAGTTGGGTTCTGCGCGTCCTTCAAAGTTCATGAGGCTGTACAGCTTTACTAGATCATCTGGTCTTGATGGTAACCTCAACGATGATGGAAGTTGCTCCTGAATGTGCAGTAATGCCTTGTTAAGTTGGTCCGGTGCTAGTAGGTATGGGTTGATTCTTCCTTGATGTGTATCTAGCAAAACATCCCAAAGAGTTGATTGTATCTTTTGGAAATTATTGATGGCCAAGACTAGTCTTACAGATACTGTTGTGAATGCGTGTACTAGCCGTTGCTGTTGATTCTCCTGTGCTACCTTACTTACTTTTTTTTTGTGGCAAGATGAAGCTTAGGAGTCACCCTTTGTACTACTAATCCGTCATGTCTTACAAGTCATGGTGCAATGTATAGTAGTAAGCTTGATCTGAAGGAAAGATGAGTTAGGATAAGTTAGGGGTCTGGAGGGTGCATGAGTAGATGTCGATGAACCTTGCGTTTGAACTCTGAGACGTTATATGAGCTCGGAAACACCGACAACTTGTGATAATAGTTCGCGTAGATGTTGATTGAATTTCTCGAGAACCCTTGAGTTGTTCTCCTCTGATTTTTTGAGGAGCTGTGGAATCAATGATGGAAGTTTGATTCCTTATGAGATCCAGTAGATGTCGATCGTTGTGTTGTAGGTCGTTGATAATGCCCGACATTTGCTTGGCATACTCTGAATCAAGAGCTTGCTTGCTAGGTTGCTTACGATATCTAGTGGAGCTCGTCTGGGGGTCTCACGTGCCCCCTTGCCTTGTTGTGGAGTAGGAGTTCGTTGCCACTCTCAAGTTGACGCTGAGAGTCCAGGAATTGCTGGGCTATTGGCTCACACGTTGGTTTCTCGATAATCATGTTGCATATGAATCCCGGCTTAATTTAACTTAAGCTCTCTTGACAAGCGTCGAGAGGTGGCCGATGTTGTATTTGTTCATCAGCTACTTAATGGAAAGGTCGACTCAGGTTTTTTAGGTCGCCGTGCGTCGTTTAGAGAGAGTCGTTATAATCTGAGAGGTCCACCTCTTTTACAAATCAACTCCTCTAATACAAATTACGGTAGATTTGAACCTGTAAACCGCTTGTTCATTAATGTTAACAATAATATTAATGTCTTTAGCGTGAGCATTAGTAAAGATGTCCTTAAAAGGAGTCTTTTTAATCTCACGTGACCATCTTTGTTTCCTGTTGCTTGCGTGGGTTATATGTTAATTTGGATTTTTGTTTTTACTTACTAATTTTTATGTTACTAATATTTTATGTTTGCATGTCTCAGCTGAGCCTCGGCAGTGGTAAATATTTCTCAGCCCTACTGGGAAGTGCGCCTTCTGTGTTAGAAGGGAAACTCTATATATATATATATATATATATATATATATATATATATATATATATATATATATATATATTAGGGTGTCCCAAAAAAATCAAAGTTGTTTCTTTATAACGCATACCCTCTAATTTTGTTCGAATGATGTCAAAACTATCGTATATAAAATTTCATGTCCTTAGAACCACGGCAACCCGTGCCGACTTACATCGAAACATGTGGGTACTAGGCGCGCGGCAGCGAGCGTATCGACATTCATGTTATTACTTGTTTGTTTTATTAGTGAACGCATTGTTTTCGTACAATCAAGATGTCGGTGGAGTTACGCAGTTCGAAAAAGGATATTTTCTTAATAGGGAACGTAAAACATCAAATTACTGGTTCAAAACTTCCCTCAAATGGCCAAATACTCGCAGTTCTATTCTACAATATTCGTGAGGTGAATTTAAGTGTAAATGAAAGTGCAAGTCTGGCTATTCGTGAGTGCATTATTTATTGGGAAAAGGCACGTATTCCAAATAAATCTTTTCCTAACTGCGTTAAGAAATTAGTTAATTTGTACCAAGTTTGGAGGGATTTACAAAAAAATGCTAAAAAGACGCAAAATGTGTTTCAGCAGCGTCGACAAGAGTTTGTTACAAACTTAGACAACTTATTTGATATTGCACATGCCGATGCGCTTCAATTAATAAAGATTGACGAAGATAGGATCTTCTTACAGCGACAGAGAGAGCCAGGTCGGCCTGGTCACTTAGCTGGAGTAGACAAAAAACTGGCCGAAAAAGCAGAAAAGGCGCGAGTTAGGAGCATTGAAGAGGAAAAACGGCGTGCTAAACACTATTCAACTCTGTTGCCTTCAACTTCTTCTTATGTTCCTCAAGAAGATTCATCATCTGATTCTGAAAAAAATAGTCTACAAGAAATTTTTGCTATACCCGTTGAGAGCACACGACCCGAGTCTAATATTTCCGTAAGGAAAAGTTTCATAACTCCAAAATTGGTTGCTGCATTAGATCGGTGTCAGATAAGTATGAGGAATTCTGTTTATATTATACAAGCAACTATTGAAGCTCTTGGGCATAACATTGACGAATTTCCAATTAGTAAGTCGACCATTCAAAGAATTCGTACGGAAAAGCGAACAGAGCGCGCAGAAGCAATTAAAGTTGATTTCCAGAACAAGGTACCAGATACTGTAACCGTCCATTGGGACGGGAAGCTGTTGCCCGCTTTAGATTCACGCAAATGTAAAGAAGAACGACTTCCGATACTTGTTACATATGATGATAAAGAACAACTTCTTGCTGTACCTAAATTGGACAACTCTTCAGGTCGTGAACAGGCAGAAGCGGTTTGGAATGCTCTTTTAGACTGGAATCTTGAAGACAAAGTGCAGATGCTCTGTTGTGATACTACTGCTTCAAACACAGGTCGCATTAATGGCGCCTGTGTGCTGCTGGAACAGAAATTAGGCAGAGAAGTGCTTATATTTGCCTGTCGCCATCATGTATATGAATTAGTATTGAAAGGCGTATTCGAAGCTAAAATCAACCAAATTACGTCGAGCCCTGACATCCCATTGTTCAAGAAATTCCGAGAAAACTGGAAAAACATAAATTCTGAGAGAATAGAGAGTCATAAAGAAAAGTTTTCTTGCCTGAGTGATGCACATATTAATGAACTGCTAGAGTTTTACCGGAGAGAATTAACTAAAGATATTGTTAGAGATGACCATCGCGAATTAATAGAGCTTTCAATAAAGTTTCTTGGCGGTGATACAGAAAATAAATTTAAGATTCGGCCTCCAGGCGCCATGCACCAAGCTAGGTGGATGGCAAGAGCTATTTACGCTCTAAAAATATCATTTCTAAGCTCGCAATTCAGAATCGCAAAGAAGGAAGAGGAAGCTCTCCTTGACGTCTGCCTATTCATCGTCACATCTTACGTCAAACCCTGGTTGCAATGTATTTTGGCAGTGAAAGCTCCTTACCAAGACCTCTGCTTTTTGAAAGCCATGAAGGCCTACGAGGCAGTTGACAAAAGCATCTCAAAGGCAGCTTTACAGAAGTTCTGTCAGCACTTGTGGTATTTGACCGATGAGGTGTCTATCTTGTCTCTCTTTGATGATAGTGTAGACCAAGAGACTAAAGCTAAAATGGTTGCTAACTTGTCCAATACAATTCCATCAGCTCATGGGAAACGGTACATGCCATCAAAAGAAGAACTCTGTGGCCCACTCTATGCGAAAAAACTCGAAGACTTCGTTTCCGCCAAAAGCAAGTCTTTGTTCACTCGGCTGAAACTTGACGACAGCTTTCTCAACGAGTCTCCTTCTTTGTGGTCGAATAATGCTTCGTTTCAACAGGCTAATATGAAGGTACAGACCTTAAGAGCAGTAAACGATACCGCCGAAAGAGCAGTCAAGTTGATGCAAGACTTTCATGGCTTGATCACTGTCGAAGAGGAACAAAAACAATTTCTACTACGCTGCGTACAAGACCACAGGCAGATCTATCCAGACTGTAAAAAGCAAACTCTGAAAAGGAAATATGATAAATAAAGCCCTTTTTACTATTTACTGAAAAAAATATGTTTTATTTACTGAATTGAAATTAAGTTCTTAAATCTCCCTTTATTTCTCCATACTAGCTTTCAGGTGCAAACTTTGATGCTAAGTCGGCACGGGTTACCATTATCCGACTGCAATAATACTTCATATTTAAGACTTAAGGGTCAAATCGAAAAAAATTAGCGGGTATGCTTATCCAAATTCGCCAAAAAAAATTTCGCCCTTATAGCTTGGGACACCCTAATATATATATATATATATATATATATATATATATATATATATATATATATATATATATATATATATATATATATATATATATATATTAGGGTGGCCCTCTCTTGTATGGAGAGAAAAAAAATTGCTAAGATTCTAAGTCTCACCCCCTAGAAATATGCGAATAGGCAAAAAACTAAGAAATTTAAAATTTTAGGCAAATCGGAAAAGATTTAGAGGTCGCTCATGGCGAACGAAATCTTAAAAAATGATGATTTTTTACCTTTTTTCACTTTGTTCAACACTTATTACCATTTTATCAGCCCTAAAAGGGTCAATTAATATTTTTTACCCATTCTACAGATTATTACCTTTCTAAAATGATCAAAATCATAAAGATCAGTTTACAAATAATAAAGCTATGAAATAAAAAGCACAGTCTTTATAAGGAAAAAAAATCAGTTCAAAGAGAAACTGCACTAGGGCCCACTAATTACCGCAGCCTTCGCATTGTGCTTTTCTGTTAATCTTTGATCGTGCATAGGTACGTGTACGATCAGTGATCCTCACTTAGCAAACAATCTACACGGGACTCTATAACATCCATGCGTGTTATGAAAAAGCGTGTTTTTATCATATTTTATAATATTTAACAATAATATCAGTTGAAACAACAATATAAATTTACGAAAGCTAATTTAACATAGTTAACTTATTCAACGTAAATTTACCAGTTCAAATCGGGTTATAACGTTTTTGTACGATGAATATTATAGCTAATAAAAGGCATAAACTGTACTTCAATAGTGTAATATACAAAATACAAACAAAATTATTAAAATTGAAATTACTCAGGCAGTAGTTGCTTTAATAACGCTTTTTTTTGTAATCAATTAGAATTTGTAATAAGTTTTGTTTATTGTGTTCGTCTTTACTCAATACTTTATTATATTCTTCGAATAGCTTCACACTTCTTTTAGCTGTGTCGTTAATTCATGAAGGAGGGTGAATGCTTGATTATAATTAATATTATAACTCCATTTATCTGGTGGGAGATATAGGAAGTCCGTTGAAATGTTAAACCGTTGAAAAAAATCGAATGTGTTCATCGTAATGAAATACTCAACGGTTTTCTTATAAATTCCTGAATTTCTTCAAGTTTTCATGGAATACGTTTAACTGTTTCCCTAGATATTTTATCTGGCTCAACATCATTATCTGCATAGACATCATGATCTTCCTTTTTTTCATCAGTGGTAATAAAATGCTTTAATCTGTTACTCATTTTATGTTTGATTTCCAATGGAATATTTTCATCGAAAAATGCTACACCAACGTTTTCGTCTGCTAAATACCACAAATGGTTTCTCATTTTCTAAATAGCAATTTGTGAAAATTAACATTTCGATATTCCTACATATTTTGTAAGAAGCAATAGTCCTGGTATGCTGCTTCTGGCGCTATGGGACATTTAAACCAAGCCCTCACGTAAAAGCGAATGATAAAAGCACAAACATTAGCTTTTTCTTCTCCTCTTCTAAAACAGTTAATTTAAACTCATCTCTGAATTAATATATTTTTATACAATATAGTGCTTTTGAGATCCAACGAACATGATGCATTGGACCTAGAGAACGAAATTTGACTATTAGAGCATGAGCCCGAAGCAATTGTGGTTAACTCTAATAATTATCGATTGTCATCTCTGCAAATTTGTTTCTTTAATTGTTCGTTGCAAAAATCTGTGAACTCATCTTTCAATTAGAATTTCTTTCAATTTGGCCCTAAAAGGGTCAATTAATATTTTTTACCCATTCTACAGATTATTACCTTTCTAAAATGATCAAAATCATAAAGATCAGTTTACAAATAATAAAGCTATGAAATAAAAAGCACAGTCTTTATAAGGAAAAAAAATCAGTTCAAAGAGAAACTGCACTAGGGCCCACTAATTACCGCAGCCTTCGCATTGTGCTTTTCTGTTAATCTTTGATCGTGCATAGGTACGTGTACGATCAGTGATCCTCACTTAGCAAACAATCTACACGGGACTCTATAACATCCATGCGTGTTATGAAAAAGCGTGTTTTTATCATATTTTATAATATTTAACAATAATATCAGTTGAAACAACAATATAAATTTACGAAAGCTAATTTAACATAGTTAACTTATTCAACGTAAATTTACCAGTTCAAATCGGGTTATAACGTTTTTGTACGATGAATATTATAGCTAATAAAAGGCATAAACTGTACTTCAATAGTGTAATATACAAAATACAAACAAAATTATTAAAATTGAAATTACTCAGGCAGTAGTTGCTTTAATAACGCTTTTTTTTGTAATCAATTAGAATTTGTAATAAGTTTTGTTTATTGTGTTCGTCTTTACTCAATACTTTATTATATTCTTCGAATAGCTTCACACTTCTTTTAGCTGTGTCGTTAATTCATGAAGGAGGGTGAATGCTTGATTATAATTAATATTATAACTCCATTTATCTGGTGGGAGATATAGGAAGTCCGTTGAAATGTTAAACCGTTGAAAAAAATCGAATGTGTTCATCGTAATGAAATACTCAACGGTTTTCTTATAAATTCCTGAATTTCTTCAAGTTTTCATGGAATACGTTTAACTGTTTCCCTAGATATTTTATCTGGCTCAACATCATTATCTGCATAGACATCATGATCTTCCTTTTTTTCATCAGTGGTAATAAAATGCTTTAATCTGTTACTCATTTTATGTTTGATTTCCAATGGAATATTTTCATCGAAAAATGCTACACCAACGTTTTCGTCTGCTAAATACCACAAATGGTTTCTCATTTTCTAAATAGCAATTTGTGAAAATTAACATTTCGATATTCCTACATATTTTGTAAGAAGCAATAGTCCTGGTATGCTGCTTCTGGCGCTATGGGACATTTAAACCAAGCCCTCACGTAAAAGCGAATGATAAAAGCACAAACATTAGCTTTTTCTTCTCCTCTTCTAAAACAGTTAATTTAAACTCATCTCTGAATTAATATATTTTTATACAATATAGTGCTTTTGAGATCCAACGAACATGATGCATTGGACCTGGAGAACGAAATTTGACTATTAGAGCATGAGCCCGAAGCAATTGTGGTTAACTCTAATAATTATCGATTGTCATCTCTGCAAATTTGTTTCTTTAATTGTTCGTTGCAAAAATCTGTGAACTCATCTTTCAATTAGAATTTCTTTCAATTTGGCATTTTCTAGCAATGTTTTATACTCATTTTTGCTTATGTCGTTCCAATATAATTCCAATCTCTTGAATAAAGGAACACCTTTACCATAGGTACCAGGAAATTCTATTTCAAACACACCTCGCAGGACTAGTTCATAAATATGATGGCGACATGGTAAATACAGTAAAGATTTTACAATTTTTGTTCTAATAACGTGCACACTCCATTTAGTTTTCCAGTATTTGACAAAGTGATATCAAAACAAAAAGCAACAATATTTTCATCCACATTCCAATCTATTAATAATTCATAAATAGCATCAGTTATTTCTATTCCTGTTGAAGATGATAATTTTGGAACACCAAGTAATTGCTCACCATTTATATCACAAACGTAAAAAGGTAGGTAACCTATCCACTTCAACTTTTCCTGTTATATGAGCGCAGTCAGAACTAATGAAAATGCATCTGTCAAACATCATTCGCTTTGGCTGCATTCGAAAATTAGCCAGCTACGCAGAATAAGCAGAATCGCAGTATCGGCTGCAGGGCATATATTCCCGGCTGCAGCGAGCGGCTTGATTTTTGGAATGATGTGCTGCCAATTTTGAGCAACTGGTAAATTTTCGAATGCAGTCAAAGCGAATGATGTTTGACAGATGCATTTTCAAACTTCATAAATTTTTAAAACATTTACCATTTATGTTAAACAATATTATGTAATAACAGTTATACAAAAGTTTTATTGCTGTTTAAAATGATATTATTGTTAAATACATATATGAAAAATAATGAAAACACGTTTTTTTCATAACACGGATGGATGGAATCGACTCCCGTGTAGTATATTTTGTTCAGTGAGGATCACTGATCGGACACGTAACTTTGCAGAGTCAAAGATAAACAGAAAAGCACAACGCTTTATGCGAAGGTTGCGGTGATTAGTGGACCCTAGTACAGTTTCTCTTTGAACTGATAGTTTTTTTTTATTTCCTTATAAAGACTTCACTGTGCTTTTTATTTCATAGCTTTATTATTTGTAAACTGATCTTTATGATTTTGATCATTTTAGAAAGGTAATAATCTGTAGAATGGATAAAAAATATTAATTGACCCTTTCAGGGCTGATAAAATGGTAATTAGGGTTGAACAAAGTGAAAAAAGGTAAAAAATCATCATTTTTTAAGATTTCGTTCGCCATGAGCGACCTCTAAATCTTTTTCGATTTGCCTAAAATTTTAAATTTCTTAGTTTTTTGCCTATTCGCATATTTCTAGGGGGTGAGACCCAAAATATATATATATATATATATATATATATATATATATATATATATATATATATATATATATATATATATATATTACTTATATATATATATATATATATATATATATGTATGTATGTATGTATGTGTATGTATATATAGATTTTCATGCTTAGCTGAAAAGTGCGCCTTCTGTCCTAGAAGGGTTAACTCTTGCTTGAAAATTGAAAATTGAAAATAGTTGGTTGAGCTTGCTGATCACATCCTTGATTGTTTCGTGTTCCTGTCGGATGGTGCTCATGTTGTAGTGGATGACGAAAGACCATTAATTCGATGTGAGGCGTACATTACCGAGACTCTCGTAGTAAATGCCTGGCTGTTTGCTTAACTTGGTTATCTTAATTTGGCCAAATGATGGTAAAATTAGCCCAATGACAACCAAGAATGTTAGCATTGAACTGTGACGTCTTCTTTTCACCGTTGTTGGTTATGATGTGGAAGCTTTAAGGCCGCCATACACGGTCAAATTGGATGTGCATCCAGAATTTCATCAAACCCATAAGCGCAATGAGTTTTTATCTGCCGACCGGCCCACAATCGATAGTTTTGGTTGTACATCAGCCCTTCGATGTTCATCCAATTTGACCGTGTATGGGGGCCTTTAGAGGTCGATGGGACTGGACTGGGGCTTCTTTCCTTTGGTGCTTCTGATTGTGAAGCCGTTGATGTTGATGGAGCTGGGGCAGCTCTTCTCTTGGCTAAAGGGCGATTCCATTAACGCGGGTGCAACAGTTAGACGCATGTAAATCTTCTTAATAATAAAATAAAAAACATTTTTAATGAAATTATCCTTGGAAGAGCTACATTTTAACATGTTCACTTTTTATTCATTTATAACAATTTTAAAGAAATATTTAAATAGTCAGGAGGGAGGTTCAGAGTGCTATCGCGGGTGCAACAAACTTGGTCTAACTGTTGCACCCGCGATAATGGAATCGCCCTAAAGTAACTACAGCTTTCTCATTGCTGTGTATGTTATGCTGGTGCCGAATTTGAGGCATTGTCTTCTGTCTCGATGGGTAGTGGTGCTAGTTTGTGTATAGGTCTGCGAAAGGTTCCGGATGCAGTTCTTATGTCAGCTACTCTTACCAGCCCGTCCTGGCACTTGATGTTAGTTATTCTTCCGAATTGCCAATGAGTAATGGGCAAGTTATCTTCCTTGATGAGGACCATCAAGCCCGGGCGTGCATTTTAAGCTTCCTGCTGCCACTTGTACCTGTGCTGGAGCTCACTAAGATACTCTATGGACCATCTTTGCCAGAATTGCCTCGTAAGTCAAGGAAGCTGATCCAAGATTCCGTTGTAGGTAATGCTTCCCAGACTTAACGGCTGCTTCCCAGAGTCCTCCAAAGTGTGGTGCCCTCGGAGGAATAAAGTGGAAGGTGATGCCCTTTGTTGTGCAATAATTGCTGATTTTGTCCATTGCTATCTCTGAGTAGAGACCTTCCTTAAGCTCCTGCAGCTGATTTTTGGCTGCTATGAAGTTGATGTCATTGTCTGAGTAGATGTTTGTGCAATGTCCTCTTCTGCCAACGAAGCCTTTTAAGCAAGCAATGAATGCTGCTGTGCTTAAATCGCTTACTACTTCGGAATGCACTGCTTTAGTTGCAAAGCAACAGAACACTGCAACATATGCCTTCTGAAGTCGCTTCCCTCTTAATCTATAATGGATCCAGATTGGTCCTAGGATATCTCTCCACTATTCGCAAAGGGTCGTGATGGTTGTACCCTTGATGCAGGGAGATTGCTCGTGAATTGACCTTGGCACAGCGAATGCACTTTCCAACTATTGATCTTGCCACTGTTCTCCCTTTTATGGGCCAATATTTTTGACGTGTTATTGCAAGTAGTGATTGAGGACCGCAATGCAGGTTGCTGATGTGTGTGTTGCTCATTATCATTCTTGTTAGATCATGAGCGTATGGCAGGACTATTGGATGTCTCGTGTTGTATGATATGTTGGCCGCTTCTAGTCTCCTACTCCTACTCGAATTAGACCTTGGTCGTCTATGAAGGGTTCTAAAGTCAACAATGAGCTCCTACTGGGGACTTGCCCGTTTTGATGTAGCTGTGCTATTTCATCTCTGAATATGTTATGTTGGACAACCTTGATGATGGCCTTCATTGAATTGTCCAATTCTTCAGCTGATAATTGCCTGTTGATAGCCTTTTCCCCTTTAGACCTACAGTTGCCTATAAATTTAGAATATAGGCCACCACTCTTTGCCATCTAGAGATGCTGTTGTTATGTGATATGGTCTCTATGATATTGCACTCTTCAACGGATGCAGTTAGTGCTACTGCTGATTGCCGCTTTTCTGCGTCAATGTCGATTTTGGTGAATTTGGGAGACCAGTTGACTTCTGGGCTGTGTAGGAACATGGGCCTATAGAACCACATATCTTGTGTTAGTAATGATTCTGGATGAACTCCCCGCGATACCATATCTGCAGGATTGTGTTGAGATCTGACGTGTCGCCATTGTTCCTTTGGAGAGATTTCCTGAATTGTTGTGATTCGATTTACAATGAATGTATGATATAATGCTGGATCTGCATTAATCCAGGCTAGGGTGATGTCAGAATCTGTCCAGTAGTAACACTGCATGTCATCTAGGTGCAAATCCGATCTGACTCGGCTGACAAGCTAGTCGTGGGAGCATGTACAGTTTTACAGGAGCCACTCTTGATTTTGAGCATAGCAGTCTGACAATGATCACCTTGTCTGGGTTGATTGATCGCAAATAGATTGCTGCTCCGTATGCCTTTTTGGAGGTGTCAGCGAATGCACGTAGTTGCACTTGTTTTGGTACTGCTCCAGCGAACATGTGGCGTTGAGCTCGGAGCTCTGATAGTGTGGCAATTTGAGCTCTGAAATTAAGCCAGTATGAGTAAAGTTCCATGGGAAGTGCTACATCCCAATCCAATTTAAGGCTGTTATATAATTGTAATAATAACTCAATTGTATATAACTCACTTTTTTGTTATATAACTCACTTTTTTTTATTTAGACAAAGGATGGAAACATCTCCAAATTTAATTTATAAAAGAAATGATTTATTTTCTTGCAGGTAAATAACTCACCGTCTTTTGTATGTCATGCAGATTTTTAAAGGATAACTTACTTCGCTTTTTTTTGTTTATACAAAAAACACTTTTATATATTTTGTTTTTGAGCGATAATTTATTTTTTATTTAGTAACAGGAATGTTATCCCTAAGCTCCAAATATACAACACATTATTTTGTATATCCAACATGAAAAAGTTTCTAACATTCTTTTCTATTTTTACACATCTTTTAAGTAAATGTTTATTTACAAAAACACATTTTTGTTTTAAATTTTTAAACGTATTATTCTTTACACAAAATACTTAGGGCGCTAGATTGTTTGGTCACATATAAAACTCGTAGTTACTTTGTCATGTAACTATATAAACACTTTTCCTTTAAGTCTAACCGAATGAAGATAACATACTTTCTAAATTTACGAAGTATTTTTATACAGTACAATATTAATTAGTTATTATGAACCTTCGATTTGCCCGCCACCGTCAAACCGTTCAAACAACACTACTTTTTTAATACAACAAAATCAACCGCCGCCGATCGTAGTTCACTTGATTTTTTAAAATCACGCACCGCCGCCGGTGAAGAACAAAATAATACTCTTTGATCGATCACTCGATCGATCCTCATTTTCCCGAAACCTTTCTTTCGAAAAGATCTTCCGTTTGCATTTTTCTTCCGGGCCTTCAACCTTGGTGCAAAAGTCACCCGCTGGTGCTTGACCCAAAGTTGAGGTCGCCGGCCGGAAAAATGCATTCGTCAGATTTTTCTTTAAGTGGCCTGAAACTGGCGCAATTTGCTTACGAGCTTTTTTCTTTCGTTTAATTAATTTCGCAAGGCAAATTGCGCTAAATATTTGTTGCCAATTTCCTTTGGCGTTTCAGGTTACACTTGGAACTTGTGCACGGGTTGTTTACCGGCCCCGTGCACTTTTTGTACATGACATTAATGGTTCATGGTTTTTTGATATTAAGAAATAAATAGTTTTGGAGATTTATATGGGAACTGGAGTAATTTTGAGGGCGGCTCAAAATTTCTACATAACATTCCTTCCCCCCTGAAGCAAGAGAATCGCTACGGAGTAGAGCGATTCTCGTACTTGAAGATTGTAAAGGAGAGGAAGGTCAATGAAAAACCAAAAAGAGTGTAAAGTTGTATGTAAAGATAGCTTTGATTAGGAGATGAAAGTAATATGTTTCTCATAAAAGTGGAGATAAAAGCAAATATATTGCAAATCAATGTGTTAACAGGAAGCTAGGTCTGGTTTGCCCGTGTTTGGGATATGAAGACATGAGTTGGGGCTTGCTAGTACGCGGCTCGTTTGGGGGTTGTATTTTGGTAAAGTTTGGTCCTGTGCGATCTATTTAATTTAATGTTCTGACATGTGAACGTTATGAGTATGTATTGTTGTAAGCGGGACCAGTTTTACTCCGACTAAGGTTGTGTTTCATGAAACGGTTTTAGACGGTTGTTGTGAACCGTTACTTGTTTCTTATTTATCTTAATTGTGGAGTTTACTGAGTTGGGGACTGCGACCACTGTATAGGGTCCGATCCATATTTGGGATAATTTGTTCTTGCGCGCTTCGTTGTGTAGTAGGACCTTGTCTCCTACATGTAGTGTTAGAGGTCGTGCCTTCCCATCATAATATCTTTTGGAGCGGTTTTTACTAGCGAGTAGATTCTTACGTGCCAGTGCGTATGATTTTTGCAATTTTTACCGAAGTTGATGGTAATAACTTTCGTGATTGTATATAGGTTCTGGCTCTCGTTTTAGATTTGATGGGACGTCGGCTGTAAAGCCGTAGAGGCAATCCATGGGGGTTAGTTTTGTCCCCTCGTGTACACTGTTGTTGTACACGAATGCTGCTGTCCGAAGGAAATTGTCCCAGCTTTGGGGGCTCTCGTCTACGAGGGTGCGCAAGTATTCTATTAAAGGTCTGTGAGCGCGTTCTAGGGCTCCATTGGACTGAGGGTGGTATGCTGAGGTTTGGAGTTTCTTAACCTTTAAGAGCCTACACACGCTTTTGAAAAGGTCACTCAGGAAGTTTGATCCCTGGTCGGTGACTATTTGTTTTGGTATGCGATAGCGCGTGACGATTTCGTCGAAGAAAATTTGTGCTACCGTTTGAGCTTCCCCATTGGGAATGGCATACCAATCGACGAATTTTGTTAGGTTATCCTGGAAGGTTAGGATGTACTTGTTTCCCGAATGTGTTTCTTCCAGGGGGCCTACTATGTCTAAATAGACTTTATCGAAGGGTTTTTCAGCAATGTCCGTGATAACCATGGGCATTCGGAATTGTCTAGAGGCCTTCATGGTTTGACATTTCTTGCACCTTCTTATGTAGCGAGAGATATCGCGGAACATACTTCTCCACCAATATTTTTGGCGAATACGGTTGTAGGTTTTCACGACTCCCTGGTGTCCACCGAAGGGGGAGTCGTGGTAATCTTTTAGGATTGTATTTATTTCCTCCTGGCTTGTAATGACCTCAACTTTCTTGTTCCCTTTAAGGTGGTCGTCCTTGGAAGGGTCTTCTGGGGTTTCATTTTTGATCTCAGGCGGTTTGGGCCCTTCCTCTGAGTGGGGGGCTTCTAGAGACGTATTTCGTTTGTCTTTTTCGTCATCTTTCTGCTTTTTTGCCTGTGCCCTGGTGATAATATTGCATTGCTTGGGCGTCTCTCCTTGTTTTGTTTGGAGGTGTTTTCCGGGTTGGTGAACTTGGGCCTCTACCGTGAAGGTTTTTGGCTCCTCTGCGAATTGTGGTATACGGCTGAGTGCATCAGCATTTGTATTATATTTTCCCGGTTTGTACTCGATAGTGTAGTCGTATTCCGACAGCTTGTGATGGAATCTCACTAGTCGAGTAGTTGGGTCTTTGACGTTGAAAACGCCTTTGAGGGGTTTATGGTCCGTGTAGACCGTAAATTTCCGACCCAATAGATAACACCTGAAGTTTTTCACAGCCCAGACTATTGCCAGCAGCTCTTTCTCAATGGTGGAGTAGTTGCGTTCTGCCTTGTTTAGGGTGCGGCTTGCGTAGGCAATAGGCTGGTCTTTTCTCACTTCTCCCTGAGAGAGCACTGCTCCGAGTGCCTCACTGCTCGCATCCGTTGTCAAGTTAAACGGCTTGTCGAAATCTGGATAGATTAGCAGTGGAGGGGATACTAAGTTATTTTTTATTTGTTGGAATGCGTCTTCACACTTTGGTGTCCAAGAAAACTTTACGCCTTTGCGTAGAAGGTTCGTTAAGGGACGGACTGTTTTTGAAAAATCTGGGACGAATTTTCGGTAGTAATTGGCAAGGCCTAAGAACGATTGCACTTGCCTGATAGTCCGTGGGGCAGGGAACTTCTGGACGCATTCCGTTTTTCGTGGGTCTGGCAGAGCTCCTTTTTCTGAGCAAACGTGACCCAAGTAAACAACTTCCTTTCGGAGGAATTGGCACTTCTCTGGTTGTAATTTGAGGTTATTTTCCCTCAACCGGTCGAAGACTCTCCGAAGTTTAGTGTTATGGTCCTCAAGGTTTTTACCATAGATGACGATATCATCCAGGTAGACAAAACATTCGAGGCCTTGCAGGCCTGTGAGGACATAGTTCATGAGCCGTTGGAACGTAGCCGGGGCTCCTTTTAGCCCGAACGGCATACGTTTGAACTCATAGTGAACTTGAGTGACCGAGTTGGTCCAGAATATCCTCGATTCGTGGCAGGGGAAATGCGTCGCCTATGGTTTTTTCGTTGACTTTTCGAAAGTCAACAACTACTCTCCACTTCTTCTCTCCATTAGGGCCCGCCTTTTCGGGGACCACTAATAAGGGTGAGTTCCATGGGCTCTTACTGGGGTCGTTGTCCAACATTTCTTCTAATTGTTCGTTAATTATCTGCCTTTGTGTCTCGGGCAGTCTGTACATTTTTTGGTTTATAATTTGGTCATAGACCATTGGAATTTCGTGGGAGATAGCGTCTGTGTAGGTGAGCTTATCTCCCTTTAAGTGGAATATGTCTGCGTATTCGTGACATAGTTCCTTTATGGACCTCTTCTCTTCGGTCGTTAGTGGATGATCAAGGTTGAGCTCCTCGTCAACTTTTTGAATGCGCTGTGCACGCTCTTGGTCGTCCGGGTCTTCGTGGTCCGGGAATATGTGTCTGATGTGTAATAGGTTTGTGGCTTCCAGGTCACTGCTCTTGTGACCCCGTTTTAATTTGACCCCTAGTTTTTTCTGCCATTTGCGGCTTGTTTTGAGCGGTGGGGTGCCGGTTTTGGTAACCGGTCTTCCGCACTCGCCGTTGTCTTTTTTGACAAAGAGCCTTGGGCTAGAACTTGCAGGGTTGGGATTGAGTGGTATTGTAGAGTAGCCATTTGTGGGGACGAGTGTTAGAGTTAGACTCGTTAGGGCTACTGGATAGTTGTTAGCATTGAGGAGGCCAACAAATACTCTTTGGTTTCCAGAAGGTAAGAGGGCATTCGCGAGGAATACTCCCTCGCAGGGCTCTTGAGCTTTACAGAGCATTTCTTCCTCTAAACTTAATGGTATTGGTACCACCATCTGAGACCGGCCTGGAATACAAATAGATTCCGTTAAGATTACCTTTTGTCTCAGGTCTTCATTGGTCTCGAAACCGTTAAGGTTGTTATCTAACCTTGACCCATCTTGAGATTGGCAGCTTGTATTCCCTTCGGAGGGTACTTGGGAGACACCACCGGGGGTGGCCTCGGCTTCTATGAGCTGAGACTCCCTGGTTTGGGTTTGCTCCTGCTGCTCTCTAGGTTTCGGTTTGGTGGTTTTGGTTTCTAATGGAATGGTAATTTCTTCCGGATTAATTTCCGTGCGAGGAAATCGTAATGTCTTGTTAGGACCCTCAACGTTGCAGTGCTGGGAGAGGAAGTCGTTTCCTAGAAGGCCATCTTTGGGAATCTCTGGCATGTTCTGCACTATTTGGAAGGTGCAAGGAATTGGAGTTTTCAATTTGAAGTTTCCTTGGCAACTTCCGAGAGTCTTCCCTTTACCGTATGGCGTTTCTAGCGTACACTTTTGAGAAGGGTTTATGGTGACATTTTGTCGAAGCTTATTCTTTTTTAGTATTGTAACCTCAGAGCCTGTATCCACCACTAGTTGTATTTTGCCGTTGAGGCTTATGTCGAGCGGAAGAGTTACTAGTGGGTTTGTACCAGTTGAGGCCTGAGGTCCCCCATTTGGTTTTTTGTTAGTGTCTAATGTCGGGCCGGGGGTATTTGGTCCGACTCTGGGAAGTTTCCCGATTGCGAGCTCTCCCATCGCTGTCTTTGTCGACAGTCTTCTGCCTGGTGGCCCCGCCTTCCGCAGAAATCGCATGTGTGGCGTATGTTGAATACTCGGCGATTGTTGTTGCTTACCTGGTTTTGATTATGTGGCGGCTGTGAACGGGGCAGTGATTGTTGTTGATTATTTTGCTGATAACTATTATTATATTGTGATGGTCTACCGCCATTATTGTTATTAGGGCGCTGTTCAGGGAAACGACCGTTATTAGGGAAGTTCGGTCGTGAGCGCTCTGGTGGGCGGCGACAATCCCGTGCATCGTGATTTGTCGTTCTACAAATAGTGCAATAGGGAGTATTTTTCCTTTTAATACAATCTGCATATGTGTGTCCCCTGTTTCGACAGTAACTACAGGTGACATTTGCCAACGGATTGCCTTGAGGTTTTTGAGGCGTTGTCGTTATTTGCGCCATCTGAGGTACTGTGGTAGTTGTGGTAGGGACTGGTATATTTGGTACATTCGGTTGTTGCGTATTGGGCAGGGGGAGATTGTAGTTCGTTAGTGTTGCTTGGGGTGGAATGTTATGTTCTGGTGATGTGATACTGGGCGGAGTGATGACGGCGGCGGCGTTATGTTGAGCGGAGTAGAGTGAATGTGTCGTTTGTAGAGGAGTGGAGCCGTTTAGGCCTGACTGTGATGGATATGTATAAGGACCATTGTTGTAAGCCAGCGTATATGGATTGTTGTACTGATTGATTGATTGTAGGGTGGGGGTGGTTATATTTGGCCCACCTTGACTGTACATTGACAGGGCTGATGGACTTTGATACTGGGCATGGATGTTCAGTGTTGTTTGCTGAAGTCTCTCCATGTCCAGGGCCTTTTGGATTAAATTATCCAGGCCGTCATCGCCTGCTGCCAGCAAGTACTGGCATAAGTGTGGATTATTGATCCCTCCTTTTAATGCGCTTTTCGCAAAATCTTCTAACTGTACTTTGACGTGGGATGCTGCTTCGCCATATTTAGTTGTGGCGGCTTCTGTGCATAAGGACAGTTGTTGTTTTATGCGCGTGGTATACGCTGGGAGGGGTTCCATAGGGTACTGTCGGAGTGTTATTAGTTTATTAACTAACTCCTGATAAGTTTCCCTTGGCAAATAAGTGCGGTTGAGGAGCTTTTCGGCTTCCTCGAAGTTGGCTGGCTGACTTGAGGCTATTAGTTGGTATGCGTCGCCTCTAAGTCTGGTGGGGAGAATCTGAATAAATGCCTCTTTTTCCGTTTCTGAAAGGCATTGTAGAACTCTACGACAACAGCCTATGAACATTTGCAGCTCGGTCGTCAGGGTCGGACTTTGTCCGCCAGAAAATAGTGGGACCAGCTGTGCTGTTATTTTGGCGACTTTCATGTACTCGTCTGCCATTGCTGTGTTTAGTAGGAGTTCTTTCTTTTCTCTTGTTGTATGGTCCCTTTGATCTCTGGGTAGGGTAAGGTCCTTCTCGGAGTCTGTGAGGGACACGCTTACCCAATTCAAAAGCTCTTCTGTGAAACTGTCGGCGGGCGATCGGGTTTCGTTGTCTTTACAATTTTTCCCACTAACTTCTAAATTTTCTAATGTTTCTAAATTTAAATTTACTAAATTAGGGCTTCCGCCTTGAAGAGGGCGCTCGAGAGACTGAAAATTGGCTAAATCCTCTCTAAATTTGAGGGTGCTCTGCTTTAGGTTTTCTATTTGTGTCAGGCGGCTTTCACGAGTTTTTTTTGTTTCTCGTTCTACTGCCTGGCACGATATTTATGTCACCTGTCTCGAGCGCTCTCTTCAAAATTTGGTCTAAACTTAACTTAAAACCTACTTGTTGATTCGTTGTCCTTCCTAAAATGGTACCGCTTCTCAGCTTTCTTGGTGATTCTGCTGCAGTTGTAGGTGTTGATGTGCTGATGTCGTTGGACCCTGGAATTGTGGAAGGGCCTGCTGTTAGTTGATTATTCCTCGGTGGGGGAGTTTCTAAGTGATGGTTGTCCCCTGGTTGGCCCTCTGACATAGGGCGTATCCTGGGCACGGATGAAGCCCGCGAAAGTCCCTCGATGCAAAAACTTTGGGGGGGTAAATGCGTGCTCGCCTGGAGCAGAGGCACCTATAGATGATTACCCCCGAGCGTTAATTCGTGGAGGATCTGGGATATTTTACGCGCCGTAGCTGCAGACGCTAACACTGCCCCCAAGTCAGGCTCAGCCTTGGGTTGATGGTCAAAGGAGCCTAGACCAGCAGTATTAACTCCTTTTTTGGTTAGCGCACCCAGATCCTACCGGCTGCGCCAATTTTGTTATATAACGTAATTCGTATATAATTGTATATAACTCACTTTTTTGTTATATAACTCACTTTTTTTTATTTAGACAAAGAATGGAAACATCTCCAAATTTAATTTATAAAAGAAATGATTTATTTTCTTGCAGGTAAATAACTCACCGTCTTTTGTATGTCATGCAGATTTTTAAAGGATAACTTACTTCGCTTTTTTTTGTTTATACAAAAAACACTTTTATATATTTTGTTTTTGAGCGATAATTTATTTTTTATTTAGTAACAGGAATGTTATCCCTAAGCTCCAACTATACAACACATTATTTTGTATATCCAACATGAAAAAGTTTCTAACATTCTTTTCTATTTTTACACATCTTTTAAGTAAATGTTTATTTACAAAAACACATTTTTGTTTTAAATTTTTAAACGTATTATTCTTTACACAAAATACTTAGGGCACTAGATTGTTTGGTCACATATAAAACTCGTAGTTACTTTGTCATGTAACTATATAAACACTTTTCCTTTAAGTCTAACCGAATGAAGATAACATACTTTCTAAATTTACGAAGTATTTTTATACAGTACAATATTAATTAGTTATTATGAACCTTCGATTTGCCCGCCACCGTCAAACCGTTCAAACAACACTACTTTTTTAATACAACAAAATCAACCGCCGCCGATCGTAGTTCACTTGATTTTTTAAAATCACGCACCGCCGCCGGTGAAGAACAAAATAATACTCTTTGATCGATCACTCGATCGATCCTCATTTTCCCGAAACCTTTCTTTCGAAAAGATCTTCCGTTTGCATTTTTCTTCCGGGCCTTCAACCTTGGTGCAAAAGTCACCCGCTGGTGCTTGACCCAAAGTTGAGGTCGCCGGCCGGAAAAATGCATTCGTCAGATTTTTCTTTAAGTGGCCTGAAACTGGCGCAATTTGCTTACGAGCTTTTTTCTTTCGTTTAATTAATTTCGCAAGGCAAATTGCGCTAAATATTTGTTGCCAATTTCCTTTGGCGTTTCAGGTTACACTTGGAACTTGTGCACGGGTTGTTTACCGGCCCCGTGCACTTTTTGTACATGACATTAAAGGTTCATGGTTTTTTGATATTAAGAAATAAATAGTTTTGGAGATTTATATGGGAACTGGAGTAATTTTGAGGGCGGCTCAAAATTTCTACATAACAAGGCGCCATAAACGTTGCATGAATATTTTTGCTGACACTACTACAGGACTGATGAGGCCTAGTGGATCGAAAAGATGGGCTATGTCTGATAGCACTGTTCTTTTTGTTATGCGGGCGCACTGACTTGGGGAAGACTTGATGCAGAATTCGTCTACCTTAGGGTTCCATAATAGCCCCAATGTTTTTATTGACTCCTGGGAATCCGTTATTTGTAGATTTACAGACTTGTCTTGGGCAGCAAGTGATTGGAGCAGACCTTTATGAAGCGCACCATTTACGAAGATTGAATCCACCCTTGAGGAGGACGGCTTGCACTTGTTTCTGTGCTTCCAAAGCCTCTGATAAGGTGTTGCGCCTGTCATGAGATCATCAACGTAGAAATCTCTCTTTATGATCTCAGCCCCAATTGGGTAACTCTGCTTTGAGTACCTCGCTAGTTGTTGCAGACATCGTGTTGCATGGAATGGTGCTGATGTCGTACCATACGTCACAGTGTTTAAGCTGTAGCACTTGATTGATTCTGCGCTGCTGTCTCTCCACCAGATTAGTTGATAGTTGCGATCTGCCGGGTCGACAAGTATCTGCCGATACATCTGTTCGATGTCTGCTGTGAAGACGAGGCGTGGTAGCCGGAAACGGAGCAATATTGTGAATAATTCCTCTTGAACTGTTGGTCCAGTGGCCAGGATGTCATTCAGGGAGACCTTTGAGGTAGTTTTGCATGATCCGTCGAAGACTACTCTCAATTTTGTTGTCGTGCTGTCTGGTTTTGTGACAGAATGGTGTGGTAAAAAGTAATGGGGCTTGCTTGAACAATTGGAGTCTGCTTGGCTCATGTGGTGAAGGCGTAAGTATTCTGCCATGAACGCCTGGTATTGTTCGGCAACTTCTGGATTTTTATTGAGCTTCCGCTCAAGAGAGAGAAATCGCTGGAATGCTACGTCCTTGGATTCTCCGAATCCGGAAGGATTGTTAGTGAATGGTAGTTTCACTATAAATCGCCCGTCGCTGCGCCTCTTGATATTTGCTATAAAGTGTTCTTCACACCTTGCTTGCTCTGCTGTTAGTTTTGGTGTGACTGATTGTGCCTCCTCTAGTTGCCAAAATCCTTCCAGTTTTGCTTCAAGGTCTTCCTCTGCTGTTGAAATTCCACAGACCACTGTTTGTTGATTTATTTTTGGTGTTTTGCCTCCTAAAATCCATCCTAGCACTGTGTTTTGTATTATGGGCATGTTGTGCCCTAATTTGATTTGCCAAATCGTTATTAGTTCATGGTAGAGCTCAGCGCCGATTAAGAGATCAATTTTGCCTGGGTTATTGAAGGTTGGATCCGCTAGGTTGATGTTTTTCGGTATGTTCCATAAACTTGTGTCTATTTGCTCTGCTGGCTGCATTGGCATGATTTGTGGGAGGACATATGCCTGAATCTGCGCTGTATAATTAGTGAATCTGGATCGGAATTCCAGACTTGTCTTAGTTTGGGAATTCTGATTTGTGTATCCTATGCCATGTACATTCATGGGCTCTGCTGTTATTTTTAAGCCCAATGTTTTTGCTAATCTTTCTGTTATGAAGTTAAGTTGTGAGCCAGAATCCAGTATTGCTCTGCATCTTTTTTCCCGACCCTTGCTGTTGATTACGGTTACTGCTGCTGTTGCCTGGAGTGTATATTTATGTTGTTGGGATCCTGCGACTAGCGATGTTGCGGAGTTTTTGCCATTGACCTGGTCGATGGCTTGCTTGTGATGCTGGCTGGGACCTGATTGTTTGTTGTTTGACATATGAAGCAAAGTATTGTGCCTTTGTCCACATCTTGAACAACCTCCTGATGTGCACTCGGATACTTGATGGTTGTCCCTAAGACAGTTTGCACAGACCTTTAAGCGGTTTACTGCCCTTAATCTATCTGGCTGGATCATGTGCAGGAATAGAGGACACTCGAAGAGCTTGTGGTTTCGTTGACATAACTTGCAGTTATGGCTGATTGCTCTCACTAAGCGACTGAAAGCGTCTCTCTAAGAACTTCAGGAAATCGTTCACTGGCTGAAGCTCCCGTGGTTTGCTGAGTCCTTGCTCGTACGATGTGTGGGTGGGCTTGTCCACCTTTTTCAATAATAAATGCAGCAGAAAGGTGTCGAGTGGTGTCGTGAAGCCTCTTCATTGATGCGGCAGAATCGGCTGTGCATGATGGTTGCCCCAGCATTTTTTCCAAAACTGCTCTTGTAAGGACACGCTTGTTGTTGTAGCGTTCCTTCAAGAAGTTCCATGCGGCTGTGTAGTTGTCTGCTGATATCGGTAGGTATCTTATCAACCTCTCAGCCTCTCCTGTGAGGTTTGTTTTTAGAAACCGCATTTTTTGCGATTCTCCAATGTCCTGTTTGTGGATCATTTGACTTAAGAGGTCGTGAAACTGTTTCCATTTTAGATAATCTCCATCGAACTGTGGCAGAGTGATTTTTGGTAGTTTCATCTGCGAAGAGGCTGAGGCTTGAGTTGTTGTTATTGTGTAGTAAATAAATTATAAAACAAACTTAAGTTACTGAAAACTGGCAAAGATGAAATTTTATAAATATTCTCAGTTTAAAGAAATTGATAATTAGGCAACGATGTACATCTCTTAACTAGAATTGTATATATGTAAGTGTATATATTTATATTTTCGTTTTTATATTTTTTTGTTATGTTAGCCTTAAGAATTTCGTCTTATCTTCTTCTTCTATCTTTCTCTCTTCTTTCAATGCTTCACACTTCTCTTTATATTATTTCTGCGTGTGTGATTCTGTTTATGTGGCTCTGTTGCTCATTATATAACGATGAATTTCTCTGATAGAGTGCACGGTGAAGGAAGGCTACTGAATATCCTCTGCTCTTCCTCCTCGGGGCTGAATATATGTACCATGAATGCAAGAAGTCTGAGAAATAAAATGGATGAACTGAGGTTCATGTTTGAAAACACAAAACTGCATGCCATTGTAGTCAATGAGACGTGGCTTAAACCGGAAATCCCTACTTCCTTTGTTTCCTTGCCTGCTTTTTGCATGCATCGGAATGATCGTGTGGGTCGTACTGGAGGTGGTGTTGCAATATATGTCACCTCCTCTCTCTCCTCAAAGATAGTAGGCCAGTCCATTGGCTCACATTTTGAATTCATTGCAGTGGAAATAAAATCACCATATGACAAATGTGTTATTGTCAGTGTTTACTGCCCACCTAATGTATTTACACCTGATGTTGCTACTCACTTCTTCGATCTCGTGTCTAGTCTCTCCCGTCATTATGATAACATAATTGCTGCTGGCGATTTTAATGTTGATTTGCTAAAGGCCAATGAACGAGCGAACACACTCAAATACTTTTTGGGGTCATTGGACCTTAGTATTCTAAATCAACTGCCCACATTTTTGAACTGCCATAATCCATCGCTCCTTGATGTTATCACTGCTACATCCACCAATTTAGTATTAAAACATAACCAAATCTCTCCTCCCAGCTATCTTGATCACGATATTCTCTTCCTCTCCCTTCATTTTACCTTTCACCCTCCCTCCTTACCTAACTTCTTTTCATACCGGGATTTCAATAACATCAATTTTGCTCGCCTTTCTGAATTTACTTCGTCTTTACCTTGGCCTGATATCTTCAATTCCACCTGTGTTGATACTAAGGTTGAACTCTTGAATTCTTTCATCCAATCTCTGTTTAATCAATGTGTCCCTATAGTCACTAGAAGACGTTGTAAATCTCCAAGTTGTCCCTGGTTTTCTTATGAAATCCGCAAATTGATTGTTGAGCGTGAGTTCTTGTACAGACGCTATCGCAGTACTAGGATCCCGAGCTACCTCAGTGAGTACAAAAATCTTCGAAACTTAATCAATAGCAAAGTCAAATCGGCCAAGCGTGAATTTTACTCACGTAAGCTTGATCCTACTCTGTCCCCTAAATGTCTTTGGTCTAATCTTCGGTCTCTAGGCATTCATACCTCTGAGCTTAACTCATTTGTTCAATCTCCTCCTAATTTCCCACTGTCTTCCACTTCCGATTCCCCTTCTTCCAACTCTCTATTATCTGACGGCTTTAATTTCTATTGTGTTGACTCGCTTGAAGTACTCGGCATACTGCATTCCATTTCGTCCAATAGCGTTGGTTATGATGGTATTTCTCCTCGCTTTCTTAAGATTCTCTCCCCTTTAATCGTTGATGTCATCACGCATATTGTTAACTATTGCCTGACAACCTCCCAAGTACCATTAGTCTGGAAAAAAGCAATAGTTACTCCCATTCCTAAAAAGTCTTCCCCCGTTAATTTGTCAGACTTTCGCCCTATTAGTATTCTACCCTTTCTCGCTAAAGTTTTTGAAAAAATTGTATCTACTCAAGTCTTGCGATATCTTGATTCTAATAATTTCCGTTCTAAATTCCAATCCGGCTTCCGCAAATCCCATAGTTGCCAAACTGCTATATTGAAGGTTACAACTGATCTTCGTTCTGCCCTTGACAGAGGTGACATTGCTATACTAGTTCTTCTTGACTTCTCCAAAGCGTTCGACTCTGTAGTTCACTCGCATCTGCTCTATAAACTTAGTCAACAGTATCACTTTTCCTCTTCTTCTGTTCGCCTTCTCTCTTCACTTCTCTCTAATAGATCTCAGTGTGTTCGGCATAATAACACTGTAGAACAAATGACAAACTATTTTTTCTCATATGGAAAAAAATTTGATATTCATTGAGATCTGAGCTTTTGGAACACGACTGTTTTGGTAGTTTGTAATTATCAACTCTTTTTCAAAAGTTATTAACTTTTGAATGTTATGTTAAATGCAAGCAAATGAAAACAAATAATTTTGTTTTTGGAAAATATTTTATTTTAATACAACAGAAAATGTATACAAAAGTACTATATATACTATAAATATAAAAAGGTTTTGTTTTGAACATTTTTCAAACAGTTTTACGTAAAATTTCTGATCCGACCATATTAAAAAAACCCATATTGAGTAAAAAAAATTCGAACTTTCAAAAGTTAAAAACTTTTGAAAAAGAGTTGATAATTACAAACTACCAAAACAGTCGTGTTCCAAAAGCTCAGATCTCAATGAATATCAATTTTTTTTCCATATGAGAAAAATCGTGTTTCATAGTGTAATGTTACTTCTTCTTTCCTAAGTGTGCCTGCAGGTGTCCCTCAGGGTTCGGTTCTTGGTCCTTTGCTGTTCTCCCTTTATATTAATGATCTTCCCTCTGTAATCCGTCGCTGCTCTTATCATTTATATGCTGATGATCTCCAGCTATATACCTCTTGTCCTATTAATCAAATTGAAAATTGTGTGTCTGAAATTAATTGCACCTTATCTCGAATAAACGAATGGAGTTCGAATAATTTTCTTAAATTAAATCCAGTTAAATCACAAGTAATTTTCCTTAGTCGTCGCTTACTGTCCCCCCATGGTTTCTCTCCTCTTCTACTTTTTTTTTTTTTTTTGTTTTATGTGATAGACTAGAGACTTAGGGAAAGCCCCCTTTGTACCTACTGTTCGACAATCTAGTTTTTCCTATAGAATGTCGAACAGCAGCTCTAGCCGGAAGATGAGAAGTAGAGAGAGAGAGAGAGAAGTACATAGGAAAGAGCTGCCACAACCTAGCCGCGATATATTTTTATTCCACCTACTTCCAACCATTTCGCGACTCTGGCATCGGGGCATTTGAGAAACAACTCGCTGGAGTGTTATGCCTCCTGAAACGAGTTGAATCTCTTCAACCAACCGATGACATGCGCTTGGTGGAGTAGGGAAGGACTAGCAAAGGCTATGACAGGAGGAATCAGGAATGTAAAGAGGGGAGAAGAAAGAAGGAAAGTTATGTGGGTGGAAAAGTGGAAAAGGCGAAGGACCGTGGGGCTGGCCGGGATTCGAACTCGGGACCTCTGGGATAGTAGTCAGGCGCCTTACCCCTAGGCTACCGAGGCCCCCCTTAATAATGTTCCCCTTCCAATCGTTGACTATGCCAAAAACCTGGGTATTGTTGTAAATTCCAAACTCTCCTGCTGCAATCATGTCTCATTGCTGCTCTCTAAGATCTATGGCACACTTCGTAAACTATGGTTATATGGCAGTCTGTTATCTTTGCCCATTCGAGCCAAACTTATTAAATCTCTTGTTGTTCCTCATTTCCTTTACGGCTCGCTGGTATATATTTCTTTCGACTCAACTTGCCGTCAGCGTCTTAGAGTAGCGTTTAATGATTGCATTAGGTTTATTTTTCATATGAGAAGATCTGATCATGTGTCGCGAGTACAAAATTCCTTACTGGGCTGTGACCTCTTTCAATTCATCGATCTCATGGCTCTTCTTCTTTTGCATAAGGTTTTTTATACCAAAAGTCCCTGCTACCTTTCTGACTTCCTCTTTCCTTTGCAATCCTTGAGATCCGTTAAATTCCTGATTCCTGCTCATTCTTCCCTAATCGGTAGTCGTTCCTTCTTTGTGCATACTCTCAGAATTTGGAATAATCTTCCAAACTACATTCAGAGAATGAGCTCAGCCACAACATTCATAAGACATGCGTTTCTTTTTCTATCTTCTTCTTCTCACTAACTATCTATGTCCCTCCTATCTCTATTACTCCCACTTCAATCTTAATTTTAATTCTACTTTCTTTCTATTTTTTTTTGCTCTGGAATTTTTACTATTTTCTTATTTTTGAATTTTTATTATTTTTTACTTTTTTATTATTTTTATCTTTCAATTATTAAGTTTAATTTTAATTATATTTTAATTTTAATCTTAATTTTAATTTTGTTCCTTTTTTTGTACTCTAAAAGATGTATATCTTGTGTACTTTAAAATCTATTAAACTATTAAACTAAAAAATTGTAATACCAATACTCATGTAAAATAAATATAAGCCTTTTGTTAGCATAAATTTGCAGGCAATATTATGTAAAGGAACGACATTGTGTTGTTGTTGGCTAGAGTCATAAAATTTGGATTATTCGAGAAAACAGCAATAAAATAATAAAACGAAAAAGGGGCCAGAAACAACACAACAGCGTTCCTTAAATCGGATGATTTCGTACCAACCAATGAATGAATTAGCTACTGGTCACATGATCTAACTTTCATTGTAAATAAGGAATATTAGTTACTAGGTAAAGAACAGGCAGCGTGAGTTTTTAGTTTTTGGAGAGGCTTCGACGGGACGAGAACGGATTAGTTAGTGTTCGGAAGTATTTGAAAACGGAGGATTAGAAATTTCGGTGATTGTTGAATAAATGTTATTTGTGTTGCTTCAATTGGAGTTTTTGAATAAAGTTAGAATTATTATTATGTGTTTTTATCATTTGTATTGGCACGTCCGCGTCCTCCGCGTCCTCTAAACTCCTCTACAATAATGGCTGGTTTACACGTATTAAGTAGTCAAGTATTTAACTATATTTTAACTTAATTTTAAGTGACTTAATGCATGTAAACATTGAATTTAGTAATAAGTTGCAAGTTAAAATTTAGGGGGTAAGTAAGCAAGTAGAATAGAATTTTTTCTATTTTTCGGTTTAGTAGGTGGGTTTAGTGATTCATTTTAGTTAGATGCATAAATTTGTTTGAATAGCGTCGCGTTCGTGTAAGTGAATATTTTATTTTGAAAATGTCGAAGTGGTCAGAAGACACTACGATGCCGTTCGTTGAAGAGTATTTAAAGCATGAATGTTTGTGGAATGTAAGAAGCCTCAATTATAGAAATAAACAAGCGAAACAACAAGGGCTTGAAATAGACTGCGAAAACTATTTCCAGTAGCGAGAAAATATAGTACAATATGCAATTTTAATTTTGGTTCTAATGCACATCGCATTACAGTATCTCTTTTCTGTATCTCATGTTGAACTTTAGACAGCAAGAGTAATTAAAGGATTCTTCTGACAAACGTAGCCCAGAGAAATACTCTTGCACTAGCGCCGTATTCATTTCTCCTGCTTATCCAATTTCTCACCCACAATCTTTTAGGTTTCTCTCTTTTCTGGCTATTTCATCTTTTACTTCGTCGAAAATCTCATTTAAAACAAATTTTATGACTCTATTTTTTAAAATTTTGACGCCCATCTTTAGCGAACTAAAGAGCTTCACTAAAATTAAGTGTTGAATACGTGTAAACGATTACTTGAAATTAAGTCACTTAAAATTAAGTCAAAATTTAGTTGAACACTTAACTACTTAATACGTGTAAACCAGCCATAAGTGGAAGTGGAATTTAACAAATAAAAGCCCCATTCCCTACAATAATTCTCAGAAGTGGGATTCGACTCAAATGTTGTGAGTAGTTAAACATAATCTACTACTGCAAAGAACCTGATTATCTGAATATTATTGGTGATTATCAGTGAAAATTTTTGAATAAAATTTGGTACCTTTAAGAGAATTAGATTAAAATTAACAGTGTTAAAGAAAATTTGCTTAAAATCAAAGAAAATTATTTGCATAAAATTTGATAGTATTTAAGAGAATTTGACCAAAATTATTTGACTAGCATTAGTAAATATTAGTGAATATTTGTGAATCCTATTTGAACAAAATTTGGCAGTGTGGAATTTGATTAAAATCATTATACTAGAATTTGAATACAATTTGCAGTGTTAAACTTAGAACTAA
Source organism: Thereva unica (assembly GCA_949987705.1). NCBI lineage: Eukaryota > Metazoa > Arthropoda > Insecta > Diptera > Therevidae > Thereva > Thereva unica. The sequence continues at coordinate 21,470,950 of OX465286.1, read as the reverse complement.
CCGAACGAATTTTGAATTTAATTTCGAGTGACTTTAACGTTTTAACGTTGATTGGTATCCAAAATGGAATCGGAAAAATATGAGAATTGGACGTTGAGGCGCGAATTAAACAAACTGGACTTAAACACTCAAGGAAGAAAATGTGATTTAATAAAAAGATTAGAAACAGCGAAACAACAGGAGAATAGTTTTATTCCTTCGTCATCTGGAGAAGGAGCAGTTGGTTATGATAGCGGCTTCGAGAAGAATACGGAAAATATTGGTGAAAGAGAAGGTAAGATCAATGAATTAAAATTATTAGAAAGAGAAAGGTATCTACTCATCAAAGAGAAAGAAATTTTGGAAAGAGAGCTGAGCTTGGAAAAGAAGAAAAATGAACCAGCACCGGCCCATTTTAGTGATGAAAAAATATTATATAAAGGAATTGGTTCCACATTTTAATGGTCGGGAAACGAATTTCGAGAATTGGAAGTTACAAATTAAAACAATACAAGAAACATATAATATTAGAAACGATTTAATGAAAGTATTTTTGATAAATAGCCTCGAGGATAGAGCATTAGCTTGGTTCAAATCTAGACCAGAACATATGAAATTGAACCTGGATGGAATTTTAGAAAACTTGGAAGCATTATTTGGTGGCGTCTCCAACAAAATTAGCCAAAGACGAGAATTCGAAGCGCGGAAATGGAAATATAACGAGGATTTTCTGGATTATTTTTATAACAAATTAGAACTGGCAAACAGAGTAGGTATGCCAGATTTGGAAATCTTAGAATATAACCCCGTATAAATACAGAGTTGGTGATTTGGTTACAATAATTAATGTTGATACAACTATATGCGTGAACAAGAAGCTAATTCCTAAGTATCGAGGACCCTATGAAGTAGTGAAAATATTAGGGAATGATAGATATTTGATAAAAGACCCACGAGGATATCAGAATAGTAGTAAACCATTTGTAGGCGTATTCTCTTCAGCTAATATGAAACTGTATATGGCAGCTATTAAATAAACTATGTTGGCATATTGGTATTAATACGGTATTATGTGTGAGAAAACAATCATGCGAATTATTGGAAGTTTGATTATTAGAATACGATAAAGAGTTGTTGTAATATTGAAACTATTTAGAGTACATTGCACATAAGTCGAGACGACTTATAGTCAGGATGGCCGAATTGTAGTAAATAAATTATTAAACAAACTTCAATTACTGAAAACTGGCAATGATGGAATTTTATAAATATTCTCAGTTTAATGAAATTGATAATTAGGCAACGATGTAAATCTCTTAACTAGAATTGTAATAACAATACTCATGTAAAATAAATATAAGCCTTTTGTTAGCATAAATTTGCAGGCAATATTATGTAAAGGAACGACATTGTGTTGTTGTTGGCTGGAGTCATAAAATTTGGATTATTCGAGAAAACAGCAATAAAATAATAAAACGAAAAAGGGGCCAGAAACAACACAACAGCGTTCCTTAAATCGGATGATTTCGTACCAAGCAATGAATGAATTAGCTACTGGTCACATGATCTAACTTTCATTGTAAATAAGGAATATTAGTTACTAGGTAAAGAACAGGGAGCGTGAGTTTTTAGTTTTTGGAGAGGCTTCGACGGGACGAGAACGGATTAGTTAGTGTTCGGAAGTATTTGAAAACGGAGAATTAGAAATTTCGGTGATTGTTGAATAAATGTTATTTGTGTTGCTTCAATTGGAGTTTTTGAATAAAGTTAGAATTATTATTATGTGTTTTTATCATTTGTATTGGCACGTCCGCGTCCTCTAAACTCCTCTACAATAAGTGGAAGTGGAATTTAACAAATAAAAGCCCCATTCCCTACAATTGAAAGTTCGTCCAGCATCTGCGTGAGCTTTATGAGGACATCTTGTGTTTCATCCTCAAGCTCATAATAGTCCCTGACGTTGTACTCCTTGATGCTGGAGAATTCCTCTGTTTGCTCCCCCATGGATTGATTTAACTCCCTCATCTGGTTCCAAAGATCATTGATTGCGTCGATCTTGATTGTGCAATATGCCTTGGATATGTCATGCAATTGCAATGTTGTTAAAGTGCGTCTGAGTGTTGAGCCCCGAAGCCCTCCGCGAAAAAAGATGAGATACTTATGAAGAAAAGAAAGAAACACTGAGTTTAGGTGAAAACTCTATTTAATTAACGGTATAAAAAATTAGTACAAACTGTTTATTAACGAACTTATTTGCGCGGCGGTACAACGAGAACTGACTTTTGAGTTCTCATGTCCCTTGGCTTGCGGCTCGCATGCTCGGGAAAGATACGCGCAGTCAGCATTTATGGTGTGAAAAAAAAGATAAGGAATTGCTGCGGTGCAGCATTTTAGTAGTTATTGAAATAACGAATTTAGGATGTGTTAAGTTACATTGCATTTATGAAAGGGTTCTTTACTTAAAATGCTGACTGGGCACCTCCCGAGCATGGGAGCTGTTTTTTAGCGGATGTGGGTGTTAAATTACTACATTCCTCCCCCCTTATGGAGATCGATGAAGTCGATCGTTTGTCAATATTATGTATTTGTTTTGCAAAGAAAAATTTATATATATACACTTTCTATTTATTTTCATTCATTTCCTTTATTTTTCGGAAATGTTACAAAATTTAGGTTTTTATCAAAACTATATATTTTTTTTTTTGTTCATGGGGAGGAATATTTATTATTTTTTTTTTTTTTTTGAAAATAGAAAATTTTAATGATTCTTTTCTTTTTGAAAAGTTTGAAATATTTTTTTTTTTTTTTTTTACTATTGTTTCCTTTATTTTTCGGAAATGTTACACTTCTTTTCTTTTATTCTTCAATTAAACTTACATTACTGATACTTTTACTACATTACTAGTATGACTAACTAATATTGGTTAGTGGGTGCGTTCAATCTTAGTTTATTATAAGGCTGGTGCATCAATTGTGTATAATATTGTTAGCGTCTGGATTAAATTTGTTCTGGCTGATATTACTCATCGGTTGTTTCTTCTTCAATTCTGCGTTTAGTGCACAGAGTTAGTTCACATTTAAAATATCTCTTGTATATTATGTAGCTTAGCGCTATTAAGAGAGCTAGCGAAAGGGTGGGTAATGTGATATGAAATATGTTATTGGAAGTAATTACTGAAGTATCTAATACAAAATTGTCGGATATATCTGATGTGATAGACGTGAGCTTGACGCTAAGTTTGTCTAAATCTTGACTGTCGAAGATTACTCGAGGAACATGATCTTTTTCTGAGATAGCAGAAAGGTTTAAGGTTAAGTTGTCGAAAGGTGGTTTACCCAGTTGATAAAATATTGCCTCAGTGGGATGGCTTACATTTTCCCATCAATCATGGAAAAATATTTCATAGAGAAGTAAGACTGTGCTTAAGTTTTAAAGATTCGCGAGAATTTATTAAAGATCGAGAGAGTCATATGCGCATGTTATTTCGTAAAGTGACCACTGACTTTGAAGGCAGTGACAGTGTAATCTATGATTTAGATGGGTTTCGAGTTAGTGAGATTAAGGCTAAATTACATAATACTAGTGCGAGAGAGGTATGGTTCAATTGTAATACGGCTTAAGCCTGTCGTTATGAACCCTGACGTGTTTGTTTCCTAAGAGTTTTCTCTCGCTATTTGGTGAGAAAAACGAGGGTTGTAGTGTGAAATTTTATTATTGATAATTGAAACGCGGATTCATCGACTCGCGAAAAGAAATATAATGACGATTGTCTATCATCGAAGGGCTTTGAGTAGGTTGTTGTGTACAATTTTAAGTTTGTTGCCTATTTTTATAGTTGAGGTTTCTGCGGAATTTGCCTTGACTATTTCATAAGGACCTTCGTAGAGCGGACTTAATTTTTTATTGGCTTTTATCTTAGATTCGAGGAGTATGAGATCACCTTCATTGAAGCTTGTGGGCTTTGTGCCCTTATCATAGGATTCTTTAGCTTGTCGTTTAGCCTTAATTTGATTTTCGCGGATAGTCTGGTATCCGTTTTGTAGTCTTGCCTTCAGTTCGATGACATAGTCGTCATAGTTGTAAACAGGCTCGCTAGGCCTTAACAGGGACGAAGGCAGTTCGGGTTTGTGTCCAAACAGGGCTTCGTATGGAGTATAGTTTGTTGAAGAGTGGGGAGTGGTATTATAACAGAAAACAGCGTAGTCTATCCATAGATCCCAGTTAGAAGGGTCCTTAGTAGCGTAACATCGTAGGTAATCACCTAGCGTGCGATGACTGCGTTCTAAGGATCCGTTAGATTGGGGGTGGTACGGAGTGGTTTGAAGTTTTTGGATCTTTAAGAGACGACATGTGCGTTTGAATAAATCGCTAAGGAAATTGGCTCCTCGATCTGTGAGAAGGGATTTGGGTGTGCCAAAGATACAGATCAGTTTTCGAACATAATTTTCCGCTACCGTATGTGCTTCTTGATTGGGGATTGGTATAGCCATAATAAATTTTGTAAGGTCATCTTGGAATGTTAAGATGTACTTGTTCTGACTCTCAGACTCTGGGAGTGGACCGACTATGTCCAATGCTACTCTCTCGAAAGGCACTCTAGACGTGGTAGTCAGTTTCATAGGTATTTTGGTTTTTACGCAGATTTTACTCTTTTTACAAGTTTCACAAGCTCCGATGTAGTCTTTAACGTCTTTAGAAATGTTTTTCCAATTGAATTTTTCTTTAATTCTCCGGAGTGTACGTTTTACGCCTTGGTGTCCTCCTATTGGGTTGTCATGATATTCGATTAATACCCTGGAAATTTCCGAAGGGTCCGTGAGCTCTGTAACACGAGGCTTGTTATATATTTCAGGTGTTTCTGTGATTATAACAGGAGTTTGATTTGGATTGTTGGAGTGAGATCTAGTTACCACTAAAGTTTCCGCTGTTGGTAACCGGGATAAAGCGTCTACATTTGTGTTAAGTTTGCCCTTCTTATGTTCAACTTCGAAATCGTATTCTTCTAGCTTAATTCTCCATCGCATTATTCGTGAACTAGGGTCTTTGAGGTTAAAGATCCAAACGAGGGGTTTATGGTCAGTGAAAATGGTAATTTTCCTTCCATAGACATAGGGGCGAAACCGATTCACCGCCCAAACGACCGCCAGAGCCTCCTTTTCAATTGTTGAATAGTTTTTTTCTGCCTTATTAAGAGTACGGCTAGCGTAAGCAATAGGGAGGTCGACGTTGCCGTTGTTGGGACGCTGAGACAGAACGGCGCCTATGGCCGTATTACTCGCATCCGTGGTAATGAAAAACTTCTTCTGAAAGTCGGGATATTGGAGAATTGGGGACTTCGTTATTGTCCTTTTTAGAAGCTCGAAGGATTCGTCGCAATGGGCGTCCCAGACAAAAGGAACGTCCTTTTTTAGAAGGGTGGTAAGTGGTTTAGCTAGACCGGCAAAATTCGGGATGAATTTCCGGTAATAGCCAACGAGTCCTAGAAACGATTTTACTTGCTTACAATTCTGTGGGGCCTTTATAGATTGGATGGCTGAGATTTTCTGTGGATCGGGCTTGATACCCTGATCAGTGATAATATGTCCAAGGTACATCACTTCCTTGTGTAAGAATTTACATTTTGAGGGTTGCAATTTTAGATTAAACCTTTTGAGGCATTCAAACACGTCGCAGAGTTTTCTATTATGGTCTGTTAGATTATGACCATACACAACAATATCATCGAGATAGACAAAGCATCGTGTGCCATGAAGTCCGGCCAACACTACGTTCATCAGCCGTTGGAAAGTGGCTGGAGCATTTCGCAGTCCGAAGGGCATTCGGTTAAATTCGAAGTGTCCTTGCGGAGTGCTGAATGCAGTTTTTGGTTTGTCCTCTTCAGCAACACTGATCTGGTAATAGCCATTAGCCAGATCGAGCGTACTAAAATAGCGAGAGTTCCCGAGTTGATCTAGAATTTCTTCTATATTAGGGAGTGGGTAGGCATCTGGTATCGTCAACTCATTGAGTTTACGGAAGTCTACCACCATTCTCCACTTCCTTGAACCGTCGGAATCCGCTTTTTTTGGCACTACCAAGAGAGGCGAATTCCAAGGGCTTGCGCTTGGACGTATAATATCTTCCTTTAAGAGTTTTTGTGTCTGTTTGTCTATCTCAGCTTTGTGGATTTCCGGAAGACGGTAGGGTTTAGTGTTGATTGGGGCTTTATTAGGGTGAATTTGAAGTGTGTGTTTTGCTGCGTCAGTGAAAGTCAACGTGTCACCTTCGATATAGAATAACTGGTTGTACTCACGGCAAAGGTCAAGAATTGAATCGCGCTCCTCGTTATTTAGGTGGGACAGACTTAACAAGGAGGTTAGAGTTTCTAAGCGCTTGTGAACTTTGGTTTCGCTTCTTAGCGTGGAGGGAGTTAAGACGTGGTACTGTGATAATGGTTCATAATGAAGGTTTCCGTTTCCTTGTAGCGTAACTACTTTATCAGTGGTGTTTAGTATTGCAACTTTTATGTAGCCTTCAGTAGGCCGGGCAATAGTTCCTGCTGTATACACGTGAGGCAGAATTTCTTGCGGAAGGCAGAAGACTTCTTCTTCGGAGCGAATTGGTCCCCAGTTAACTATTCTTTCGCACCTTGGAGGGATTTCTATTCTCTCGAAGGTGCAAGAGAATTGTGATACGTGTAATCTCCCTTGGTGATAAAAGCTGAATGTTAGGTCCTCGTAGTCAAGTTTAGCTTTAGTTTTGAGGAAGAAATCTTGTCCTAGAATACCTTCGGCCGTAATGGGGAAATCAGAGGCAACTACGTGAAATTGGTGAGTTAGTGGCTTACTGTTGGGTAGAGCCAAATGCAGGTACACAGCTCCTTTAGTAAGGATGCCTTCTTGTGTTATTCCCGTGATCTGAATGATTTTGTGGATATCTACCTCGACATCATCCTGTAGAGCGTTGACTTTTATTAGACTCAGTGAGGCACCAGTGTCGAGGAGGAATACATTGGAATTGGAGAGGGATTCAGCTAAAATGATTGGAGTTTCATTCCTAAATGTTTTGCAATGATCGAATGACATGATACTAAGAGATTTAATAACACTAGTGGGTTCAGAATTAGAAGAATTAGTAGGATTGTTACGAGCGTTAGTGGATTCGGTACCGGAATTAGTAGAATTAGTATTATTGACGGAGTTAGTAGGATTGTGGTAGATGGTGTATGTGAAGCGGTTGCCTATTTTATATCCCTTATCCTGGTCACCGAACCGCTTGGGCCAGGAGCAGATTCGTTTCCCAGTCGAGGCGAAGAAGTGAGATTGGTATTATCGCCAGTTTTTACTGTCGTTCTTTTGGAGTTATTATATTCCCTTTTTCTGCATTGTTCAATTGAGTGACCCGAGTTCTTACAATATCGGCAAACCGGGGTAGGTGAGGACGGGCTGACTTTATTTATTGTCCCCCGAAAAGTCGGAAATGGTTTAGAGGGTTGTTGTTGTCGGAGGAGAGCGCTATACTTGCGACATTCGTTAATGTCGTGCCCCAGATTCTTGCAGAACCGACATTGCTTGGAGTTTCGATTGAATGTTGGTGCGACTTTGGATTCGCTTTCGAGGAGTTTCTCTTCCTCCAGAGCGAGGTCCACAGCTTCCTTAAGAGAGTCATGATGTGAGGATTTCACTATTAATTTTAAGGGCTGTTTAAGACCTCTTTTGAAATTATTGACAGCCATTTGTTCGTTTAAGGCACGTATGGCTTCATTTCCTTCTCTAGTCTCGCTTTTGGCACCGGAGATATTTAGTTCTTCCAGTAGCCTTTCAATTTTTTCTGCATAGTGGACAACGGTTTCCTTGGATTCTTGTCGAGCATTGAATAGCTCAGACTGTACAACTTGCAAGGATCGTTGTTTTGAGAATTGTTTCTCCAAGCTAGCTCGTAGAGCTTCCCAGGTGTCAAAGTCGTGGTACCGCAAAACACTATTGTATGCTTTGCCGGTAAGCTTTGACTTAACCAGGTTCAGAAATTCTAGCTTGTGGGTTTCGGATGTCGCCAGGCTATACTGAATCTTGGCAATTTGTAGAAATCGATGGAGGTTTTTGGGGTCCCCGTCAAACTCAGGGACCATTTTTATAGCGTTAGAGAGGTTAAAGTTAGACATTTCGTCAAATTTTAATGTTTTGGCGTCGCCTTCTAAAAAGTCTGGGTTTCTCTCGGGGAGTTCGGAGATGCTCGGTAAAGGATCTGTTTGTTTGAGATCCCTGCTTTGACTTCTTAAAGAGATGGCAAATTCAGCTAAAGGGGGCTTCTTATTCTTTGTAGATTTCTTACTCATGTGCCTTTAGGGTCACGATTGCGAGTAAGTGAATTAGATGCCGGAAAGGAGGTTACGCAAAAAAAATGTTTGTTTTTATTGCTATAGTGTGTTACCCCTAATTTCAGCACGCACAAAGGGTGAATGAGATACTATGCTATGATGTTTTCCAAGTTTCAAAGTAAATCCAACTAATGGATGTAAAAAGAGGATAAAGTGATTAAAAAGTATTTAGTTGAGTGAGCGGTAGTAAGCCCCATTCGGCTAGATCTGCCGCTTTTACAGCTGGCGTACAACTTTATATCGATAAAGAATTCAGTGAAAATATGTTATCCATATCAAAGAAAATTTAGGGGATTTCCAATGGAGGGAATAAATAAAATAAAAACTTAAACCTTGAAAGATCTCCGATCAATTGGTCCAAACGAAAATAAAAATTTCATCAGTAATCAGTCCGCAAAAAAAAAAATATCGAACCTGAGATTTAAATTCAAATATGCAATAAATTTAAAACATGAAGCCCATTCTCAAAATGCGCAAGGTAAATTATATCAAGTATACAAAGCAAACGTCGAAAATGAATCCGATAAATCAAAATTAAATGCAAAAACAATCCAGAACGAGACAAAATGCACCAACCAACCAATAATAGTGTACAAAAGCAAATTGTATTAAAAAAAAATTTTTTTTTTTTTTGACAGCACTATCACGACAGTAGATATATATATACATATGAATGAATTGTAAATTAATTAAAGCTACTCACAAAATTATTAACATTTTATCAATATTTTGATCGTGATGAGCCGATGTTGGATGAGGTTGTTGGTGTCCGTTAGCCCTCGTCTGCGGTTGAAATTTGGCACTCTTTGATGGTTAATTGTTGCAGAAATTTGTGTATGTTGCTGCTCCAATGATGCACAAAAGTAGATGAAAGAATATAAGTATTTTGAATTTATGTGGCTTCACACGTGTTGAAACTGCACATGGTAGTTACTGCGCGCTATGTTGAAACAATGTTGAACTGAGCACAATGTTGATGTTGTTATTGAAAACTGGTAAAAAAAAAATGCGTTGCTACACTTGATTGATGCAAATTTTCTAATTTGTTGGTGCTTTTGCTGCACAGATTTTTCAATATACATCAAAGTAAAGATGCGTTGTTGATGCACTCAAACTCTGAGTATTAGGTAGTAAAGCTCAGTATAATCACAAAGATTCCAAGAATTAGTAAAGGTGCTTGCACATAAATTTCAAGAAGTAGTGGAGATGCTCAAAATGCACATAAATTCCAACAATTATAAGATGTTTATTATGAAGCACATGAATTTCAAGAATTAGTAAAGATGTTTAATTGATGCACATAATGTGCGTGCGTTGTAGAATCACAAAAGATGATAAAGATGAGTAGAGACGCACAGAATTAAATTTTTTTTTTTTAAAGAGATTGAATGGCTGGTTCCACCGCGTGGAATTCCACCTGCTGCCACCAAAACTGTTGAGCCCCGAAGCCCTCCGCGAAAAAAGATGAGATACTTATGAAGAAAAGAAAGAAACACTGAGTTTAGGTGAAAACTCTATTTAATTAACGGTATAAAAAATTAGTACAAACTGTTTATTAACGAACTTATTTGCGCGGCGGTACAACGAGAACTGACTTTTGAGTTCTCATGTCCCTTGGCTTGCGGCTCGCATGCTCGGGAAAGATACGCGCAGTCAGCATTTATGGTGTAAAAAAAAAGATAAGGAATTGCTGCGGTGCAGCATTTTAGTAGTTATTGAAATAACGAATTTAGGATGTGTTAAGTTACATTGCATTTATGAAAGGGTTCTTTACTTAAAATGCTGACTGGGCACCTCCCGAGCATGGGAGCTGTTTTTTAGCGGATGTGGGTGTTAAATTACTACATGAGGTTCTTAATAACAAAGTGTTGTCTTCGGATAAGCCGCATGGTTGATATGATATGCTGCTGGAGGCTGTTGTTTATGCTCAATGTTTCCTGGTTTGATGTTTTTCTGATAGTCGTCTTGTTCGGGAGAGAGCGTGATTGGTTGCGGTGTTGGTGTGGTTGATTTGACACGAGGCTGCTTCGGAATTGTCCTTGTGATAGATTAGGCTGGCAAGTCGATTAGCCCCACAGTGTTCTAAATTAGTTTCATGCAATAATAGTTACAATAATAAAAACTCCAAGTTACATAAGTGAAATCTATTTAATAAAAGGCTAAGGGAACATTAAAAAGTATTTAACATAACAATTGTTTTAATTAAACAAGTTCAAATTGTTACGCAATATAAGAAATCTATGACTCCACAATGTTATTTGGCAATCCCACCTCGCCTAATTTCAAGTTGGATATTTTGCTACTGCAAAAGAAGTAAAAAATGTATCTCCAATACAAAATTTTTCTCCCTCAAAAAATGTAAGAAATATCTCTCCATTACAGAACTTCACTCCCTCAAAAAACGTAAGAAATGTCTCATTACAAAATTTGACTCCCTCGAAAAATGTAAGAAATGTCTCTCCAGCTCGTATTTACAATCTCACCTCATCAATTGGATATTTTACTACCGTAAAAGAGGCAAAAAATGTCTCTCCAATTCGTGTTTACAATCTCACCTCGCCTAATTCCAAGCTGGTTATTTTACTGCCGCAAAAAAGTCATAAATGTCTCCTGTTCTTGCTTACAATCTCACCTCGTCGCAGTTCAAATTGGATATTTTATTGTCGCAAAAAAAGTAAGAAATGTATTCCCACTGCGTAATTTACAATAACACCTCCCTTTATTTATCTTGATACACTCTCATATACCAGTAGGACTTTATTTTTGAACCGGGATATTTACAAAAAATTGAGGCCTCGTACAATTTACCATCGTGTAAGGGACAAATGTACTGCCTCGTGTAACTCCGGCTCAACTCTAATTCGAAGCAACCATCCACAAGAAAAATTTCAAATAATTCACCTCTAATGGTGAATTTGTATTCGTATAATGAGATAAATCAAAGTTTGGGCGACCACGTGGCAATCATACCCCAGAAAATTCATGCAGTAAGGCAGGGTGGATTTAAGCTGCTGCACGCACCGACTCGTTTCTTCGCGTCTTATACTCCGTCCTTCCCATTGCCCAGCGTACCCGAAAAATCTAATGATTTTTCAATGTGCGAGAACGTGATGCGAATGACACTAATTCATTGCCATGTAATTTTTTTAGCCTGAGGTACGCCTAAAGATTTTACTGCAAAAAAATAAGGAAAGCAGGTCCTTTCTCATTTTTCCATTTTATTTTAAACATAACAAAAAAATTAAACTAATTTCATTTTCACATATTTTTCAAGTAATTTTATCTCAAATAATAGAGCTTAACGGATATGTCCCTTTTTCCCTTTTTCAACCCCCGTGCACAATAGGAACAATTTTTTTTAATTTGATAACACATTCACAACGAAAAAAAGACAAAAGAAGTTTAGACCAATAAATTAACCCTTGTCTGATCCCTTGAAATTAGTTGAAGAACAGAAAAAAATCAACTCTCACACCCTCTTCGTGCGTCCACGTCCAACAAACCCAAAATTAAAACTTATACCCACAGTGACATGTTTCCGTAGCGGAGGCGGGCGAAAGTATATTCCTTCTTAGCGAACATATACAGGTCTATATTTCCTAATTTGTTACACCATACCCAGGACTACAACCAACAACCACTCGCTTTATTAAGCCACCCTATATTCCAACCAATTTGTACGTTTAATCGGCTGGTCTCGAACGACGCACCATTTTACAAAAAAAAGAAAATGTTTCAACGGGTGGAAGGGAGGTGGATATGACGAAATGGTCAAGAATAAGGATACTTTTGTTACTGGTTTTTCCATACCATATCCTTTGAAGAAGAGGACGAAAGAAACCAAAGCCCAAAATCGAAATATGGCGGGGATGGTGCGTCCAAAAAGAAATTATCATTTGCCTATACACAACAAAAAAGTTAAAATAAAGAAAGTTAAAACTTTTTTTAAGAAAATACATTTGTGTTTTTGTGGGTGTGTGTGTGTTTAAGGGTATCCCGAAAATTGAGAATATCCTGGAGATGGGATAAATATTTATAAATTAGTAGAGAGAGAGAGATTGAAGAAGAGCGAAATTGGTTGGTTAAATGGTCTGAAATTGTATTTGGTCCTATTGTAATTTGTTATGATTTTTTTTGTTGATATACATATACATAGGATATTTAGGAATTCTTTAGCATTTCTTACAAAGGAAACCATTTAGGGATACGAACAGAAACGCATACATAAACACACAAAAAATACCATTTCTGCTGAATCGATGCTTAGCCTGTAAAGAGGAATATCTAAAAAGCATAATAATACCCACCCCTTCCTTCATCATTCATTCACAATACAACCAACCACCCAAAAACGAGCAAAAAAAACACTCTCCCAATCGGAGCACAAATATTTTATAACTTTTGCGTTGATAATATTTTAAACAGGTAATAAAGGCTACCCTCACACCCGGCTGCCTTTGTAGCAATCCGCAAATTCTATTGAAACCATCACACTCTCTTTCAGGTCACCTCAGCTCTCCACTCTCTGTTTCTTCTCTCTCTTTCTCCCATCTACCATCTAATCGCCTTTATGCCCCTTAGGTGGATATATAAAGGTACGTAGGGGAAGTATTTATCTTTTGAACAAGTTGTGCTGCTACACAGCGAGAAAGTTTATACATATAAATACATAAGGCAAAAAAAGCCAAACCCATTTCATGGTCGTTCATTTGAGGATAAACAAAAATTCTTTTTGATTGCATTTTGGATTTATGGATCCTTTTTGGTCAATTACGAAATATAACGCAATTTTTTTCTGGTGGCAGCGGGGTGAGATACTTTTTAAGTAAACGCGACAGTTATTTTTTTTTATCTTGCAGAGTATTTAAAAAAAAAAATAAACAAAACAAAAATTACAATAAGCAGTAATCTTTGTACCGCGAATTTAAATACTAACAAACGCCCTTTAATTCATTACTCACTAGATCTAACCCTGATCGTATCTGATATATGGGAAAACCATATCGGTACATTCTGCATACGCTCCTCCCATTCTGACGAATTTAAATACGAGGATGTGTTTTTCGTATATGGCTCTTTAGGGCCGTCGTACTCGTTAAAGTTTCTGATTTCAGTCGTCTTTACGTCTTGCTTGTCATACGCAGTTATATCCCCTCGTCTTCGTATACATCTACTAGCATATCATTGATTCATATACACCTCTGTATCCTTATGGCCTCTACTATTGAAAATCTTGACTAGCATTCGTTCTTCCAAGGTTCCGTACAAACGTATACAAGCCATCGTAGTCTTCTCAGTTTCATGCCTTCTTCTTCTTCGATGGCTCTACAGCCCAATTCGAGCCTTGGCCTCCATCAGCTTCTTCCTCCAGACGTCTCTCTGCTCCGCAGCTTGTTCGCAGTTTCTTGTGTTGAGCAGTTTTGCTCCACCGCCCTTAACATTGTCTTCCCACCTTGACCGTGGTTTGCCAACTGATCTTTTGCCTTCTGGTAGTAGGTACACAGCTTTTTTAGGTATCCTTGAGTCATCCATCCGGACATGACCGGTCCAACGCAAACGCAGTAGCTTGGCATGTATCGAGAGTTAAAACTCTTTGTATAAGGCTGGTCGTCCACTGGAAGCGTATTCGAGGGGCTACGTGCTTCGGCGACATGAGCGGCTACAGGCGGCTAGAAGCGGCTCTGAGAGGCGCGGCTACACGCAACAGGGGTCGTCCACTGCAAGCTTTTCATGCTGCTCAGTTTGAAGTGAATTTGACATAATAATTTTGTGATTTGAAAATATAGTAGGCTTTGGAGAAAATTATTTCCTGATTCAAGCGGCTACGCGCGACCGATCCAAAATAATTTGGATTCGCGAGGCCGCTCAAATACGCTTATAACCGCCCGCTCAAAGTCGCTTGCAGTGGACGATGTTTATATGAAATTCTTTATGTTGGATCTGTCGCGCATAGCCGCGTGTAGCCGCTCATGTAGCCGAAGCGCGTAGCCGTTCGAATACGCTTCCAGTGGACGACCAGCCTAAGTCGTGCAATTCGTGATTGTAGCGTTTTCTCCATGAATTGCCTTCATTGATTGGGCCGTATATCCTTCGGAGAACTTTCCTCTCAAATATATTCATCTTGTCGGCGGATTTCTGGGAGATACTCCATGCTTTGCATCCATACGTAGCTACTGTACGTATGATAGTTTTGTAGATTCTTATTTTGGTTTTTCTGTGGATGTCTCTGGATTTCATTTTTGGCAGTAGTGAGAAGTATGTTCTGTTTGCGGCGTTTATTCTTCGTTGTACGTCTATCATTTCATCGTTGTCTTCGCTGGTTGTGTACCCCAGGTAGTTAAATTCGTTTACCCGTTCGAAGTTATATCCCCCCCAGGTGTGTTGTGGTTTCTTCTTCTTCTTTCCACCCTTGCCTGAATTAGAATCTTACTCTTCTCTGCGTTTATTTGCAGCCCTATATGTTTTGCTCCATCTTCTAATTCTGTGAATGTTTCTCTAAGATATGACAGTGATCTTGCAAGGCAGTTTATATCGTCGGCATATCCTGCCAACTTTTTGGATTTGTTAAGCAGGGTTGCGTTCGCATCAATGTTAACCTTGGGAATTGAAGTGGGAGGAGCGACTCCTGAATGCGCTTTTAGAGTATAACGAAATTCCTCTCAACTTCATAAAAATTTGCAGTTAGGATAAATAAATTATGTTTTTATTTAATTTATTCTTTCATTACGATTTTCCCGGATTCTCTTATTTTTTTTAAAACATTTATTTAAGGTTTAGATTTCACGACTTTATTTTAAAACGGCGGTTAAATTATATAACCGAAAGTTTTTTTATTTCATCAATGAAAACTTATACTACGACAATTAATGTATACTGACAATGAACACAATATAATAAGACTATTCAGTTAGACTATTAACGTAAAACTAATACATTTCTATTTTTTATTTTTCATTACAATGAATCAGTGTATCTATGTTTGAATACATTTAATACTTGTACAGTGTAAGCGTACGTGATTGTGATTTCCCTAGAGTGTATTTCCAAAGTAGTAGTGAAAATGACGTAACGCACACTGTACTCCAAAATTGTAAGTACACGTATTTAAATTCGAAAATTAAACTCGCAATAAGATAACAACAAAATTAATGCGTAGCGACCGCTACATAACTCCCCCTTCAGCGTTAGCGTCTATAAAAAAAAATATTAAAATCATGATTGAAAACTTACTTTACAATCGAAACCGAACTCTTTTCTTCGAACTACGTGTTACCGGCTTATTACTGTCTTCGTTTCTTTCTATGTGTGCCGGTTTTAGTCTATCAATAGATGCTTTTACTACCTTCCCGTTAACATCTATCGAAAAAATTTTTTCTCCCCTTTTGATCACTCTATACGGTCCTTCATATGGATTTTGCAATGAACTTCTCACCCTATCCGTCCTCAGGAAAACAAATTCGCAGTCCCTTAATCCCTTTGGCACAAAGAAATCTTTCTTTTGTTCACGAGAGTCCGTTGGAACAATATTTCTCATATGGTTTCTTAGCATTGCCACAAAATCTGTTGGGTCTGATACAATCTCTGTGTCTCTTATGAAGAACTCTCCTGGGATTCTTAGCGCTTGACCGTATACTAACTCTGCTGGACTACACTTTAGGTCTTCTTTTATTGTAGTTCGCATACCCAGCAAAATAGCTGGTAAATGCAGTAACCAGTTCGGGTTATTCATCTTGGCTCTCAATGATTCTTTAAGTTGTCTATGAAGCCTCTCTACCATTCCATTCGCTTGCGGATGATATGCCGTTGTTCTGATCCTATGTGTACCCAAGAGCTTCGAGAATTCCTCAAACATTTTTCCTTCAAACTGACCTCCTTGGTCAGTGGTAACCGTCAATGGAATTCCGAATCTTGGAAAATACTGTTCGTACAATGTTCTAACTACCATCTGTGCAGTGATATTTTTAAGAGGATAGACTTCGGGCCACCTGGTGAAACGGTCCACGATCGTTAATAAATACGTGAATCCTTCTGCTGGCTGGAGTGGTCCAACTATGTCTATATGAATGTGTTCGAACCTTCCTGTTGGCGCCTTAAATTTTTCGACTGGGGATTTAGTATGTCTATAAATCTTGGCTTTCTGGCATTCTATGCATGTTTTCGCCCATAAATTAATTTCGCTGTTCATCCTAGGCCAAAAATATTTTCCTGTTATCAGCCTTCTTGTACTTCGAATACCTGGGTGTGCTAAATTATGTACAATGTTAAAAACTTCTCTTCGTAGAGTTTTTGGAATGAACGGTCTGTCTCTACCCGTTGAACATTCTAGCCAAATTTTATTACTTGTTGCAGGTACATCTTTTTCTATTAATATTATTCTTGAATTTCTACCAGAATCTTCCATTAAATACTTTAATTCTAAATCATCTTTCTGTTCTTCTGCAATAATTTCTAAATCTATTTTCTTTTCTTTAATCGCGTCACAATCCTTACTATCTGTCTCTACTCGGGATAATGTATCCGCTACTACGTTAGCTTTCCCTTTGATATATCTAATATCCGACGTAAATTGCGTAATGTAATCCAACTGTCTCGCCTGTCTTGGACTTCTTTCAGCTTTTGTCCATATTGCCGAAGTTAGCGGCTTGTGGTCTGTGAAAATTGTAAACTCACGACCTTCCAGAAAATGCCTAAAATGTTTAATTGCCAAATATATGGCTAAAAGTTCTCTATCGAAGGTTGAATATTTCGATTCCGCGGCGCTTAATTTTTTTGAATAAAATGCTAGTGGTTCAGGCCCATTCTTGCCTGTTTGCTCCAGCATTGCTCCTACAGCCACGTTCGATGCATCAACTGTTAAACTAAAAATCGCGTTCTCAGAGGGATGAACTAATAGAGTTGCTGAAGTAAATGCGTTCTTAGCTTTGACAAAAGCGTCCTCGCATTCCTTTGTCCACTCTAAATTCTTCACTTTCTTACCTTTTTTAAGCTCTTTGGCTAAATGACCATGAATTGGACTTAAAATTTCTGCTAGTCGAGGAATGAATCTATGGAAGTAGTTTATCATTCCTATAAACTGTTGTGCCTCTTTTATCGATTTGGGTGACGGAAAATTTCTAATTAATTTAACTCTGTCTTCTGATGGAAGTATTCCGTCCTTTGTAATTTTGTGGCTTAAAAATTCCAATGTATGAACACCAAAAAGACATTTCCCTGGATTAATGTTGATTCCAAATTTTTCAAGTCTTCCAAAAACTTTTTCCAAATGAGCTTTGTGCTCTTCTTCGTCCTTGCTTGCTACAAGAATGTCATCAATGTAAACGAAAATAAATTCTAGTCCGTTTAGTACTTGATCCATAAAACGTTGAAAAGTTTGGGCAGCGTTCCTAAGACCGAAGGGCATTCGAGTAAATTCGAATAAACCGAAAGGTGTAGTAATAGCTGTCTTGAAAATATCTTCCTCTGCCATAGGTATATGGTGATATGCTCTAACCAAATCAATTTTTGAAAATACCGTGCACCCATTCAAATTCAACGTGAAATTTTGGATGTGTGGAATTGGGTACCTATCTGGGATTGTTATTGCATTAAGTCTTCTATAATCACCACAAGGTCGCCAGTCTGAACAGTTCTTTTTCGGTACCATATGTAAAGCGGAAGAAGCTGAGGAAGAGGATGGTCTACATAAACCTAACTTAATCATATGGTCAAATTCCAATTTTGCTATTTTGAATTTATTATTGTCAAGTCTTCTAGGTCTGGAAAAAGGTAACTGACCTTTTGTTTGGACAGAGTGTACTATGTTGTGTAGTACTGGTAAGTCATAACGAGGTGGTTGGGTTAGTGAGGGAAATTTTGATAGTATTTTGCCGTATCCACTGTCAAAGGAACAATGCCTGGGTGATGGACTGTCTGCCTTAATCATAATTCCGTTAACACTCAACTCAGTATCGCCGTCGATTAAACGTTTCCTTTTAAGATCAACCAACAAATTAAATTGCGTAAGGAAATCTGCACCAATTATAGGTTTATTGACACTAGCTACTATAAATGGAAATGTTAAATCTCTTCTTAATCCGAAATCGATTTTCAACAGTTTATTTCCATATGTGTTTATCGTCGAACCATTAGCTGCTGAAAGAATAAAATTAGGATCTTTCTTGTATTTGCCAAAATAAACGTTAGGAACAACAGATAATTCAGCTCCTGTATCTATCAGAAATTTAAATTTATTTTCTTTATCAAAAACAAATAGTCTACATGACTTTCTTGGAATAACATTTTTACAACACGCTGAAGGGATACTTAGTTTTTTGAATTCTTATAACTACATGGTTTAACACATCTTTTGGCATTATCTCCAAATTTAAAGTGAAACCAGCAAAAAGGCTTATTATTTTCTCTATGTCTGCTATTTGAACGACTTCTACTTCTTGATCTAAATCCGTGTTGAAAATTATTATTTTTATTATTAATAGTAAGTCTCTTGATTAAATTTGCTAAATCTTCAATTTTATTCTCCAGTAAGGTTATTTTCTTTTTAACATCAAGGCTATTTATGCTGAAATCTTCTTTGTTCAGGAAAGGATTTGCCGAATTGTTACCGATTGCCGAAATGAATTTAAATTTAGATGCTTCGAAAATCTTGTCTGCTAACAAAATCAAATCTTGAATATTCTGCTTTCCAGATGCCATTAGAGCAATATTTATATCCGAAGGCAGTTTCCGCATCCATAACTTCTTGATTAATTCTTTCCCTAAATGTGTTGATGTTCCAGCCAAAATGTCCATTGATCTGTAGAAGTCTGACGGTTTCCTGTCTCCCATCTCCGAGTTGGATAATGCGGCGTTCACATTGGCGAGTACAAAGGGTTAGTACGTGGCGGCTACTGGTTGTTGCCAGTGACTGGCATGCTAGCACACGCCTTGTATGAACACTTGTGCTAGTGTACTCTCTTGGCGAGTCTACTAACCTGGTGAGTAGTGCCCTTGCTAGTAGATAGCCCAGGGGGCTATTTACTAGCCCACTATCCTCTGCTTCTCTATACTAACCACTTAACTCGCTTCGTGCGAACAATACCAACGCGGGTTAGTAAGCAAATATTTTTGACAGGTGATTGTTATGAAAAATTGAGACATTAATTTTTTATATTTAATATAAAATGAAGTGGTCTGACAGTGAAACAATTAAGTTTTTAGAACTGTATAAAGAGAGTGAATGTTTGTGGGATAACGATTCTGCAGATTTTTTATATTTTATTGCAACTTGATTTTTTTTAAAATGATTTGGCATTTTGACATCTACAAACCACTAACCTGTCCAAACTGACCTGCGTCTGAACATCTACTCGCCTATAACTAACCTCAGCCTTGCGAGTACCTTACTAACCAGACACTAACCACCAGTCCACTAGCACCGACTTGCACACGCCAATGTGAACGCCGCTTAAGAGTTGCTCCAACTTATTCTCTTCAGATTCCGTGAAGCGTTGAATCAAGGTCGATTTAAAGGCCTCGTACTTGCCTTCCTGAGGTGGGTTTTGAATGAAATCCAAAACATTCATAATTATTTCTAAGGGAAGCGCCTGGATGACATGCTCATATTTCGTATCATCCAGCCTAACTCCCTTAGAATGAAATTGACTTTCCGCCAAAACAAACCATGCTTCTGGACACGGTGACCAAAAGGAGGGTAGTTTAACGGCAGAAGCGTTGATTTCACTAAAAGTATCCCCCGAATTTTGCACACTCATTATTTTCACACTATATAGGCACTAACGTAACACGAAATTCTTTTAAAATCAAAGAAAAGAGTTTCGATTCACTTAAAATTCGCGGAACTTCTTATAAATTAATTTCGCGGACGATAGCGTTGACGGAGGACTCAAACTTTAAAACCGACCGTTAAATAAGGAAAATTTCGACTTTTAAAAGAAAAGATCATATAAATCAATTAAAGAAGAGAAATTAAATCAGAAATTCACTACTACCAGGAAAAGTTTTGTATTTAAAAAAAAAAAATTTTGTGTTTTTTTTTTTTTTTAAAAGAAATTAAAAATGGTGAAAATTATTAATTTAAAATGAACTTAACTTCCCTTAAAAGTTTTATTGAATCTTCTTTCTTCTCCTCTCTTACGTGTATTCTTTCTTCTTTTTTTAAAAAACCTTCTTCTTAAAATTGTTCTTTTATTCTTTCTTCTTTCTTCTTATGAATTTTCTATTTTATTTTTGAATTAAAATCCTCTTCTTTTTGTAATTCCTCAATCTTCTTTTTTTTTAAATTGTAGGAAAAACTTCTTTCTTCGTTTCGGGGTCACCAGATGAAGTGGGAGGAGCGACTCCTGAATGCGCTTTTAGAGTATAACGAAATTCCTCTCAACTTCATAAAAATTTGCAGTTAGGATAAATAAATTATGTTTTTATTTAATTTATTCTTTCATTACGATTTTCCCGGATTCTCTTATTTTTTTTTAAAACATTTATTTAAGGTTTTGATTTCACGACTTTATTTTAAAACGGCGGTTAAATTATATAACCGAAAGTTTTTTTATTTCATCAATGAAAACTTATACTACGACAATTAATGTATACTGACAATGAACACAATATAATAAGACTATTCAGTTAGACTATTAACGTAAAACTAATACATTTCTATTTTTTATTTTTCATTACAATGAATCAGTGTATCTATGTTTGAATACATTTAATACTTGTACAGTGTAAGCGTACGTGATTGTGATTTCCCTAGAGTGTATTTCCAAAGTAGTAGTGAAAATGACGTAACGTACACTGTACTCCAAAATTGTAAGTACACGTATTTAAATTCGAAAATTAAACTCGCAATAAGATAACAACAAAATTAATGCGTAGCGACCGCTACAGGAATTACTTCTTCTAGGCAGAGATTAAATAGCATGGGTGCCAGCCCATCGCCCTTCTTTAAACCTTGCTTAACTGGGAAGGACTTCGTCAATTCTCCTTGTATTATGACTGCACACCTTGTATTTTCCATTGTCATTTTTGTTAATTTTATTATCTTTAGGGGGATGTTTAGGTCCAGCATTGTTGCATACATTTGCTCCCTGTCGATGCTGTCGTATGCTTGTTTAAAGTCGATGAAAAGTTGATACACTTCGATATTGTATTCTCAGCATTTTCGGAGGATTTGCCTTATTGAGAAAAGTTGATCCATTGTTGACCTATTTCTTCTGAATCTAGCTTGGTATTTACTTATTGCAGCTTCTGCTTAAGGTTCCAGTCTGGCCTTAATTATATTGGTCATTATTTTATATACTGGGCTTAAAAGAGATATGCCTCTAGAGTTTCCACAGTTGAATCTGTCCCCTTTCTTGTGTATTGGGCAGATAATGCTTTGCTCCCATTCTTCAGGCATTTTTTCATTCCTCCATATGCAGCATAGTAATTCATGTATAGCTCCTGAGAGCGATTCGCCTCCTTGTTTGATCAACTCTGCTGGGATGTTATCATTTCCTGGAGATTTGATGTTTCTTAATGATCGTATGGCACTTTTTACTCCTTCCAGAGTGGGTACATTTGTTTCTCTGGTGTCATCGTTATGTTGCAGACGGGGTTCTGGTACATGTCCGATGCTCTCATTTGCGTTCAGCAGCTCGCTAAAAAATTCCTTCCATCTTTTCTTTACCTCTTCGCTGCCTGTGACTATAGTGCCTTCTTTTGTCCTACATATACCGGAGGAGGGTTTGAAGCCTTTCTTGAAGAAGTTTACTTCCCTGCATGCTTCCCGTGTTTTGTTTTGGGCAAAGTTTTCCTCTGCTCTTAGGATGTGATTGTTGAGGAATTGCCTTTTCTTCTTCCTGCAGATGTTTTTTGCGGTTCTTCTTGTTTCCTCGTATTTCAATCTCTTACTCCTCGCTGGTCTCTCTATGTATATTTTCCTATTTTTATTTCTGGCCTCTATAGCTGCTTTGCATTCCTCGTCGTACCAGTAACTGGCTCTGGCTGTGCGTTTGTAGCCTACAGTTTTCTTCGTGACATCTGTCAGTATCGTCTTCAATCTTATCCATTTTCCCTCGACTGTATTTTCATTATTTATATTTGGACCTATCCTTTCTGCTAGAGTTTCCTGATATTTCTCCAGCACGGGCTGTTCCTGCAGGCGATCGACGTCGAATTTCTTTTGTTTTCTTCTTTCTTGAGTAGACAGCCGACATATGAATCTAGCTTTAACTAGGAAGTGGTCCGATTCACAATTTGCACCCCTACAGGTTCTTATTTGCAGGATACTGGTAGCTGCCCTTCTGTCTATGAGAATATGATATATTTGATTGCAGTATCTTTCGCTGGGGGATTGCCATGTGTATTTGTGAATGTCCTTTCTTGGGAAATATGTTGAGCTGACGATCATATTTTTACTCATTGCGAAATCGATAACACGTTGTCCGTTATCGTTTGATATTTCGTGGAGACTTTCCTTTCCAATGGTCGGTCTGTGCCAGTTCTCTCTTCCAATTTTGGCGTTGAGGTCTCCTATCACCATATTGATGTCATTGGAAGGGGCCGTATCATATGCGCGCTCAAGCTTATAATAGAAAGTGTCTTTTGTCGTGTCCGCTTTCTCCTCCGTCTCCGCATGTACATTTATGATTGAGAGGGTGAAGAACTTTGTTCGGAGTCGTATTGAGCATAATCGTTCACTGATTGGATTGAACTCTATCACATTATCTATAATAGACTTGTGTACTACGAAGCCTACTCCTAAGTGATGTTCCCTTCCGCAGCTGTAGAATATCCTGTAGTTGCCAAGGTACATTGTCCCGTTTCCTATCCATCTGATCTCTTGTAACGCGAGTAATTTTATTTTATATCTGCTCACTTCGTCTAATAGTGACTTAACTGCTGCAGTTCTGTACATACTTCGCGTATTCCATGTTCCGAAAATCATTTCCAGCTGCTGTTGCCGTTTTTCCCGTCCGTTCCGAGGCTTTGCTTCGGGTTTCTTAACTGATGTGTTTTTCCAGGGTCCGGTAGTTAGCCCAACGCCCAACACCACTACCAGGAGGATCGGATCCGTGAATTATACCCCATCGGATAGGGTGGCCCAGCTATACCCCCGGGCACTGGGTACGTCCATCGTCGGTTGGTTATCCAGAAGGCACCAGCGAGGAGGTTTCACATACAGACCCTAAAAATTAAATACAGTCTTCGAGCTCTCTTTCTCTCTATCGTTCAAATTTGCCTTATCAACCAAAGATTGTTCTATGCTTTTTCTTTCGGCTTTTTTTAGCTCATGTTCTGTTTGTTTGGTTTCAATGTCCAAAACTTAGACCAGCAGCATATAACCAGGCCGTATTAATATTTTATATGTACATATATTCTAACTTCTATAGAATAGCGCACTTTAAAAATCCTTGCTCCCCTATTCAAATTGAAAGTTCAGTTCCGCCTCCAGTATTTGTCAGTCGGTGAAATTTGTCACCCCCTCCCCCGTCGCACAATAGCCAGAACACACTATGAATGAGACAAATTTGATCAACTCTGATGGCTGAGTTTTGGGATTCGGTGTCGATGAGTCCCGTGACTTGATTTTATAAGGGTTCATATCGTTTAAGACTTCATCCAGCCGTCCATCAGGTGTTGTCCATCCGGTTCCGAGGCATTGGTTGCCGACTCGAAGCAATGGTATTTTTATAGGAGCGGGTTGCTAACCCTCAGACCAACCGACTTAAAACTCTGTCGCCATTGGACCGTAGAAGGCACCGCGGAAAGATGAAATTACGACTTGCTACCAGAGATGTTAGGTGTTTGCCTGCAGTGACTTTTCTCGGGTTTTGGTATAAGTGACAAATCGGGTGCCACCGGTCTTTGTTAGCCGTTCGCCCCCACAAGAATCTTTGTTCACCTCAAATTATTCGCTACTTGGCACTGCTATGCCAACCCCGCCCTCAAATATTTCTCTCAGTCCACGGATAAGGCTTTTATTCAGGAGTAAAAGAGGTGAAATACTTTATATACGAGCCTCCAAGGGCTTGATGTTTACACATCTTTTGCACCTAACAATACACTCGCTATCGGCATACGCCTCACCTTTCCTAAACTTGTGCGCATAATCTTTCGCCCCATTTTACTTCTCCGAAATTTATCCAGACATTTGGAAGCTTTCTCAAGTTCAATCCATAGCGAAAAAAGGTGACTCAAGCAATCCCCCCAGATATCTTTCAAGTTTTTGATAGATTTTGATTTTAGACCTATTCTATTACCTAATCTCCAAGGTATTGGCTCAGTTATTGAGAACTGGATCTAGAGAATTTATTCCTGGCATTCTTGCTAGATTCACAAGGTTTCCTTCTTTATTCAATAAAGCATAGGAGTCCTGATCTAAAATTTTCGATGCATATGTATAGTTTTGATGCTGTACCCTTAAGCCTATTGAATTGCTGTCTTATAAGTTTACTAGCATAAAACCCGCGTGCCTTGCAACGCCTTTAAAAACTGTTTATTATGTGCAACGTTTTCCTTAAAAAAAACCAACAAAAAAGTCAGCTGTTATTATCCCTAAAAAGGGTTTATTATAGTGCATTTTTTTAATAAATATGGTAAACAAATTGCTGCGAATATCACCTCTGCTCAACAAATCTGCAAGTTTTAAAGTAGATTGGCATGTATATGTCATCAAGAAAAGTGACATTTTAGGGTTTGACGAACGTTCGTTAAGTTTGTTCGCCTATTTACGTGGATGTAAGAAATTATGAAGCAATCACAAATGAATATTAAATAAAGTGGATTTCGAGTCATTCATTTCTAAGTGATTATAGGGATGCACTGTCAAAATTCCAGCCTTTCAGCTTCAGAGGTTTGGGTTAACCCCATTTCATCCCCTTAGGGGATGAATTTCGAGTAATCGCCTCTTAGTGGATGTCCATGTCATTATAGGGATGCACTGTCCAATTTTCAACCCTGTAGCTCGAGTAGTTTGGTAAACCAAATTTTACCCCTGTAGGGGATGAATTTCGAAAAATCGCTTCTTAGTAAATGTCCACGTCATTATAGAGATGCACTGTCAAAATTTCAGCCGTTTAGCTATAGTGGTTTGGCTTAACCCCATTTAACCCCTTTAGGGGTTAAATTTCAATCACCCCTAAGTGGATGCCCACGTCATTATAGTGATGCACGGTCAAAATTAGAGCCCTCCAGCTTCAGTGGTGTGGGTTAACCCCATTTCACCCCATTAGGGGATGAATTTCGAAAAATCGCTTCTTAGTGGATGTCCACGCCATTATAGGGATGCACTGTCAAAATTTCAGCCCTATAGCTCCAACGGTTTGAATAAACCCCATTTCATCCTCTTAGGGGATGAATTTCGAAAAATCGCTTTATAGTGGATGTCCACTCCATTATAGGGATGCACTGTCCAAATTTCAGCCCTATAGCTTCAGCGGTTTGTAAGAACCCCATTTCACACCCTTAGGGGATGAACTTCGAAAAATCGCTCTTTAGTGGATGTCCACGTCATTATAGGGATGCACTACAGTACACAGCCAGAAGTGTCTAAGTGCAAAATATGTGTTTCGAGATAATCGCCTTCAAAGATTTTTTTAGATACAGAATTGTACACAAAACCACTTTTGTCGGTCCAATTGCTCAGCAACCACAGCTCAGTTTAAGACAAGAATTATACCAATGATTAAAAATAAAATACTGAATACAAAAATGCAACAAACTCAAAATCGTCAAATTTGCACTTAAGCACTTTTGGCTTTTTACTGTAGTGCACTGTTAAAATTTCAGCCCTATAGCTCCAGCGGTTTGGGTAAACCCCATTTCACCCCCTTAGGGTATGAATTTCGAAAAATCGCTTCTTAGTGGATGTCCACGTCATTATAGGGATGCACTGTTAAAATTTCAGCCCTATAGCTCCAGCGGTTTGGGTAAACCCCAATTCACCCCCTTAGGGGATGAATTTCGAAAAATAGCTTCTTAGTGGAGGTCCACGCCATTATAGGGATGCACTGTCAAAATTTCAGCCCTATAGCTCCAACGGTTTGAATAAACCCCATTTCACCCCCTTAGGGGATGAATTTCGAAAAATCGCTTTATAGTGGATGTCCACGCCATTATAGGGATGCAGTGTCCAAATTTCAACCCTAAAGCTTCAGCGGTTTCGGTAAACCCGAATTCACCCCCTTAGGGGATGAATTTCGAAAAATCGCTTCTTAGTGGATGTCCACGCCATTATAGGGATACACTATCAAAATTTCAGCCCTATAGCTGCAGCGGTTTGGGTAAACCCCATTTCACCCCCTTAGGGGATGAATTTAGAAAAATCGCTTCTTAGTGGATGTCCACGCCATTATAGGGATGCACTATCAAAATTTCAGCCCTATAGCTTCAGCGGTTTGGGTAAACCCCATTTCACCCCCTTAGGGGATGAATTTCGAAAAATCGCTTTATAGTGGATGTCCACTCCATTATAGGGATGCACTGTCCAAATTTCAGCCCTATAGCTCCAGCGGTTTGGATAAACCCCATTTCACCCCCTTAGGGGATGAATTTCGAAAAATCGCTTTATAGTGGATGTCCACGCCATTATAGGGATGCAGTGTCCAAATTTCAACCCTAAAGCTTCAGCGGTTTCGGTAAACCCGAATTCACCCCCTTAGGGGATGAATTTCGAAAAATCGCTTCTTAGTGGATGTCCACGCCATTATAGGGATGCACTATCAAAATTTCAGCCCTATAGCTGCAGCGGTTTGGGTAAACCAAATTTCAGCCCTATAGCTCCAGCGGTTTGGATAAACCCCATTTCACCCCCTTAGGGGATGAATTTCGAAAAATCGCTTTATAGTGGATGTCCACGCCATTATAGGGATGCAGTGTCCAAATTTCAACCCTAAAGCTTCAGCGTTTTCGGTAAACCCGAATTCACCCCCTTAGGGGATGAATTTCGAAAAATCGCTTCTTAGTGGATGTCCACGCCATTATAGGGATGCACTATCAAAATTTCAGCCCTATAGCTGCAGCGGTTTGGGTAAACCCCATTTCACCCCCTTAGGGGATGAATTTCGAAAAATCGCTTTATAGTGGATGTCCACTCCATTATAGGGATGCACTGTCCAAATTTCAGCCCTATAGCTTCAGCGGTTTGGATAAACCCCATTTCACCCCCTTAGGTGATGAATTTCGAAAAATCGCTTTATAGTGGATGTCCACGCCATTATAGGGATACACAGTCAAAATTTCAGCCCTTTAGCTCTAGCGGTTTAGGTTGTGCGTTGTCTGTCAGTCAGTTACTTTTTATACAATAGAAAAAAATCCCCTTACAACTTATTGAACCCCATTTCACCCCCTTCAACCCTTTTGTTCTCCATAAAAAGTAGCCTATGTCCGTCTCCAAGGTCTAAACTATGTCTGTTGAAAATTTCATCAAAATCGGTTTAGTGGTTTAGGCGTGAAAGCGTAACAGACAGACAGACAGACAGACAGACAGAGTTACTTTCGCATTTATAATATTAGTAAGGGTTGGTAAGGAACTACATCGAGAAATGGGTCGCTGAGGAACACCGGAGACGGTGGGACGCTATGACCACGTGTAGGCAGGCTAAGATGGTGCTTACGCTGCCGATTACCGCAGCCAGAAGAAGGATCCTGCATATGCAAAGGAGAACCCTCAGATGGTTGGTGGCACTGATTACAGGACACGGATGTTTCAGGTATCACCTAAAAAGAATTGGAATTCTGGAGGATGACACCTGTCGGATGTGCCTGGAGGAACCTGAGACGGCCACACACATAGTGTGTCACTGTCCGGCGGTGGCGAGGAAAAGGGATGCCATAACTGGACTCCAGTGGATGGAGGACATGAGGCAGACTCCCTTCAATCAGCTGCTTGCGATAACTAGGGGAGTCGAAGTAAGGGAGCAATGGGACAACCCACTGCAACCCCAATAAGATGACTCTAGGCAGAGGGACGAAAAGGGACCCGCAAATAGTGGTCTGATTCGGTATCCCTCGAAAATCTATATATAAGGATTACTGTAGCTGCAACCAAGACGGTGTTAGGTTTATCTGATTCTGCATTTGATCAAGGATTTGAAGTTGGTCTATTAGAATTCTCTTTAATCCTAGCATGAGGGCTGATGACTTAGCTGTATTCATTCATGTCGGTATGGAGTATGTTTGTTATGGTTGAGTGCAGTAGAGATGAGAAATGGAAATGCTATTAAGCATTACGTTTTCCGCTAGTTCATCTGTTCATTTCATAATAGTTGGAGAACCCGCTTCTAACACAAAAAGCCTCGATCGGTCTTGTAGATGAGGCTCCAATAGCATTGCGTGCTGTCTTTGTTCTATGTCCATATAACATCACAATAAAATGAATGTTCTATGTCCATATAACATCACAAAACATAACATAACAATTTGTCAATATTCTTATAATTAGGTTTACTGGTAGTCCATCCGTAGTAATTTGTTCAAATGTAAACTTAGCAATCTCAGTTCTCCTGCGGACATATAATACCTGCAGCTTATCTTCTGAAAAAAAAAAATGCCCCAGTTGTTTGGTTCTATTTTATTTTTATGACATTAAGTAATGTACCTTTTACCGCATTTCATAAAAACCAGATTGTCTGCCTATAAGTTAAAATAGAGGCTGCGCACTTTTGTTAGTGTTGAAGATCTCATATTGTGAATGTACAAATTGAATTGGATTGCCTGATACTGGTGACTCTTGCGGTGTTCCACTTCCTTCCAACTGATTTTTTCTTCAATGTGTCCTTTTTTGTTGTTGTTTTAACTTCTTCTCAAATGACCTTTGGTAAAAGTACTATCATTTTATCCTGATGGAAATAAACAAGTTGGGTGTTGTATATGCCAACAAATTTTGGTTTGCGATAGGTCGAGAAACCATTGTTTTATGGGTCACAATTTCTGTTTTTTTTTTCTGTATTAGTGATCCTTTTCAACCTCTTCTTTTTTATTTTTGTAGTAAGGTATCGACATGAAGGAGTACCGATTCATTCATTCATTGTGCTCCTTTAATCCCTCATGGGAAATAGGGCGGAAACAGTTGCCCTCTAGCGGACTCTGTTTTGCGCGACAGCTCTCAGCTCCGACCAGGATCTCCCAGTTGTTGCGGCTTCTGTTATAGCCTTATGACATTGGCTTCATCGTAGGCTGAAAATACTGCCTTGGCTAGGCTGAAAACTGAAAGAAAAAATTCAAATGAGATTTACCCATATGTAAGAGTGAGAGGAATATACTCAAACTTTTCTTGGCTGAATTTTAAGTGTTATAAAAAGTCTAGAAAACTGTTATAAAAAGCATAGGAAAAGAATGAAATTCATGTTCTTTTTTCTATGCTTTTTATAACAGTTTGCTACATCTCTAGACTTTTTATAACAGTGAGTGAGAATCAAAATAAATTGAAGTAATAAATTGAAATAATTATAATTGAAGTGGCAGCAAATATAATTGAAGTGAGAATAAATAATATCTTATTGAAGGGTAAATTTTTATAATTGGGTCTCCGGAGTAAAATCGCTCGTTTTTGTATTGAAAGTAATTAAAAAAATCTCGCTTCAAGAAATAAACAGAGCCCTAAAAAATCTCCATGTATAGAAGGATTTAATAGTCGGGAAACTCAACGGTGTGAAACAAGGACTTAGGTCAAACAAGATTTTTTAATGAGGAAGTTGCAAATTGAAAGGAAGAGAACAAAGAATTTTAATTTAACTAATGTTGACCATGTTTAATATTAAATACAATAAATTTCAATTAATTTAATTTTAATCATAATAAATTTTAATATTTCAAATATTTCCAACGGAATTCTTCTCCCCTCACAACTATCTGTTATAATAATCAGGTAATCGCTCTTACTCTCACATGCTATCTCTGTCCCACAGTATAACAGATTTCGTCATTTTCAGCCTAGCCAAGGCAGCATTTTCAGCCTACGATAAAGCCAGTGTCATAAGGCTATTAGTAGAGTTCCCCTCCACGTTGTTCTAGGTCTTCTGACTCGACGGGATCCTTGCGGATTCCAGTCAAGGGCCTTTTTGGCTAGATTTTCGTTTTCGCGTCGCAAGGTGTGGCCAACCCATTTCCATTTCCTTCGCCTGATTTGGTCGTCTATCCTTTCTTGGCCGGCACGGCGCCATAGTTCTTCGTTTGAAACTCTATCCTGTAACGGTGTCACCTGACCGTTGCCGATGTAGACTGAAAGAGGATCAGGTCACAGGTTCTTTTTTAATAAAAAAAATTGATTCGATCTAAATCACTTTATTGCTTATTATTTTTTTTAATATTCTAAAAATCTACAGAAACTAAATCTCTAATTTTTTTTACTTATATCCAAATATTTTATCTTGGGCAAATTCCCTGGTTAGTTTTTTTTTATCACGGAAAATAATTATTTAACCTGAGGCAAATGCACTCAAGGAAAAATAATAAATCCTCCTTATCAACTTATCTATGCAATTTTTCAATTGAATAAATAAGTTAATTTAATTTTGTTTTTTATTAAATTTATCTTATTTCGTTTTTTAAACATTCGACCTATTCTATCCTAACAAAGAGAAGACGGTGAATACTCGCCTTCTATATAACCCTAATCTAGACGATGTGGGCAACGCCACTGCAAATTCGCGATTAAAATATGGAAAAAACTCGATGGATACTTGAATGTGGGCAATGCCACAGCTTTTACTTGCACAGATCGAAAAGTCCCGCACTGTGCTTGCATCGGGTTTATATTTCCCCCGGCTGTCCCCCCACCTTGCAACAGTGACAACTTTCATCGAAATTTTAACTGAGCTACGCGTTAAAAATATGGCGTCGACTGATTTCGTTTGTTATAATTTGAATTATTTTGCATTTTAGTACTCAGAAAAGCTTTTGGTTTGACAAGAGCTTTTTTTTTGACAGTTCGTGTAATTTTTGTGCGCGAGTGCGGTGTGTTTGTTTTGCTTTATAGTTTTATATTTATTACTTTTAATTTTTCGATTTTTTAAGTGTTTTCTGTTACAAGATTATTATTATGGTGAGTATTTTACCTTTATTAATATACATAGTTACATGTTATATTTATTGTATGTTTTTATGTTCTGGTTTGTTTACCTTTGTTTTTAATGTTTGTTATGTTGTTATTAGTGTTCATGTTATGTATATGTTTATCCTGTGATTATAATTTGGTTAATATCAATCAATTATTTATGTTTTATTTCTTTTTCCTTTTAGGCTGCTGCTTATTAACATATAGGATTCGAGTTGCATTCTTGGAGCCAATTTCAGGTTATGTTTATATAATTTCTTTTGTTGTTTAATTAATTCTTTTTTATTCTTTTTTAGCAATTTTTTATTGGATGAATACATGTTTCGGACCGAAACATTCTCCCCTCTCTTTGATGCGTCGCATCAAACACATAAAATAGCATGCGGAGTTCAATATATATAGTTTTATTTTTATTATTATTTTTATTATATATATCTATATTTTTTATTAACTTATTTTACTTCATTTTCTCTTAACACTATTTTCAAATTATCTTATTATTTTCTCATTAACATGTTCTAATTCATTTTATTAACACTATTTTCAAGTTCAATTTTATAAACTATTATAATTCAATTGTGATTCTATGATACTGTTAGTATATTATTTTAAATTTCACGTTATGGTTTGTTTTTATTATTTTACAATTAATTTAATTTGTTTTTTGATTTGATCTCAGTATATCCTTGCCAAACCAATTTATTGTTCCTGAATTTCACGACCACCTTGTGAGTGTCTCCCAGAAATACAGTGTACCGTCTACGTTTTGCTTCCAGTATATGTTTAAATGGGATCGAATTGTACTGCCGGTATGTGATGTCGAAGTACTTTCCTTCCCTCGTCGGAATTGTATACATTTTATTATCCAGTCCGCTAGTTGGTTTCGCTTCTACTGGTGGTGGAAGACTTTGAACTCGACTCTGAGCCGACGTACCTGGTATAGCCTCGTGTGGGGGTCGAGGCACTACGTCTCGCGCTTGTATCTTCCTTCGACATATTGCCGGTCCTGCATTTTGGATTGGAAGAGATTTCTTATGTGGCGGGGGCGATGACTCTTGAAGAGATCTCTTTTGGATCGATGATCCTTTTTCTTGGATAGCTCCTTTTGGTTCTGGTGATGAACCTTCCAGCTTGAGATCCCTGCCTGGAGTCCTTGGGATGGTGCCCTGAGCTGGTACCGGTGATAAATCTCGCATCTGGATGTCCCTTCTTGGAGTCCGTGGAATGGTGCCTCGGGGTTGTGATGGCGACAATTCGTGAACTTGGATATCCCTTCCAGGTGTGCGTGGGATGGCGCCTACGTGTGCTGCTGGCGACAACTCAAGCGTTGGTATGTTTCCTTCTGGAGTACGAGGACTGGTACCTCGAGGTGCCACTGGCGATAGATCTCGCAGATCGAGGTTTTTCCCGGGAGTTGTTGGGATGTCGCCTATTTCAGGAAAGAATAGGTCTACCTCCCAGTCTTCCAGTGGAGGAACGTCCTTCAGCATGTCGTCGATCTGCGGGTCCCCAAATGGCCACAGTTCTAGGACGTCATCAAGGCCTTCGCTCAGCGGTTGTTGAGACTCCATTATAATTTATGACTCTGTAAATCTAAAACATCACAATTAATTTTAGGTAATTTTTAGGTTTGGACTTCACATTTCAGACGGACACATACACATATTTCTTGACGCCTTCATGCAGGTAACGGACATATTTTGCTAATGGGACGTTTAATGCGTGTGGTCTTATATTGCAGAGTGACTACTCTGATGTGTCCATCTTCTCCAGGGTGAACTTCTATTATTTTTCCTAATGGCCATTGCGCTGGAGGCCGGTTATCTTCGATCATAATGACCACTTGACCTACGTTTACATCTGGTTGCTTAGTGCGCCATTTTTGCCTTTGTTGCAGCTGTGATAAATACTCACTAGACCATCTTTTCCAAAAATACTGCAACGTTTGTTGTATATATTTCCACCTGTCTACATAGCTGTGGGTTTGTTGAAGTTCTGGATCTGGTATCACTTGCATGTTTCGTCCTACTAAGAAGTGTCCTGGGGTTAACGCATCGACTATAGATGAGTCTGCTGACAGTGGCCACAACGGTATCGAATTTAAACACGATTCTATTTGAATTAATAAAGTATTTAATTCCTCAAAGGTAAATATTCTTCCTTCTGTAGCTCGCTTCAAGTGAAATTTAATACTTTTGATTCCGGCCTCCCATAGGCCGCCAAAATGTGGAGCAGCAGGTGGATTAAAGTGCCATTTAATCCCTAGATGCGCTACCTGCTGTGCTGTTACTGCTGATGCTTTTTCGATGGCTTCTTTAAACTGGTTTCGTAGTATTTTACTAGCTCCAACAAAATTGGTTCCATTATCGGAGTAGATATTCTCGCATAAACCTCTTCTTCCCACGAATCTCCTAAACGCAGCCACAAATGCATCAGATGACATGTCGGAGGTTACCTCTATATGTGTCGTCTTAGTCGTCATGCATATAAATATGCAAAAATATCCTTTCTAAATTTTTGAGCCTTTGTGTTTTGACATCTTCAAATCTATTGGGCCGGCGAAATCCAGCCCGACGTTCTGAAAGGGGTACGTCTGTGCAAGTCTAGCGTCTGGTAAATCTCCCATGATCTGCGGTGGTGGTGCTGCCCGAAATCTGATACACCTTGGACATCCTTGGATCCTCTTTTTTACTGTGGACATACCATTAATAATCCAAAACTGCGTTCTTATGGAATTTAGAACTAACTGGGGTCCACCGTGTAACGAAGTTTTGTGATAATAGTCCACTATGATGTTCGTTATATGATGGTTGGGCAGCAGGATCATCGGGTGTTTTTGGTTATACGAAATCCTTGCATTGCGTAATCTGCCTCCTACTCTTATGGTTCCATCTGCTGCGAGAAATGGGGTTAATTTGATCAACTGGCTGTTTCTTTGTAGTGTTTCTCCTCGGTGTAACCGATTATATTCGGATGGAAACATGTGCCTTTGCACTAGTCGAATTACCCGTGCTCTGGCATCATTTATTTCCTCTGCAGTTAGCTGTGTGCTGTCCACTTTTTTCTTTCCTTTGCATCGTTGGAAAAATCTCATACAGTAAGCTATTGTTCGTATTGTCCTTG
Source organism: Thereva unica (assembly GCA_949987705.1). Classification (NCBI taxonomy): domain Eukaryota; kingdom Metazoa; phylum Arthropoda; class Insecta; order Diptera; family Therevidae; genus Thereva; species Thereva unica. The sequence goes on along the minus strand of OX465286.1, from coordinate 21,436,459 downwards.
TATATGATGAGAAACGATTCAACCAGTCCTGCTCTTCATCCGCGTTAGTAATCATTGCAGTCGTATTACTCCTTTTCTCCAAATCCGTTTTCCATTCTTTTGTGTCACCTTTGGGCCAAGTGTCTTCGAGGTCCTTTAACCACTTCGGTCCTTGCCACCATAGTGAAGCGGTTGCTATCTTCGATGGCATTACTCCTCTGGACGCTAAATCTGCTGGATTTTCCTTGCCGGACACGTATCGCCATGAACTGTTGATGGTGTTTTCTGTGATTTCTACTACCCGATTAGCTACAAATGTCTTCCATCGGTTGGGGAGTCCTCTTAGCCAGGCTAAAACAATCGTTGAGTCGGTCCATCACCAACTCTGCCCGTGCTCAAGTTTCATGTCGACTTGGATCTGCTTCATTAGTCGGCTCAACAGGACTGCTCCACACAACTCTAGTCGTGGCAATGACGTGGGCTTAATGGGTGCTACTCGTGTCTTAGATGCTATAAGGTTAACATGAACTGTACCATCACTGCTTATCGTGCGTACATATACTACTGCGGCAAATGCTCGCGTGGACGCATCACAGAAACCATGTAATTGATATGTGGGCCTGGCCTGATACATGTTAATCCATCTAGGTAGTTTTAACTCAACAATATGATGTAGCTGATTCTTAAATTCACTCCACTCTTCTATCACTTCTTCACCAGCCGTTTCGTCCCAATCTCGTCCGGCTAACCACAATTTTTGCATAATAATTTTCGCGATCAACACACAGGTAGATATCCATCCGAGAGGGTCAAATAACTTCGCTACCTCGGATAATATCTGTCTTTTAGTCGTCGCTGCCTTAGTAAATTCTGCTTGCTTAATTGCGTACGAGAAGTAATCTTGATTTGGGTGCCACAAAATGCCAAGCGCCTTGATGTGATTTTCCTCTTTCAAGTTAAGAGGAAGTTGTATTTCTCGATCCTCTACGCGCACCTGTTCTAATAATGCTTGGTGATTAGCTGCCCATTTTCTTAGGTGGAATCCACCTCCCTTTAATAAATTTATGAGTTCATCTTGTATTTCCAATGCTTCCTCGATGGTATCTGCACCAGTCAGGACATCGTCTACATAAAAATCAGAGAAGGCTACCTTGGATGCCTTTGGATATTTTTCTTTATCATCTGTCGCAAGTTGTTGAAGAGTCTTGATTGCTAAGTACGGTGCTGAAGTGGTACCAAACGTCACTGTATTCAGTTGATATTCCTGGATGGGCTCGCAACTATGTTCCCTCCACAATATAGTTTGATACTTTCTATCGGCTGGGTCGAGAAGGATCATCCTGTACATCTTCTCGATGTCTGCTGTCAACGCATACTTATGTTTCCTCCAGTTGGACAGGGTGGCATATAATTTCGGTTGTAAAGTTGGACCAGTCAACATTTGTTCATTTAGGCTTCGCCTATTTGATGATCTGGCCGATGCATCGAAAACCACTCTGACCTTGGTTGTTGTGCTCTCCTTAAACACTGCATGATGTGGCATATAGTATGCCCGTTCTTCTTTGGTCGTTACCGCATTCATATGTCCCATGGTGATATATTCCTTTAGACATTCAGCATAGGGTGACTGTATGTCTGGCCTTTGAATCAGCTTCTTTTCTAACTGCTTAAATCTTGAAGCTGCCTGCGCCTTGCTTTCTCCTAACTCTGGAGGTATGCTTCCTCTAAATGGTAACTTCACTTGGTACGACCCATTGGACAAACGTTTTGTAGTCCTTTCGTAAAATAGTTCACACTCCTTTTCTTCACTTGTCATCTTCCTTTCTTCTGACACTTCTTCCCATTCCCAGAATTTCCTTATTTGTTGACTAAGTATGTTTAAATCATTACCTTCTGAAAGTGTGAACCCTGAAAAACTTGTGTTCTGGGCTGGTGCTGTTGCTACCTCTCCGAGTAATATCCATCCCAGGCTAGTCTTCTGAGCGGTTGGTGATTGGTAATGTCCCTTGCGTATTCCATTCTCAATTATGTTCGCGTACACTTTTACACCAAGAAGAATATCGATTCGTCCTTGGTGGGTGAACTTTGGGTCTGCTAGTTCCAATCCATCGATGTAAGACCAGTCCTGCCATTTGGATCGTTTCGGTGGGCATATGTTCGTTATGGCCTTGACGACATATGCTTGTACGGCCGTTTCATAATTAGAGCGTGTAGTGGCTGCTAACGTAAAACAGGCAATTTTTCTAGATGATGCTACTTTTATAGAACCCAACCCGTTTATCTGCATCGTAGTTGGTATTGTTTCTGGCTGTAACGTTTGGAATGCTGCTTCGGTCAAAAATGAGGTTTGGGACCCCGGATCGATCACTGCTCGCAGGGTTATACTGTTGCCCTTGTTGTTCCTCACCTTCACTAAAGCTGTAGCTAGCATACTTTGCGTTGCGCTTTCATTATAATTACACGTCGTTACTTCATGTTGTTGCGTTTCGTTGGCCATTTCACCTTTAATATCCTCATGTAGTAACGAGTGATGTCCCTTTCCACATTTGTAACATTTATTATTGCTGGGACATACTCTGCTGTGATGCGGTCGCAGGCATCTATAGCATAGTCTGGATTTACTCGTCAGATTACGTCTTTCGGCTATGTCCATTCCTAGGAATTTCTCGCACTGTTGTAAGGAATGCGTTTCCTTGCACACCGGACAGGTTTTGTTCGATTGGCATGGACTGCCGTGATGACTTCCTATGCAGTCAAAACAGAGTTTGTTTTCTTTTATTAATCTGCTCCTTTAAGCAGGAGATTTTCGTTGCAGGTACCTACAATACTGCGGCTGATGGTTCCCCTCGCACAAAGGACAACCTTTGTTTTCGCTTACATAGCAGTTTGTGGTACGGTTGCGCACTCTCTCTAAACCTTTGTACTGTGTTGTGGGCTTGTGTGTATTGACATCCTTTATTGCTTCCAAAGTTCTGTATCTCTCCTCAAGGAACTTGGTAAAATCTCCTAATGACGGCATCTCATCTGATTTGGATATCAATTCTTCCCACTGATTCCTTGTTTTGTCTGGCAATCTATGCGATGTTACGAAGACAACAATGTCGACCCACTCAGATATGTTCATCTTTAACACCTGAAGGGCATGTCGAATGCGCTGTAAATCATCTGCCATCGTTCGTAAATCTTTGTGCGATTCATGCGTGAGCTTGGGTTGATAGAATAGACGTTTTAACTGGGCGTATATCAGCAATCTTCTCTTATTATAACGTTTGCACAATAAGTTCCAGGCAGCCGTATAATTCGCAGAAGTCATGTCAAATGCGTCAAGATCTCCTCGTGCCTCTCCCGTAAGGCTACCTTTCAAATAATGTAACTTGTCTACAGACGTTAAGCGAGCATTGTTATGGATTAGCGATGTAAACCTGTCATGGAACGCTTGCCATGCAGTATATTGCCCGTCAAAATTTGGTAATTCCACCGTTGGCAACTTTAAAGGAATACTTTGCTGATTTGGCAATTCATTTGATGCAGACGTAGATGCTTGTTGGAGTGCACTAGATGCCAATGCATCTTGCAGCTCTCCGAAGAACACTGAATACGCTTCATCAAATTCTCTGTATCTAATGCCCTCTGCATATGCGGCTAAAGCGGCTTGAGTTTTTTCATCCTTGATGCTGGTTATGTCCGCGGCCCCTAATTGCAAATGGTTCTCATCGAAATTTCTCCAGATATTTCTGATTATTTCCGGCCTCCCGTTGATATAACCTGCAGTTCGACGGTGTTTCGACGTTTTATTATAGTTTGCAATTGTCTGGTCTAGTTGGGCTTTTAGCGTGGTCTGTTGTAGCAATACGTCCTTCATTTTGCACGTTTAGTTATTAACATATATAAAAACAAACAACCAACAACAAAAATATTTGGATATTCAACGTCAAATCTCAATCAAATTAACTAATAATAAACAATAAAGTAATTTATCTGCAACCAGATCCGGCTCGAAGGACCAATGTAACGGTGTCACCTGACCGTTGCCGATGTAGACTGAAAAAGGATCAGGTCACAGGTTCTTTTTTAATAAAAAAATTTGATTCGATCTAAATCACTTTATTGCTTATTATTTTTTTTAATATTCTAAAAATCTACAGAAACTAAATCTCTAATTTTTTTTACTTATATCCAAATATTTTATCTTGGGCAAATTCCCTGGTTAGTTTTTTTTATCACGGAAAATAATTATTTAACCTGTGGCAAATGCACTCAAGGAAAAATAATAAATCCTCCTTATCAACTTATCTATGCAATTTTTCAATTGAATAAATAAGTTAATTTAATTTTGTTTTTTATTAAATTTATCTTATTTCGTTTTTTAAACATTCGACCTATTCTATCCTAACAAAGAGAAGACGGTGAATACTCGCCTTCTATATAACCCTAATCTAGACGATGTGGGCAACGCCACTGCAAATTCGCGATTAAAATATGGAAAAAACTCGATGGATACTTGAATGTGGGCAATGCCACAGCTTTTACTTGCACAGATCGAAAAGTCCCGCACTGTGCTTGCATCGGGTTTATATTTCGCCCGGCTGTCCCCCCACCTTGCAACAGTGACAACTTTCATCGAAATTTTAACTGAGCTACGCGTTAAAAATATGGCGCCGACTGATTTCGTTTGTTATAATTTGAATTATTTTGCGTTTTAGTACTCAGAAAAGCTTTTGGTTTGACAAGAGCTTTTTTTTTGACAGTTCGTGTAATTTTTGTGCGCGAGTGCGGTGTGTTTGTTTTGCTTTATAGTTTTATATTTATTACTTTTAATTTTTCGATTTTTTAAGTGTTTTCTGTTACAAGATTATTATTATGGTGAGTATTTTACCTTTATTAATATACATAGTTACATGTTATATTTATTATATGTTTTTATGTTCTGGTTTGTTTACCTTTGTTTTTAATGTTTGTTATGTTGTTATTAGTGTTCATGTTATGTATATGTTTATCCTGTGATTATAATTTGGTTAATATCAATCAATTATTTATGTTTTATTTCTTTTTCCTTTTAGGCTGCTGCTTATTAACATATAGGATTCGAGTTGCATTCTTGGAGCCAATTTCAGGTTATGTTTATATAATTTCTTTTGTTGTTTAATTAATTCTTTTTTATTCTTTTTTAGCAATTTTTTATTGGATGAATACATGTTTCGGACCGAAACAATCCTGCCAGCGGATTTTTAGGATACGACGCAGGCATCTGTTGATGAAGACTTGTAGGCGCCCTGTGATGAATTGGGTGACTTTCCATGTTTCTCAACCGTACAAAAGTACTTCCTTAACGTTGGTGTTGAACAGCCGCAAATTGGTGTTAGTTGAGATCTTCCTTTGATCTCCATATGCGGAACAGGTATGCATATGCGCCTCGTGCCTTATTTATTCTGGAACTGACATCTTTTTCTGCACCGCCATTTTCGGTAATAATACTACCGAGGTAGCAGAATTTATTTACCAGTTCCACGTCACGGTTATTCAGCGCTGTCCGTTCAATGGTGTTTGCATTTATCCGCATTTCTTTAGTTTTAGTCGGATTTAGCCTTAACCCTGCTGGACTACTTTCTGTTGCCAATTGTTGAGCATGTTTTTGAGGTCCTGGTGTCTGTGGGCCAGCAAACAGATATCATCTGCGTAGTCGAGATCCTTAAGGCGGTCTAGCAAACCCCATTGTATGCCGCCTGTTCTGCTATCTAGAGCGCCGACAAGGATGTCATTTATTACTATAAGAAATAGTAAAGGCGAAAGTAGGCATCCTTTTCGTACTCCTGAGCTCAAAGCTGTCGGATAATTTTCCATTATGGAGATCTCTGCATTTGGAATTGTAATATAGGGCTTTTATCAATTCTATTATTTTATCAGGCAATCCACATCGCCGTAGTGCCTGCCATATAAAGCTCCTATTAACCGAGTTGAACGCTTTCGCATAATCTACGAAAGCCAGGTAAAGGGGGGATCGGAATTCAATAGACTGCTCCACTATGATTCTCAAGGTGTTAATATGATCAATACATGAGCGATCCTTCCTGAATCCGGCCTGCTGCCTTCTAAGCGTTCGGTCTACTGCCTCACTTATCCTAGATAGTAATATATTGGACGAAATTTTGCCCACTGTAGATAGTAAACAGATGCCTCTCCAGTTGTCGCATATTGTTAGGTCCCCCTTTTTTGGTATTTTGCCTATGATACCTTCCGTCCAATCGTCCGGAAAGGTACAGGTGTTCCCTGCTATTTCCAGGATTGGCTGAACCGCATCTGCTATGAGGCTTGAGTCGGCTTTCAACAATTCTGCCGGGATGCCATCTTTTCCAGCTGCTTTACCATTGGCCATCGCATGAATTGCGGTTTCTATTTCCGTCTTGGAAGGTGGTGATTCTTATTGGCTGTGCATTGTTGCTGGTTTTCTGAGGTTCCTGTACAAGTGAACCATTCAGGGGGGCGAAGAAGTAATCTCTCCATCGTTGGAGTTGCTCCTCGTCGGTGCACAGCAGCCTTCCATCCGTACTCTTAACGGCATGCTTTTAAGTAGAGTGCTTTCCCGAGAGCTGTTTAGTGATTTGATACAGCACCTTACTGTTGCCTGTGTTTGCCGCGTTTTCCGCTTTTTCTGCGAGCTCATTTATCTGCTGCCTTTTATCACGCCAGACACTTCTCTTTACCTCCCTATGTAATTGGGAGTATTCCCGTTCAAGTTGGTGACGTCTTTCGGGGTCGCTTGTAGAGTTTACGTTAATTTTGAGGGCTCTCCCGCGTTCTATTTTTTGCCAGGTTGTGTCCGAGATCCAGTGTTGCTCGTTTCTTTCGATATAACCGATGCTCGTTTCCGCAGCCGTCAATATTGCGCCCTTTGTCGTACTCCACAGCTCTTCAATATTTGTGTCGTCAGAAACGGTTTGCTGGTTTAATAATTCTTGCAGGTTTCCTGCAAATTCCCGCTTTTTAACGCTCTTCCGCAAAAGGTCTACGTTAAACCGTCTACGGGTTCTAGCATCATGTTGCACGTTTCTGATTGCGGCGATTTTAAGGCGAATAGTTGCTACAAACAAATGGTGGTCGCTTCCAATATCTGCTCCCCTGAAACTCTTGACATCCTCCAGAATATGCCTTCATCTGCTGCTGACGGCCACGTGATCTATCTGATTTCTCGTTCTGCCATCGGGCGATACCGAGGTCTCTTTGTGTATCTTCTTGTGACAAAAGTAAGTTCCACCTACCATGAGTTGGTGGGAACTACAAAAGTCAACGAAAAGCTCACCATTGTTATTGGTAACTTGGCTTAGGCCTTGATTTTCAATTGTTTGTTCAAGGCCGGTGTTGTCACGGCCGATCTGTGGGTTTAAGTCACCCATTAATACAATGATGTCTCCCCTTGGAATAGAGCGAAAAACCTCATTCCGTCGCAAATATAACTCGTCTTTGATGTTATCTTCTGCGTCTTCAATTGGAGCATAGCATTGGACTACCGTAGTACTTCTTAGTCTGGTACGCAGGCGCACGGTAATAATACTCTTAGAAACTGGTGACCAGCTAATAAGGCTGGACCTGGCTTCTTTGGTGAGTATTACGCCAACGCCACTCCTACGGCTTTCATTTTCGTTTCTACCAGAATATAAGAAAGACTCACCGTTTGGGCAGATATGTTCACCCGCATCGGGCCATCTGGTCCCGCTAAGTCCCATGATCGTGATTTTATATCGATTCATCTCGTTGAGGACTTCATCTAGCCGTCCCTCAGCCAGCAGTGCTCTCACATTCCATGATCCGATTCGTGTCCTCGTTTGAAAAGCAGAGGTCGTCGTCGTGTTGTCCATCCGGTTCCGAGGCGTTGTTTGCCGATTCGTAGCAATGGTGTTTTTTATGGGAGCGGGTTGCTAACCCTCAGCCCAACCGACTTAAAAACTCTGTTTTGTGGCGCAGAGAGCTCGCCATTCGCCCGTCTCCCGTTAGCTCCTTCCGAAGAAGTACCCCACGGGGGCACCGCGGGGAGGTGGGATTAGGACTTGCTAACAGGTTTGCAGTGACTTTTCTCGGATTTTGGCAGAGGTGACAAATCGGGTGCCACCAACTTCCGAGGTCTTTGTTAGCCGTTTGCCCCCAGGAGTACCGATGCCACCAACTTTTTGTACCAGGGAGGAACCTTTCATGGCATTTGTCCTTTTTAGGAGTTTTAGTTTAAAGTGAATGATATTTGCCGCCTTTTTTTATGTTTTGTAGAAAGCTATCGAGTACAAGGGATGCCGCTGCCACCAGTTTTTTTACGATTGTGTGATGAGAGTTTTTCATCAGGTAACCAGCAGCAAGATATGTACTAGACCACCTATAAAGCCACCACCACGCAGGAGATACGGCCGAATAGTGTCATATTTCTTCTGACTAAACTCAGTCAACTGTTCTGCGTCACTTTAAAAATCCACACCGGAACAAGCCATAAAGGCATTAATTCCGACTGGCGTCATCAACCTGACTAGCTAGATGTAGGGCATTCGAAGTAAAGTCTATTATAAAAGGGAGCAAATGTGAGATTGTAGAGATTGCAATAAATGCATCAGCTGGATTATCAATCATAGCGGCAAGAAAGTGTACTCGATAGTATCCTACCATAGGAGACAGGGCAAATTTCGATCTGATTCCGGCTCTGACATGAGCATTATTTGTAGTCATTAAAATATGCCAATTAAGACGGGTTCAGAATAGATTTTGAATTTATATTACAGACCTTATTATGTTGTGTGCGTTTAAGAGTCTTTACGTACGTGCATATATACATAAAGATATGAACTTTATTGCGCAGCTTTCCCCACCCCCATCAACGAGAATACTGCACATTCAAAAATCAAAGTCAAACGCTAAACAATTTTCAAACAAGTTTAGTTAATTAAACTAAATACATTTATTCCATCAACAACAACCAAGTTTAAGTTTAAATTTTATATGCAATTGCCATACCTGCTCTTTATAGTAACATATACATATGAAAACGTTCAGCTATCCATACTCAATCATTTATAATTCAACAATATTCCAAATTGCTTTATTTAAAAGTTTTACCATCCAATTAATAATTAAGCATCTACTGGCTAAGTTTATACAAAATTCCGAAACTCTCTGAATAAACATAACTTTACCAATATTTAAACAAACCATACACACAATATTATTTTGCAAAACTAACCAACCGCAACAGAATTTTAGCCTAGTTACTATCCTACCTAAATAGAATGGTCTATTATTGCATATACGTGTATATGAATACATATATACTACATATTAACAAAACAAAATTAACTTGCTTCCCCATAACTTAATCCCAGTCTAGTTTATACACATAAAATCTCAATTCCGTCTTTGCTTTAAATATATGTATGTGTATACCTATATATATGTATGATATATAACAAGATGTGTAGGATGGATTATGATGACGATTATGATGGCGAGGACAACGACAACATTCCGCTAGTATATGAAGTCCTCTACAAACAACCTCCTTTTTGTAAATATAGTTGGGTGGGTGTATGTAACCTTAATTCAAAATTCAAGTTAATGCACGAAAACACATCACACATTCACGTACTTAATTGAAGAGTCCTTTGACATTTCCAGGAAATACGCTCCAGCTCCAGAAGTACGCTCCCAATATATAGAAGGGAGAAGTAAAAGATATACGACGGGGGACATACGTGTTTCATAATAAATAAATAGAAAAGCGAAAATAAAATAAGCACACGAAACTCGATTAGAATATCCAGCTGCACACCTTCTAAGTTTTGTTGTTGATTTTTTGTGCATTTTCTAAAAAAAGGACTCCTCGAGATTATATAAGCCTACGATAGGATGATGGGAAGAAAAAAAAAATAATATCCTTCGACCTTTAAATCCTGCACTCTGGAATACAAACAAAATTCACTACTATGCAGTATCATCATCATTATCATCATCATGATCCCTTCCACTCATGTCATACACCCAAACCCCCACCCATATACCACAATTTGTTGAAGATTTTTTCTTCGTATGTACTTTTTTGTTGTTGTTTTGTAACTTCTTCTCAAATGAATTTTAACGGAAACATTATCATTTTATCCTGACGGAAATAAGCGGGATCTGGTGTATAGACAAAAACATTTTAATTGGCGGTAGGTTGAGATGCAATCGGTTTGTGGGTCACCATTTAAGGGTTTAAATCGCATTCGTCCTTATTTTGAGTTTTAGTTCAAAGTGAATGATGTTTTCCGACTCCTTCTCTTTAAGTTTTGTATTAAGAGCACCGCTGCCACCAATTTTTTTATTAGGAGGAAGTTTAGAGAATCGTTCATCACTCAAGCAGCAGTTCATCACGGCTGCCACCAATTTTTTGTTAAGCGGGAGTTTAGAGAATCGTTCATCGCTCAACTAGCAGTTAATCACCGCTGCCACCAATTTTTTGTTAAGAGGAAGTTTAGATAAATCGTTCAGCATTCAAACAGCAGCTCGTACCTCTCCTAGCATTTCCTTATATTCTCTGTCCCTACGATTCTTGTATTTCTTATACTTTTGGTCTACAGTTTCACTTCTGTTTTTATCCACCTATTTTCGGATCTTATCGTTGGGGTTAGCATGTTCTCCGACTTTAGTTGCAATTTGGTCTTTATTTCCTGCACAGCAAACCTCAAACATTTAATGGGGGCATGCTCCGCGTCTTCTTTATCTTGCAGACATTCTAGCCAAAACCGAGAATCGCCCTACTTGAAGCGATACAGGAACGCCTTATAACCTCCATGCCCTTTCAGGAGCAGGACATGTGCTAGTTGCTAGAGAATCCTTCGCATTGTCTTGGACTTCTTCTTGGATATTTCCAGGTCGTGATCGTACGAGCTCTTACTTTCTGCCTAGGTATGCGGTATGCACAGCATGCTCGAAGGGTAACCAGCCAATGTACAGAGTTTGCTTTCCTAGTATTGCTCGTTCTGTCCAATACTTCGCGCACACTAGCGTTGCATACAAAAGCACCGAACTAGGTATTCTCGTTATAAGAAGACGTCACATTCGGAATTACTGGTTCATTCTCTGGTCGCGTGACGAGATTGCCTAGTAAGTTCATTAGAATAAATTCGATGTATTTCATTTGAGTCCTATTGTCCAGTGACCTTTTCATCAATAGACAGACGCATGCAGCTTGTCCCTGTTATGTGGTCCTTGAGGCTCCTCCTTTTTGCTATTTTGGAGTCTCTCCTCTGACTACTAGAAATGTTGGACACAAAATTGGTCCTGCTGTTGTGCTTTCTTCTGGTTGGTAGATCCGGAAACTCTGGCAACAGACTTGTTTGCTATCCTATCTTCTTTATATATTCAATCAGTATGCGCGAAAGCGGACCTCTAGAAGTCCCTCTGATACCTACCTTTTTCCTTTTTGGACCTCCTTTCCTGGGCCCGACTTCTACTGACAACGCTAATTAACTTGTGCTTGATACTTGGTCCAGTTATGGTGATACTTTTTGCAAACTGCTGTTCAAAATATTTCTCAGTTGTTTGAATATATGTTAATATTTGTCTAGATTAAAGCCTCCTCACTGGGGTATCTCCAGGAAGTTCTCGCTACAGGTGTGCGCTGCCTCTGATAGTATGGGCCTAACAGCTCACTTATTCTTCTTTGTTATTTCTTGTATTTGTCAATCGGGCTATAGAGGTCCCATAAGTATCGAAAGAAAGGAAACAATATAACCACCACTGATTTCCACCACTTCGAATATTTCAACCTCTGCACATAATTTTTTACAGCGACACGAATCTTACAAGTTATTTCCTATCAGAAATGAAACCTCTTCAAATAAATGGTAGAGCTAGAGAGGGGACAGATATTGAGTGCTCAAAACACTCCATAAATCCGGTGCTTCAACGCTCCAAAATTAGGCTATTACTTGGCCCAGAGCCAAAAACTGGGATGAAGAATTTTTACGGTGGCATTTTGGTGGTAGGAGCATTCGAATTGGCAACAGATCCTGTTTTTCCACTGAATTATATCCTCGACTCAATTCCCTTAGCCACGCGGATGCAATTGTGTTGTCAGGATGCTACAATTTGAGCCCTTGAAAAATTGTATAGTGAAGGGGAGTCAAGATATTGTCTGGGCTAAACATATTTTAACTAGCTATATAACATAGGCGAAGTGAGGCACTTTTGATGATAATGTGATAATGGATTGGGCTAGAATTTAGCGTTTGTTTGTTTTGTAGTGTTTTGTGATGCATTGTATTTTGAAAGAGAGACGTTCGTTCTATAGATTTACTATGGCTCCGTAAGCTGCGTGCTCAGAAAAACGGATTAACCTTACGCGTTATGTTATATTAGGCAGGCCTTTCACACGAACCTAAGAATTGAGTCGAGTTAAAAGTTAATAACTTTGAATGTGTAATGAATATGATACATGGTTCTGTCCAGTCAATTATAGTAATGGTTAGGTCCGGTATGCGCTTAGCGTATTTTTCTCGTCCAGGAAAGCTACCATATCATATGAGTTTGATGGCACGATTTCGCACCTTGTCGAAGCAAGCGGGGAGGGGCCGGATGCAGGAATTGTAGGGCGGCTGGCTGGAGGAAGAACTTGCATATCTTGATAAACCCAAGGTTTTGGGAGGCTTGTTTGGCGACATGGAATATGTGATCATTCCATCGCATATCCTCCGCCAAAGTTACCCCGAAGATGTTAAAAGTTGAGTCAGTCGTTACACTCTCTTCTCCCACTGAGATAGGAGGAATATCGGTATTCGTTTTAGTGGAGATGAAGCATTACTTCGTTTTAGTGGTGGTAAATTCAACCCGATTCATGCGGCCTCAATCAAGAATCGATTTCATATTCCAGTTATTCGAAATGAACATTAGTTGACGATAGTAAAGACTAGGTCTGGCACGTGTTTGCTTTGTGTTGTCGAAGACGTACGAGTAACGCAAGGTACCGTCAGCAGCGAAGAAGTGAAGAGGGTTGGAGGGGATTGAGAGCAAATCGTTAATGAAGATTAGGAAAAGCACGGGTGAGCACCGGCCGAAATGGCGCAGGGGTGGATTCAAGGCCTCCAATTCTACCGAGATTGAACGGCCAAAAAGGAAGGTCTTGATTAAGTTCTTTAGAACTAAATTTGTAAAAATAGCTTGGAGTTTGGTCAACAATCCTGGGTGTCATACTCTGTTAAAAGCCTTTGAGATATCCAGACCCACCAGACCAGCCTCATCAAAGCGGTGAATGCGTTGACTGATACGCTCGTTTGAAAACAAAAGCAGATCGCCAGCGGAATGTTTTACTCCGAAGAAGTAAGGCAGAGCGGAAAGTTTTCGCAGGGGCTTAGCCAAAGTTGAGACGCATTTTTTAAATAATATAGCGGAAATTTTGTCGCAATGTAGCTATATACCTCGCAAGTTGTGAAATCAACATACCCCCCACCCACTATTTTTCTAAATTGTTTAAGGTAGGACTGATGATAAGTGACCAAACAAGTATTAAGTTAATAACTTTAACAGTTATATATAATTAATGTAAAAACTGATTTTTTTTATGATAATAAAGCGGGCCGGGCCCATCCGGTTCTTACGTGCCTGTTTGTGGGTCACCTTTTGGGAATTAAACCGCATTCGTTCTTTTTTTGGAATATTAGTTCAAAGTTTATGATGTTTAAGACTCTTTTTTTTATAATTTGCTAGTAAGGTATCGAACTCCGCCGTCGTCTGGTCCCAAGTTCAGGGTGTGAAAGGAGGAGGGTGGTCGACCTGCCGAATTGACCAGAATCGGGAAACCGAAGAAAATAGGCAAGAAACAGAATTTTTTAAAGCGGCACCGACAGCAGCGTATCCGTTGCGGGGACGACATGCTCGGAACGCCAGTTAACGGATCAGAAGAAGAAGAAGTAAGTTATCGAGTTTAAGGAGTACCGCTGCCACCAATTTTTTTACGAGAGAGTTATGAGAATCTTTCCTCAGCAGAGAGATGTGTGCAAGACCGCATATACGGCTCACTCCAATAGGGTGTCTCGAAGAGATGCTAACCAGAGCCGTAGCAGTGTGACAGATGTAAGAAGGACGTGTCACCTTTCTTTCTGAGAAACGACGGAGTGGGGTACGACGGAGTTCGCTAGAAATGGAGGATAGAGTTCCCGTATATCCTATCAACTAGGCAATGTGAAAGGAGGTAATTTCCATTTTCTCAGTGAATAGCATTAATTTAGTTTAACCTGGGTTTAACCTTTAAATAATAATAATAATAATTTGCTGGACAGCCGCTAACTCTGTTCACACATCCTTCCATCACTAATCACACGGCTTTTAAATTTATTGTATTTTCCTTAGTGTGCGTAAATGTAAGTTCCAATAATGAGATTGGAGACAATAAGCGGACAATCAAACCAAAATTGTATATATGAAGCTAGGCTAAATTGTAATATATTTGTTTGTTTGTATCCTTCAGATGCAGTTGTGGGGAGTGGTCAGTTGACTGCTGCGTGTCCTTAGCAGTAGTTCATATATCCAGATGCAATAGCGTTTGACTAGTAGAGGCTAGATCTTTAACTTGTTATGCACTTGCACTTACTCGCCGCATGGCAAGCAAGCAAACATATCTCATAAAGACTGGATCCTAAGTGTCATGGACGATGTTTTCTGTAGAGAGAATATATCTATTTATATGGTATGCGGCATAATTATTATGCACATGTAACAGTGCAAAAGAGAGGCGCATTTCATTTTGCATTAAGAGGCGGAATATATAATTGATGTATGATCTGTTGAGTAAAAGCATATATACATATGTGGATACAGTTTTGAAATTGGGGCATTTGCTTAAAATCCTATTAGCTACAACAGGGCACATAATTTATGTGTGCGGTCATCTATTGGGTGGTTGGTTGTGATGATTTGGTTAAGGATATACCCGGAATTGGAGATGGGTAAATGCTTAACAAACCATGAAATAATTGTATCTTGCCGAGTGCAGATTGAATTTTAACAATAATACTGCGAAAATTGTTTTAATTTTCAATTTGCCTTGGCTTATCTGAAATCCGGTGAATTGTTATATAACCAACACGTCATTTGTAAGCCTTTAAAATGGTTTAAAAGGAATGAAAACAAAATGGTAAAGAGAAATTGTGATAACACATTTAAGCATAATCGTTGAGCATTTTAACGGATTAAATCATGACAATTTAAGTAAAATTTCAACATAAACGTAACACAAAGCTTTTACCATTTTCTTGCCCTCCCGTTTTTATTCGCATGATTATTTTCGATCAGGTATTCACCGAAACTCTCTTTCTACCCATTAACTTCTGGTTTATTGTTCAACAAAACAAACGTAAATTTATCGGATCGAAACGGATTCTTTTGAATACATTCAGGCCAGAATCGTTGAGTCAATTAATTGTGCTGAGTTGCATGCCCTTCGGATGGGTTTTGTTTAAATTGACACAAAAAAACTACAGAAAATGCTTTTAACGATTTCATCAATTTACAAACAATTTCATAAATAAGTGAAAATACAAAAGCAGTTAATTATAGCATTTTAGTTTAAATCCCATAGACAATCATTTTTGTTACGAAGAAGTGGTGAGAATCTTTCGAGCTCACTAAATAACCCTGGGGTAGTGGCACGTAAGTTGTTTCAATCGACCTCTTCATTCAAGATTTTTGTATGAAGTCGATTGAAAAAACCTACGTGCTGCCACCCCAGGCAACAGTTAAGTGCTATAGAGAATAACGAAGTATTCTAGTAAAAAGCATAGGTTGAAAGTGCAGATAAAAGGTTGTTGTACAGTGACTTGGAGCAACATCAAACGTAAAAAAAAGTTGCGTTCAAAACAAACTACTCACGCCCTAACCTGTATCTTCTGTTGAAAATATACGTCGTTATTGTAATTAAAACATCGAGTCCGATTAAGTATACACATAAACGTTTATTACTCAATAACATACGCGATCCGAACTCTGTGAAATCTAGAAAAAGACTGATTTATTCTGGTTTTTACAAATGTCCGTGAGGAATAGCGGACCTATCGATTTTAGTTCTATTGTCCACATCCTCCGGGCGGGCGAAGCTGCAACTAAGATGAAATTTTCAAAGGATATAATAATAGAGTTTCCCTTCTAATACAGAAGGCGCACTTCTCAGCTGGGCTGAGAAACATTTACCACTGCCACTGTGGCTCAGCTGGAGCATGCAAACATAAAAACAATTATATATGTATATACAGAAACAAATAATGAAAAAGCGTCCAAGAGGAAAAGAGTCACGCCACCTCAAAAAGGATTTTTAATAGCAGCTTCACTTGGTGGCATGCTAAAAACACTTATATTTCTATTAATATTAATAAGCATGCGATTTACAGGTTCATACCTGCCGTAATTCGTATTAGAGGAATTAATGTGTAACAAAGGTTCTCCCCTCAGGTTATAATCATTCGCTCTAAACGACGCGCGGCTACGCAAGAAACCTGAGTCAACCTTACCATTCAGTAGCAACGAAAATAACGTCAGCAACTAATAGCCTCCAATGTGTGCGGCATAATTCTATTGTATCATCCTTCCTACCTGTACCATTGGCTGTTCCACAAGGTTCTATCCTTGGCCCTCTCCTTTTTTCTTTGTATGTTAATGATCTCCCTGCTATTATCCATGGATGCTCCTTTCATTTATATGCTGATGATCTTTAGTTATATACTTCATGTCCTCCCAATCGGATTGAATCCTGTATTTCTGATCTCAATAATGTCTTATGCCTGATAAATGAATGGAGCTCTTCCAATTTCCTTAAACTTAATCCTAATAAATCCTTTCCGTACTCTTTCTTAGTCGTCGCTCTCTTTCTCTGGACAATGTTCCAACTATATCACTTAAAAATGTTTCTCTTCCCGTTGTTGACTGTGCTAATAATCTTGGTATTGCCATTAATTCTAAACTATCCTGCTGCAAGCATATCTCACTCATGCTTTCCAAAATCTATGACACGTTACGGAGACTTAGGCGTTATGGTAGTCTTTTATCATCGTCTATTCGGCTCAAGCTTGTTAAAGCTATTATTGTTCCACACTTCCTCTATGGCTCCCTTGTATATGTATATATCCCTTGATGCATCTTGTCGTCAACGTCTATCAGTCGCATTTAATGATTGTTTAAGGTTCATTTTTCACTTGCGCAGATCAGATCATGTGTCTGGTGTACGAAACTCCCTACTTGGTTGCGACCTCTTCTGTTTTGTTAATGTCGCACCATTGGTCCTAGTGCATAAAGTTCTCCACACGAAATGTCCCTCTTACCTCTCAGAATTCCTCCTTCCTCTGCAATCCATGCGTTCGATTAAATTTCGTATTCCTGTACACTATTCCCTAATGGGTAGCCGTTTCTTCTTTGTGCATTCGATTAGACTTTGGAATAACCTTCCTAGCAATATTCAAAGAATAGGCACAGCCAAGACTTTCAGAAAGCAAGCATCTCTCTTTCTATCTCCCTCTACTTCTCTTTAGTATTTTCTGTCTTTTTCTATCTCCTGCTCTTTTCCTTTCTTGGTCCTTACTCCTGCACTTTTCCTTCTTTCTCGTCCCGTCCCTCTCATAGTTTATTAAGGTTAGGTTAGTCTATATATTATGTAGTTATATTTTTTCTTTTTTTTTCTTTTTTATATATAGTGTACTCTAAAAGATGTATATCTTGTGTACTTTCCTGTTAATATAATAAATAATAATAATAATAATAACAACCACTCTACGCTTATGGAGAGAGCTTAAGTTAATTAATTTAAGCCTGTGCTCAAAAGACGGAAGAATAAGAGGGTTTTCCCAAGGGAGGCGGCTGAGTGCAAATCGGACAAACTTCCTTTGAAGTGATTCGACTCTTCCAATTTGGGAGGGGTAGTGAGGAGACCACACCTGGGAGGCAGGCATACTCGAGTAAGGGCCTGACTAAAGATAAGAACAAGTGCTTAGTGATGAGGGGATTGTTGAATTCCTTAGACCATCTTTTTATAAATCCCAGGAATAAACTGCCTTTGGAAGAGATATAATTGATGTGAGTGGAAAAATCCAACTTACTATCAAATCTAATCCCAAGATCAGTTACAGAATTTACGCGAGAGATTATGTTGTGAACAAAAGTATAGTCATAAGTTATCGGACCACGTTTTCTACAAAACGTCATGACCTCGCACTTGCTAATATTAAGAACCAGGTTGTTATTGGAACACCAAGAATAGAAGGTGTTAAGGTCAGCTTGCAAAAGTTTGCAATCCTCGGCACTCTTTATGAGACGGTACAGTTTGATGTCATCGGCGTAAATAAGGATATTACAGTACTTTAGTAAGGTGACAATGCCATCGATAGATAATATAAAAAGTAGAGGACCTAGATGACTACCTTGCAGGACGCCAGAGGACGCTTCAATGTTTCTGGAATGGCTCCACGAAATAGAACTTGATCGGTTCTCTCGGCTAAGTATGATTGGAACCATGCCACAAGGGCATGCGGAAAGCCTAATTTTTTTAGTTTGAGAGCTATAATCGAGTGAGAGAGCTTGTCAAAGGCCTTACTGAAGTCAGTATAAACGCAATCAGAGCGTACAAACATTCCCCCAACGAGTCACTTCGGCGTGAGTATATCAAGTCGAGAAACTCCTGTAATTCCATCATCAGGAAGGTCAAAGCATCATTTGACAACAAATTGAGAAGTAAGATCCTCAACACACACGTAGGCAGCAAAAGCTTCTGGTCCTTGGTAACTTCCATCAAGAAGAATTTTACCTCTTCCTCAACCCCTCCATTCATTAATGGAAAGAAGGTAATACCAGAAAGCAAATCCAAGGCCGATTTACTGGCATCTCTGTTCGCCTCTAATTCTTCGTTACCTCAAGCTGACGGACGGAATTTTCTTCAGGACACGAGAGGTGTATAAATGTCCCAAAGAACTCGACGTCAATAAATCCACTGGCCCCGATAATATTCCCCCTATGGTACTCAAAAAGTGTGCCTCACCCTTGGCTAAACCTCTGCGCACACTTTTTGCCTTGTCATATTTCTCCGGAGTTTATCCCAACTCTTGGAAACTAGCTCATGTTCAGCCCATTCCCAAAAAAGGTGAAGCCAGCGACCCTTTAAACTACCGCCCAATAGCATTAACTTCTGTTCTCTCCAAAGTTATGGAGACAATAATCAATCGAAGGTTGATGAAATATCTAGAATCTAACCTAATTATTCACGACAGGCAGTATGGCTTTAGACCAAAACGGTCTACTGGCGACCTTCTTGTGTGCCTGACTGAACACATCAACCAAAGCATCCATGGCTTCGGTGAGTCTGGTCTGGTTGCTCTAGATATCTCCAAGGCCTTCGACAGAGTATGGCATCCCGCTCTGCTGTCGACACTCCAAGCTATTGGTATTGACTCAGTTCTAAGGAACTGGATTGAGAGCTTTCTTTCTGGCCGTTCAATCAAGGTCCAACCCTCATTCCATTTCGGCCGGCGTTCCCCAAGGGGCGATTCTCTCACCTACTCTCTTCTTATATTCATTAATGATCTGCTCTCAATCCCCTCCAATCCACTTCATAGTTTTGCCGATGACGGTACTTTGAGTTACTCATACCCCTCCGACAACACAGGACAAGCAAGTGCCAGACCTTGTCTCTTAGAACGTGAACTCATGTCCGAGTCTCTTAACGCGGACATTAAACTCATTCTTGACTGGGGCCGCAAGAATCGTGTCGAGTTCAATGAAACCAAAACCAAGTACTGTCTATTCTCCACTAAAACCTGCACCAACCTTCCCTCCATTTCAGTGGGCGAGGATAATATAACAGCTGATCCATATCTTAACATCCTCGGCGTGACTCTATCCAACGATTTGCGATGGAATAATCACATACTCCAAGTCACCAAACAAGCGTACCAATGCCTCGGCTTCCTTAAGAGATGCAAGTTTCTCCTTCATCCAACTGCCTTGGCTACAATCTACAAGTCCTACATTCGGCCACGCCTTGAATACAACTCGTATATCTGGGCGGGCGCCCCTAAAACCACCTTGGCTTGGCTAGACAAGGTGCAAAACCGCGCCATCAAACTCATTGGCGATAGCACCCTTTGCATTGATCCTTTAAGCCACCGTAGGAATGTAGCAGCGACGGCCATCTTTCTCCCGCAACACAAGACTAGCCAACTCGGCTCACCCCTTCACCCTTCAGCCCTCCCCTTCACGCACATTACGTTTTAGCAGTTCGTTTATAAATAGAACAACTCGATTGTGGAACTCTCTTCCGCAGTCGGTGTTTCCGAGCTCATATAACATCTCAGAGTTCAAACGCAAGGTTCATCGACATCTACTCATGCACCCTCCAGACCCCTAACCTATCCTATCTCATTTTTCCTTCAGATCAAGCTTACTACTATACATTGCACCATGACTTGTAAGACATGGCGGACTAGTAGTACAAAGGGTGACTCCTAAGCTTCATCTTAGCTTCATCTTGCCACAAAAAAAAACCGGTTTGGCAACCAGTGACGAAGCCCCGAACAGTGTGAGAAGAGAACTCAAGTAGATTAGTAGTAGTGGAACGAGCTGCAAGAAAACCGTGTTGATTTGCTGAGATAAGGCTCTTACAGATAGGAGCAATCTCAGAATAAATAATAGATTCAGGAGTTTTGGTAAACACGATAATTTTGCAATCGGTCGATAATTCGATATCTCGTTCTTAGATCCCTTTTTATGGACGGGGATTATAAAAGAGTTTTTCCATAAAGTTGGGAAGCACCCTGTATTAATGGATTTTTGGAATAAGTGCATAAGGGGACACAGAAGGGCCCCAGCACAGGATTTTAGAACTGCAGGGGAAATACCGTCAGGGCCGGACGAAAAATCCTGAGGGAGTTCGTTAAGATGTTTTAAGATAGCCTCTCTTGTAATAGAGAGAGATAAGTTTTGAGCCACTTGAGATGCATTGATATGCCGAAAATTGTTTACGTCTGGTTGAAAGACAGGGGACGAGAGAAGAGGAGGGTGATAATTATCGATAGACGACAAGGCTATTGAACTAGGCTCAACAATCATGTTGTCAGAGTCGGAGAAGAATACAAGATCCAACCACCTTCCTAAAATATTATTCACACCACTCATTCAGGCCGAATGAGAATAGGGAATTCAGAAAGCTGGATTCCCTAAAATTAAGGTTGTTTTCAGGGAGGTAGTTATCGTCGTCATCACAAGATACCCATTGAACATTGGGTAAATTAAAGTCACCTAAAAGTAGGATTTCGTCTTTAGAATCCATCATATCCTGGATATGATTTATGCAGGAAATTAGGATATCATAAAGGTTATGACACTTCTCGTCAAGAGTGCTGAGCATATCGGGTGGGATGTAACAGCAGATCAAGAACAGATTATTGTGGACAAGAGAGACTTTAAGAGCGAGAAGCTCAATGTCCAAAGAGTTGGAAAAACTAGGAAGCGTTATTGAATAGCAATTGAGACGGTTACTACAGGCAAGTAGTAAACCACCTCCATGAGCCTCCGAGTCATTATATCTATCCCTCCGAAAAACTTGGAAGGAGGAGTCGAATAGTTCGGCATTGAGGATCCCACTATATAACCATGTTTCCGTAAAATCGATTATATCAAAATCGCTGGCCGAAGTTGATAGGAACACATCGTGGGTTTTGGACCTGACTCCTCTTACGTTTTGGTAATAGTGGGTGAGCGTCTTAAGTTTTTTGAAACCTGGCGAGAGTCAGGAGTGCGATGTACATGTGTGCGGGGAACAAAGTATTTAGAGAAGGCACCGGGAGGCCAGAATGTCGGGTCCAAAAGCTTTTCAGCGGTACTGGGCGGTGCAGACAGAACAAAGGACGCGACCGATTTGGAAGAATTGCTAATCTTTCTGCAGGAGATTGTTTCAGGGTTGATTTTTTTCCCTTAAATAATCTTTAATTGCCCCTGGCGTAGTGTCAGGATGAAAACGCGAAATGAAAATATTTCACGGCCTGGGTACCGTCACAAGGCTGGTACAGGTTACTGAAGCCCTAGTAACCCCAGCGTCCAATTGCTCACTAATATTGCCACAGGAATTAGATGACGTATCAGATGATTCCATTGGAAGTAAAACGGCGGGGATCTACAAGCTAACAGAGAAGTTCATAGTGACAACCTCTGTAAAAGTCACTTTACAACTGGGTCTACCTTTACGCTTGTTACAGGGTTTTGGGTGGTTCGAATCCAGCCTAGAGTCAGTCCCCATCAAATGGCTCTCCTCGGGTATTGTGGAAAGGCCAACGGCATTACCAACCTCTGGAGTAGCGCTGGTTGGACGTTCGCATTGCACCTCCATACAGTGAGCGGCACAGGGATGCTTACTATCGAAAACACTAAATTTTTCCGATAATAAGTTCAGGGCTGAGTAATTTTGAGTCGCTGTACGTGATAACGACTCGATTTCAGTCCTGTCACGCATCGTACAACTTTTGATATCATTTAGCACTGCAGAAAGGGGGCCGAGATTTCAGCTGAAACGGAAGAAGTAGGAGCACCAGGGTTAAGGATCACTGAGTGCAAATCGTCGACGGTATCTAAGACCGTGGAGACTCGAGATTTAGCCACAAGAGAACTCGAGCTCGTTGAAAAAGAGGCCAGTGTGTCGGACAGCTGGTCAAGCCGGGAATCTACCGATTGGACATCGTCGAACAGGGTTTGAAAATGAGATGTGATACTCGAGAGGGAAATCAACCCATCAGTAACATTTGCGTGATCAGTTTCAACCACCTCCGAGATACTTTTAATCATCCTCAGCACATGGCAGGGCTTGATGTCAGAACACTCTTTGCAAGTAGATCCTCTAGGAGCTTAGGACTTGCATCCGACATGACTATTCAGGCAGTCTGGGTGAAAAATACCACCACGGACTCCATCACAAGCAATGCTATCTCGAACGATCTCGGATGAGCAGTACATGCAGGTATAAAGACTCTCCATTAAAACACGAATAAAAAAAGTCGAAAAATAAAAAGAAATAGAAAAAGCAGCAAAAAAAGGTATAGAAAATTAAAATAATAAAGATCTTAAAACAGTTTTAGAAGCCTTTTCTATAAATTAATTTCTTGCATAACAAAAATTAGAAAAATATAGCAGCCTTTTTCCCAATCCTTTTATTTACTTGCTACAGATTATAATTAAAATTTACAACGTTTCGGTGGCAATGACCACCATCTTCAGGTTAACTAAAAAAAATAATAAAATGTGATTACATCGAATGTTAAAAAAATTTACATAAAAAGACTAACACTAAGGAAACCAAACAGATAAATAAAAATAATGGAAAACTTGAATACTTACTATAGTAAAAAAATATAATTTACAACAAATAAAAGATCACAATTTTTAAAAACAGATGAAGGAATGCCTCCATTTTAACATGAAAGGAAGATGAATGGCTGACACGAGGAATGAAAAGTCAGACCTATCATCCATTGTCTTAGTAGTACTATTATGTAAATTTTTTTAACATTCGATGTAATCACATTTTATTATTTTTTTTAGTTAACCTGAAGATGGTGGTCATTGCCACCTAAACGTTGTAAATTTTAATTATAATCTGTAGCAAGTAAATAAAAGGATTGGGAAAAAGGCTGCTATATTTTTCTAATTTTTGTTTTGATCATCACCAATCTTGTTTTCATATAAAATCTTTCTTGCATAACCTTAGGCAAAAAATTAATATTCCCTTGATTAAAGGATGGGGTAGTACCTGTTATCTCAAAGTTTGAAAAGAGGAAGAACGATGTCACTGAAACTTTGAAAATTGAAACGAAAATTAGATAAAGAGTAGAGATAAAAAGACAACCGAAATGCACAGGAAAAAAAAGCAAAAACAATAACTTAGTCGCTGGCACTAGGTAAAAAAAGTCCACACAGACAAGGTGATGGAAAAACCAAGCAAAACACCGAAAAACAAAACCAAGCACAAGAACACGTATATGTCGCACGACACGCACAGCACAACGATATAATAGCTGTACTGGGCGTTTAAGCCTTTTCCCTGTTGCCAGGCGTATTTAGCACGCTCGAATCTTACCATATCGTCCCATGTAAACTTCTTCTACAACAGCCAAATTCCAAAAAGTACATAGTAGGCAGAACGACCACCAGGGTTCAAATTTGAGGAGGTTGGATGCTTTTCATAACTCAAGGACCTTAGTTGGCAGAGATACTCGTTTCCCCAGCCTTTTTCTAAGTAGTAATAAGTGCTTAATAGATCCTTCCACCGCTGACGAAGTTCGGTTCGAGTTAAGAGGGTCGAGTCCCCAGGGTCGTCTCCACAATAAGTCAATGGCTTGGAACTCACTACATTTTCTATCTCGGTCAGCAATGACGAGTCGTCAATAAGCTCTAGATGAACAGCTCGCACTGACGTGCACAGAAGTATATCGACTTTTCTGCCCTTGCTTATCTGTGGCGTAGATTGGTCCAGCGAAGTCAAGACCTGTTACGTTAAAAGGACGTGCATCGAGGGCCAAAGGGCTATGACACAGGTTTACCTCGAAGTAGTAATAGTAGTAAGTCTTGAGAGTACCAAGGAAGCTCCTTCGTGGAAGGCCTTCACAAGAGTGTCCTTGACTAAAATCCGGTTGACATATCTCTTTCGACAAGATACGTGGATGTTTTTTTTACATGAAAGACTAGCGGCTCAAGAAAAGCCCCTTTGTACTGTTCGCAATCTATTTTTTTCGTACAATGTGAAATGTCGAATAGCAAGCTCCAGTCAGAGGATAGTGAAGAGAGATAAGTGAAGGAAGGAGCTGCCACAACCAAACCACGACATGAACCACTTGTTAGGGCAGTGTGGCCCACAAATATGAGGTATAGGGGTGTAATACAATAGGCCAAGCGAATGACCACGGAACTTTTGGGCCCAATATCTAAAAAAATACCCCGGGTCCACGTCTACCGCTTTGGTCGATCTAGGTAAAATGTACAGTTGTACGATTATAATAAAATATTAAAAATAGCCATGGATCATGTTTTTTCACTACAAATCTTAAATATCCTTTAAAAAATAATAGCATGAGTAACCTTTTTTTTTTACTTTTAGCGTTAGTGTCAAAAGAGTCTATAATACGCCCTAATCTAATGTAATTTAAGTTAGCCGTGTTTGGCTTAAATAAATAAGTAAATTTAAATAGAGCAAAACATCTTTCTTTTAATATTTTATTTTATTTTGTATTAAATTAATTTCATCTTAAAACCAATTGGAAAAATAATTGTCAAAGAGAAAAACAATCAAACAAAAACAAAAAAAAAAAACAATAAGCGAAATACTGTTTAATCATTAACAACAAAACAACCCTTATTGGAATCTTAAACCTTAATAATCATGTGTCATTTACACACTGAAACATCAATAATAATTTTCCAATTAAGATAAATAAAAGTTAATTACAAATTGGTGGACAATATACGTTTAACTTTATTACAAACATTTCACAAATGTATCATTAAATATATTAAGCGGACGTGCAAGCGCGCCAGCTGACAATAATAGCTGAATATAATGTGCGTTATTTGTGTTATATTAGTATTGAATTAATTCAGGGGTGGTAATCATGTTATCTTTTGTGTCATTTCAGAGTCTTAAATTTCCTCAGGGCAAGGTAGGCGTGTGACCTTGTGCAATGGGTTTTATATAAAAATAAAAACGGGTGACAAAAATATCTAAATGTTTTTTTATGTTGCCTGACTGTTAGTTAACCTCTAAACTAATAAATTGTTTTTAGTGTTACTTCATTTTTGTTATCTCTAAAATTGATCCACAAAAACACCTATATATAAATATATCCACCCTAACCCTAACTAGCATGCACAACCTCCGCATACACAAAGCAAACGATTACATCGGATTAATTGCTGGGGTTAAATATATGCGGATTTGTGGAATGATTGGGTGTGGGGGCTTTAGATAAAGTCAATTCATTTTTATGTTCCATCCCTTCGTGTATATTTTCCAAGCATAAGTTATTTGTTATATACAAATACAAATAAAAACCCAACCAAAAACAAAAACAAAAAAAAAACGAAACCCAAAAAATGAAAATGAGATATGTTGTATAATAATATGTATATTTATAAATGTTTTTCTTTTAGCCTTAACTAATTTGTTTTACTTTTTGTGTGATAAGATAATAATAATAATAATAATGTGGAAAGGGGCATGTAAATGGTGTCGTAAATTTATAAATTTAAATATATGAAGCAAATATAAAACATTAACCAAAAATACTGCATTATGCATGATATTTTGATATTTTAGCCGAAAAACGAGTTTTGAAATTATGAATTATTATTGCTGGTTTATATTTATCGATGTTTAGTTATTTATGTAACTCCCACTTCCACGCCCGGATTGATGTCTTCGATTTATATAAATGTGTGCGTGTGTTTATAAAAATAAATACTATGTTTGTTTTATATTAATGCAAATATTAAAACATATTTTCAATGTGTGTTATAATTAATGTTAGTGTGTGTGTTCAAAACAGAATATATAAAAATTATAAAACAATATTATGTAGGTGCAGCACAACCAAACAATTTAAGAAAAGATCATCTAATCGTTACGAAATTATCCAGGACAGTATTCATCTCGGGACTATGCGGAAACTAACAGTTATAAAAATTAATTTTACTTTTATTTACAATTGATTTAATGTGTATACATGATCTATAATATTATTAGGTGGTCTAGTCGAGTGTAACTTATTTTATTTAATACTAGCAATAGAACCCGCGTGCGTTACAACGCCTTTAAATAAAAAAAGTGGATGTGTAGCACGTTGGAAATGTAACTTTAAAGTCTACTAGAATTTAACTATATTCATTTATCAGTTTAAAATATATATTTATTCGATTTTATTCAAATCTTCACCAAAATCAAAAACTGAAATTACCGATTTTACGACAGAAATTAGGATATTGAATTAAGTTCATTCAAATAATTACAACATACAGCGTCAATCGGTATTCCAGATCGTGTTGATATTATTTTATCATTATACAGATTCAATTTGAATTTGAGTACTGTATTTCCTTTGCGCCTCTGTCAATTTTTTAGAGTAAAACCCAAGTGGCTGTGACACTCCTTCAATCACCTGTTGCAATACTGCCCCTACCGCTATATCGGATGCATCGGTTAGTAGGGCTAAGGATACGTTTGACATGGGATGTGCCAAAAAACTAGCATTGGCAAGATCAGTTTTGCAATTTTCGAAAGCCATTCCTGCGTCTGGCGTCCACTCCAGCGGTGATTTGTCTCGCTTTTTGTTGCCTATTATGAGTCCTTGTAGAATTGCCTGATTGTCCATCGCATGCGGGATGAAACGGCGATAAAAAGTTGATCATTGCTAAAAGTCGCTTGAGCTCTTGTATTGCTGTCGGTTGCTTGACGTTTTCTATAATTCTACCTTCTCTTTCACCGGTCGGATACCATGAGCGTTGATAGTGTGTCTCAGGAAGTTAATCTCCTCTTTACCTAACACGCATTTCTATACATTTATCGCAAGTCCATGTTGTTGTGGTCTCCTGAAAACGGTTTCAAGATGCACTATATCATCTATATACGGAAAGGCAAACTCTAGACCATGCAACACCTCGTGTATTAATCTCTGGAAAGTCTGTGACGCATTCCGAAGAATGAACGTTATGAATTTAAATTCGTATAACCCAAAGGGTGTTGTGATCGCAGTCTTCAGTATGTCCTCTTCGTTGATCGGCACCTGATGATACGCTCTCTGTAACTCTAATTTTGAAAAGATCGTCTTCACGTACAACATATTTGCTAAATCCTGAATAAACAGGATCGGATAACGGTTAGGTGTTATCATTGCATTCAACTTTCTAATATCACCACATGGACGCCATTCACCTTTCGGTTTCCGCACCATATGCAGCGGGCTCTCCCACGGACTCTTGGACGGCTGAGAAATGCCATTTTCTAACAGGTATTAAAATTCTTCTCTTACCGCTTTTAATTTCTCCCTTGATAGTCTTCTGGGCCGGCTAAAACAAGGCGGGCCCCGTGTTTCGATAAAATGCTTCACGCTGCAACTTGGCTTAATCGATGACCGTTGAAAACCGTTATATCCTTAAACCTTTTTACTATATCAGAGAACCTGCGTCGAAAGTTGCCAGTAACGTTGAATTTGTTGTCGCACCTGTGCCTGATATCGTTAGCAATGTTGCCCTGTCTATTAATTTTTTTGCTTTACATCCACCAGCAAATCATAATAATCCATTAAATCGATGCTAATTATGGGGATGTTTACATCGGCTATTATAAGCTTCCATCTGTATGGCCTGCGCAGACCGTTTAGGACTAAGTGCAAGTCGCTATCGTCGTACCGTTGCCGCGTATAATGCAAATGTTCGATTTTTCTTGTCGCTTTTACTTGGTGGTAGGACAGAAACATCAGCTCCCGTGTCTATAAGAAATTTAGATGTCAATTCGGTGATCAAGAGTCTTTGTATGCTGCGGCCAGTGGCGTTTCGCTCCATGGTGGCCGAAAGCGACTGGCCTTTGGCTAGTTTTTTTTGATTGAAGGAGCATGGTAAGCGACAACATTTGGCCTTTGTCGCGAACCTCCTATGGTACCAGAAAATCGTGGTGGTTTCTCTGGTTGGAGTGCTTCTTCTCGCAAGGTCTTGATTCCGCGACCGCCTTCGTTCCCGTTGGTTACTGCGAGACAAAAGTTGGTTCACTTGGTATGTCAGCTTTTCGACTTGTTGTTCCAGTTGGTCCCAATGGATGCGCAACTAAAATCTCCCACTTCCATGATGAGGTCGGCTAATTGTGCCAATTCGTTTAGTTCCTCCTTTGATGCCTGAAGAATTGCTGAAACCTGGTTCCGCAGTCTTTGTAGCCATAAGGTCTTTAGGAAATCGTCGTTTATCATCTTCCCGCCCAAGTCTCTTAGCTTGTTTAAGAGTTGAGACGGGCGTTTGCCCCTAAATCTACTTCCGATAGTAGCCTTTTAATCTTTTGCTGCTCTGTATCTCCAAACCTTTCTAAAATTATTATTTTTCAAATTTTCGTACTTGCCCGCAGGTGGGGCGCAAGCACCGCATCCGAAATTTGTGCTAACACCTGCGACTCTACCGCTGCCACAATCGTGTTAAATTTCGTTTCGTCCGTTGTTATATTGGCGTTGGCGAACTGTGCCTCTCGTGCCAAAATGGAGGAACTCGCACTGCGACCCTTGTAATCTGACCTTCCATCTCCATCTTGGAACAAGCGGTTTGCATCACTCTTCGCTCGCTTTTCTGTAGCCGCGTCTCCTTTCTCATTTGGTACAAATGGCATATTTAATAATTCCTTAAAAGTTAACGAGTTTCAAATTTATTTTCCAAATACTTAGAAATTTTTTTCCGCTACCGAGCTTCGCTGCCACTCTCTGGTTTGTAAAATTTTTGTTTTTACAGCTTCGTGCCACTAATAAAAATGTTCCTGCTGCACACCGGGTCCAGACTTCAGCCGTGTAGCCCCGTCGATTAGGAAAAAAGTGGACAAAAATATAATGCGTTGTCTTATACATTCGAAATTTTGGCTACATGGGTGTTTCACATCGCTGATCACAAATCCGTTATTAAAACTATCAAAAACATTTTTAATTAAAATTAATTACTTTAAAATAATCATACATACATTTATAAACTTTACGTATATACATTAAATATAATTCCTTAATCGGAGTCTTCGTCGCTACTAGCGGACTCAGATGGTACGATTGCTTTACTTAAGTCCCTGCTAGTCTCTGTGTCGGATGTATGAAGCAACCTCAAAGCTTCGCCAGACAAACTGTTATTACATTTAAGGTATTTCCGTCCGGCACATGCTCGAAATATAAGGGTCGGATGTGACGAGAAGACGATTGAATACATACTCCATATTTCCTTGTCTAGAAGTTTTTCTAGCAAAATGCTCACGATATTTTTTAAAATCTTTGTTACGCGTCTCCTGGGCGTCTTCAGACATTTCACCAAGCGTTAATTAAATGTAATAAATTAAATTTTCATACATTTTTCCAAAAATTTCACATGGTAACAATACGTAAAAGTTTTAACGTTTTTTCACGAAAGCACGCGATTCACGCCGTACAAAATATGAATTGGCAAGTTTTGGCACCCAAATCTTTCGAATTCTCATTATATAAAGAATTTCCTACAAAATCGCGTTAAAACTATGCCGGGCGGTAGTGGGCAATAAACTATTTTTACAATTTAAGGCTAATAATTTAAAAAAAAAAAATTTTTCGTGGTTATTGATCATTCTCTTACATTAGCATGTATTATTATTTAATAACGGTAAAACACATAAAAATTTTCTACATACCTTCAGGATCATTCTCCATTGAACTTAATTAATATTACACACTCAGATATAAAGTTATTGGGATTTAACGTAGGAAGTGTTTTTCGCGGTGAAGACACGCAAATGCAGTTATGTCCAAAGTAAACTTCGGAATGCCTCAGATCCGCAGGCTTTAAAGCTACCCGCCCCATTTTTCGGAAAAACGTCCAGGGGATCCCCCTCTATAAAATAATTCCTATAGAAAAGGGAATTTAAAAAAAAAATTTTTTTGATTTTTGTCCACTTTTTTTAGAATCTAGCCCACTGTGCGTCGGTTGGTCACCAGTTGTGGGGTTATAAAATGACGTACAACACTTTTTAATTCTAACAATATTTATTTTCAAACCGAAATAATAAAAACTTACACTAACCTATACAAAATAATAACTAACTCAATTTACGCTGTCGGAGACTTGACTCGTCACGGGCTATACCGTTGTGGCGGCCTTTTTACCAGCGCGCGGGACAGTTAGTTGAAACGATGCGCCGAAGCCACTTAATTACAGCGAATGATAAAATCGTTTTTGATTGACAGTTGCCACCAGAGTTTCTTGGGTGTGTTTACACGGTGCACGTCGATTGTGGTGCGTTAAGGCAGCGAGCAATAATAACAAGAGTGATTAGGTAGAGCTCAAGGACAAGTAAAAGAGTTAAACATATGAAAGAAGAAATAAGCAATAACATCAAGGAAAAATTCAAAACAAATATTAACAAACACGCGATGCAGATATGTTCTATGCAAAAAGCACAAGAGTATGAACGAAACAGAAATTTTCCTTGATTCCCCTTCCTATTGCAATGTTTAAATTCAAATGAAGGCAACGTGTAAACAGAGCACGTGGCGGTATAGAATTTGAGTATGTATGCGGTTATATTTCGTGTTGGTACAGCATTCGCGTTACTTGATTACACTTGTATTGTCCCTTATTGTTCACTCGTACTTCCCTTTCATTTTTTATCTTTCTTTAGTAGTGTGAAAGTAATGCTGCCTCCTTTTATCATAGATATTACTTCTGTGATATTTTGACTTTTTCACTCGCATTGAAATTTTTATCAGCTGATCTCAAGGGCAATGAAACATTTTTGAAAATTTGTTCTAGCTCGTCACTCTTATTATTATTGCTCGCTGGTTAAGGTGTCACCACAAATTTATTATCCAAGAAGTTGTGCTTCTGGCTTGGCGAAATTTACATTACAATCACCGCTCAATATCATTGGCATTTCACTTCAATTTTTGTGTCTTAAAGCTGGACCTTCTGCTGTGTTGTAACTGTTTTGTTTTCACAAACGTCAGTGTCTGGGATGCGAACAGGAAGCCATAGATATCCGAATAGAACAGTAGTTGACAAAAAAAGCATCGGTAAAGGGATTGAAGGAAGATGTATCTTTGCGGGTGGATACCACCATCGCTATCACTTGGAAGAGTACCCGCTGCCCCGGCTAATAGCACGCCCAGCGTTGCACTAGCTACCTCGCCGTTGCGGGCTTCTTGGTACAGAGGTGGACGGAAGTCGACAGTTACCGGAAGAAGAAAATTTCATAAAGCCAAGGGCAATAGCATGATGCATTATCTTGAAAGCCTAGGGCCTAGGCACTCATTGCCTGTTTACCTATATATTCATGAACCATAAAATGATAACAGACTTAAATTTCAGAATTCAATACTCTTACATCATTTATTTACTAGTCCTTAATCGCATATTTTGACCTGACTAAACCCCCAAAAGGATTCGTCAACAAAACCATATTTAGCTGAAAATTTAACACCCAAAGGGGAATTTTACTAGGAAACAAATGCTTTTTCACACACCGTAAATTGTTGAAATGTCGAGCAATACATCGAAAAACGAAGTTAACGCTAGTTTAGTGATTAATTCGCCCTGTTATATCGCCAGCGTGAAATGGAGTGCCCCAATAGCCATGTTCGAGCACTGATTAAAAAGCTGAAAGAGCTCCGGTTCC
Source organism: Thereva unica (assembly GCA_949987705.1). Lineage (NCBI taxonomy): Eukaryota > Metazoa > Arthropoda > Insecta > Diptera > Therevidae > Thereva > Thereva unica. Next base: position 21,404,091 of record OX465286.1, on the reverse strand, counting down.
CATACCAGTCCCATATACTTTTCAACATTGCATGTCATTGCATGGAAGCATACCTTTTTATGCTCCTTCAAAGGAGTTCTAGGATGTGTGATCCGGTATCGAAAAGCTTTTCTTTTGTTCATCTTCAAGCGCAAGCGTGGTTTTACCAAAGCGGTCTCCCAAATAAATTCTAACCAAGTCCACAGCTGCTTGTCCTCTTTAACGAACGAGAGCCGGTCAATTGAGTATGCTAATATAACCCTTTATGGCCAACCAGGAGCGCGTTCAAAAACCTTACTATAGTAAACCACGAGGTAAGCTGTGGTTATGCTACATCACTTCACTTAACCACGAAAGTTTATGTTTAACCATGGAGGTTTTTGAACGCACCGTAGTTAACTACGTGGTAAAGAAAATTTAAAATTTTTTCAATAAAATAGTGTCGGCTATTTGCCTCAATTATTTCCAATAATTATTTATTTAAAATAATCTCACAAATCCCACTTTGATTTGTTCATTATTAACATTAAAACAAATGTCAAAAAATTGTTTTTATTCTTCTTCTTCTTAACTATCGCTAACCATGCTCCGGAGCATGGTTAAAATTTAACTACACCATGGTTAACCACGGGAGTTTTTGAACGCCAAAAAGTTATGCTTATGTTGTAGTTAACCACGGAGTTTTTGAACGACAAAAGTTTACCATAGTTAACCATGGTTAACCATAGTAAGGTTTTTGAACGCGCTCCAGATAATCGCCCGTTTTCTTCGTTCTTTAAAACTTATGAAAGCTCCAGTAATGCTCCCGCGGGAGCATATTTAACAGCGCTCGAAATAAGCTCCCTAGAACAGCACTCTCAATTTTCCCACTGGGATACTACGGGATTGAAACATGGACGTTCCCCAAAAAGGGTGGGCGACATGCTAAATTCTTTTGACAGGAAGATTTTGAAAAGCATAATAGGGCCAATTTGTCAGGAAAGGACATGGAGAATCAGATATAACAACGACTTTGCTGGGTTGGACACGTCGAGTGCATCCCAGAAGACAGGGCAGCAAAGAAAATCTTCACTGGCATCATCGAAGGAGGAAGACCCGTAGGCAGGCCGAGGAATAGATGGAAGGATGCGGTTGTAGCAGATGGGGAGATCGAACTGCAGAACCTCGGCTAGAACTTGAGAGGACTAGAAAAGAAGATTAGAGAAGCCCAAGGCTCGAGTTGGGTTGTAGAGCCATTGGACGAAGGAGATAATACCAAAAGGCCAATTGTTCCCACAGAACCAGCTTTTGCCCTAACTAGAACCCCAAAAGTGGATTTGGCAACAAAACAACCAGCTGCCCAAAACCAAAGCTTCCAAAGGCAATTTTTTCCTACAGAACTGGCTAATTTTCCACAGAGAACAATCTTTGGCCCTAACTAAACCTCCAAAAATCTCCTCGGCGACAAATCCACCTATTTTTCAAACTCAAACTTAACCAGTCTGTGCTCCAACTAATCCCCCCGCAAATTTTTCCCACAGATCAGGTTTTGCTCTAACTACAACTTCCAAGTGGATTTGGCGTACTTCCCTCATCCTGGGTCAATTCCCCTCAATTCGTTACGTTTTTAGTGACGGTCCCATATCAAAACACAGAAAGTTACTCTACCGCGACTAAAAAAAGTTTCACTTAAAAAAGTTTATGTGTGCACTGTACAGGTAGGAAAAAAGTATAATGTAAAAACAACAAATCTGGAAAAAAATGATGTTGGGTACCAATATAAAATTTAGAGTTACCTATAAAAAATATTGTAATATTTCTTCTCGAACGTTCATGGATTCGTCAGGGGATTAGAACATTTTTTTTTCTTTTTAACATCTTTAATTTCAAATAAAACTTGTTGTATTCAAGTAGATGCCTCTGAACATAAAACTTCTCGGTGAATCAGAATTTTAACTTTGTCTTTTCGGTTTAGTGGTTGGCCTGTTTCTGGCGCGATTCAAAACTTTCATTTGGGTCTGCTTGAACTTATTTAGTTTCTAGTGGGCCCGTTTTGGAAGGTTTTAACATTGCGGCCGATATTATATAAATTGCCAATCTCTATACATCCGCTATACTAGACCCCTCAATAAACACTCCATTTCTACCGTTTCTACGGTTTTTACTGTTTTGTACTATGCGAAGAAATTTAAGATGTTTCCTACTTTTCAGAATGTGGGAATTTCACGACAATAGGAGAAATGACCAGGAATGGTCAATGTTCTTCTATTTGAGCTAGGAGGTAAAGATTTTCAGATTTCCCAACTCTTGAACAACCTGAACAATTGGCAGACGCCAATAATTTGCATCAAATTGTGGAACATCCCACAAGGGTCCCTGATGTTGCTGATCAAGGAACCTATCTCCTTGATCTTTTTCTAAGTTCTCATCCAGCGCGTTACTCCGTCGAAGTTGATTCACCTCTTGGCAACTCGGACCACTGCCTAGTCAGCGCTAACTTCACATTCAAATTTCCCACCTCTCCCAAACCAGTTAGAAAAACTGTATGGCATTATGGGAAGGCTTATTAATTTTTTCCAATCTATTGAATGCAACCTGTGTTCCCGAAATAAAAATGTCAACTCTGCCGCTATTCGCATCACCAGAATCATACAGGCAGGAATGCATTTGTTCATTCCCCAATCCACCAAATCTGTGAAGCCTAGGCCCAACAGATGGTTTAATCGGGAATGTAAGAATGCAGTCAAAACTAAAGAAGCCGCCTTCCGAGCATACAAGAGCTTCTCGAGTGAATCGCTCCGTTTAGAGTACATCCATCCATCCATCCAATGGCGCTACAGCCCAATTCGAGCCTTGGCCTCCTCTAGGGCATTTCTCCAAGTTTGACGGTCCCTTGCAGCATGTCTCCAGTTCCGGATGTTGAGCATTGCCTCTGCGTCAGCCGTCACAGAGTCTATCCATCTCCTCCTGGGTCTACCTACTGGCCTACTTCCCGAAATTTCTGATGCCATAAGCCGTTTTGGGATACGATTGTCCTCCATTCTGATTACGTGGCCGTCTAGTCTCAGTCTGTTGATTTTGACGTGACAACATCTATTAAATCGGTTTAAGATAGGACGCGCCTGTGAAAATGTCCCGGACAATGTCCCGCACACAAAAAAAAAATCATATCTCCGCCCCCATACATGTTAGGGGGGTGGTTAATGGCTCAAAATTTTCGTTAATTTATCCTCTACACGGGAAAAATACATTCATTCACCTTATTGACGTGACAACGTCTATTAAATCGGTTTAAGATAGGACGCGCGTGTGAAAATGTCCCGCACACAAAAAAAAATTTTTGCTTCGAAATATATAATTTATTAATTGAGAAAATAATACAAAACGTAATAACAGACGTTGTCACGTTCAAATTAATAGACGTTGTCACGTTAAAATACGGACGTGATACTTCACATCCAAGACCATTAATTTTTTTTTTTTTATTAAAGTTAAGAGTTGTGGGTCGTCAAAAATTTCATACAACTCGTTGTTGTATCTCCTTCGCCATATTCCATCCTCTCTGGTTGGGCCTATTATGCATCTGAGGATTTTCCTCTCAAACCTGTTGACTCGTTCTTCTATGTCCTGGGTCATAGTCCAAGTCTCGCTACCATAACACAGTACTGGTCGTATTACTGTTTTGTAGAGTGAGAGTTTCGTTTTCCTGTGTACAAAGCTTGAGTGCAGGATTTGTTTTTGGGCATAAAAGGCTCTATTAGCCGTCTGGTTATTTCTTCTTTTTCTTCGTTTCTTTTTGTGATATGAGACCCAAGGTAGACTGTTTTATCGACTACTTCTAGGTTATGTTCGTCGATGGTTATATTTCTTCCCATTCTAGATCTTCCTGCTCTGGATTGTTGCATCACCTTCGTTTTTTCTTCGTTTATCTTCAGGCCTATGTCCTTTGCCGCCTCTTTTAATTCGACATAGACTTCTTTTGCTGCCAAAAAGGACCTTCCCACGATGTTTACGTCATCCGCATATCCAAGTAATTGTACCGACTGGGTAGCTATTGATGCACTTCTCTGGACTGACGTTTTCCTTATCACCCATTCTAGGGCCAGGTTGAAAAGCATGAGGGCCAGCCCATCTCCTTGTCTAAGTCCTTGACGTATACTTCGAACTCCTCTGTTATAACATTTTGGATCCTCACTTTCGCCAGTGAGCTATTTGTGGCGCATTTGATCAGTTGTACCAACTTTGAGGGAACTCCTATTTCCGATAGGATTTCGTATAGCCTCTCTCTGTTTATTGAGTCATATGCCTGTTTATTGAGTCATATGCCTCATATGCCTTAAGGTCAGCAGTTGGTCCGATGTTGACCTGTTTGTCCTAAAACCAGCTTGATATTCTCCTATAAGGCCTTCCGCTATAGGTTCCAGTTTTTGTTTCACAAGTATTGTGAAGATTTTGTAGCTGGTGCTGAGGAGTGAGATGCCTCTGTAGTTTTTGCAGTTTAATTTATCTCCTTTCTTGTATATTGGACATATAATCGCTTTCTTCCAGTCCTCCGGTATAACTTCTTCCTCCCAGATGGTGCATATGAGTTCGTGTAAGGTTTGTAATAGTTGGGGTCCACCTTACTTTAGCAGCTCAGCTGCTATTCCATCGGCGCCAGGCGATTTGTTGCTGTTCTGCCTTTTTACAGCTTCCCGCACCTCATCCAGTGTTGGTGGTTCTATTGAGATGTTATCTTGGGGAATTACAAATGCCTCTGTCTCTGCATTCTCGTTTAATATGGAGATAGGGTTCAATAGGTTCTGAAAATACTCTCTCCACCTTTCCTTTATCCTATCAGGATCTGCCAACAAATTCCCATCTATATCCTTGCAGATGTCCGTTCTTGGCTGAAACTTATTGGTGATCTGGCGAGTTCCTTTCTACGCTTGTCTAATTCTCCCTTCATTGAAGTCTTCCTGTATCTGTAAGATTTTCCTATTTAGATATTCCCTCTTCTTCTTTCTGCACAGCTTGTCTGCGATTTTTCTTTTTTCTTTTAAGACTTCCATCCTTGCTCTTGTTGGCCTTGCGATGTACCCTCGGTGGCTCTGGTTTCTTTCTTCAATTGCGGATCTACAGTCTTGGTCAAACCAATCAATTCTAGTCTGTCTGGGGGCCCAGCCTAGTGCCTCTTCTGCTGCCCCTTTATGCTGCTTTTGACCTGTTCCCATTTGTCGTTGACGTACTTCGTACCTCTACCTCTCTCAAGTTTTGTACAACAGCATGTTGGTAGGCATATCTTATTTCTTCCCGTTTTAGCTTATCTATATCGTATTTTGGCTGAGTTTGCCCTTTATGCATTTTAGTTGCTATCCGGGTTCTCAATTTCACTTTGATTAGATAGTGGTCCGAGCCACAGCACGCTCCTCTCATTGTTCTTACGTCCAGTATACTCGTGGCCCCTCTTCTTTCAATTAGGACGTGGTCAATTTGATTGTTAGTTACTCCGTCTGGTGACTGCCACGTCATCTTATGTATATCTTTGTGCGGGAACATTGTTGAACTTACTACCATTGCGTTTGAGCTTGCGAAATCGATCAATCGACTACCATTGTCATTGGTAGCGTTATGTAGGCTATGCTTTCCTATGACTCCTAGGAACTCCTCTTCTTTTCCTACTTTGGCATTCATATCTCCAAGCACCATTTTAATATCGTTTGACGGTATTAACCTGATGGTGTTTGTTAGCTCTTGGTAGAATTCCTCTTTCTCCTCATCCGTTTTCTCTTCTGTGGGCGCGTGGACGTTTATAAGACTAATGTTATGTAGCCTTGTTTTAATGCGAAGTGTGCATATTCTATTGCTGACTGGTTTGAAGTCCAGAGTCAGAGATTTCATTTCCTTCTCTATGATGAATGCTACTCCGAACTCTCTTCTTCCATTTGATGATCCGCTGGAGAGTACCGTATGGGTTTTTAGATCCATTATACCACTGTGGGTCCATTTTGTTTCTTGAAGGGCTGTGATCCTTATGCTATATTTTTTTAGTACTAATAAAAGCGAACGCAGAGCGCCCGTTCTGTTGAGCGTCCTGACGTTCCATGTTCCAATATCGAATTCCATATTCCGTTGCCTGAGTCGTTGCCGTTGAGTCCGTCCTGTCCGAGGCCTGCCTTGAGGATACGTGACGGGTGGGTTTTTACGGTGGAAGGTTGTCAGCCTGCCGCCCAACCCCCAACCTGGAGGACCAGTCCGGTATTTGCTTCGTTTTGAGGCGCGAAACACTCGCCTTTCACCCTCCTCAGTCTGTTACTCTTGTGTAAACAAGAGCATCCAGGGGACACCCGATGTAAAATCTACATCTCCGTGGAGGTTGAGGTAGGATTCGGTAGCATATCGGAAAATCTTAGATCGTGAAGACCTTAGATCGCAGGTGGCGTTACCCAGGATTTATCTCTTTGATGTACCGGCACCATCAAAGGTCCCTGAGGCCGTTGCTACCATTTGACCCCCAGTTTAGAGTACATACAACAAAGAAATTTCAGTAAAACCATCACCAAGAAAGTCAAAACCTTATTTGACAACAAATTGAGAAGTAAACTTCTTAATGGAATCTCCGGTAGCAAAAACTTCTGGTCCTTGGTAAGTTCCATCAGGAAGAATTTCACTACAACTTAAACTCCTTCCTTTATTCACGATGAGAAGGTGATAACAGACAGCAAATCCAAGGCCGATTTATTATCATCTCTATTCGCTTCAAATTCTTCTCTACCCGAAACAGATGTGTTACCCCCTGTTGCCGAACATAACGCCCATTCAATGGACAGAGTTTTCTTCAGGGGCCTTATTACCGAATACGATTCGATTCGGATTAATCGTAAATCGTATTTATGGTACCACTGCTGGATGAGAACTCGATTTACTCTCAAATGGTAACAAATTTGTCGTAAATGTCAACTATTGAAATTTGGTGCTCGTAAATAAAAAAGGCGGTAGTTATATAAAAAACGTAGTTATTACAAAAAAATAAAAATAAAAGATGTAAGTAAACAAAAGTGATTATGGTGTTTATTTATTATTATTATGAGTTTATATTTAATATTGTCTCACGAATTGTACGACTTATACAAAGAATGTAAACTTTCGACCCATGCCAAGCTACTACGTTTACGTTGGACCGGTCATCTCCAAAGAATGGATGACGGTCATGTCCAAAGAATGGATCTGTATCTACTACCAGATGGCAAAAGACCAGTTTACAAACCACGGTTAAGGTGGGAAGATAATGTTAAGGCCGATACAGCAAAACTGCTCAACACAAGAAACTGCGGACAAGCTGCGCAGCAGAGAGACGTCTGGAGGAAGAAGCTGATCGAGGCCAAGGCTCGAATTGGGCTGTAGAGCCATCGAATAAGAAGAAGTATAAGGAATACCTAGGTATTTTATGAAAATGACAATCAAAAAATCGCTTTTTTTAGAATTTTTTCCCATTTCTTTGATCTCATTTAATTTTTCATAACACACAATTGTGAAACTAAAGATGAGCTTGGCTTCTATTGGATTATTTTCGGAAAAATATATGGCATCACTCGTATTGGTTACGATCGTAATCAATCATGTGAAATTCAAACCGAATCGTAAATTCAAACAGTAAATATTTTTGATCGAATCGTATTCGGTAATAAGGCCCCAGGACTCTCCCCAGGAACTCGATGCCGACAAATCCACTGGACCCGATAATATACCCCCATATCGTCTTAAAACAATGCGCCTCACCTTTGGCTAAACCTCTGTGCAAACTTCTCCGGAGGTTATCCCGACTCTTGCAAACTTGCCCACGTTCAGCCCATACCGAAAAAAGGTGACTCCAGTCTTCCCTCCAACTACCGCCCAATAGCAATTACTTCTATCCTCTCCAAAACCATGGGACGATAATCAACAAAAAGCTTATGGGATATCTAGAATCCAACCAACGACAGACAGAATGGCTTCCGACAAAATAATCCACTGGCGATCTTTTAGTTTGCCTTACACAACACCTCAATCGAAGTTTGCATGGATCTGGTGAATCTAGCCGGCTGCTCTGGATATTTCCAAGGTTTTTGATAGTGTCGGTGGCTCTCAGCCCTGTTAGCTAAACTATTGGATTCGACTCACTTTTACAGAAGTTGATTGAGAGTTTCCTTTCCGGCCGTTCAATTAAGGCAGCATTGGATGACGTCAAATCTGTATCTCACCCCATCTCTGCGGGGGTCCCTCAGCGGTCAAATTTATCAACGGCTTTCTTTACAAATGACCTACTTTCAATCCCCTTCAACCCACTTATCAGCTTCGCTGACCACGGTACCCTGCGTTACTCTTACAGCTTCGATACAAGACAGACACGTGCCAGTCTCTGCCTAGATGACCGTGAACTAATGTCCCACTTTATTAATAATGACATTAATCTCATTCTAAAGTGGGGAAGTAAGAATCGTATTGAATTTAACCCCACCAAAACCAAGTACTATCTTATCTCAACGAGGGGTAGTCCAACACCTCTCCATCCGGGACCGTGGGTGAAGTTTTTTTTTTAAGTGAAAGACTAGAGTCTCAGGAAAGGCCCTTTATACTGTTGACAATCTATTTTCTTCGTATAGAGTCAATGTCAAACAGCAGCTATAGTCGGGGAGGAAGGCATTGCCACAACCTACCCGCGATATTTTTAGTCCACCTACTCCCAACCATTACTATCGCGACTTTGACATCGGGGACATCAAGAAATAACTCGAACTAATGGCCGACCCCTCCCTACACATCTTAGGCTTGGCATTATCCAAATACTTGCGATGGAATGACCACATATTCGAAATCCCCAAACAAGCATCCCAGTGCTTCCTCTTCCAGCCATCGGCCCGTGCTGTAATTTACCTTGGTAAGTTCCATCAAGAAGAATTTCACTACAACTTCAACCCCTTCCTTTATTCACGATGAGAAGGTGATAACAGACAGCAAATCCAAGGCCGACTTATTAGCATCTCTGTTTGCCTCAAATTCTTCTTTACCCAAAACTGCTACGCTACCCCCGGTTCTCGAGCACAACGCTCATTTAATCGACAGGCTTTTCAACAAAGTCTCTGGACCCGATAAAGTACCCCCTATAGTCTTAAAACAACTACCGCCCAAGAGCAATTACTTCTATTCTCTCCAAACCCATGGAGACGATAATCAACAAAAAAAAACTTATGGGATATCTAGAATCCAACCAACTCATAAACGACAGACAGTATGGCTTCCGACAAAAAAGATCCACTGGCGATCTTTTAGTTTGTCTTACAGAACACCTCAGCTGAAGTCTACATGGAACCGGTGAGTCTAGTCTGGTTGCTCTGGATATATCCAAGGCTTTCGATAGAGTTTGGCACTCAGCCCTGTTAGCGAAACTCAAAGCTATTGGAGTCGACTCACTTCTAGAGAAGTGGATCGAGAGTTTCCTCTCCGGCCGTTCAATCCCGGTAGTATTGGATGGCGTCAAATCCACATCCCTCCCGATTTCTGCGGGGGTCCCCCAGGGGTAAATTTTATCATCGGCCCTATTTCTTATCGCTATAAATGACATACTTTCAATTCTCTCGAACCCACTTCTCAACTTTGCTGGCGACGGAACTCTACGTTACTCTTACGGCTTCGATACAAGACAGACCCATGTCAGATCCTGTCTTAAGGATCGTGAACTAATGCCCAACTCTATTAATAACGACATTATACTCATTCTAGAGTGGGGAAGAAAGAATCGCGTCGAGTTCAACCCCACCAAAACAAAGTACTGTCTTATTTCAAAAAAAAAAAAAAAAATCCTCTCCATCCAGTTAGTTAGTTAAAGTTAGTTAGTTAGTTGGACAGAAGTTAAACTAATGGCCGATCCCTCCCTACACATCTTAGGCGTGACATTAGCCAAAGACTTGCATTGGAATGACCTCATATTTCAAATCGCCAAACAAGCATCCCAGTGCTTGGGATTTCTTAAGAGGTGCAAGTCCCTCCTCCAGCCATCGGCCCGTGCTGTTATTTATAAATTCTACATTCGGCCTCTTCTCGAATACAACTCCCTCGTTTGGGGCGGCGCTGCAACCCTATGCATGGTTAGATAAGGTGCAAAAAAGGGCACTCAAATTAATTGATGACGACACCGCCTGCTCCACCATCGACCCCTTGAGCCACTGTAGGAATGTAGCAGCACTGACAAAATTTTATTGCTTTATAGTGACTGTTCCTCCGAAATAAACGCTCTCCTGTCCCCACGGCAATCTTATAAACTATGTAGATTAGCCCACTCGTCTTATTCCCTCCACCTGCAACTCCCCCTTAACGCACTCAACAAGATGTGAATTCGTTTGTAAATAGAACAACTCGACTGAGGAATAATCTCTCGTAGTCAGTATTTCCGAGCCCCTACAACATCCAAGAGTTCAAATGCAGGGTTCATCGCCACCTTCTTCAACACCACTTTGAACCCTCACAAACCTTAACCTACCCCTCCACCTCCCTCGCACTAAGCTTACTGCTAGACATTGCACCATGACGTGACAAACGACATAACTTACTAGTAGTACAAAGGGTGACTCCTGAGCTTAGCACTGCCACATAAAACCTACATACAGCTCACCGGGAAATATCACTTATTTGTCAAATTTAGTGCGCCATATTGGCCCCGAAATTTAAAATTTGTAAGTTTTGATCTTCTTCTTCTTCGATGGCTCTACAGCCCAGTTCGAGCGTTGGCCTCCATCAGCTTCTTCCTCCAGACGTCTCTCTACTCCGCAGTTAGTCTACAGTTTCTTATATTGAACAGTTTTGCTGCATCGGCCTTATATATATAGATTTTCGAGGGATATCGAATCAGACCACTATTTGCGGGTCCCTTTTCGTCCCTCTGCCTAGAGTCATCTTATTGGGGTTGCAGTGGGTTGTCCCATTGCTCCCTTACTTCGACTCCCCTAGTTATCGCAAGCAGCTGATTGAAGGGAGTCTGCCTCATGTCCTCCATCCAATGGAGTCCAGTTATGGCAGCCCTTTTCCTCGCCACCGCCGGACAGTGACACACTATGTGTGTGGCCGTCTCAGGTTCCTCCAGGCACATCCGACAGGTGTCATCCTCCAGAATTCCTATTCTTTTTAGGTGATACCTGAAACATCCGTGTCCTGTAATCAGTGCCACCAACCATCTGAGGGTTCTCCTTTGCATATGCAGGATTCTTCTTCTGGCTGCGGTAATCGGCAACGTAAGCACCATCTTAGCCTGCCTACACGTGGTCATAGCGTCCCACCGTCTCCGGTGTTCCTCAGCGACCCATTTCTCGATGTAGTTCCTTACCAACCCTCTGCCAATGGCAGAGTATGGCTCCGGTCCCCAGAATTCCGAGGTTGACCCCTGTTTTGCCAGGTTGTCAGCCTTTTCGTTCCCATCGATGCCTGTATGTCCTCTAACCCAAGCTAGCGTCACGTTGTTTTGTTGCGCACACCTGTTCAGTTTTTGGACACGTTCCAACGCCAGAGACGCATTAATCTCTGTCTGATTCATGCGCTTAATCACAGCCTGATTGTCCAGTGCTATAAGGATACTTCTTCCCTGCACCTGACCCTCATTTATGTGATCCAGCGCGTGCAGCAGAGCAAGCATTTCCGCCTGGTAGACTGAGGTGTAATTCCCCAAAGCCAGAGAGCAGGTCAGATTTAAGTCCTCTGAGAAGACTCCCGCACCTGCTCTGCCGTCAATCATGGATCCGTCCGTGAAGATATATATGTCTTCCGGTCTCCCTTCCGGGAGCGTTCCGTTCCCTATGAGGGTTTTATGATACCTTTCGGTCACCCTCATTTTTGTGATCCCTTCCATGGGCATCATGAGCTCCCTAATCCCTTTAATGCGATCCAGGATCTTCATGTGCCCATATAAGGTTCCTGACGCCTGCCATGCGGCATCCCGTCTCATCCGAATCGCTGAGGCTGCCGCAGTCTTCATCACCTGGAGATCTAACGGCAGCAGACCTAACAGCGCCTCCAGTGCCGCGGCGGGTGTGGTGCGGAAAGCACCGCTCACACCTACGCTGGCCATTCTTTGCACCTTGTCCAAATGCCTCTTGACGGTTTTCTGTGTGGCTTTAGTCCACCAGACCACCGAGGCATAAGTTATGATGGGTCTCACCATCATGGTATATGTCCAGTATGCTAACCTTGGTGAGATACCCCACCTTAGTCCACATACTCTTCTGCACTGGTGAAGCACCCTTGTCGCCTTCTTAATCTTCTCTTCAACGTGGTATTTCCAGGTTAGTCGCGAGTCCAAGTATACACCCAGATACTTGACCATCCCAGACACCTTGATCCTCGATCCAAAAAGCATGAGGGGCTGAAAATCCAGATCTTTAATCTTCCTAGTGAAGATTATCGCGTCTGTCTTATTGGCATTTATGGTGAGGCCCTGTTCCGTACACCACTGCTCAACCACTTGGAGTGCATTCCTCATGATATCTGCCGTAGTGCTCATAAACTTGCCACGTGCCACAATCGCTACATCATCTGCATACCCAACGGTATGCACGCCCATTACCTCTAGCCGCCTGAGCAGAGTGTCCACAGTGATGTTCCACAGGAGGGGCGATAGGACCCCGCCCTGTGGGCATCCCTTGCTGACCCTCCCTCGAAGCCGCGAGTCTCCTGTCTGAATCCTTACCGCTCTGTTTTTCAGCATGCTGAAAATATTCCCCTAAGCCTGGGTGCAATGATTTCTTTGCCCCATTGAAGCAGCGCAGGGAATATTCCGTCACGCCCCGATGTCTTGAAGGGAGAGAATGTGTCTATTGCACGTCTCACCCCTTCCTCCGTCACCACCTCGTTAGCCTCCTCTCGGTTCATCCTTGTAGCCATTCTGTTACGAATAGTCCAAGATTTACCCGAGATATAGCTGCCAGGAAAGTGAACTTCCATCAGGATCTTGTTGGTTTCCTCCAGCGTCTCCGTCATCCTCCCCGACGGGTCACGAACGAGTCCGACTTTGGAGACCGGGTCCCTGGAGATCATTTTCCGAAGTCTGCTGGCCTCAGATATGCTCTCCATGCTCGAGCAGAAGTCCCTCCACGACTCCCTTTTCCGTCGTCGCAGAGTTTGTTTCATTTCTCTTTTCTTGGCTTTGTAATTCTCCCAGGCAACCGGGTCATTGCACCTCATCGCTTGGTTGAAAGCCCTTCTGACCTCTTTCTTCAGTTTCTCCAGCTCCCTACACCACCAGGGTGTGGGATCATGGTCATCCACTGACGTAAGAGGACACGCCACTCGAAAAGCGTTCTCTATCGCTGTCTGCAGGACATGCAACTGAGACTCTGCTTCTCTTGTGGTTTTCGGTGCCCTTGGCACGCGCTCCCCGAGATTCCTGCGCAACATTTCAGTATATCTAGACGTATCCGTGTTGCGGGGAATTCTCGTTGTTCTAATTCCGTCTCCCCTGCCCGGGGTTCCGTACGCTATCTCAAATGAAATGGCTCTGTGATCTGACATAGTCGTCCGATCCATCACCTCCCAGTTGGTCAATCTTGTCAACATCCGGTTGCTGCATAGAGTTATATCTATGACTTCCCTTCGTCTAGCATCGACGAAGGTTTTTTCTACCCCTCTATTTGCAATAACTAGATTGTTGCATTCCACAAATTCGAGCAAAGCCTCTCCTCTATGGTTGTCGTTGGTGCTTCCCCACACCGTGTTGTGTGCATTTGCGTCGCAGCCAACTATTAACCCTGTGCCTTTTTCGCCACAGGTAATAACCAGAATTTCCAACTCCCTGGTGGGCGGAGGATCTGGCGAATCGTACGGAAGGTAGGCTGAGGCTAGAATGAAAGCCCCACTTCCAGTACCTACGCGTACTGCTGTGAGATCTGGTGTGCACAAGTGCGGCAGTAAAACCGCCTGCACTCCGTGTTTCACCAGCACACACGTCCTCACTCTTTCATTCGCATTGGGAACGTACAGAGTGTCAAAGCTCCCAGATAGTCCCCTAATCCTACCCTTGTAGATCCAGGGTTCCTGTATGAGAGCAATATCCAGCTTCATCTCACCGAAGCCTCGCGTCATCATTGCTGATGCTGCTCTGCTATGGTGTAGATTCAACTGGCAAACCTTTAATTGCCGGAACTGGCCCACCTCCCGCCCAGCTGACGAGGATTCCATTTCACTGGTCCCCTTGTTCAGCTGCCTTTCCGGCCGGCTCTACCATTTCCTCCGGCTTGTCCTTCTGGAATCGCACGTAGGCAAGGTCCAGCCCGCAGTTGAGTTTCCCCCCTGCACGCCTGACCGCCTCCGCCTCCTCCTTCGGACACCATACGGTGAGAATGGTACCGCCGTTTTTCGCGTCACCATATCTGCCTATGCGACTGACCCTCCACTTAGAAGTGTCCGTCACACAGGCATTTTGACGACGTAATCTGGCTAGGATGGTTTCCTTGCTCTCCGGCGAACCGGGCCCTCGGATGATCATCCTCCTCACATCCTTAAGGATGTGAAGGCGCTCCACTCTCAGATTGACTCCTTCCCATGGTCAGTCATCTTTCCGACAGCTTCGTACAGCCAGGCCTTGGATTTTTGGTTCACGCACCTGAGTGCAATGACCCCGTCCTCCAAGTCTACCTCGGTAATACCGATGTCGCCAGCGTTGTCAGGCAGAGAGTCTAGTGCCTTGAGCAGGGCCGCTTTAAAAACGGTTACCTGCTTCGTGCCCAGACCCTCCTCCCTTCCATCGTCGGTCACACCCAAACGGAGGTCACAGCCTGCTATGCCTGCGTAGGTATTCTCCGCCACAGGCTCCGCACGCACGACCCCCGAGACAGAAGGGTTGACTCCTCCCTGTTTCCCACGGCTGAGGTGCAGAGACTTTCACCTCTAAACCTCTTCGTGGGTCCCACCTCCTCCGGAGTGGACTCGGCCGATCTCCCAACAGAGGAAGTTGCCTTCTTCAGTCTTTTGCGCTCCCTCTTCCTCTTCTGCTTCAGCTGCTTTCGCAGCCTCACTTCCGAGTCGGATTCCTGCGCTAACGTAGGCCCAGAGCCGGCTGACCTCTTGACACATTGCTGCATCGCATTGTCCACCTTCTCTGAGCATACCTCCAGGTTCAGCTTCACTAGCTCGCTCGCCGCCGCTTCTACGCTTTCCTGCGTGACTGCGTTGACATGCGAGTCGTCCACTTCCCTGTTCCTCGTAAGCAATAGATGGCCTCCCCCAGAGTCCATGAGGCCGACCTCCGTAGAGGGTGGATTTCCTTGGCTTGCAGGTTTACCACCTGGGGTACAAATTTCCTTTGTTATATCCATTGCTTTTAAGTATCTATCTTAGTCAGGGCGTCCTAACGGGACCACGCAAGCCTCACCACCACGTCAAGGTGTAGATACATCGGTGAGGTGCATCGGCCTTAATATTATCTTCCACTATAACCGTGGTTTTTTTTTGGTATCTCTGAGTCATGCATTATTTGGACATGGCCGGCCCAACTTAAACGCAGTTGCTTGACATGTGTAGAAAGTTTACAATCTTTGTATAAATCGTAAAATTCATGATTGTAGCGTATTCTCCATGCATTGCCTTCGTTGATTGGGCCGTATATCCTTCGGCGAACCTTCCTCTCAAATATAGTATATTCATCTTGTCCTCAGATTTTTGGGAGATACTCCATGCTTCACACCCATACCTAGCTACTGTACGTATGGTGGTTTTGTAGATTCTTATTTTGGTTTTTCTGTGGATGTCTCTGGATTTCATTACTGGCAGTAGTGAGAAGTATGTTCTGTTCGCGGCGTTTATTCTTCTTTGTTAAATTGGCGTTCGAAGTTATATTCCCCCGGTGGTGTTATGGTATCTTCTTCTTCTTTCCATCCTTTACTAAATTAAAATCTTACTCCTGTCTGCATTTATTTGCAGCCCTATATGTTTATCTTCATCTTATAGTTCTGTCAATTTTTCACTAAGGTCTGACAGTGATCTGGTAACGCAGTTTATGTCGTCGGCATATCCTGCCAATTGTTTTGGTTTCTTTAAGCAGGGTTCCGTTCGCATCAATGTTTACTTTGAAAATTACTGCTTCTGGCATGCTTTAGGCCTTGCTTCCTTCCCAGTCAATTCTTATAAATTTTGACCACAAATTCTTTATTAGCGACCTTAAACACCCCTAGACTCCCACTTTCATTGTAATCGGAACACAATTTGCAAATTCATATTTGGGCAGCCATTTTGAATCTCCGTCATATTTCGACGGCCATTTTGAGTTTTGAAAATCAGTATTCACGATCCATCATGGGAAACTGTTTTTATTAATATAGACTAGTTAAACCCCCACGGCGTTATGCCGGTGATAAAGTTACGGTAAAACGAGCACAAGAGTAACCCCCTGTTGTTTTGAATTGTTCAAAATGTATTAGTGCTCAATTTACATGTTTGACCCCGGGTCTCATCTGCAATGTCACTCACCCAGGTTTTATTTATTTACGCAGATGTCAGTCCTTTCCCGGGTCTCGTGGAAGAAACACGGTTTAATGAGACTTTTAAGGATTGCCTTGTTGATGCTCATGGCAAAACTTAAGCAAACTGGAGACAAGAGTCTTCTTGAACTGGAATGAAATACTGAAGAGGGTTGCAGATTTCTGAGTATCATAATTCAGGCTTGGAGGGGGCTTGAAAGAGTTCAAAAACTCTTTGGATAGTTCGAAGTTTCATCTATAGCACATGAAGTGTCAATGGATTTGTAGATTTGAAGATTATCATGTAATAGTTGCTTATTGAAAGTTTCACAGATCTGTCCATCTACTATATAAATCTATAAATCTGCAAATGACATTAGGCCTCGTACTTCATGCAATAAGAGGCTCAGATGAAAACATTCGGAGTTTTTTGAATGAACAGTCTTAATCCGTTCTAGCCCATTCCTAGTTGTCCTTGTTTCCGGCGGCTCCCCATTCTGTTCCCACTATTCCAAGTGTACTTGGAGACTTGTTTGTACAGGAGGATACGTGCAAACTTATCTTGAGTGGAAAGTCTAAAGAAAGCTGTAAGTGTAGTGTCCTGATGTTATTCGGTACGTTGAGTGGCATTTTCAATTGTGAAGTACAATCTTCGTCTGTTTTCAATGTGGATGCTTACATGAATCACTGTTAGGTAGCGCTTAAGAATTGGGGCACTTAGTATTCTTTATACTGCTTCATTGCTGCTAATGTATCTTGCAGTTGCATCACAATTCTTGGGTATCTCTTCCCACTTTGGTTTGCATGTGAATGTAATGAAAAGGTTTGGTCTACCCCCAGTAAAGCTGAAAGGCAAAATGATTAAGCGACAGATGTCAGTAACTTTGCCATCGTTGATGAGTGTATCCTTCAAATGGGCATATTGTTCTGATAGCAAAGCTATCTGTCGAATCTGCCTCAGCCTTTGAAATTCTATCATTGCAAATATGCATAACAACAATATACTGTAGGAACAGGTCTTAACTTCTTAGTACAATGTTGAAATTTGAAAAACGAGCCATTATCCTGTAAGCAGAAATATTTCTATCTGTTGGCGATTTTGTTCTTGGGTTTACTTGTTTCAGGCCAAAATGATATCCATTCTTGCCGTTCGAAAACATGAGCAGATACTCTAGTGTATCATAATATCTGTGCGTCTCGGTCTTCTCCGGTCTCGGACTCTCTTCTCACATTCTTTCTTCCAAAATAATGTCTCTCGGATTATGATGTTGTCCCGCGATGTTTTCGGCTACTTCTGATGTTGGAGCATTGAAGCAACCCTCATATTCACCACGAGGGGTTCTATTACCAATGGTTTTGCAAATCCATTTCAGACCGTATGTTCGCCATGGCTAATTTGAAGCTACGAACATAAGAATTGTGCTGGTGAAGCAATATCTCGCAATTGTAGTACGATGTTTTGTCTCGCTTGATGCTGCTGTGCTTGCTGTTGACAATTTCCAAGAAAATGTATATGCAGAGATTTTGGTTCTTCATTCTGTAGAGGGCGCAGCCTTCCGATGCGATGGTACACTTGGCCTTGAATTTTAAACGTTGGCATGTAACCTGGCTCTCTAATTTCTTTCGAACTTCCGCAATATGTCATATGAAACCGGGCGTTGTATCGACGATGTCCTTGGGTGGCAAACTCAAGATGCAGCTACCACCGAAGGGTTTTGAGGTTTATGCCCCGGATTTCCTCAGTTTAATGGCACTATGCAATGCCAGGTCTTTGCTGTGAAAGTCGGGGAGGATGCTCTTCAAGACAGTTGTGATGCATGTTCTAATGGCTCATGTTGCCCTACATTGTGGTCGTGCTCTGGAGCTTTTCCAGCTTTACAAGATTATTTGCACTGCTCAGCGCTGGCAACCAAACCAGGGTATGTGAGAGGTACCATATCTATCAACTTCGACAGGACCATCTTTGGCTTTATACCCCATTTCTTACCGGATGTTTTTTTGATGTGTGAATTATAGTTGAGTTTCAGGTCTATTTTTTTTTTATATGACAGACTAGAGGCTTAGGGAAAGTCCCTTTGTACTGTCGACAATCTATTTTTTCGTATAGGGTGAATGTCGAGCAGCAGCTCTAGCCGGAAGATAGAGAGAAGAGAAGGAAGTAACTGTTACAACCTAGCCGCGATATTTTTATTCCACCTACTCACAACCATTTCGCGGCTCTGACATCGGGGCGTCGAGGACAACTCGCTGGAGTGTTATGCCTCCTGAAACGAGTTGAATCTTATCAACCAACCGATGGAATGCTATGACAGGGGAATCAGGAATGTAAAGAGGGAAGAAGAAAGAAGGAAAGTTAGGTGGGAAAGGCGAAGGACCGTGGCGCCGCTGGGATTCGAACCCGGGACCTCTGGGGATAGCAGTCAGGCGCCTTACCTCTAGACTACCGAGGCCCCTAACTATCTATTATCAGACGCTGAAGGATAAAGGCTGGGGTGGGTAGATTGAAGGTGGCAATTTTCGCTTTTCAAGTTAGGTCAGGGGTTGACTTTAATACGCTTTCTAACGAAGATGCAAGTTGTTGTATTACCTTGCTCAGAGCGATAGTAATAGGTATTGTACTGCCGACCCAAGGGCCATTTTATGCTTCATCGTCATACTCAGGGCTCTTCTAGACTTCCTTGTTTAGGAAAATATGATGGTTATTCGTGGCTGCTTTAGGAAATTTGAGGTTGATCTGCACTACCTCAAGCAACTGCAGATGCTACCTGGGTATCGTCCTACAACTTCAGTCCCCCATCACTTGGTATATGTTGCGAGGCTCCCTTCTGTACTTGGCGGGGCTTGATACCGAGTTGCCAGTTCCTCTTCTTTGATCCATTAGAGCCGCAAGAAACTGAACGAGCTTCCCGATATGCAGCTTTACCTTCAGCAACTAAAAGCGGGCTTCGGCTCTTCTCGGAATATTCGCAGCTGTGAGAAGCTTCAAGTCCTTCCCTTCCTATACATTACTGATCTTAGTGACGCCTTCACCTAGGAAGTCCCTTTTGAGGAATTACTTTCACATTTGATCATTCTAAAGCCTCTGACTACTTTCAAAGTGCCATAGCAGGGCAGTAGTCCAGCCCTGCGTGAGAGGTTGCACTCAAAAACAATCACAGATAGGACAAGGAACTATCAAAACAAATGTCTTCCCAAAAATTCATTATTTTCAATCATCTCCTCTAAATAATTTCAATTTTACAAATTGCTGTTGCCATAAGGGTCATGAAAAAAATTGTTTTCCTTTCTTAATTACGTCATTACACATGATTTTGTTTTTGATAAAAAAGCAACAATTTTCTCTACGCGTTTTCAAAATATGAGTAAGAAAATGTAAGGATTTTGTCATATTTTATTCGTCAGGTAATTTCCTCCTCATCGGTTTACATAATCCCTGGTTGAAGCACCTTTTGCAAAATACCTGTAAAATTTCCATCTCTTCCTCTCTGTCACTTTAGTTCTCCCTTAGCTTTTGTATAATGCTGCATTTATAAGACGACAACAATATTGTAAAAAAAATCGTATAAACAAAAGTAGCAGGCTCAAGAAGAAGCGAGAGAGATATTTTCGTGTACAAGTATGTCTTAACTGGCTCATTTATTATTTAAATTGCATGGGAATTTTCCAACTTTCACGTAAATTTTTGTTAAAGGCTTCACAAATCGGGAACTTTGTCCTTCCCGTTTTTTTGCCAGTATTCTCTGGGTGGGATGTGTATCATGTGTATGTGTATAGCTACCAGTTAAAAAATGAGAAAGGGTGTCGAATGTGCTGGCAGAATGGTTGTGTTGTTGGTCCTTGCTCATCATGGCTTTAAGAGGAATTTTAATGTATCCCAAGTTTGGAACAGTACACAACTTTTGCATTTCATCCATTACCAGCCCAGTTTCCCTATCCCGCCGCTGCCACCGTAAAAATAAAACAAAAATGCGTATATTACTTAAGCTCAATAAAATTTTGTTTGTGAAAAGACATCTGCAGTCGAAGCTATCTGCTGTTGTTGATGATGATGATGATTATATGGTGGATAGGAAGGTAAATAGTCTGTACAATGATGAGAATATATCCCTGCAAAAATGGTAGAGCCAAGGTTTTTGTTGTTATTATGTGTCTCCTTTCTGTTGCTAAGTACACCAAGGACCCATCATCAACCACTATATACGTTCTTGTATATATGTATATAATAAACCATATCAAACACAAAGTCACATCTACACAAACATACACACAAGGTGAAATAGAAGAAGAATAACAAGCAAACAAACAATCCAAAAAAACGGCAGCGCTCTGGGTATTATTGGAAGAGTGTTATTAAGAAGTCGTTCTTATGCCCAGACACACAAAGGATCAAACCCTCATAATTCTCTCATCTTGAATCGAGCACCACTCGACTATGATTGCAAGGTCCTTAGAAACATCTGATATATTGCTCCATTGGTCATTTCTCATCGAGTTTTGAGATTAAATCCTTGCCTTTTGGGACCTGTTCATGACGATGGTGGAATTGGAAAAGATGTGCCTATGTTGTTGCTGTTTTTTTTTTGGCTGGCTATAAACCAAGTCCTTGTGACTAATTCCACACCGCCCGCTCCCTCCCCCTTACGAAAATCTAAAACAAAAAAAAATATAACATCGCGGAACATCACCAGTAGCTTTTATAGGAGAAGCATTAGAAACACAACTGAGGTGTATAAAAAAGGATACGAAGAAGCTAAACTCTTTCCCAGACACACACACAGTCTTAAAACACCCACACGCCAAAAAACGGGGAAAACATAGAAAATGAAAAATAACATTTTTCTTTTCTTCCAAACAATAAAACCGCAAACGAAAATAGACTCATAAAACTATCCAACCTATATCCTGGTTAAATGAAAGTGACATTCTTATTTTCGATTGGATACAAGGATATAAAGTGAGAGGATAATGACGTTGTGGGACTTTAACAATAACAAATGGACGAATATTGGAACGAACACATAAAGTATTCGATGAATTGGGGAAGGGAATGGTTTTTGTCACAATGAGGGGGGGGGGGGTTCCGAGTTTTCTCCCCTTGTTGTATCACAAATGTTAGCGGAAACTTTTCTGGCATGAGCTGACTGAGTGCCTTAAAGGGTGGGTTTTCTAGAATGGGGTTGGTTTTTGTCGCGATAGGTAACTTCTAGGGGAGTGTTTTTTCTTTCTTCGTGTCATTAAAGGTGAATTTTCGGAGTAGTTTCTTCTTCCTTATAAGGGGCACATTTCGTCCTAACGAACCAGTTTGGTTGGTATTAGTCCGTGCACGAAAATTTTTGGGAAATTTATATAATGGCAACAGTTGAATATCTGTGGTATAAGGACACAAGATTTCCAGCAGCCACAGACAGGCTTTACGTAGAACAAGAAGTTATTTTCCTTAAAACGCGATTTAGTAGTCATTATAGAACGTGTACGTTTAATGTTCTTTTAGCGAGATATACACTCACTCAAAAATGTGTTGCAATGTTTTGGAAATTAAATTGTTTGCCCTAAACTTATTACACAAAGATTGGACGCAGGATGACTGGGATAATTTAGTTTTTACTAAAAACTACATCCTCCGATCATTGTGTGATAAGTTTAGGACAAACAATTTAATTTCCAAAACATTGCAACACATTTTTGAGTCAGTGTAGCATCCACAAGTATTGTGGCCACCTAATTTGCTAGGTTATTTACAAGGCTGCCTCCAGTGCAACCGAATGCCCAATTACCGCGCTTTGGCGCACCTTTTAAAGTCCACATAGTCTTGTATCTAAAATTAACTGGTCGTTCTGACTATGGCGCCATCCTGTGGAGTTAAAGAATCAGTGCTCCGCCCTTCAGTCTGAAGATCCCTCTTAAGTCTTTCAGAATCTATCTGCCTAGTTTGATGTACCCTATAAAGGTGCATTTACACTGAAAATAAACGAGTGACTCCCACTTCCCTTAGCTACGGCAAACAGACATTGTGCGGGATACCCAGCTTGCCAGTGCGGTCCCCTAGGCTCATGTTCCGTGATTGCCGCGATTCTGGCGATATCTCGTCGGGTCTGTTTAAGAGGCCAATTGTTATTTCGTTGTAAGTCGGCCAAGTCGCCCGATAGATAATGCAAGACTCCAGTACTCTCTAATTTTGGTTGGCCAGCAGAAGGTGGTTGTCGGGAACGTATTTGCCTTCGCCTTATGGGCTGCCGGTCACCCCGTTTGTCTAAGTAGTCGGCTTTCTCGTTCCCATCTATATTCTTATGAACGGGAACCCAGGCCTGAGACTCGTTGTGCTTTCTATCAAGCCTATCTAGTTCAGCTTTGAATAGCTCCACTGGAGCTTTTATAGAAGCTTGGCTATTTATGAAAATTCCGATGCTACATTCTTCTGTAGGTTTTAAGTTCATTGTCTAGCAGGCCGTCAAGACAGTCAGGACTTCGAAGATACTAGCGTACACCGGGAGGTGCGAGAACAGTGAACTGTTGGTGGTCTCTAGATAAACCCCTTCTTGAGCGCCCTCTGACGTCTTAGAGCCGTCGGTGAATAATCGTAAATCGTACTAACGCAGGACGTCTCCATGTCTCCACTCTCTTATTAAGGGTATTTCTACGGATATTCAAGCTATTGCTATGTGCGTAGGGTCCCGGCCACGGATTCCCTCAGTCTGAGAGCACTACACGAAGCTAGATTGCCCCTATGCTGAAAGTTGAGTCGTGTTTCGTGACAAGCCGTTTGAGGCGAACAAAGTGAAGTTCCAGTCGAATTACGACTTTTAGCACAGGGGCCTAGTGGTTTCCACGTAAGGCTCGGCGGGGGAGGGGTAGGTGCAAGAGAACATCAAGGGCTTTTGAGTTGTGTTTCGTTACAAGCCGTTTATTTTATATGAAAGATTAGAGGCTTAGGGAAGCCCCTTTATTCTGGCGACAGTCTATTTTCTTCGTATAGAGTGCAATGTCGAACAGCGCAGCTCTAGTTGGGAAGGCAGGAGCTGCCACAACCTAGCCGCTATATATTTTTTTGTTCTACCTACTACCAACCATTACTATCGCGACTTTGACATCGTGGCATGGAGAAACAACACACCTGAGTGTCATGCCTCCTGAAACGAGTTGAATCTCATCAACCAACCGACTGATGGCAAGAGCTTTGGTGCAGCGGGGAAGAGCTAAAGAAGGCTATGACAGGGGGAATCAAGAAAGTGGAAAAGACGAAGGACCGTGGGGCTGCTGGGATTCGAACCCGAGTCCTCTGGGATGGTAGCCAGACGCCTTACTCCCTAGGCTACCGAGGCCAAATAGTGACGTTCCAGTCGAATTACGACTTTCAGCACAGGGACCTAGATTTTTCCATCTACCGAAGGCTCCGAAGGGGGAAGGGTAGGTGCAAGAGAACATCATCATGCTTTCGTGAGCATGTTCTCATGGCCCCTGTTGCCCCTTTCCTTATTTTCACCCTTCGGTCAATCGTCACTCCTAAGTGCAGGATGGTAGAGGCGATCTAGTCAACGGCTATTAACGTTATTATCTCCAGATATTTTCGGTTCACGATAAGCACTATTTTACCTCCAATATCGCTTCGCGTCGATATTTCTATTTCGTCTTATCGTTTTCCTACTACTGCCTACCCCAATGTCATTGCCGAACCCGATAATGGCCGCTTTTTAAGGGCGGTGTATCAGCAGCACGTCTTCGAACATGATACTCCACAGAAGGGACCTGGTATAGAGCCTTGGAGGACCCCGTTATGCCGAAGTTTTCCTGTAGTCGAACTTAATTCTTCGGCCTACTCATAGTGCAGCGTCCTACCTACAAGGGATTTTATCCTAGTGCACACTATATATTTTCGTGTATCTAACTTTATGGAGGTGTCGAGACACCCTGACTTCACATTGCCTTATAGAAAACATTTTTCCCATCAAGGCTTATCATTGCGCAATCTTATTCACATCCATTGCCGCCCTTGCTAGATTGGTTGCCACAGTGACAGCATCCGTTGTCAATCTAGCGTTCCTGAATTCTCTTTATCTTATTAACGTTCATAGAACCAACTTGTTTCCCTATAAAAACCTCTACCTTAGATGGATTTGCAGTTTTGATAGGGATGACATGTTGGTTTACTCGTAGGTGCAGAAGAGATTTGTTTTCTAACTCTCCCTTTCCATTAAATTATTTTCTCTACAATCTTTAGTAGTATGTGATTCCCGTGCTTATTTTAAAATATCAATACCGTTGGAGTAATAATTCCCTACAACCTTTTTTAGACGAAACTGTTGTGGAAAGTTTCTCTATATGCTTCTACAGAAATTTACTGCATGCTTTGCGTTTTGATTTTCTCAGCTCTTTATTGCAAAGCAGTTAAGACAATTGGATACTCTATCAATCAGCTGTAACTTTTAGCCTTATTGAAAAGTTTTCTGAGGTTTCTTCCTTGTCTGTGTGCGAGAACAGACTATTCTCTATGGACACAATATCTCCAAACCTGCGATAATTTACTCTCTAAGATGGAGTTTAGTTGAGCCTCAAGAATCTGCGGCAAAATGGCTTAAAGTTATATTGTTGACACCGGATAGTGTGCTAGTTGATAATGTTGATGATGAATGAAAGATAATGAAAGCAGGTACAAATCGAACCCTCCAAATGAATGGCATTGATGCTGATGAGCGGTTTGAGATCTTGACAGAAGAAGGTGTGTAATATTTTCTGTTGAATTACTTCCAAATCCTACCGCTGCCACCATTATTAAGTCCGGCCGTGTCATCATTTTATTAAAATGAAATGAGACGATTTAGTCTATAAAAAATTCTTTACTAGATATTTTCCTCTCTGTCTTTAATTGTTATGATTCATTGTACGAACGACAAACAAAAGTAACCCACAAAAGGGCATTGCTGACCGATAAAAAAACCAACCAGCCAAAACCACAAAGAGAACATTAATCATGACATAAAATTGACTTTTTTCGTTAGTAAAGGATTATAAAACGACATCAAGGATGTCACAAAGACGCATTCAGAAAAGTTTTTGTTTTAATATCGGGGAGCTCAAACAATAATTCTTCATTCTTTCTATTTTATTTTATTTCTATTATTTCCTTTAAACATCCCTTAACACTCTGTGTAAATCATTTCTGTGTGAACATGGATCCTTATCGTGCACGCATTTTCTTTTTATTAAAGGAGATACAAATTATTCTCTCACGGCATTAAAGAGCAAACGAAAGACTAAATTAATGCAAAGACGAAAATTTCAAATTATTCCTTTTACGGGTTTAGGTTGATGTATTAATTTTTTATTAAAGGCAGATTCGTTTGTCGTTATGGTAAGAAACATGCGGTTACAAAGCGCGTGATGAAAGTTCCAACAGCGTCAAACATGTGTATACTGTTTTGGAAACTGTTTTATAATATTGACGACAAAAGGGGCTAGGGGGGTAAGTGGGGTAAATTTTGAAAGAATGCTTAGTGAGATTTTGATGATTTAACTTTTTTGTTGCGACCAAAAATTTACATATATACGAATATGTATATATTGTGCCCGTTTCACTTAATCTTTAAGCTATGTATAAGAAAGAAACATCTTTACTTTTTAGCTGTTTTTTGTTGGGTACTTGTATAAGTATAGTACGAAAAGTTAGACGGGTCTTAGTTTGGGAGTGATCGTTCTTTAATATCTCTAATAAAGATAATCGCTGAAACTAAATCATCTCATTTTGATTTTAACTGATCGGCGCGGCAACAATGGTGGCAGCGGTAAGATACAAGAAACACAATTCCACTACCAATACTTTCTTTGCGACAAACAATTGAGAAGACGAAAGAATATAATTTAGAAACCTTAGTTTTTTTTCCTTGACTTTAAAACAGCATACGATCTTCTGCTGGAACCAATCTACGAAGCAATGGTTGAACTGGACTTTCCAGATCAATTAATTTAGCCCACTCAAACCTCGTAAAGTTGTCTCTCGCTGTCTCAAGTCCCAGTGGGAAATGGAGTGCTCTAAGGACAATGGAGGAGCACTCCCATGGAAGCATGGAGTGCTCCCTTTCCGCTCCCTCTCCATATATTTTTTAACATTAGATGTCCGCCTAGGCTAGCACTCCATTTGAGCTCCCATAAGAGCACTCCTGCAAGGATGTAGTTGGAGACAAAAAGGAGCATTATAGAGCTTTTTTAAATATCTACAGTAGAGGTCAACATTAAAGTACTATAAGAATTTTTCAGTAATTTTTCGTTTTCAGTATAATAGTGAGTCATCAATTTTAAGTTTTGAGCTTGGCCTATTCAATTTCTTAAATAACTCCAATAATGCTCCATTGGGAGTCCATTGAGAGCCCTCCAACTTCCCTCCCTTTGGGACTGCTCCCAATTTTTCCCGCTGGGGTATTCCACACACTTACTAGGCAGCGTCTACTTCAGGATTCGTGAGGTACAAAGATACCTCTAAAAACTCGATCCCAACAAATCCACTGAATCTGAAAATTTACCCCTTGTCTTTTTAATAAAATCGCCTCACCTTTAGTTCATATTTCTGTCGAGTTTATACAAACTCTTTTTACGAAGGAGGGGTGAGAATCTTTCATCAATCAAGCAGCAGGGGGCTGTAAGCCCGACCGCCTGTAGGGCTGATCCCTAAAAAGGGAGGCACCACCAGAGATCCGTACACAGATGGCAGTATGATATTCCTACTGACTAAATACACCAGTCCTTTTTATTACGTTGAAGTTCAGACCGCTAAAAGTTGTAATGACTCCTTCGGCCTGGTTCCCATAAACGTTACCCTTGAAAGGGCCCATCGAAGAGATGCTCACCAAAACCAAATCAGTGTAGAACATAAATCAGGGATCTTCCCTATTTGTTTCCTTTGTGGGAAATGTGACTAAAGCCACGCACACCTGAGCTTAGCACTGTCACATAAAAAAAAAAAAAAAAAAAAAACACACCCGGCAAACGAATGGGATTCTTTGACATTCGTTGGTCCTAAATGGACGGCTTAGCAAAGGCCAACGAAGGTTTGTTGCAACCTGCCTGCAACCCGTAGCGTACCGAAAGCTTCAAGAGAGTAGGCCATTCGAGCGAATGCGGTGTGTACGGGCGTCGAACGAAAACGAAAACGTTAACGTTTTGACATTTCTGGGGTTATCATCAGTTTTTACTTATTGCATTATTTGTACGTTTCACTAAATTCAAATTAAGATGAATAAACATGAGGTCATGTAACTGCCCACCACGTCTATTTTCGTTTCATTTTCCTTACAATTTCATTAAGGCATATAAAATTCAAATTATAATTTCCTCGCCGTCATCCTTTATCCTCTTGATGCAACTAAACCGAATACAGATCCCAACGAACGTTTGATAAACCAAAAAATGGCTAGCTCCGGACGTAACTCCGAACGCCAATGAACGTCCAGTAGTCAATGCCGAATGTCGTTCGTTGACCTTCGTTGGGCCGGTGTGTACGCGGCTTAAGACGAAGCTCTCTTTTTTTGTGGCAAGATGAAGCTTAGGAGTCACCCTTTGTACTACTAGTCCGTCATGTCTTACAAGTCATGGTGCAATGTATAGTAGTAAGCTTGATCTGAAGGAAAGATGAGATAGGATAGGTTAGGGGTCTGGAGGGTGCATGAGTAGATGTCGATGAACCTTGCGTTATAACTCTGAGACGTTATATGAGCTCGGAAACACCGACTGCGGAAGAGAGTTCCACAATCGAGTTGTTATATTTATAAACGAACTGCTAAAACGTCTCTGTCCGATTTACTGGTGTATGCGTCAGCAGATGGACAGGATACGACTAAGAAGCTCTTGCCTATGGACTCTACGGTTTTCTCCACACCCGGCCTAAAATTCATCTCCCTCTTATCTTTTATACTCCTCACGTTCTTCCTTATCGGCTTACACCATTGTATAACTTAGCTGGCTCAGCTATCTAGATGCTTGGTATTTTTTGGACTTTTTCTATCTCGCTGAGCTTCATCTTGCTTAACCTTCTGGTGGATGGCCATCAGAGCTGCGTCCAACTTTCCTCACACATTCTTCGACATCATCACCTGATGAAGAAGGTTCGCTGATTTTAGCTGCACTTCGGCAGCTGTTTCCAGCAAAGCCCTGTGCTCAAAAAGCCTCGTCCTCTTTATCGCCTGGACATTCTGAGAAAAACGGGTAATCGTCCAACCTATAGCGATGAACTATAGCCACCATTTTTACTGAAGAACTGTGCAAGGTAGTAACTCACGTCGCAATGTTCTCTCATAACCTACTACCCTACCTAGAAAATAGTCTTTTGGGACTCCGCAAGTTGTCCTGTACTCACTTACTCAATTGTCTGACTTGGACAGTGTCTTACGTACAAAGAATTTTATCACAATCATATACTACATACTCATCTCCCCATTGAGCAAATCATGAAAATTCTCTTCCCATCGCTCCAGCATGTATTAAGGATCGGTGATCAGATTCTGAATTGCGTTATACCGTGGACTCTTCGTTTATCTCTCATGCATCATTTTTCCGTCTGTGAACTCTCTATTCTTCTTTTCTGAGCTTTCTATATTTCTCTTCGCTTGCCCGCGTTCTCTGAGACTGCTGCATTGCTCTGTACGCAGCATTCTTACGTTCAGTTGCCAGCTTTCATTCATTATCGAGCCAGTCATTCCGACCTCTGCGGCCTCTGCCTAAGATGGAGTCAGGAGTTATAATGACAATAATAAGGTGTGTACAATTCTCTGCGACGCCGGCATCCCGTCTCCAGGAATCACTCTGGGCTCACTGGGCGCCAGTTCGAACGCATTACCGTAGTTGTTTCTGGCCATTTCATATTGTAGTTCTGTTGTGTGGATTCGAGCCTGATTAGCGGATACAAAGCTGTTCAGCCTTTGTAGATCTTTACGCGCAAACCCTGTACTTACAACGACAAAGTTCTTATTTGCTGTCATCTCCATCATAACTCATTGTCCATTGTCATTAGTGTTTTC
This sequence comes from Thereva unica, assembly GCA_949987705.1. Taxonomy (NCBI): domain Eukaryota; kingdom Metazoa; phylum Arthropoda; class Insecta; order Diptera; family Therevidae; genus Thereva; species Thereva unica. The sequence goes on along the minus strand of OX465286.1, from coordinate 21,374,678 downwards.
ATGCAAGCTGTTTGTACCAACATATTTTCTCTATATCTTCTTCTTCTTCTTCTTCTTTGATCCGTTAGCTGGCGGTCCGAGCGGGACGTTCCCGCAACGGATACGCTGCTGTCGGTGCCGCTTTGAAAAATGCGGTTTCTTGCCTAGTTTCTTCGGTCTTCGGAGTGACCGATTCTGGTCAACTCGGCAGGTCGACCACCCTCCCACCCACCCTTTTCTCTATATACAGGCTCCCAGCCAACTTTAGCGTTCAAAGCTTCCAAGATGATTTTTACATCATACCTGGGCCAGGCATTAAGTTCCCGTTCAACTACTTCGAAGAATTTTTCAGTTTCATCGTTCGGGGACTCTGCTGTAGGTGCGTGAACGTTTATGAGGCTGATGTTCTTAAATTTACCTTGCACACGAAAAGAGTGCATAGACTTTTGTTTATTTCTTTAAAGCCGATACTGGCAGGCTTCATTCTGACCATAAAACCTACCTCATACTCCGGCTTTGGCAAGATAGCATTCCCTGTCCATCGCATCTCCTGAATGGAGATATATTTCGACAGGGTATCAACTAGATGTTGTAAAGCTCGAGTTCTGTACAGGGTTCTTACGTTCCGTGGTCGTCGTGGTTTTTCTCGCAGTAGCCGAGGCATGCTGCTCGTTCCGCAATAATTATTTTTCCCATCAGTCTGGAATAGTTATGCACTACATGCTATTCCTCCTATTTCGCTGATGAATCATCACCAAAACCATGTGGGCCTCGGTAGCTTAGGGAGTAAGGCGTGTGGATACCACCCCAGAGGTACCAGGTTCGAATCCCGCCAGAACCACGGTCCTTCGCCTTTTCCACTTTCCCACCTACATAGCTTTCCTTCTTTCTTCTTCCATCTTTAGATTCCTGATTCCTCCTGCCATAGCCTTACTTAGCCCTTCCTCGCTCCACCAAAAAAGCCCATGTCATCGGTTGATTGATGAGATTCAACTCGTTTCAGGAGGCATAACACTCCAGCGAGTTGTTTCTCGATGCCCCGATGTCAGAGTCGCGATAGTAATGGTTAGAAGTGTAATAAAAAAAATTAAAATATAAGGCGGCTACGTTGTGGCAGTTTCATCCCTTCCAACTGGAGCTGCGCTATTCGACATTGCACTCTATACGAAGAAAAATAGATTGTCGACAGTATAAAAAGCCTTTCAGCCTCTAGTTTTTCATATAAAAAAAAAAATAATGGTCTTGGATATGAAGTATCACGTCCGTATTTTAACGTGACAACGTCTGTTATTACGTTTTGTATTTTTCCCGTGTAGAGGATAAATTAACGAAAATTTTGAGCCATTAACCACCCCCCTAACATGTATGGGGGCGAAGATATGATTTTTTTTTATGTGCGGGACATTGTCCGGGACATTTTCACACGCGCGCTATCCTATCTTAAACCGATTTAATAGACGTTGTCACGTCAAAAAAACGTATTTACAAATAATAAATAGCCTCCGCCCTAGGTGATGTGGTCACGCCACATTTATCTATGAACTCAGATCCAGAGATGTCGAGGTTACCATATTCCATGTAAATAAGTCAGTAGGTCAAGACCTAGTTCTCACACTCAACCGACCCCATACCTACTCTTGTAGACCTTACATCGCAAATGGCGTTTCTCATTAAATATCTCTTTGGTGTAGCGGCATTATCTTGCCGATGTCTATACTACCATTTGACCGGCTACGCTCTAGTAATCGCCTATGTACACCTATGTAGTAATCGCCTATGAATCCGCATCTATTTAACATCCATATCAGCTTAAAGTGATTGCATTCAATACACTGGCTCCTAGCTTGCCACGAATGACTGTCCAATACAAGTCTCCAATCAATCAAGCTCTATTGATTGATGGCTTTCCAGATTAAAGATTAACGCCACTCCTACCCCTCCCTTCACCCACATCACTTACCAAGTATAAATCCTAGACACCAACCCTCATAGATATGTGCCATACAAAGTAAATTCTGACTGCACAAAATACAATGTGTCCGGGTTGTCTTGTACATAGTTGAGTCTTTTAAGTATAAATGACAGGCCGAAAACTTTTAAACAAAATTGAAAATGCAATTAAGTCGAACTTTTGCCGAAGAAGAAATCTTTTTTTTTATTTATGCAATCAACTCTCTCTTCTCCTTGTGCGTTCTTCAAAACTTCTGAAACTGACTAGTTTGTCCTGTTGAAAACTTATAAAGGTTATATATGTATATACATACAGCTATAGCTGCTGTTGTTCTTAATAGAGAAAGGAGGAACGAACGTAATTGCACTTGAATCCATTGAAACAGCGTGATTGTTTAATGAAAAAAAAGTATGTTTCTTTCAATTCTCGTAAAGAAGCGCAAATCGTGGCTAAGGACAATAGAATCCAGTAAGACAACTAAAGTTATTTCAATGTACACCTAAAAAAGTTTACTTGATGGGGATGAAAAGGATGAAACGCACACACACACCCACAGCAACAAGAAAATTATTATAGAAACTGTAAAGGGAGGAGATGAAGTGAAAAATTTCTACCCTAAAATGAAACTGGTTTTTTTCGTTGTTGCAAAATGCCATTCAGCAAATTTTTTTTGTGCTGACCCCGTTCGCTAAAAATCTTGGTCTAACTTTTAAAAGTTTTTTTGTGTTTGGTGCATGAAAAATGATACAAAAATTGTTTTTACAGTAGACCCTCGCTCAGGTTCATCAGCGACTACTCCAACTGTTAAACCACCATCGTACCTACCACCACCAACCCCCATCCGAACCAGCCTTTCGTGAATCAGTAACGCAATAGACTATAAAAGAGCGAATTTCCTCTGGTTAGGCTCTGTGCTCGGTTGTGCCGTGACTTTGTGTGATGCAGGCTAAAAGGTGAGGGTGATTAAGAAAAGTCTACAATAAAACCGCAAAAAGTTCGTGAAATTTTAATAAAAATTTTACGTCAGTTCCGTTGTATTAAGGATTTTTTTTTTGTGATTCATGAAGTCGGTAGGGAAGAATTTGATTTTTTTTGCTTCTTCTATTCACCATTCATCGTCTGCTCAATCACCAACGACGTTAACCCACGATCTCTAGAGGATTTTTGTTTCTCCCCCTCTCTCTCTAATTTTTTACCATCAAGCACAGTCGTTTTTTCCTGTTGGTTAAGGCTATGCCATATTCACAATCCTGCAAAAAAAATGTTTGCCATGTTAACACGATCTCAACCCCCGCCATATCCCAACCATAGCACTCAGTTACGGACCAGTCAATATAAACTATGGTCAAACGCCAAAGGAAATGTTATGGCAAAGCATATCCCTTCCATAACGTAAACCGGTGAGTGATGAGTGAAGGGTTGCGGTGGTCGGTGGGCGGGGGTTTTCTAGAGAGGGATGCTCTGTAGCTGGTAGGTGTTAACCTGGGACAAGGACGTGAAGCATATAAATTCCTTTTTAGTGCGGAAGAATTTGTCTATGAGTAGTCGGTCGGTCTTACTGCTCTTATAACAGCCCAAGACTATAGGCAGATTGGTCGGATGTTCCCAGTTGGTCGATTCGTTGGCCCGTCAGGTGGTGAAAAACAAAACTTGTTATTGCTATCGAGTATTCTACTACACTCGTCACAACTTCTAGCGGCTCACCTAAAATTTTCGAAAAATTTGGCATTCTTCAATTGCCCATAACTTGGGCAAATTCCACTCCAAAAAATCAAACCAAGTACCAAATTAAAGATTGGATCCTCTACTTTTTTTATGTCTGATTAAAAAAATGTTTTTTTTCGATGCAGATGGCGCTGCTGTCGATCAAAGAAAGTACTAAAATTCGTAAATTTTTTTTTCTTTTTTAACAGGCGCAAACTTGTTTTTGCGCTATGGAACATGCTAATCTGAGTTCAAAATCATAAAATTCAGAGTTTTTCCAACAAAATAGACTGTAATAAAGTTAGATTTCAATGGAAATTCGCGAAGTTATAGGGTTTTCAAAAAAAAGGCAATTTTCGCGTTTTAAGCCAGAATTTCAACAAATTGCGATCAAAATCAATTTGGTTCAGCGTAAAAAAAGTTTTCGATTACATTGTTGAAATTCTGACCTGAGAAATCTTAATTTCGAGTTGTAAATCTTTTTTGATTCGAAAAAGCGATCGTTTAATCGGTTAAAGTAAACTTGTATGAAAAAACTTTGTTTTTTTCTTTGAACCGCCGGCGTTTGCATTGCCCAGAGTGTACCACGAGGAGGTCGAACGGTCGGATTTATACTCCAAAGCTTTTTTTTTAGTTTTTTAAAATTTTGTTGTTTTTTTTTAATTTTTCCAGAGTTTCAATTTTTGTGTGGGTGTGTTTGTTTGGTCCTGTGTCGAAAAAGATGAAGTCGGGTTGTCAATTCACAGTGATCAATAATGAGTGTTTCCACCCTGATTTCTGACGACTTCCGCCAAGCGTTCTTGCATGTTGATACAATTTCGTATCAGCTCCTGTGGAAGTGCGTCCCAAAATTCGCGTAGCCTCTCGAAAAGATCGTCCAGAAAATGTTAATTCAAAAAACCACAGAAACTACAAAAAACCACAAAATTTTAAAAAACTACAAAAAAACACAAAAAACAAAAAAAAGCTTTTGGAGTGTAAATCCGACCGTGCGATCTCCTCGTGGTACACTCTGGGTAATGCAAACGCCGGCGGTTAAAAGAAAAAAACAAAGTTTTTTCATACAAGTTTACTTTAACCGATTAAACGATCGCTTTTTCGAATCAAAAAAGATTTACAACTCGAAATTAAGATTTCTCAGGTCAGAATTTCAACAATGTAATCGAAAACTTTTTTTACGCTGAACCAAATTAATTTTGATCGCAATTTGTTGAAATTCTGGCTTAAAACGCGAAAATTGCCTTTTTTTTTGAAAACCCTATAACTTCGCGAATTTCCATTGAAATCTAACTTTATTACAGTCTATTTTGTTGGAAAAACTCTGAATTTTATGATTTTGAACTCAGATTAGCATGTTCCATAGCGCAAAAGCAAGTTTGCGCCTGTTAAAAAAGAAAAAAAAATTTACGAATTTTAGTACTTTCTTTGATCGACAGCAGCGCCATCTGCATCGAAAAAAAACATTTTTTTAATCAGACATAAAAAAAGTAGAGGATCCAATCTTTAATTTGGTACTTGGTTTGATTTTTTGGAGTGGAATTTGCCCAAGTTATGGGCAATTGAAGAATGCCAAATTTTTCGAAAATTTTAGGTGAGCCGCTAGAAGTTGTGACGAGTGTAGTTTACATTATTCACGTTGTAGCTTTGCATCCCGTCCTATGTATTTGTTTTTTGTGGATAGAGAGCAGAGGAAGGAGATGGTCTGATTGCTATAGAGGTCCCGCCAAAAAAGTTGATGCCGGAGCGCGCAGCTGGGGAAATTAAAGCTGCACACAAATAAAAATTGCGCACATATTGATAAGAAATGCGCTTATGTATTTTCAAATTTCCCCTTCGAAATTTGTTGCGACTAGGCTAAGGGACGGGAACGGCATGAGGGGATTCTACTGCGCATGGAAAACGCGACTTTCTCGGCATCAACTCTTTTGGCGGGACATCTACAAATGCACTCCGGCTATTACAGCGGCAATAGCAGCCATGTATACTGTATATAGCAACAGCAAGATACTATTATAAAACACAAATTGGGTTGATGATAAGGTGACGAGGTGTAAGACGAAGTAGGGAACGATTGACTAAACTTAAACTAGGCGTAAATAATCATGAAACCCTTAATATGAAGATAAAATAGTTTCGTGGCTTAAGGGCATTAGGCTTAAGGGCACTAGAAAATTAGTAAGACGTTAAAGTAAGTTTCTCCTCACCGCAATTTTTTTTTTTTTTTTTTTTTGTTAGTATACAATATTTTGTGTTGACGAGGACTACTCCGAGTTGATTGAAGGGTCATATATGTTTCATTGGCATTTTTTTTATGTAAGTATGGATAGGTCTGTTGTAAATGTTCTTTCCTCTAAGGCTATATTCAGTGCTTCAACCAAGTCCTCTTTCAAGTCTTGTCTTCAGCTTCATTGCTCCCAATGCTCGGCGACCTAACAGGGCCAGATCCTATTTTTCCTGGTCAGGCGCTGAGGTAAGTCAAAGCATCTTGCAACTATTTTGGTGGAAAACTACTATGATAACAGTACTTTGATGATGATCAGCTGATGATTGCTCGGTCGCCAGACCCAAGTGTCCCAATATTTACCAATTTAATGTTGGCGCCTTTCAAACAATCAAGGTTGAGCCTAACGCAATTCTCAACGGCATATATGTACTTTGAAAAACAGAGGGCCACCTACTCATTGCAATCGAGAACTTGGAGTTGGTAAACCAATGGATATTTTTGGCCCCTCAGGAAGTATAAGTTCCTCCTGCTTAGAGCGATCCGTTGAATTTCTTTTGGAGTCGCACTCGTGGCGGATTTCAATAAAAAGATGAGTAATGAACTCAATTCAATGATTGCTGTGGGACAGGTCGGCATAAATCCGTTAATTGAGAGGCAGTCTGCTGCACTTGAGGAACCCTGGGACCTGTTTAGTCTTGGAGCACCAGACTATATCGCCACTTATGCCACTGCTTCAACGATCGTGTTGTACATCCAGTACATCATTTATGATGTAAGACAACCCATGTCTGCCCAAAAGCCTTGGTAACGCACCAGGACGCCTTGATTAATTAAAGCTCTTCGAGGTACACCATCTTTGAACTTCTCGGAATGCTGTTCTCATGACATGGTCAAATGGTTAATAGTCAAGTCAAACTTCCCCGAGACAATGATGGCAAGGTCTTCAACATAGGTGATGACACCGATACCAGATTCGTGTAGCTTGGGTCAATAGTTCATCCACAACCAGTCATCAGAGTAGCACAGAACCCCTTGCAGCACCTTGAGGGCATCCCTTGATCGCTTTAACAGTAATGATGGAGATACCCAGGGTAGAAGAAATGACCCGACTTACAAGCATATGACATTCATCCACTAAATTGTGTCGCAATCCAGGTTTCTGATAGCCAGCGCTATGGAAATAGAAACATAGCTAGTGTTATCGAAAGCATTCCCAATATCAAGGAAATCACATAAGGCAGTTTCCTTAGCGAGGAGGGCCATCTCTATTTTGCTGACCAGGTGGTGTAAAGTAATCTCTGTTGATTTAGCCTTTGAGTAAGTGAGCTGAGAGCTATGTAGAGGAAGAGGGAGCTCCAGCTTGCACCAAATGTTAAGGTCTAGCAACGTTTCTTTCGCTTTCAAAATAAAAGAGGTTAATCTTATACCTCTATATGAATTAGGCAGCCTTTGCGGCCTGACGTTCTATTTAGGGATAAAAAATCGACTTGTCTACAGATGATTGGAATGTATCCCAAATAAAAGCTGGCTCTTAATAGACAGATCGGGCCCTTGCCGATCGGGCCTGAGATTACACACATCGCACAATGGAAGTCCGTGCCTGGAATGGCCAATTCTGACCGGTTAATTGCTGTGCTCTCTATTAATGTGGCCAAGGAATTGTAGTGATGCGCAGCAGAAATAATGTTAAAACATTTGTTGGCTTGATTACACTGAACACTGCGTCCTGAGTTATCAGTTATAGATGATTCATATACAAAGGGCAGAACATCTCCAAATAATAGGCTTTGTCTTGAGAAGGATGAGTTAACTCGTTATGTTCTCTGTAAGTCTCTCGAAATAGCGAGGAGCAAAGTATCGTTGTTCGCGCTGACGACCAGCTTCCAATAAGTCAGTGAACCTTTGGACCATGTGCCCCACCACAGAAAAATAACCCAACTAGCATTTTAGGCGGTGCAGATATGTAGGCCCCAATGCCTCATGTGGACCTCGTTTGGATTGCCCTATAAAGCCCCAGGGGGACTCTAATGTCTTGCTCCATTCCAAGTTCAAAATAGAGGCCAAACAATTTCTGAATTTTGGCGTGGATATATGAGTAATAACTGCGGCGGTGTTGAAAGCTTTGTATTTTTAAACGCTAGGGTCATTTTTCCAAGCGGCCCTAACTACTAATCACGTTCAATACTAGTTGACCTCCTTGAAATTGACGAGAACCGGTGTATTGACATAATCGCCTGAAATATGAAGCAAGGCAACAACAATAACTAAATCTATGTATGAGTAAAACTGAGCGTTTTAAAGAGCTGTTACGTACGGCAGATGTTGCGATTTCCCCTTTTGATTCGTTATTAAGTTTGCCCCTTAGGCTGGTCGTCCACTGGAAGCGTATTCGAGCGGCTACGCGCTTCGGCTACATGAGCGGCTACACGCGGCTATGCGCGACAGATCCAAAGAATTTCATACAAACATCGTCCACTGCAAGCGGCTTTGAGCGGGCGGCTATAGGCGTATTCGAGCGTGCCGCGCGAATCCAAATTAATTTGGATCGGTCGCGCGTAGCCGCTCGAATCAGGAAATAATTTTCTCCAAATAGTACAGGAAAAATAGTAAAAATAGCGGAAATGATTGGGTATAGGCTGAAAATTGGCACAGAGCTTCCTTTTAGGGTTCTCAATAAGGGGTTATAAAGTCTACCGATTTTCTACCCCAGGAGGCTCATTTTTTAGGGGGTTTTAGGGTCAATATATCAGTTTTTTGCAAATTCATCTGAAACCGTAAGTCCTATAATAAAATAATGTTCACAAAGTTTGTAGATCATGCGATTCTCTACTAAAAAAGTTATTATACATTTTCCCGTACGAATTGCCATTCAAGAGATATCACCGTTTTAAAGATTTAAAATACTCATATGCACTCATTCACGACTTGTATAGGTTATCAGACGTTCAAGTTGGACTACGTTGTTAATTTTTTTAGGGATGATTCCTGGATGTATTTGGAGAAAATATTGTTCTAGAGAGGGGGCTAACTAGGTGTTTACGAAAAAAAGTGTATTTTGTTTTAATTTATTTAGAGTTGAATAACTAGTTTACTAATTATCGTAATGCAATATACTTAGACTCATCTTTTAGGTGAATGCGTATTCTTTTATTTGATATAAATAACAGAAACTTGAGTGACTGCATTTAGAACATTATGTAGGTTGGCAGCATGAGCAAAATGCTAAAAAACGAATAAAATTGTGATTTTGTATTATAACCCCTTATTGAGAACCCTAATTTTTTTTTTATGTGACACACTAGAGACTTAGGGAAGGCCCCTTTGTACTGTCGACCATGTATTTATTTTGAAATGTCGAACAGCAGCTCTAGTCGGAAGATAGAGAGAGAAGTGAAGGAAAGAACTGTCACAACCTAGCTGCGGTATTTTTATTTTTTTTTTTTATTTTCACCTACTCCCAACCATTTGCGACTCTGACATCGGGGTATCGAGAACAACTCGCTGGAGTGTTATGCCTCCTGAAACGAGTTGAATCTTATCAACCAACCGATGACATGCGCTTGGTGGATCGGGGAACCACTAGTGAAGGCTATGACAGGAGGAATCAGGAATGCAAAGAGGGAAGAAGAAAGAAGGAAAGTTATGTAGGTGGGAAATTGGGAAAGGCTAGGACCGTGGCACCGCCGGGAATCGAACCCGGGACCTCTGGGATAGTAGTAAGGCGCCTTACCCCTAGACTACCGAGGTCCACAATGGAAGCTCTGCGCCAATTTTCAGCCTGTACCCAATCATTTCTGCTATTTTCGGCTTAATTTAACTGTACTAAAAGCCTTCTATATTTACAAATCACAAAATTATTATACCAAATTCACTTCAAACTGAGCAGCATGAAAAGCTTGCAGTGGACGACCCCTGTAGCGTGTAGCCGCATATCTCAAAGCCGCTTGTAGCCGCCTGTAGCCGCTCATGTCGCCGAAGCGCGTAGCCGCTCGAATACGCTTCCAGTGGACGACCAGCCTTATGATAAACTGATACCGGGAACAGTGTTGCCACTTTGGATACGTTCGTAACATTTTGGATACTGTTTAATAGAAAAAAATCATATGGATACGATGATACGTTTTCCCGAAAAAGGATACTTTCATGCTTATCGTAATTTTATTTTCACATTTAAAAATCTATATCTATTACCTTGTCTAATCAGTAGAATTAATTTCTAATGGCTGCTACATATTTTCTCAAAGCTGTGAAGCACTTTTCATTATGAGTTGTGATTAATGAGCTGCTCTAGGTTGAGCTACGTTGAGGTATCTCAACAAAATGTGTCTCAGGAGCTTACTTTAAAGGGGCCCACACACTTTCAGTTTAACTGCGCAATTTATCACGTGTGACGTCATGCCTGAGCTATAAAATGTGAACTGTGCAGTTTTGAACTAATTTCACTCAGATCTGTTAGATGTATTCAAATCAACAAAACTGACGATACTGAGCAAAATAACCGTACAACGAACTGACGGCTATGATGTTTTAGTGTTTTCATGTTCATGTGGGGTTTTAAAAGTGAAAAACGGTTAATTTACTTGTTGTTTGCGCATCGTATCGTATTGTAGTGCTGTGAAATTAGCGCGATGGATAAGTAGTTTCTTAATAATTACGAGTTACGGCACCTTTAACTAATTTTCTATTTCCATATTTAGATTTGTTGCTGGAAAAAGAAAAAAATGCAACGAAATACACTCAACTAACAGAAAATGCGGAGTTAGATCATTCTAATTTAGAGACCGAAGACAATATTTGTGTATACATTTGATATTGCGAAGCATTCCTATGTTGGTACGCGGATGACGTTGTTATCATTACAAAAGGAAAATTTCCTCAAACCTTCTGTATTGTAATGGATACGACAAATTTAAATTTTCAAATTCAAATTTTCTGTATTGTAATGGATACGACAAAGCGCTGAGAGAGTGGCAACACTGACCGGGTATACCTCACTTCACTATCGCTGGATTATTTTGTAGTGACCGCGTAAAGTTTAATTACCAAACTTTACGCAATGTCACACAACAACTTCCGGCACGATCAAAACGATCAGTCGGAACACTCCATCGATCACCGAACTCAAAGTTCAGTGATCTTGCCGTTTCGTTCCATTCCCAACATGTCTATCGAGATAGCCAATTTCCGGCATCTCCGTTTTCTATCACACACTGTCCGAAGGTTCCTCTATAGCGAAACTTAAGGTCCCGCCGCGCTCCAAAATAAAACATTAATACCTTAATTAATATATACATATATATCGATATATATATCTACGTAATATCAAGTAGTGATAAGACTTTATTATAAGCATTATAATAACCCTATTAATTTAATAAAGTGTTTTAACAATAAACCATAAGAGTATTATTTCATAATACCGCATGGTGAACAAACAACATTGGTGATCCCGTACGCAAAAACACGCCGGAGAAGTGCTGTTAAAGAAAAACGCCACGATTAATAGAAGCGTATTACAATTACAGTGTTATAATTCGATGTGATTAATATTTTCTGAAAATTTATTTAGCGAAGCAAGCCAAAGTTTTTGTGGTGTTTAAAAAAAATATAATAATAATAATTTGGGAATCTTATATAAATATACATATATAAACCAAAGTGTTTTTCAAGTTTCAAAACAAAACAAATATATACAGGGTGTTCCAGACCACCCGTCCAGGTTGATTATTCTGAAGAGTTTCAAAAAAAAGTCTGAACAAAAAAACACGTATTCAATATTTTTTGAAACTCTATCCAACCATACCAAAAACACCCCCCACCCCCTACCCTTTGTTAAGGGTAGGGGGTGCAACTTTAAAAAATCAAATGGTAACCCTTAATTTTTTTTGCAGATTTGGATTTGTCGGAAAAAAAGACAAACATTTTGTTTGAGACATTTTTTTCGATTTGTGTTAGATGGCGCTGCAATCGACCAAAAACCGTTCCTAATTTACATAAGTAAAAATGAATTTCTATTTTGTTATTTTAATTTTTTTTTAAATTTACTACAGAAAAAACTTCAAAATCATAATAAAATAGAAAAAACAAAACAGAAATAAATTTTTTCTGTAGTAAATTTAAAAAAAATTAAAATAACAAAATAGAAATTCATTTTTACTTATGTAAATTAGGAGCGGTTTTTGGTCGATTGCAGCGCTATCTAACGCAAATCGAAAAAAATGTCTCAAACAAAATGTTTGTCTTTTTTTCCGACAAATCCAAATCTGCAAAAAAATTAAGGGTTACCATTTGATTTTTTAAAGTTGCACCCCCTACCCCCAACAAAAGGTAGGGGGTGGGGGGTGTTTTTGGTATGGTTGGATAGAGTTTCAAAAAATATTGAATACGTGTTTTTTTGTTCAGACTTTTTTTTGAAACTCTTCAGAATAATCAACCTGGACGGGTGGTCTGGAACACCCTGTATATATATGTATATACATTTTGGAAAAGAAATAAAAGTACATAAAAAACTATACAAAAAAAAAATCAATAACAAGGCAGAATCGCAAATCAGGAACTATATTTGTAATATTTAACAGAAATAAAAATTTTTTTTTAGACAAGCAACACACGAAAACATAAATTTTCATAAATTAATGGCTACTCCATATAGCCAAAAGAATATTTTCTCTCAAAGCGTATTCCGTTTAACAACAGGCCAACGGTAAAAAAACCAGCACAAAAGACGATAACAAAACAATTGCGGAAGACACTTTTCATGACAGGAGCAACAGATAATTTAAAACTATATAAAATTCGAATAAAATAACCAAATTTTATATTAATAATATTAATATTAAAGTTAATTAACACATAATTTTATATACATATTTACATACACAATTAACATAATTTTAACATATATACATACATAATGTTCACACGAACATGAACATAATTCAAATACAACATAATAAATAAAATCACAAAATGAAATACAAAAAAAAGCGAAGAACAAAAATAGTCAAATGAAGTACAAAAAAAACAAGACCTTGACATTGGCACCACACGCTGCAATAATGCACAATAGTCAACGGCACTTACCAGTTTGGAAATTGCGGGAGGCTGTTGTTGGCTTGAAAATTGCAAACAGCATCAGTCTTTTTTGACAGCGTGCGTGAATCGGAGTGAATATTATAAGTGAAGTAAAAATACTTGGTGCTGTGTCCAGTGGAAGAAAAAAGGGAATCCAGCAGAAGGATTAATTTAACTTATTAATTATATACAAATTAACCTGTTTTAGAGTTAATATTTTCAAGGTGGGTGAATGAGTGCATCCAAATGACCTTTGGTTGAAAGGATCACTCGCATGCCAACCTTTTTGCATACTTACATACTATAAACTATACATTAACACATGATTAAATTTCGGTTTTTTAAGTTGAATGGTATCATTGCTGTGTGTGCTTCGTTATTTTTAATTGAATAAATATTGAATTTGAATTTAATTTAAAGAATTTTTTTTGTTTTATTTGAAATAAATTTGGTGGTGAAATCGAATGAAATCTGCAACATAATTCAATTCATACACATTTTTTGGTCCTTCGAGCCGGATATTCATTTGATCATCATTAAATTGTTTTAAATAAAAATAATATTCTGAACTTAAAATGGCTCCTAAAATGGAACATTTGCTAATCGCGCAAGAATTAGCTGCAGAAAAACTGTTGAAGTCAATTAGAACGGGAAAAAATATCGGTACGGATAAAAGAACCGCTGGTTTCATTCAAAATATGAGTGAACAAATAAAAAGGGCTTGGGATGAGTTTGATGAACGAGATACCCAAATGAGGGAATTAATAATAACCTCTAAAAAACCTTCAGATGACGCGTATTTTACTGAGGATAAATATTCTATAGTTCATGTTAGTGTGTTAGAATATCTTGGAGAATTAATGGACGGTATGCTGTCAAGTACACTGCAGCAGGATACATCCATGCCAATCCCTGGGACTACTATTTTGCACACAACCAACTCAAGAACTCCGTTACCTAAAATACATCTTCCGAAGTTTGATGGCAACTATAATGATTGGCGTTCATTTCATGATTATTTTATGTCACTGGTCCATAACAATGTGCAATTGCAGCCGATACATAAATTACATTACCTAAAGGAATGTTTAACGGGCGAGGCAGCTAGTCTTCTGAAAAACATTCCAATTACGGAAAGTAATTATGGTCCAGCTTGGGAACGGTTAAAAGCCAGATATGAAAACAAACGGTTACTCATAAATACACAATTAAAGGGGCTCACTGATCAACCAAAAATGAGCATTGAAAGCAGCAATGGATTGAAAACATTATTAGATACAACTGAAGGCTGTTTACAGCAATTAGAAATGTTAGGGGAAAATGTTTCGTCTTGGGATACTATTATTATATTTTTATTAGTTCAAAAACTACCGTTGCAAACAGTTAAATTATGGGAAGAGGAATTACAGGATAGTCAAAATAGTCCTGACATGAAAAAATTTAAAAAATTTATTCAATCTAGATATAAGGTTTTAGAGTCAATCGCGCATACAACAGGTCATTGTTCAAGAGCACCAAGTAAAGAGGCCGCGTCAAAAAAGATCACACATTCGTATTATATCGCAAGCAATGCTAAATGTCCAGCTTGTGACAATAAGCACTACGTAGGAAAATGTTCTAAATTTTTGAGAATGAATGCATTTGAACGTCGGGGACTTATTAAGGCATCAGGAAGGTGTTTTAATTGTTTTTCTAGTAAACATACGTATGAAAGTTGTAAACAAACGTGTTCTAAATGCCACAAGTCTCATCACACTTTACTACATATACCAGAAGGCTCAACAGATTCAAAGGCAAATGCAAACACTGAACCAAGGAAGGAGCGTGTTTGTCCTACATCAAATGTGGAACAGGTTAACCACCCGATACGTGTAGGAGTCAATGAGAATCAACCATATCAGGATGAACGAAACATTACTGATCAAATCAACAGCTTTTTAGCAACCAAGAGTTGCAATGGTCTACTATCTACAGCCTTAGTCAAGGTTTTAGCTTATGATGGTCAATTAATAACCCTGAGATGCTTAATAGATCCAGGGTCGCAATCTTCATTTATTACAGAGCAGGTCTGTAAGAGATTGCAACTAAAGACATGCCACACATCAGTAGTGGTCAAGGGGGCGAACGGTAGCGAGATGGCGCATACTAGAAGGCAGGTAAATTTGGCACTATACTCACAATTTGATGAGCAACTAATATTGACTGCTGATATGCTGGTTTTGAAGCAAATTACTGATTTGCTGCCAGCCACCTCCTTAATAAATCGAAACTGGGGTCATCTTACTGGTTTGCAATTGGCAGATCCTACATACTGGAAGGCTGGGCCAGTCCACATGCTACTTGGCGTCGATATTTATGCTACTATAGTTCAGGACGGCATTAAACGAGGTCAGGAAACGGAGCCAATTGCGATCAATACCAAACTTGGATGGTTAATTTTGGGGAACAATTGCAAGTCTGCTACTGCTGAGACTTCATCATTTACAATAGTAACAGAAAAGGAGGAGGATTTAGATATTCAACTTAGAAGATTTTGGGAACAAGAAGAGATCCTCACCAAACAAATATTGACCACCGAAGAAAGGGAATGTGAAAATATATATACAAATACTTGTGAACGTCTTAAAAATGGGCAATATCAAGTGAAACTGCCATTTGTCGCAGGGAATACTCCAGATTTAGGAGAATCTAGGAACTTAGCGGCACAACGATTACGCGGTCTCCAAAGAAGGTTTGAAAGGAGCCCTACACTAAAGGAGGAGTACACTAAATGTCTGGAAGAATACATCGATCTTCAACATATGGAAAGGGTACACCAGCCAATCCAAGGAAATCCACACTATTACATACCGCACCATGCGGTTTTCAAGGAAAGTACTACAACTAAATTGAGGATCGTATTTGATGCGTCTGCTCGTAGTAGTAATGGCAAATCGCTAAATCAGCAATTACTAGTAGGTCCAACGTTACAGCCCAAATTATTTGCAACTGTCCTTAAGTGGAGGAAACATAAAATTGCCATCACAGCCGACATAGAAAAAATGTATAGGATGATTTTGGTACATCCAGACCACCGTACATATCAACGGATTCTGTGGCAACATGAAAATACAAATGAGCTTCAAGACTATCAATTAAAGACAGTAACTTTCGGCACTACATCGGCGCCATATTTAGCAGTACGAACTTTGCAACAGCTAGCTGAAGACAGTAAATCAAAATGGCCCGAAGCAGCTAAGGTTGCACTTACCGATTTTTACGTCGACGATGTCTTGACTGGCTCTGACTCAATCGTTGAAGCTAAAATATTAAGAAACCAATTAATTAGCATGTTAAAGTCAGGAGGCTTTAATCTACGTAAATGGGCAAGCAATAATAAGGATTTGTTAATCGACTTGCCAATAGATCAACTGGAATTGAAGCCCTCGCTCGACATGATGGAAAATGAAACAATAAAAACTGTGGGTTTAAAGTGGCATCCAGAATTCGATTACTTTTCGTTTGCAATCACAAAACCATTCCAATCTGCAGCAAATACTAAACGAACCATGTTGTCTGCAATAGCATCGTTATTTGATCCCTTGGGATGGTTAGCGCCCATAACAATAGTAGCTAAGGTATTAATACAAACACTATGGATGTCAAATATGGCATGGGATGCAATTGTAAGCGAGCCCATTCAACGACAATGGGAGGCCTTTAAAACCTCTGTATCAAATTTGACGAACATACAAATTCCTAGATGGGTTGGATGGTCATGTCATGTTACAAGCATGCAACTTCATGGATTCAGCGACTCATCAGTGAGAGCCTATGCCGCGGCAGTGTATCTACGTGTTCAGCACAAAAATGGAGAAGTAACTTGTCACCTGCTTACAGCCAAAACAAAGGTTGCTCCAATTAAACCAATAACATTGCCAAGACTGGAGTTGAATGGAGCAGTACTTCTAACTCGATTAATGACGACCGTGCTGAAAGATATGCAACTAACTGGAATACCATTATTTGCTTGGACTGACTCGATGATTACCTTACAGTGGATTCAAGATCATGCAACCCGTTGGAAGACCTTTGTGGCAAACAGGGTGTCTGAAATCCAAGATGCAGTTCCGCCAAGTTGTTGGCATCATGTTAGCAGCATCCATAATCCGGCAGATGTAGCTTCCCGCGGATGCACTGCAGACAACTTAAAACAAAATAGCTTATGGTGGCATGGCCCAGCATGGTTAAGTCAGGAATCTGAAAAATGGCCGAAATTAACAACCACACTCAATCCAACGAACTTAGAGGCTAAGAGGGAGGCCATGCATGTCTGTTTGACGAAAGTGGATGACGACTTTTTGCAAAAATTTTCATCGTTCCACAAGTTAATTCGCGTTACTGCCATGATTCTACGATTCGCTAACAATGTTAGGAAAACTAACCCCAGGAGAACTGGTTGGCTTTCTACTGCAGAGCTGCAAGAAGCAAAGTATACAATTTGCCGGCTGGTACAGAAATTGGAATTCTCTCAAGAATACACTCATCTAACCAGAAAACAACCCATCCCATCAAAAAGCAAATTATTAAACTTAAATCCACATCTAAGCTCAGATGGATTGATACGTGTAGGTGGACGATTAGTCAATGCAAATCTTCCATACTCGAATAAATTCCCAATTATTTTACCTCGTGATCATCATGTAAGCCAGCTAATAGTGGACAAATTTCACACAGAAACCCTACATGGCGGACCCACACTGACATTAAATGCTACTCGCAATGAATATTGGATTCTCAACGCAAAGGGGTTAATCACAAAACGAATTCATCAATGTGTAATATGTGCGCGCCATCGAAAATCAACATATAATCAACTTATGGGAAACCTTCCATCGGCGCGAGTCAATATAAGTAAACCTTTCACTCATGTTGGATTGGATTATGCCGGCCCTATTATGATCAAAACATCTCCTCACAAATGTACTCGTAAGTACAAGGGATACATATGTGTGTTCGTCTGCATGGCAACCAGGGCTATGCACTTAGAAGCGGTCTCTGACTTGACAAGTGCTGCATTCATTTCAGCCATTAAAAGATTCATATCGAGAAGAGGTCGCTGTACTGACATATATTCGGACTGTGGAACCAACTTTATTGGAGGAAGAAACCAACTAAACAACGATCTGGCAAGCGCTATTAAACAATATTCCAACGAAGTTGGCGAGCAGCTCGCACTAAAGGGCATAAACTGGCATTTCAATCCGCCGGCATCTCCTCATTTCGGAGGTCTATGGGAAGCCGGCGTGAAATCAGTGAAACACCATCTTAAAAGAATTTTAGGGGAAACGTCTTGCACTTATGAGGAATTAGCTACTCTGCTGGCTCAAATAGAGGCCTGTTTAAATTCCCGTCCACTTTGTTCACTTGGCAATAACGTTGAAGATTTAGAAGTTTTAACTCCAGCTCATTTTTTAATCGGCCAAGCTTTATCTGCAATTCCGGAGCCGGAACACAGGGACGTGCTTCCGTCAAATCGCTGGAGATATACCCAACAGTTAATACAAACCTTCTGGAAACAGTGGAAACGAGGATATCTACACCAATTGCAAGAGAGATCTAAATGGAAAAAACCACAAGTTAATTTAACTATTAATGATGTTGTTCTGATCAAGGACGAAAACACTCCTCCAACACATTGGCCTCTGGGAGTAATTATAGAAGCATATCCAGGAAAGGACGGGCTTATACGAGTTGTTAAAATACGTACAAAGAACAACACCCTAGTGAGGCCTATCACTAAGGTCTGTCGTCTCCCTGTAGAGACACCCCCAAAGGGAGATTCAAACTAGAAAGCAAATTCTCTGTTATAATTGTGCCGTCATGTTGTAATGTCCTCCTCTCTGTCATGTTGTGTGCTCCCAATTATCCCCGTATACTAATCCCAACTCATTACAGATGGATCAAGGTGACGATGTCTTAAACATCTTCGAAGATATCTTCTTCGAACCATGGAACGAACCGTTATCAGAAGATTGTAGTCAGCTTGGCCGCAACTCCTGTGCTGAGCAACATCCAAGCAACAGTGGGATAGTTAAGAATCAGCCTACCAATAATACGAGAACCCACGTACTTCCAAAGGGCTTAGAGTTTCCAATAACGATCAACAACGCGAAGAAATGCTCCATCGAGTTTCTGCGTCCTTCAACTACCCTTCAAGAAATAAGAATGAGGTCGGAAAATGACGTGCAAAGCTTCATAACAAGGGAAGGAGAAACCATATATATCCCTAAGAAGGTCATTCAACGTTTGGACTTTGAAAAAATAAAAAACTCGAAAAGGGATTTTACAGTCAATCTCCCAGACAAATTTCAAGTCCGCCTAAAGGTCAAGAAAGATGGAAGAGTGGTTTTCCATCATCATCATAAGAGGGGCATTAAAAAGGTATTTCAACGAATTTGAACGTGTTCGTTCAACGGCGGGAGAATGTTCACACGAACATGAACATAATTCAAATACAACATAATAAATAAAATCACAAAATGAAATACAAAAAAAAGCGAAGAACAAAAATAGTCAAATGAAGTACAAAAAAAACAAGACCTTGACATTGGCACCACACGCTGCAATAATGCACAATAGTCAACGGCACTTACCAGTTTGGAAATTGCGGGAGGCTGTTGTTGGCTTGAAAATTGCAAACAGCATCAGTCTTTTTTGACAGCGTGCGTGAATCGGAGTGAATATTATAAGTGAAGTAAAAATACTTGGTGCTGTGTCCAGTGGAAGAAAAAAGGGAATCCAGCAGAAGGATTAATTTAACTTATTAATTATATACAAATTAACCTGTTTTAGAGTTAATATTTTCAAGGTGGGTGAATGAGTGCATCCAAATGACCTTTGGTTGAAAGGATCACTCGCATGCCAACCTTTTTGCATACTTACATACTATAAACTATACATTAACACATGATTAAATTTCGGTTTTTTAAGTTGAATGGTATCATTGCTGTGTGTGCTTCGTTATTTTTAATTGAATAAATATTGAATTTGAATTTAATTTAAAGAATTTTTTTTGTTTTATTTGAAATAAATTTGGTGGTGAAATCGAATGAAATCTGCAACATAATTCAATTCATACACACATAATTAACATAAATTTTGCATATATACATACATAATTAATATAATTTTCGCATATATACATACATAATTAACATAATTTTTGCATATATACATACATACATAATTAACATAATTTTTACATATATACATACATAATTAACAATTTTTTTTTACATATACATATACATACATAATTAACATAATTTTTAACTATATATGTACATACATAATTAGCATAATTTTTACATATTGCACATACATTCAATTTTTCAAACATTTTTTTTTTAAAAAAACTCTACGAAAGAAAGGAAGTTTTAGTGTGCGATTAATATCGAGGTGCAATTGATAACTCGTAACTTATATACATATATATATATCTATATACATATATTTTTTTTTATTCTTATTGTCGCACCGGCAAAGGAATCAGGTGTCTTAAGGCATTTCCATTTTTTCCACTTTAAGATAGTATAATTACTACCAGAATTAAAACTACTTATATTGTTCCATTTTTGAATTCGTTGATAATTCTTCTAATTTGATTTTATTCACCTTCCACGATATTCTTAAAATAATTCCAATATGTCAAGGACCGAGGGTTCATCCATGGAACAAGACAATCACATGGAAGGACCGGAAGTAGAGGAACCAAAGCCCGGAACTTCGGGGGTCGCCGGCATCAAAGTGTCGAAACTAGACATCCCCAAGTTCTGGACACACCAGCCCGCCTCCTGGTTTTACCAGGCGGAAATTATGTTCAGGATGGCGGGCTATAAATCGGACAGTAGCAGGGTCTACAATGTTATGGCCACATTACCGGAAGAAGCGGTAACGGCGATGCGGCTTAGCACTGTAGACCATGCTAACTCCACCTATGAGGAGCTGAAACAACATCTGCTCGAGAAATACGGTACTTCAGAGAAGCACCGACTCGAGCAGCTGCTTTCAATGCAAGAGCCTGGAGATCGGAAACCTTCCGAGTTCCTCCAGGCTCTAAAGGCACTAGCTGGCGGATCAGCAGCGGTCAATGATGACCTAATTCGGAACCTGTGGGAGCGGAGGCTTCCACAGGTCATCCAAGTTTCATTGGCCACCTCGGCCGACCAAACGCTAGCCGGACTGGCTGCCACGGCGGATAAAGTATGGGAGGTGCTTCCACACGGAGGCTCCTCATACGCGTCCGCCGTCCGCGCAACTCCGGCTAGCACAGAGCCAACGTTGGTGTCACTACAACGTGACATCAACAAATTAACGTCTCGCCTAGATCAGCTGATCAGCCGGCGGAGCCGAACACCTGCCAAACAGCAGGGCGGCCCTCGTCAGCCCTCGGCCAATCGGCCAACAGAGACAAATAAACTGAGAGGTAGTTTGTGCTACTTCCATTACCGCTATGGTAAGGAAGCACGCACATGTAAGGCCCCCTGCAGTTTCAGTGGTGGTGGCGCCAAGTCGGCGAAGAAACCACACACCACCACTAAAAAAAACTAAAGGGGCTGGGGATCGAAATGAGCGAGCATATAACCGGCCGCTCATATCGTTTATTCGTCAGAGACACCAACAATCGGATGGACTTTCTGATTGATTCGGGCTCTGACGTTTCAATTGTTCCCGCCAAGGCGTTCCCGGCCCATAACGGTAGCCCGAACGTCCTTCTGTACGCGGCCAACGGATCACTGATCCGAACTTTCGGCACTAAGTTGCTCGAACTTGAACTCGGCTTACGCCGACGATATGTTTACAACTTTATTATAGCCGACACCACTAAAGCCATTATCGGGGCGGACTTCTTAACGAAGTTCAAATTGTCCGTCGATTTTGAATATCGGCATTTAGTCGACAAGCGCACGAAGTTTCGCATTAACGTGTGCGCTACCGTCGACTACAACCCCGAAACATTTCCATGCCGAGTTATTGGCATATACAAAGAGCTATTAACGAAGTACGCTTCGTTAACAAAACCGCCCAATTTTAACCTTCCGGTTAAACACAATGTGCAACACCACATTGTAACCAAAGGGCAATTACCTTTTGTCACCGCTCGGCGACTCCATCCGGAGAAACTGAAGGTGGCAAAATTAGAATTCGACCATATGGTCCAATTGGGGATTTGTCGACCTTCGTCGTCCCCCGCAACATCTCCGCTTCATCTGGTTCCTAAACGGGACTCTCATGATTGGAGGCCATGCGGCGACTACCGTCGCCTTAATGCTGTCACTGTGCCAGATAGATATCCGATCCCGCATATACAGAACTTCTCCGTGAATCTTCACGGCTGCACAATTTTTTCGAAGGTTGACTTGGTACGTGCATATCATCACATACCAATCGCCCCAGAAGACGTGCATAAGACTGCACTCATTACGCCATTCGGCCTATATGAGTTTACACGTATGCCATTCGGCTTACGAAATGCAGCCCAAACCTTTCAAAGGTTCATAAATGAAGTTACGAGAGATCTCGACTTCGTTTATGTATACTTGGACGATATACTTATCGCCAGTAAAACCGAGGATGAACACATCGTTCACCTTGAAGAGCTCTTTAAACGCCTCGATAGCTTCGGTTTAACCATCAAGCTAGAGAAATGCGTTTTTGGTGCAACAGAGATTAAGTTTCTAAGCCACCGCATCACAAAGGATGGAATACTTCCATCCCCCGATCGGGTTCAGGCTATCGTTGATCTCGCACCTCCAACTTCTGTCAAATCGATCCAGAAGTTTTTGGGAATGGTGAATTTCTATCACCGATTTATCCCAAAATTGGCTGAACAGTTGGTGCCGATAAACGAGCATTTGAGAGACCTTCTCAACCGCTCACGTGCCAATAAAGTTTTTGACTGGCCAGCAGAATGTCAGGCGGCATTCCTCAAGGTGAAAACCTCGATGGCTGAAGCAACTCTGCTGAACCATCCAATCGAGGATGCAAAATACAGTCTTACGACTGACGCCTCTGATTATGCAATCGGAGGCGTTTTGGAACAATTCAACGGTCATCGGTGGCAACCTCTAGCTTTTTATTCCAAAAAGCTGTCACCAACCGAACGGAAGTACTCTGCATTCGATCGCGAACTCCTCGCAATCTATGCAGCGATCAAACACTTCCGTTATTTCGTTGAAGGACGCAATTTCGTGGTCTATACTGATCACAAACCACTGGTTCGCGCCCTTCACACAAAGACCGAACGATCCCCTCGTCAGACCAGACATTTGGGTCTAATCTCTCAGTTTACCACAGACATCAGACATGTGTCTGGTAAACAAAACGTTGTCGCTGACTACTTGTCGCGCTCACTAGCAACCGACAACGTCGACTCGGTCACCTTCGACCTGCCTACACTAGCTCAGGCTCAACAAAGTGACACAGAGTTGAAGTCTCTACAAGAGCACCCCAGCAACGGCTCACGGGTAAAACTAGTTCTCACACCAATACCATTCACCGCCCATCAGGTGTGGTGTGAAACTAGTATAGGCATTCCTAGGCCTTACATACCCATTTCCTTACGGAGACTAGCGTTCAACTCTGAACATAGTCTCTCTCATCCTGGTATTCGCGCTACAAGACGAGCCGTTACCAAGAAATACTTCTGGCCATCGATCAATAAAGACTGCAATGAGTGGTCTCGATCATGCCTAGGTTGCCAAAAGTCCAAAGTTTCTCGGCATACCAAATCTCCATTGGAAGCTTTCAAACTTCCAAATAATAGATTTGACCATATCCATATGGATATAGTGGGACCCCTACCCCCATCTCGTGGATACTCTTATATCTTAACGATAGTCGATAGATTCACGCGATGGCCCGAAGCATACCCAATTCGGGATATCTCAGCTTCAACAGTGGCAAGAAAATTCGTCACTGAATTTGTCCCACGATTCGGCGTACCTCTTGAGATCACAACCGATCAAGGTACGCAGTTCGAATCGAAACTGTTCAATGAAGTTGCCAAATTACTCGGCACTCATCGAATTCGGACTACCGCCTACCACCCGCAAGCAAACGGGATGGTTGAACGGTTCCACGGGCAACTAAAAGCAGCCTTAATGGCAAGGGACAACACTACTCATTGGAGTGAAGACTTGCCCTTTGTCATGTTAGGCATACGCACGGCAATTAAGACCGACTTACAATGCTCACCAGCCGAGCTCGTATACGGTCAGAATCTGAGACTTCCCAATTCGATTTCTATCCCAACGGATGAGAACCCAATTGAAGAATCAGAATTCCTCTCTCGCCTTCGTTCTCACATGCAGAACATTAAGGCAATACATCCTCGGCAGCCCGTCCAAAAGGATGTCTACGTGCCAGAAGCCCTGGAGAACGCCGACTACGTTTTCATACGAGTCGACAGAGTTCGAAAACCTTTCGAACCTCCATACGAAGGCCCATATGAAGTAATCAAACGATTACGAAAACACTTCGTCGTCAAATTGAACGGTACAACCAAGTCGATATCCATCGACAGGCTAAAGCCAGCCTTCGGCTGTGACCGCGACAACGAAGCTAAGCCGTCTAAAGCAGTAACATTCCGTTAACGCTACGCTGGGGGGGGGAGTATGTAGTGACCGCGTAAAGTTTAATTACCAAACTTTACGCAATGTCACACAACAACTTCCGGCACGATCAAAACGATCAGTCGGAACACTCCATCGATCACCGAACTCAAAGTTCAGTGATCTTGCCGTTTCGTTCCATCCCCAACATGTCTATCGAGATAGCCAATTTCCGGCATCTCCGTTTTCTATCACACACTGTCCGAAGGTTCCTCTATAGCGAAACTTAAGGTCCCGCCGCGCTCCAAAATAAAACATTAATACCTTAATTAATATATACATATATATCGATATATATATCTACGTAATATCAAGTAGTGATAAGACTTTATTATAAGCATTATAATAACCCTATTAATTTAATAAAGTGTTTTAACAATAAACCATAAGAGTATTATTTCATAATACCGCATGGTGAACAAACAACAATTTTTTTTCCACTCCACCACTCCCCCTGTTCCTTATAACCCCAAGCCTGTTTGATCCCTTGTACTAGACTTACTGCTAGACATTGAAACATGGCGCTACCAACAGGATGACGGACGAGGTAGTGTGTAAATTTCCTGAGGTTACTATGACTTTTTTGTGATTTATAAATTGTGTTGGCAGAAACGAAAATGAACCCACCCGGCGCAGATGCTTTACTAATTTATTTTGAATAGCATTTAATTCACAAAATACATTGCTGAAGGAATCCTTTCTGCAAAAAAAAAATATTATAAATAATTATATTCCACAATATCATGGATTCTTAACGAAAACAACAGTGAATAGGGGGAAAATACCAGAAATGGAAAACAAGGAAGAAGGCTTCGCATTCTAATCTACGGGACTGTCAAAAAACACCTTAAATCTAATTTATATCCTTTTACCTTTGAGAGATATCTATCCAGTTACACACACACACACCGGGAGACAAGACGCAATTTAACAAGAGGCAAAAGAAAGTGTGTGCCTGTGTATAGGAAAAAAAAACCGAAATAAGTAAGTCTGAAGGAATACAGGACAACAGGGAAAAATATATTTTTTGCTGATGTTTGTGAGCTTGTAATTAAAAAAGTATAAGCAATAAAAGTTACGGCGGGGATTGGTGTGTTTGTGTGCAATGCATGTACGTGTCAGTATCAACATCAGAGATTTTCATAAGAAATCTGACACCGGGAAATAAATTGCAGTACAACTAGGTCATACCTAAAGCGAAAGGAGTCGGCACAAGGATGGTAGGTTGACGAGAGCGCGGACGGTAGCAGTATACTAGATGAAAGCCATATCATTGTGACTTTCGCTTATGCCGTTCTTTTTTCTTCTTCTTCTTTCTAATAAAGAAAACGAGAAATTGTATAGTGGGGTAGGTTCTGCTGGCGGTAGTATTTCTTTTCCTTTGAATGGCTGGCACTAAGATGTTTCTTATAACAATCAACAACAACAACAAAAACAGCAGCAGGCAGAAAGCAAAAGGACGAATCTGTGTGTATTATGATTGTTCTTTATTTTCATGAAACTCTGATGTATGGAGCTCTTATATCAGACCTTCATGCCCCATTTAAGCGCCATGCTCAGCTTTTTCATATTCGTTCTCAATTAATTATTAGCAATCAAATGGTTCTGTGTGTAAAAGGAATGTAACTGTGGAATATGGTGGCTTACATAAGTTTTCGGGGACATATTGAATTTTTCAAAAGCTTATCCTTGATCCTTAGAAAGCATAAAGATTTGCCTGCATTTTATGCTAGTTGTAATATAAAATAAGGTCATACATATACATTCAAGGATATGAAGTGTACATATGATATGATGCTGATGGGAAACTTATGATTCGTGCTACACAGAAATTTGTGCTTAACTAAGTGGAAGAACCACTTGCTTGCGATATTAAGTTAAATCTACAACCTATAGGGTTCAATCATTGTCTCCGAATTTGGGTTTGTCAGGCAATCTGGGTGAGTCAAGCTTACCAAATCACCAATGGAAGCGCTTTAAATAAGAACAAGCAGAAGGCATGTATCCAGGGAAATGGCCCTGGAAAAAGTTTTGGCAAGGTCGTCCGGGAAAAAACTGATCTGAAAAGAGTTCGTTCGGAGTGGAAAACTCCGGACTGTCCGGTACAGAAGAAGACCAAAATCGCTCCACTTACCCAGGTTGTAAGAGCAAAATTTACTTAGTGGGTACGCCAAATTTCTTTTCAAAGTACTTTATGACCTTTCCTTTTCTTTTTAAAACGGCTTGCTATCTTTGCAGGTGTACGGGATACCGTGTTGTGGGGCTATACGGAATACGGCTTTAAAATCGAACGAACGAATTAAAGCACTGAGTTTTCACGGTCAGCTTCACAGCCTATTGTTGGTCTTGGCTTCCGCCAGAATTCACCTCCATTTTGGTCCGTCTTTTCTAGTTTCTAACTCGTAATTGTCTTACGTCTTCATCGATGTCGTCTATAGATCTTTGCTTAGGTCGTTCTGGGAGCCAATTCTGGTTCGGTGCAGTGAAAACGTGAAAAAAAGTTTACACTTGACGTTTTACACACCTTTTTTCACTTTATCACTGCACTCCACCTGAAAAAGCGATTCTCGTTGCATTCGTGCAAACTTAATGCTGAATAAAGGCTGAATTGAATTTTTATACTAGCAAGTGACAGTTTATCAAATCTAGTAGGTACATATCTAAAGTGTAAACTTTTCACGACTTCACTCTAAATTTCCCGGTGTAAAAATTTTTAGATCGTGCAAAGTTTTTGACAGTGGTTTGCACGGTTAAAGAATCGCAAACAAAGGTGTAAACGTGTAAAGTGTTTTCACGTTGTCACTGCACCGAACCAGAATTGCCCCCCTGGTCTCTATTTTCCTGTCTGAATTTTCCCAGCACTATCTTTGCGGCATACCCTTCCGCATCTTGATATGACCAATCCATATTATTATTGTTTATAACATTCTATAGAAAGATCGTCTATACTATATCAATGCTGTCTTGCGCTGTCGGGTTGGATGTTATTCAAACAACCCTTCGCACGATGTTCATATCAAAATGGAATGGGAAATGGAGGAATGGAGCCTTTTAACAGTTGGAATAAATGTGCCAAAGTATCGTATCCGGCGCAGGGTTCAAAGTGGTTGGCGCTGGTACGAGACCACTCCCTGTCTTCTTGGTATGACCGGAAAATCTTTGCTGCTCCTGAAGGTAAACTGTCAGTGAATGTACAAGTGGGTGATAGTGAGGCAATGTTTGTTTTACTTTTGTACTATTAAGATACATGTCGCTTGTATCTCAAATCTTTCAACCTAATCTCATATCCTTTCCCATACAGAACCATGAGAAACACGTTTCCTGCTTTGCCTACCTTGCATGGGGGTCTCTGAAAACATCAATGACTCGTTGTAAGCCATCGTAACTCTGCAGGACTTTCAGAAATTTCGCCTGAAATGATGCAAAAATGGTGTCACAATTACTCATGTAGTGCAGGAATAATATATGGTCTGAAAGGGTTTCGCCCAGCAGCAATATGGAGATTCTAGGCGTTTTGAAACACCTTCAATTTTCCTGGCTTCAAAAAGAAGACAGTCTTTATATCAGGGCTACACATGCCAATCAAAATCCCCAAAAAGGACGATATCTTCCCCTACCAATGTTCCAGATTCCTTTGACTAGGCCAAAATAGCTTCGCTTCGTTTGAATTTTACAACCTGAAAATCATCACAAACAATGCGCTGTATACCTTTCGAGCCCAACCTGATCCTCTCAGCTACAACACCTGGAGGCCCCGGTAATCTAGGGGTAAGGCGCCTGACTATCATCCCACAGGTCCCGGGTTCGAATCCCGGCCAGCCCCCCGGCCTTCGTCTTTTTCACTTTCCCACCTACGTAGCTTTCGTTCTTTCTTCTTCCCTTTTTACATTCCTGATTTCTTCTGTCATAGCCTTCCTTAGCCCTTCGCCGCTCCACCAAAAGCGCATGTCATCGGTTGGTTGATGAGATTCAACTCGTTTCAGGAGGCATAAGGCTCCAGCGAGTTGTTTCTCGATGCCCCGATGTCAAAGACGCGATTGTATTGGTTAGGAGTAGGTGGACTAAAAATATCGCGGGTAGGTTGTGGCAGTTCCTTCCTCCGCGATTAGAGCTGCGCTGTTCGACATTGCACTCTCTTCAAAGAAAATAGATTGTCGGCACTATAAAGGGCCTTTCCTGAGACTCTAGTCTTTCACATAATAAAACTAGTGGGATGTTGTTCCTAGAGACTAGCCACTAATTACGCTTTTTCATGGTACTCTTTCTGTTGAATAACACTTCGACTTCGACCATAAAAAATCAATAAAATTATATTTTTTCACTTTTAATTAAGTATATGTTTATGTTCTCCTGAGCATCATTATTAAATAATATAATTTAGTGATATATTCAAAACATATTCCACCGAAGTAAATAAAAATTATATTTCACCATTACGCGGCCGAGGATTGAACTTGGTTCCCCGGGATAGGATTCCAGCGCCTTACCTCTAGGCTACAGATATATGGACTTTATTAGAAATCTCTTTTTTGCTGTTAAATATACTTCCGGTTGAAATTTCCAGACCATTTTCTCAGTTTTAGGTCTTTTGACCAATAGCTACAATTTGAGATATGGCCCAAGTCTGTAGCGACAGTACTTTCAGAGATGAAAGAAGGTCACAGACGGACAGACAGACAGAGGGACAGAGCCTCTGTATAAGCTTTTTTTTTGTTTGAAATAGCTAAAAACTGTACTTAGTGATATTAAGTCAGTGATCTCGGGGAAACCAATTCTGAAGTTGCGAGCGCGACTCCCGAAAAGTGCTCAGTCTCTTAGTACGCATTATGCAGTGCTGTCATCGTTATAAGAGCCTTCCGAGTTATAAGCAAAAACAAAAAACTCGGAAGGTTGATCTCAAAAACTCCCTTCGTTACGCCCCTGGGTCCTTGGCGGAAGTGATACCAGAAATCAAACGCCGATTAATTAACACCTCAGTTTGCCTCAAATTCTTCTTTACCCGAAACTGATATGCCAACCCTCGTGAAACAGTATCTCCGTATCCCTTGTAGCTCCGTTGCATGGTATGCCCGTGCACCCGTATGTGGTGAGTGTGTGCGTTAAGCAAGAGGGCGACTGTTCGTGCCTGTGACGTCGTTAATTGTTGCTGGTTCTTTCCTATTGTTGATTGCAATTTTTATTTTATGATGATGATGTCCGAGGCACAGTTACCCTCTTTTTTACACATACACACATTCTCGTGCTCTCTAACACATGCTAAATATATGCCATCTCAAGGTTATTCAAAATAACACGTGCAAAAAAAATCCCACGTTCAAGTAGGAGACTACCTACTGAAATGATTAATCAAAACACACGGTGACTCGATATGGCTACGACTATCTATACCTTCTATAAATTACAGTACTTTCCAATAGATAAATGGTGCCGTTTTGAATGACTTTATCTAATAGATGGCACTGCTGTATAGATCATTATGGGGACTTGACTCCGTATCTTATCCTCATAGGAATAAATTAGAGAGGAAGGTTATTTATAATACTTTTATTAAGTTGTTAACCCGAAGGCTGTACAAAGAGAACTGATTTCTAATTCTAAAACAATTTATAAATTAAACGTTAAAATACATCAGTGCTTACTTATCCTAAAATTAAATCTAATTTAGTCTAAAGTAAAGTGTTTTAATTTCGTTTGTGTACAGTGGTTTTTGTGTAACATGTTGTTGTGTATGATCGTCTTTCATGTAGATGGCGCTGAACAACCTTTGCAGTTGGGTCGCCACATTACTCCCCTTCCAGTAACACCGTAACTAGTTGTTAGGTGTTGCGAAACGTACCAGATTTCTTTTTGCGGCTGGTCCGTCGTATGTTCTTGGCGTTTGACTAATTATCAGATCATCTTGGAGAGTTGTTTCCTGTAAAATCGCAGGCTTTAGTCGGTCTACTGAGACGTTTGAGTGTTTTCCGTTGACCTCAATGGTATAGTATGCGTCATTATCTCTCTTGATAACGGGATGAGGTCCGGTGTATGGCTGGTCCAATGGTTTCTTCACTCCATCTACTCTTAGGAATACATGTGTACACGTAGCTAAATCCTTATGTATGAAGATTCTTGGCTTGTTATGATGTGCGGTTTGACGTGGGCGTAGCTCTCGCATGTGTTCCCTCAGTTCTATCAGGTTGAAAGTCGTCTTGCATAAAAAATTCGCCAGGTATTCGTAGGGTTGTACCAAATACCAACTCGGCGCTGGAGGTACCGATGTCTTCTTTGAGACAGTTCCTTAATCCTAACATAACTACTGGTAATACTTGTATCCAGTCTTCATTTTGATGACATTTTATCGCGGCTTTGAATGACCGATGCCATCGTTCGATTAACCCATTCGCCTGTGGGTGGTATGCTGTAGTGCGATTCGTCCGACTTCCAATCAGTTTAGCGAAAGCGTCGAAAATCTGCGAGTCGAATTGCGTGCCTCTATCCGTCGTTATGATAGCTGGTGTGCCGTATCTCGAGATCCATGTTTCAAAAAACGCTTCGACCACCGTGGTTGCCGTTATATCCTTGATTGGAGTAGCCTCCGGCCATCGTGTAAAACGATCAATCATCGTTAAGCAGTATTTGTACCCTCTTACTTCCGTCATCGGTCCAACAATGTCGATATGCACATGTTGAAATCGACCATCCGGGACGTCGATGTGTTGTGGTATTCGTTTAGTATGTCGACTAATCTTTGACCTTTGGCATGGTAAACAAGATCGTGACCATCCGTTGATGTCTTTGTTCATTCCTGGCCAAATAAATTTTCTCGCAATAGCTTTTCTCGTAGCTTTGCCGCTGCAATGAGCAGTGTTGTGAACGTTGTCAAAGATCCTCTTTCTAAATGGTTTGGGTAAGTATGGTCGTATCCTATCGGTAGAAACATCGCAGCATACCGTAGTCTCCGTGTTACATAGTTGGAGCTTCTTAAATTTTATTGCACCTGGGTGTTGCAGTAGTTCCTTCAGTTCTTCGTCCTTCTCCTGTTCACTCGCTATGTCTTCCGTAGTGACACAAACTGGTAAGACAATATCGTTAATTCTCGATAAAGTGTCGGCTACTGCATTATCCGTTCCCGAGATGTGTCTAATATCCGTAGTAAACTGTCCTATTAGATCCAATTGTCTTTGCTGTCTCGGTGATGCTTTCGATAATTTTTGGCTAAAAGCATACGTTAACGGTTTATGGTCCGTGAATATCGTTGTATTTCGTCCTTCCACCAAGTGTCTAAAATATTTGATCGCTGAGAATATGGCAAGAAGTTCTCTGTCGTATGCGCTATATCTCGCTTGTGTTTCCGACATCTTTCTTGAGAAAAATCCTAACGGTTGTCGTTTCCCCTCGATGTCTTGTTCCAGTACCGCACCAATCGCGATGTCAGAGGCGTCAGTCGTCAGCTTCAGTGGTGTGTCCTCTGCTGGATGCGCAATGATCGTGGCTTTTGCTAATTCCTCCTTGCACTTTTCGAATGCCGCCTCTGTCTCTGTGTTCCAGTTGATGGGTCTTTTATCCCGTTTCTTCGTTCCCGTGGTAAGAGAATGCAGAGGTGCTTGGATACTTGCTGCACCCTTGATGCATCGTCTGTAGAAATTAAGCATTCCTAAGAATCTCCTTAATTCCTGAACCGTGTTTGGTTTGGGAAAATTCCTTATCGCAAGTACTCGATGTTCGAGTGGTCTAATCCCGTCCTTCGAGACTTCATATCCGAGGTATTCTACCTTTTCCTGTCCCCAATGGCACTTGCTTAATTTGATTATAAGCCCATAATCCTTTAGTCGTTGGATGACTTCTCTTATGTGTTTAATATGTTCATCCCTTGAGCGCGATGCTATTAAAATGTCGTCCACATAGCAAAAACAGAACTCCAATCCTCGTAACGTTGTGTCAATAAACCGTTGAAAAGATTGCGCGGCATTTGTTAGTCCAAATGGCATTACGTTAAATTCGAAGAGTCCAAACGGTGTTATTAACGCCGTCTTCTCTCGGTCTTCAGGTGCCATTGGTATCTGGAAATACGCTCTTTCCAAATCCATCGTTGTAAAGTAGGTACATCCATGCAAACGATGTGAAAAATCTTGTATGTTCGGTACAGGATATTTGTCTGGTAAGGTCATCTTGTTTAATCGTCTATAATCGCCGCATAATCTCCATGTTCCGTCCTTCTTCTTTGTCATCATCATGGGATTTGCGTAAGGGCTGCATGAGGGGCTAACAATACCTTCTTCTATCCATTCGTTGATTTCCTTTCGTGCTGCTTTGCATCTGCCTGGTGATAATCGTCGGGGGCGTTCGTAGCAGGGTGGACCTTTCGTGATTATGTAATGCCTCACGTTGTGCTTCGGCTCCCTGTACTTCCCTCTTCGTGTGACGTCGATATTTTCTTTGACTAGCTTGAGAAATTCATTCTCCTCCCCTACCGTTGTAACTGTTGGCGTCTTGCTTGCTGTCAGCGTGCCAACCGCGGTAAGGTTCGTTATACCGTCTATTAACTTCCGATTCCTCAGATCTGGAAGTAGATGGTACTCGTGTAAGAAATCGGTTCCTACAATCGGCTGGGCTACGTCAGCAATGATGAAGTTCCATGTGAAGATGCGTCTTAATCCGAAATCAACAGTCATTCTCATTTGTCCATAAGTCGATATTTTGGTATTATTTGCAGCATAAAGAAAAAAATCAGGATCGCATTGACAATTTTTGCTAAAATTCTTTGTTAGTATTGAAACGTCAGCTCCCGTATCAATTAAAAATCGCGTGCCAGTCTTTCGGTCTTGCATTAAGAGACGTTTTGAGCTTGATAGCTGACCGACGGACGCCTCGGTACTCGTCGGTTCTCCTAGTTTTCCGAATTCTTCGTCCAAGAACACGGTTGTCGACATTTACGTGCCTTGTTTCCAAACTTTTGGTGGTAAAAACAAGTTTCACTATTCTCTTGTGGTTTTCTCCATGGCGATTTCGATCTACCTCGTGCGTGCATGGCGTTGTCTCTACCACGTGACCTTGACCGGAGATTCCTCACCTCCTTCGACAGAGTTTCAACAGCAAGTCTCAGCTCGCTGATGACGCTGTCGTTCGCGTTGTCACCTCTTCCTGCGTTATCACCTCTTATGCTATGTCCCGTTGGCGTTTGCTTAAATCCCTTATCTGGATCCTCGTGCATTTTCCTTTCTAGCGCGTAGACGTGTGGCTGCATGACTTCAACAATCCGATCAGCTTGAAGTGCTAAACCGCTCAGATCTTCAGTATCGTTGACGGCTATGATACCACGTACTTGCTCAGGTAGCTGTTCAGTGAACGGCGAACGCAGGACAGTATTGTTGCATTGACCTCCAGCCAAATTCCTCAGGCGCTGGAGATATAACGAGGGTTTCTCATTTCCAATTGGCTGTCCCCTTAATAAACGCCGCACTCGTGTCTCAGAAGACTCACCAAACGCTGTGATGATCCGTGTCTTCAAAGTGTCGTACTTGTTTCTTTCTGGTGGAGAGTCTATTATGTCCCCTACGACTCCCAGTATTTCGCTATCTAAATTGACCAAAACATGCCTAAACTTCGTAGAATCCGCAGTGATCCTATTCAATCCAAACGCGGCTTCCGCCACTGCAAACCACCTGGCTGGAGATGTCTTCCAGAATGGTTGTGGTAATTTAATACTAGACACCGCATTTATGTGATTGCCTTCGTATTCATGACCATGACCCGTTGAGGAAGCTGCTTCGAAACGGGGTGGTGGCTGTTGTTCGTTGGCTGATGCCTGCACAGCACTTGGTGTTTCGGCTGGCTGATCCATGTCACCAATTCCTTCCCCGTTTGTGAGAATATATGTATATAAAAGACTTCGCGTGTACTTATTAATTGACTTTAACTTGCGCAAACTTGTTAAGAAGACAAAAAATTACGATTTGCTTTCGTGGTTCTCGAAATATACATAATATGTATACTGCCCGGTTCCCGTATTTCTCGGACAGTAATATTTGCAACGCACGAAAGAAAACTATGTCCAATCGGTCGAATTCACCGTTAGTAACTCGTGGTTAGTGAATTTATGACAAAAATATGAGTTTTGACTTTTGTAAATATATAATTGAACAAATTGAACAACCTCTTAACTCTAAATACTAACTTACTAACTTTTGTCTTCAATGCAACTTCCTTCGCGTTCGGCAATGGGTCGTCTTCTTCTCACTTCTTTATGTTCCTCTTCTCGATTCTTTGTCGTCTTCTTCTTTCCTCCGGTTGGAGGTCCCTGCTTAGCTTCACCGTCCGGAACCTTCCTTAGGGCCTTAGCAGCTGGCTGGGCCCTCACTCGTACTCAGGATCTTCTTTTCGCTCTAGGTAGGGGTCTTCCTTCGCTCGTCTTTGGGGCTCCTTCCTTCCTTCTCTCGTGGTCAGTCCTTCCTTCGCTTTTATTCGGGACTGGTCTTCGTTCCTGGGACTTCCTTCCTTCTTTCACTCGCGTTCTGGTCTTCCTTCGCTTTGATTCGGGGTCTCTCTTCCTTCAATCGTCGTCGGGCCTCCTTTGCTTGTATTCGGGGTCCTCCGTCCTTCGGACGTCGTCGGGCCTCCTTCGTTTGTATGCGGGGTCGTCCTTCCTTAGAACGTCGTCGGCCTTCTTCGCTTATGTTCGGGGTCGTCCTTCCTTCGGACGTCGTCGGCCTTCTTCGTTTATGCTCGGGGTCGGTCGTCCTTCCCTCGTTTATGTTCGGGGTCGTCCTTCCTTCGGACGTCGTCGGCCTTCTTCGCTTATGTTCGGGGTCGTCCTTCCTTCGGACGTCGTCGGCCTTCTTCGCTTATGTTCGGGGTCGTCCTTCCTTCGGACGTCGTCGGCCTTCTTCGTTTATGCTCGGGGTCGGTCGTCCTTCCTTCGTTTATGTTCGGGGTCGGTCGTCCTTCCTTCGTTTATGTTCGGGGTGGGTCGTCCTTCCTTCGTTTATGTTCGGGGTGGGTCGTCCTTCCTTCGTTTATGTTCGGGGTCACCAATTTCCTATGGGGTTTTGACTCCGTATCTTATCCTCATAGGAATAAATTAGAGAGGAAGGTTATTTATAATACTTTTATTAAGTTGTTAACCCGAAGGCTGTACAAAGAGAACTGATTTCTAATTCTAAAACAATTTATAAATTAAACGTTAAAATACATCAGTGCTTACTTATCCTAAAATTAAATCTAATTTAGTCTAAAGTAAAGTGTTTTAATTTCGTTTGTGTACAGTGGTTTTTGTGTAACATGTTGTTGTGTATGATCGTCTTTCATGTAGATGGCGCTGAACAACCTTTGCAGTTGGGTCGCCACATCATTGTGGCGACCCGACTGCGAAGGTGGTTCAGCGCCATCTACATGTTAAAAACGGTCATACACAACAACATGTTACAGAAGAACCACTGTACACAAACGAAACAAAAATACTTTACTTTAGACCAAATTTAGATATTAATTTTAGGATAAGTAAGCATTGATGTATTTTAACGTTTAATTTGTGAATTGTTTTAGAATTAGAAATCAGTTATCTTTGTACAGCCTTCGGGTTAACAACAAGAATAAAATAATCCTATCCTATCTCCTATCTAATTATTCCTGTGGGGATTGGGAGTCAAGTCCCCATAGGAAATTGGTGACCCCGAATACAAGCGAAGAAGGCCGACGACGTTCGAAGGAAGGAAGACCCGAGTACAAACGAACCGACGACGTCCGAAGGACGGAGGACCCGAATACAAGCGAAGGAGGCCCGACGACTTTCGAAGGAAGGAAGACCCGAATACAAGCGAAGGAGGCCCGACGACGTTCGAAGGAAGGAAGACCCGAATCCAAACGAAGGAGGCCAACGACAAGCGAAGGAGGGAAGAGAGACCCCGAATCCAAGCAAAGGAGGCCTAACGACAAGTGAAGGAAGGAAGAGTTACCCCGAATACGAGCAAAGGAGGCCCGACGACGAGCGAAGGAAGACCCGAACGCGAGCGAAGGAAGGAAGGAAGCCCCAAAGACGAAGACCAGTCCCGAATACGAGCGAAGGAAGACCCGATCACGAGTGAAGGAAGGAAGGAAGCCCCCTACCTAGAGCGAAAAGAAGATCCCGAGTACGAGTGAGGGCACGGCCAATTGCTAAGGCCCTAACGAAGGTTCCGGACGGTGAAGCTAATCAAGGACCTCCAACCGGAGGAAAGTAAGGACGATAAAGAAGCGAGAAGAAGACGATAAAGAAACGAGAAGAAGACGATACAGAAGTGAGAAGAAGACGACCCATTGCCGAACGCTAAAGAATTTGCATTGAAGACAAAAGTTAGTAAGTTAGTATTTAGAGTTAAGAGGTTGTTCACTTATATACTTAGAAAAGTCAAAACACATAAAACACTCATATTTGTTTTAAGTCCACTAACCACGAGTTGCTAACGGTGAATTCGACCGATTTGACATAGTTTTCTTTCGTGTGTTGCAAGTATTAC
This sequence comes from Thereva unica, assembly GCA_949987705.1. Classification (NCBI taxonomy): domain Eukaryota; kingdom Metazoa; phylum Arthropoda; class Insecta; order Diptera; family Therevidae; genus Thereva; species Thereva unica. The sequence continues at coordinate 21,337,619 of OX465286.1, read as the reverse complement.
TGTCCGGGAAATACGGGAACCGGGCAGTATACATATTGTCTTTCGGGAACCACGAAAGCAAATTGTAATTTTTTTGTCTTAACAAGTTTGCGCAAGTAAAAGTCAATTCGGAAGTACACGCGAAGTCTTTTATACACATATATCCTCACAAACTGGGAAGGAATTGGTGACATGGATCAGCCAGCGGAAACACCAAGTGCTGTGCAGGCATCAGCCAACGAACAACAGCCACCACCCTGTTTCGAAGCAGCTTCCTCAACGGGTCATGGTCACGAATACGAAGGCAATCACATAAATGCGGTGTCTAATATTAAGTTACCACAACCATTCTGGAAGACATCTCCAGCCAGGTGGTTTGCGGTGGCGGAAGCCGCGTTTGGATTGAACAGGATCACTGCGGACTCTACGAAGTTTAGGCATGTCTAGGTTAATTTAGATAGCGAAATACTGGGAGTCATAGGGGACATAATAGACTCTCCACCAGAAAGAAACAAGTACGACACTTTGAAGACACGTATCATCACAGCGTTTGGTGAGTCATCTGAGACACGAGTGCGGCGTCTATTAAGGGGACAGCCAATTGGACATGAGAAACCCTCGTTATATCTCCAGCGCCTGAGGAATTTGGCTGGAGGTCAATGCAACAATACTGTGCTGCGTTCGCTGTTCATTGAACAGCTACCTGAGCAATTACGTGGTATCATAGCCGTCAACGATACTGAAGATCTGAGCGGGTTAGCACTTCAAGCGGATCGGATTGTTGAAGTCATGCAGCCGCACGTCTATGCGCTAGAAAGGAAAATGCACGAGGATCCAGATAAGGGATTTAAGCAAACGCCAACGGGACATAACACAAGAGGTGATAACGCAGGAAGAGGTGACAACGCGAACGACAGCGTCATCAGCGAGCTGAGACTTGCTGTTGAAACTCTGTCGGAGGTGAGGAATCTCCGGCCAAGGTCACGTGGTAGAGACAACGTCAGGCACGCACGAGGTAGATCGAAATCGCCATGGAGAAAACCACAGGAGAACAGTGGAACTTGTTTTTACCACCAAATGTTTGGAAACAAGGCACGTAAATGTCGACAACCGTGCTCTTGGACGAAGAATTCGGAAAACTAGGGGAACCGACGAGTACTGAGGCGTCCGTCGGTCAGCGATCAAGCTCAAAACGTCTCTTAATGCAAGACCGAAAGACTGGCACGCGATTTTTAATTGATACGGGAGCTGATGTTTCTGTGCTACCGAATAATTTTAGTAAAAATTGTCAAAATGATTCTGAGTTTTTTCTTTATGCTGCAAATAATACCAAAATACCGACTTATGGACAAATGAGAATGACTGTTGATTTCGGATTAAGACGCATCTTCACATGGAACTTCATCATTGCTGACGTAGCGCAGCCGATTGTAGGAAACGATTTCTTACACGAGTACCATCTACTTCCAGATCTGAGGAATCGGAAGTTAATAGACGGTATAACGAACCTTACCGCGGTTGGCACGCTGACAGCAAGCAAGACGCCAACAGTTACAACGGTAGGGGAGGAGAATGAATTTCTCAAGCTAGTCAAAGAAAATATCGACGTCACACGAAGAGGGAAGTACAGGGAGCCGAAGCACAACGTGAGGCATTACATAATCACGAAAGGTCCACCTTGCTACGAACGCCCCCGACGATTATCACCAGGCAGATGCAAAGCAGCACGAAAGGAAATCAACGAATGGATAGAAGAAGGTATTGTTAGCCCCTCAAGCAGCCCTTACGCAAATCCCATGATGATGACAAAGAAGAAGGACGGAACATGGAGATTATGCGGCGATTATAGACGATTAAACAAGATGACGTTACCAGACAAATATCCTGTACCGAACATACAAGATTTTTCACATCGTTTGCATGGATGTACATACTTTACAACGCTGGATTTGGAAAGAGCGTATTTCCAGATACCAATGGCACCTGAAGATCGAGAGAAGACGGCGTTAATAACACCGTTTGGACTCTTCTTCTATTATTATTATTATAACGTTACGAGGATTGGAGTTCTGTTTCTGCTATGTGGACGATATTTTAATAGCATCGCGCTCAAGGGATGAACATATTAAACATATAAGAGAAGTCATCCAACGACTAAAGGATTATGGGCTTATAATCAAATTAAGCAAGTGCCATTGGGGACAGGAAAAGGTCGAATACCTCGGATATGAAGTCTCGAAGGACGGGATTAGACCACTCGAACATCGAGTACTTGCGATAAGGAATTTTCCCAAACCAAACACGGTTCAGGAATTAAGGAGATTCTTAGAAATGGTTAATTTCTATAGACGATGTATCAAGGGTGCAGCAAGTATCCAAGCACCTCTGCATTCTCTTACCACGGGAACGAAGAAACGGGATAAAAGACCCATCAACTGGAACACAGAGACAGAGGCGGCATTCGAAAAATGCAAGGAGGAATTAGCAAAAGCCACGATCATTGCTCATCCAGCAGAGGATACACCACTGAAGCTGACGACCGACGCGTCTGACATTGCGATTGGCGCGGTACTGGAACAAGACATCGAGGGAAAACGACAACCGTTAGGATTTTTCTCAAGAAAGATGTCGGAAACACAAGCGAGATATAGTGCATACGACGGAGAACTTCTTGCCATATTCTCAGCGATTAAATATTTTAGACACTTGGTGGAAGGACGAAATACAACAATATTCACGGACCATAAACCGTTAACGTATGCTTTTAGCCAAAAATCATCGAAAGGAACACCGAGACAGCAAAGACAATTGGACCTAATAGGACAGTTTACTACGGATATTAGACACATCTCGGGAACGGATAATGCAGTAGTCGATACTTTATCGAGAATTAACAATATTGTCTTACCAGTTTGTGTCACTACGGAAGACATAGCGAGTGAACAGGAGAAGGACGAAGAACTGAAGGAACTACTGCAACACCCAGGTGCAATAAAATTTAAGAAGCTCCAACTATGTAACACGGAGACTACGGTATATTGCGACGTTTCTACCGATAGGATACGACCATACTTGCCTAAGCCATTAAGAAAGAGGATCTTTGACAACGTTCACAACACTGCGCATTGCAGCGGCAAAGCTACGAGAAAAGCTATTTCGAGAAAATTTATTTGGCCAGGAATGAACAAAGACATCAACGGATGGTCACGATCTTGTTTACCATGCCAAAGGTCAAAGATTAGTCGACATACTAAACGAATACCACAACACATCGACGTCCCGGATGGTCGATTTCAACATGTTCATATCGACATTGTGGGACCGATGACGGAAGTAAGAGGGTACAAATATTGCCTAACGATGATTGATCGTTTTACACGGTGGCTGGAGGCTACTCCAATTAAGGATATAACGGCAACCACGGTGGTCGAAGCGTTTTTTGAAACATGGATCTCGAGATATGGCACACCAGCTATCATAACGACGGATAGAGGCACGCAATTCGACTCGCAGATCTTCGACGCTTTCACGAAGCTGATTGGAAGTCGGACGAATCGCACCACAACATACCACCCACAGGCGAATGGATTAATCGAACGATGGCATCGGTCATTCAAAGCCGCGATAAAATGTCATCAAAATGAAGACTGGATACAAGTATTACCAGTAGTCATGTTAGGGTTAAGGAACTGTCTCAAAGAAGACATCGGTACGTCGAGCGCCGAATTGGTATTTGGTACAACCCTACGAATACCTGGCGAATTTTTTATGCAAGACGACTTTCAACCTGATAGAACAATGTTTAAGGAAGCGCTGAGGGAACACATGCGAGAGCTACGTCCACGTAAAACCGCACATCACAACAAGCCAAGAATCTTCATACATAAGGATTTAGCTACGTGCACACATGTATTGGTGAGGGTAGACGGAGTGAAGAAGCCATTGGACCAACCATACACCGGACCCCATCCTGTTATCAAGAGAGATAATGATGCATACTATACCATTGAGGTCAACGGAAAACACTCAAACGTCTCAATAGACCGATTGAAGCCCGCGATTTTACAGGAAACAACTCTTCAAGATGATTGGATAACGAGGCAAACGCCAAGAGAATACGAGGGACCAGCCGCAAAAAGGAATCTGGTACGTTTCGCAACACCTAACACCTAGTGACGGTATTACTGGAAGAGGAGTAATGTGGCGACCCGACTGCGAAGGTGGTTCAGCGCCATCTACATGTTAAAAACGGTCATACACAACAACATGTTACAGAAGAACCACTGTACACAAACGAAACAAAAATACTTTACTTTAGACCAAATTTAGATATTAATTTTAGGATAAATAAGCATTGATGTATTTTAACGTTTAATTTATGAATTGTTTTAGAATTAGAAATCAGTTATCTTTGTACAGCCTTCGGGTTAACAACAAGAATAAAATAATCCTATTCTATCTCCTATCTAATTATTATTCCTATGAGGATAGGGAGACAAGTCCCCATATCATCACACATACATACATTAAATATTTATAGAAAGTAGAGATGCGCCGAATATGGGTGCGATCGAATACGAATATTCGGTCAAAAATGTACCGACCCGAACATTCGGCCGAATTATTCGGTTCATTTGGGCGCAGTAAACAGGTTCATATAGGTCGGCGAAGCGCTTTGCGAGTACCGACGCTCGACCACCCCAGCAGCACTTTGCGCTAGCTCAATGCGCTGCTCTGTTTTTTTATTGCAATTTCTCGCGTAATAGAGTTATCGCCAAAAAATAAGGGACTAGAGCAAGAACGTGGGGAAATGACTATTCCATATTCATTGAGGCCCTACGCACATGAGTCGACTGATTTGCAATCCAAGTTATAGCTATAAATATAAATTTGAAACTGGTTTCATCATTGTCACACTCACAAAAAATTTGCAACCAAAATGAAACCGTTGCCCACACGCAAGCGCAACTGATTTTTAATCAATCGGTGTTCTGTGCTCATGAAGATTTTGTTGATTAAACGTTGACACGTTTTGACACGTACAAATCCAACCACGCAACTGAAACTGGTGACATTTCCAAGCATACATGTGCTACTATACATCGGTAACAGACAATATAGTGTGTGTATTCAAATGCGACTTGGCGGAATATCCCGTAAATGGAATGCATGCAACGCATTTGTCGATCTACTTCCCACTTATTCTGAATTGCCACATTCGACATAGCACACACAATCATACACTCGTTACTTAGATTTTTGGGTTATGTTTAAAAACCGGGACGGAATGCAACTACGCAATTAGATGTTGCTGCAAACTCGCCGCGGCTTGATATTGCTTCCGACCGGCAAGAGCAGTCGCACGCAAGCAGTTGCAAACTAGTTTCAAATTGGTCTCGTTTCTTTCGACTCGTTTGGGGATTCTCAATTTTTTTTACTTTTTGATTTTGTGAATAAATATGGTTACACAAAGAAATGTTTGTTTCATTTACAAATATACTACCTATGTACGGTTCCAGAATAAAGCCTCTAACATAGGTAACTCTTAAAATAATACCATTTAAATATTCGGTAATTATCCGGCAAACTAAAACCGAATACGAACATTAAAAAATACGCCGAATATATACCGAATGACCAAAGTGGCTAGTTGATAAATTTGGATACACGATATTGATCATTTTCATTTTCAAACCGAATTTAGAAGGCGAACGAAATTTTGCATGTGAATCATTAGGATTAAAACTGTACAGAATTTGTGTTGTTTAAATCGATGTGTTGCAACCAGACCTTTATTTTGATTAAAAGCTCGTTTTCAAAATACCCTGTATAATTGTAATATCATTTGACTGCGTTCATTTTTTGGCGTAACAAAAAATTATTGGTTATTATGTGAATAAGAAAAATGTTAAATATTCATAAACCACTTGTAATATAAGAAACGCTAAAAGCTTTCCTTTTTTTGTTATATACACACAGTAAATAATACATGTTTAAAGAAAAAAAAACGTAAAAATATTTCCAGATTGCCTCAATCATCAACACAAGAAACGCAACAGGAAACCCTGGTACAGCCGCCACCTAAGCAGCAACCACAAACTCCCATTCAAAATAACATCAACCGGAAACTTAATGGATTCTTGAATTTGAAAACGCCTTTAATAGGGTGAGTGTATTTCCTTTCTTTCCATGTTAATATTTTTTTCTATTCTAGTATAAAAGCAAGAAATAAAACTGGGAGTTTTTGTATAATTTTCCGGCCTTAAGTGTTCATCTTTAATTTTTTTGGGCTTGTTCAGTATCTTCTTTGCTAGTAAACAAGAAAGATTTTCAATAGTTGCTATGAAAATGACTTCTGCTAAAGAAGAAAGTTAACGGTCCCGATTCTGAGCAGATGTAATCCAGTTTGTCATCCTTAAATTCTGGGCGTCCTGCTCTACGCCATCCTTCCAGCGGAGGTTAGGACTCCCCCGCAGTCGCACCCCACATACCTTACCGTAGAGATGTAAGAGCTGTGCATGGCTTGGTTACGTCCTCATGAGTCGTTCTCATAAAAAGGTTGAGAGAACAGGCTGTCCGCAAACAACAAGTTATCTATCAGTTAGCAGCAGACTGCAGTCTAATGTATTCACTGGCAAAACTGACCTAATGTTGTATTCACTAGGAAATTGAAAATCTAAACTTTCAATCTCCCCAGTTTGAAATATCTGGTTTCAATCCTAGACTTAACTGCATGCCGAACATCCAGGAAACGGGTAAAGAAAGCATGCAAAGCTTTCTAGGCATGCAAAAATACCGTCGGCAAGAGATAGAGTTTCAAGGCAAAGAAAAATCCCATGGATGTACGCAACGCCGTTGTACGTCCAAACGTCGTGTACCGCTGGCAATGGGATCAGGTCAGCGTTGATGAACACAATTTTTACAAGGAGGGATTTATCATCAGTCCAACAGCAGAGGGATATGTGCTCGCTCCGCTTGTGGGGCCAACGTCCAAAACAGGGGACACACAGCCGGCGGCCCGCACGTAGACGATAGTGTCAGATACCTATTGACTTAACCTACGCATCCCTTTTGCATAACTAACATGCATAATTCCAGAACAGTATTAACCATAAAGACATTACTTAGGCCTGGCGTCATCAATATGATCATTAAAAGGATCCCACGAACGGGTTCTCACCAAAGTCGGAACAATTTTGAGCTGGTGAAGGTGGCTTCGACGAAGCTGTTTATCCAATTCGCTGATTACTTAAGTGCCACTCAAGTACGCGGAATGTGGACAACGTACTACCGAGAAGCTTCTGCCCGTCTTGATTGTTTCTAAACTGTCCTCTAGAACTACCGCCGCCTTATCTTCCATTCTCTTGATCGGCTTCATACATTGGGCCAATCTGCTGGTTCAGCTATCTCTCCTAGCGTTTATTTTAGCTTTGCTTATCTCATTCAGCTTCGTTTGACTTAAAGTTCTGGTGGATGGCCGTCAGCGTCACTTCAATTTATCTCCACACATCCTTCGACATCTTCATTTGGTCCACGATATATTTCGGTGTTAGCTGCACCTCGGGGGCTGTTTCCAGCACAGTCTCATAAAACCGAAAACCTCGGGTAAGTAAAGAGTACATATTCCACATCCTTTTTATATTCCAGCCATTCTTGGCTCGTCCATCCTGAATCGATAAAGATTTTCCCTAAAACCTTCGTGCCCACTCAGGAACCGTGTTTCGTTATAACCCACCTTTCCATATTTGGCACGAGTATATGTGTTCATCGGCCCTAGTAGATTCATCCCACCTCCGCTGCCTTATTGCGATGGCTAGGCTGCGCGTCAGAGTCCGTGGCACTTCCTTGGACACCCCCCTTACATATTCCGGATCTTAAGACTTCTTTCCATCCATTGCAAGATTATTGATGGGTATCATTCGAGCTATCACGCATGCTGCTTCGTCAGACGAAGTATACAGCATGCTCGAAGGGTATTTAACCGATACGCAAAGTTTATTTCCTACCGAATGGCCCTTGTCCAAGGCCGCTGCCCACACTGGTGCGGGATGCAACAGGGCAGAGCTAACCACTCTTGTGATGAGGAGGCGTTGGTTTGGCCTTGGGCCCCCTATATTAGGCAGCATCCTCGCAAGTACTGCGCTGAGGGGAGAACTTCTTCCGCTGTGCCAGTCAATCGGTCAATCATCACTCCCTAATACCTAAGTGCAGGCTGGGAGCGGATAACCTGGCCACCTACTTTCCCCGCTATGTTCTCCACCTATTTCCGCTTGATGATTAGTGCTACTTTCGTTTTGTGCTCAGTAAGCATTAGACAAGGGTTCTCGAGCCACGTATTCTCATATCACTTTGTTTGCAAATATCTCGATTTCGTGAAGTAGATTTTCTACTACAGCGACTCGGATATCATCCGCAAAAGCAATAGCGACCGCTTCTCGCAGGCGTCGTAGCGCTAGTACTTCATCATACCTGATGATCCTTACTCGTTCGTCTGATTTACCTGCCTACAAAGAATTCTACCACAATGCGGACTAGATTCTTCAGTGTATCAAGTTCTATCAACGCCTCGACGACCTAACTCCACCTCGCAGTATTGAAAGGATTTTTCACGTCAAGGGTTATCAATGCGCCACTTTTATTCAAATCCATTACTGCCCTTTGCAAGGCTAGTCACCATATTGAAAACATCCGTTGGCGATCTAGCCTTTCCGACAAACCGTCTTCCCGTGGTGCTTGGGAGCTGTCTGTTGGATATTCCTCTCTTTAGAAAAGCTTGCTCATAGTATTTAAGAGGCATACCGGTCTGTAGGCCGACGGGTCCCCTGGGGCCTTACCCGGATTTATCACGAGCACAAGCTTTTGGTGTTTCCATTATCCAGGGACCACTCCTTCCTTCAGATACGCTGTGAATACTTGGTCGAATTTACCTGGTGCCACACTAGCTTCCAGCTTCATCGCTCTGCTCGATATACAGTCAAGCCCAGGGATATTTGCAACAATTTCTTCCTTCCTTACCTCTGGGATGTCTGTTTCATCTACGTATGTAGTAAGCAGGCTGTTCATGCTCCCGTTCTTGTAGCATTACAGGGCAGTAAATCGTTATGGAACGCTTGTCCTTAATCATATCATCTCTACCCACTCCACTCCCCCCCCCCCCCACCTGCACACGGGTTACTATCCGTTTCCTTGCAAAGACGTTAGTTCAGTAAATAGGTCGAAAAAAAGGCCTTCGACGCCATTTTGAATTTAAGCTCATAAAAATATATAAAATCATTTGGTAAAAAAAAATCGCGTGCGGTATTTTTCGCAAAGAAGTACCTATTTACTGGACTACGTCTACAGTGCTCCGTTGTACTCTATCGGATGGCCTCTTCTCGCCTCCTGGTATTCTATAAGTAGTTCCTCTGTCATTAGAGCACCCTGTCTGCTCGGTCTCCTTTGGCAGGATTATCAGGATTGAAGACCTTTTTCTATCGACCTTCTTCTGATCCCAACTCGGTTTTGCGGAAGATTATTCAATGGTGGTCGCTGTTCGTATACACTTCCCTCACCCGCCATTTGGTGGTATCTGGCCATCCAGTCAATGATGAAGGTCATGTCTACTATAGACCAGACCCTCTTTCGTATTTTTGGGAGGTGTTATGATCGCCAAATTTGGCCAATTGGCATAGATAAAGGTACAACAAAGCAATTTCTTTCAGAGTATCATTCGATTCTCAGATTGAATAATGTTTGGTAGATGGATCATTTTCTCCATCCCCTTATCCTTGTTTCTGTTTCCAAAACGGATCCTTCAAGCATGGGGCATATTTTTCCATAATAAATTTTAAAATTGTAATAAAAAAAATGCTTGAGGTTTTTATGCAATATATTTTCTTGCTTCTTTATCCTTTTCAAAAGAGGAGAAGAAAAACGTTAAGGACGTGCCTTATCTAACGTGTCTTTACCAACATAACTTAATATTTTCCTTCGTCCTTAAATGTATATGTATGTATAAACGAGTATCGTTGTATATATCGATGGTAGTTTGGTGCGTATTTTGTTGTGTTTCACTTTGTATTGTTATTGTGGAGTTGAGTTTGCATTATGAAAGATGGCAAAAAATGTCCTCTTATATGCATGTGATGTATGTATATAATATATAAAGTCATGACTTATTACCCAAAGAAAATATTCAAAGGAAAATATAAATTGTGAAAATCGATACACACCATAATCACTTAACTTTACAGCGCCTGATTTTTAGGGGTGTAAATTGTATTAATATAATTTTTTTTCGTTGTTTATTTCTTTCTGTATGTAACTTTCTCATAAACTTTTTTATTTTCATTCTCCCAATTCGTCGATTAATTGCTTTGAATTTGTTTCGTTTAATATTATTTATTTTTTTTTTTATTTTTTTTTTCTGTTTCGGGGAAAAGTTGTGTTCGGAAAGGCGACACTTAACAGCAGATGGTGCAAGATTTATGAGCAGGATGACTTGAATATGAAAGCGGCATCGTGACTTGTGCAATTACGATTTTTGTTATAAATTTGTCCAAAAAAGAGGAAGGGGCGGGGGAATTATGTCTGGTACAACACCTTCTGGTTTTCATGGATTTGTTAATGCGGTTAGAAATATGTTAATTAATATTATATAAACTGTCAGTGGAGGATACAAGGGGGGAGGGAATGAGGGACATCCCCCCAACAAATTGAACTAGAAAATTTACGTTTATATACAGTCTACAGCTAAAGTTTTCGTACACCAAGCCCAAAATAATAATAAAAAACGATTAGCTCTTAATAAACCAATACTAAACCACCTAGGTTATTTTTACAGGTTTTATTAGCATACACTATTTCAACTTTTATAAAAACAAGAAAGCAGTTACTTAATACTGGAGCTGATATAACGGTGAATTCATTCAATTCTAAGAAAATGGCGTCGCAAAAGTATTGGTACAATAGACGAATTTCCTTGATTTCTAAGAATAACTTTAACTTTATTGCCTGGATATGATTATTCTTGACCCTTTATGAGAAGTATAGGTATTGTTTAGATCAGTGATTCCCAAAGTGGGTTCCGCGGAACCTTACGGTTCCACGAAAAATTTTTAGGGTTCCGTGTCACCAGCGCCGAAGCGGAAATACATTCGCAGACTCACTGGCCCTGCGCCGGCCGTTTAACGTGTTCTTGCTAATCAGAAAGTGCGAGTGGCCCTTCTTCCTTGAAATTTGGTCTACGTCACGCCGCGTAACCTTTTGGCCATATTGCCATGCCGAGGTGGTTGTGAAGAAAATGGTTATCCGCCTTTTTGAGATGGGCGCCACGGACCAAACGATATATTGAGTATACTATATTGGTTATGGTGTTTTACTTATCATACCTTTCATGGATCCATGGATCTAAAGGTATATTGAGTATACCATATTGCATTGTCATCGGGGCTGAAGCTGTATGTAAAATTTCAGCATAATAGGATATCCGGAAGTATTTGAACAATTGATTGCAAAATTTTTTCCGTGAAGAAAACAGTAATCCGTCCTCTTGAGACGGCCGCCATGGATCTAACGGTATAATGAGTATACCATATTGCATTGCCATCGGAGCTGAAGTTGTGTGCAAAATTTCAGGGTGATCGGGTAACCGGAAGTATTCAAAAAAGCGATTGCAAGATATGTACCGAACAAACAGACAGACAAGAAAGCGAGCTAATAAGTTTTAAAATATATTAAAGGATAAATATATACATATATCATATATTATTTTATTTTTTCATCGTTGGGTTCTGCCAAATTGTTGTTGGGTTCTGCAAAACTCTACTATTCAAAATAAACCAAGATCTGGTCGGCCGCGAAAATTGACGCAACGGGAAGAGAGGAAGATAGTCCATGCTAAAGATCCGTTTACTAGCGCACCGGCAATTTCTGCAGAAATAGAAAGACAATTTAATAAGGCAGTTCGTCCAGATCCAGTCAGAAGAGCTATAATCAGAGCAGGCTATCAATCAAGATCAGCACGTAGAAAACCCTTCATAAGTGACAAAAACAGAAAAAAAAGAATTGAATTTGCAAAGTAGTTTTAAAATCATTCTGTTGACTTTTGGAACAAAAGTAATCAGATGAATCAAAATTTAATATTTTCGGTTCCGACGGTCGAGGTAAAGTATGGAGGACAAAAGGAGAAGGGCTTAATCCGGAAATACGATAAAAACAGTGAAGCATGGGGGTGGTGGAGGAATGGTATGGGAGTGTATGCCTGCCTCCGGTGTTGGGAAATTAGTAACAATAGAAAGTATAATGGATAAATTTGTATACATTGATATTTTAAAAAATAACTTAAAAAGTAGTGCCGAAAAACTGGGTATTTTAGATAATTATTACTTTCAAGCTGATAACGATCCCAAGCACACGTTTTATCTCGCAAAGCAATGGGTTATATGGAACACTCCCCATAGGAGCGAGATTGTCTTTCGGCGCCCTTTGTTCAACGCTTTCACTTCACATAAATTGGATTTTCAGTTGTCCTAGATAAAATTTTTGTTGAGTACTGCCTGCCTACAATTTCCTTATGGGATTATATCTACCATTTTGCCAGCTTTTATGGGCAAGGGGCGCCATAAGGATTTCGATGGTGGTTTTACGGTCATAGTTCCACCTGTAGCGGCAATAGCGGAAGTATGTTTTCCCGGGTTGCTTTCCCGACGTTTCACCAACAGCACCTCCTATAGAGGCAATTTGGTTGTTTGTATTGCATGATTGGACATTAGGGCTTGCCCAGCTAGTAAGGTTGATATGGTGGAGAGAGCCACCAGCAGTGTTTACCATCCTGACAACGTCATCTCTGTGAATTTTATTCGGTGCACTTTTTGGAGTATTCTCCACTCCTACACCCTTAGGGTCTTCTTTTAGACCCCTATCCTTTCAACATAATGCCCAGTGGGGTCTTCTGTTGCTGCCGGAAAGGCTGCGTGGCAGCTTGTTCTCGTCTACAGCAACAAGGCTTGCTCCTCCCAAGGCCTAAGGCGGCCCATCATAGTGGGCGCACCGACCCCTACTGACCTGGGCTGTTCTGAGCACTGAGCCAATTCGGCTACCGCCTCCAAAAGACTTCCTTGCACGGTAACTAGTTGTTTCGTGGTCAGAAGAGTCTCCGGATTGTTAGTCGCAAGCACGCCAATTCTGACACTTTTCGTTATTTGACAGAAGGTCGGCTTTGGAGTCGTTCTACACTTCATTATGGGTGCGTCCGACTTTTCAGAAGGCCTTTCAAACCGTATGGCCAAAGCCTTCGGCCTTTTCGCCGGGTTATTATGTCCTCGAGAACATCCAGATGATCTAACTCTCTTCTTATTAAGAAAATCGGTATCCCTTTCTTCCTCGGGGGTCACGCAGACCCTACCAGCCTCTACACGGGAGGAGCCAGCTTCCAGATATCTTCTGAAAGCGGTCGTTTTTTCGAGTCGCCTCTCCGATTAGGTGCCCTACTTACTTCCGCAGGAGATCTAAGGAGATCTCCCAATGAAGGAGTGATCTCAACGAACTCCATCCCTAGGTTTACGAGCTCAGACTGGCCTCCCTGAAGAAGAATCCCGAAAACATTCCTTCACTGGGACCACACTCGACACCTTGATGTATGGATCCAAAAATATCTAACTGGCCTTGTAGATCGTTCTTTTGGCAGCTGTAGGAGCCCCAGAAACGTTTGGAGCGTTAAGAAGTGCTCCATCTTCAAAAGTGTTTTTAAGGTAATTTTATAGTGATACCACGAGCTCGGCGATAAAGGACGGTCGCCCATCGCAGAGCTCCGTATCACCAATGAAAGGCTAATTCAAACCGAAGTTCGCCTGGTATCCGCAGTCCATCGTTAGTGGTACATTCACGCAGTATCATTCATAACTTCAGCACGATTGTTTACACATTAGGATCGCGGTTTTTATCATGTTTATATCCGCCGTATTCAGTCTGCTCCATGGATTTCGAGCAGGATGTGGCCAAAGACCATAAGGAATGATGGCTAGCCATTACATTGCGTTCAACGCTTACATTAATGTTGAGTTTTGCAATTCCATAAAATCAATATATATGCAAATATGTTACGTATGGGATAGATATGGCGGTTTTGGTATTGCTAATGCAAATACGATCGACGAAATAACACAGTGTCAGCGATTTTTTTCATTTGCCATTCATTAAAGATACCCAACTATGGTTCATTTGGTAGTGCATATCAAAAAATGCCAATATATCTTCTTCTTTCTTCTTTAGACTCCTTTAATCCCTCATGGGACATAGGGCGGAAACAGTTGCCCTCCAGCGGACGCTGTTTTGCGCGACAGCTCTTAGCTCCGACCAGGATCTCCCAGTTGTTGCGGCTTCTTCTAGTAGGGTTCTCCTCCAAGTTGTTCTAGGTCTTCCTACTCGACGGGGACCCTGCGGATTCCAGTCAAGGGCCTGTTTGGCTAGATTTTCGTTTTCGCGTCGCAAGGTGTGGCCAACCCAATTCCATTTCCTTCGCCTGATTTGGTCGTCTATCCTTTCTTGGCCGGCACGGCGCCATAGTTCTTCGTTTGAAATTCTATCTTGCCAGCGGATTTTTAGGATACGACGAAGGCATCTGTTGATGAAGACTTGTAGGCGCCCTGTGATGAATTGGGTGACTTTCCATGTTTCGCAACCGTACAAAAGAACTGCCTTAACGTTGGAGTTGAACAGCCGCAATTTGGTGTTAGTTGAGATCTCCGTTGATCTCCATATGCGGAACAGGCATGCATATGCGCCTCGTGCTTTATTTATTCTGGAACTGACGTCTTCTTCTGCCCCACTATTTTCGGTAATAATGCTACCGAGGTAGCAGAATTTATTTACCAGTTCCACGTCACGGTTATTCAGCGCTGTCCGTTCAATGGTGTTTGCATTTATCCGCATTTCTTTAGTTTTAGTCGGATTTAGCCTTAAGCCTGCTGGACTACTTTCTGTTGCCAAATTGTTTAACATGTTTTTGAGGTCCTTGTGTCTGTGGGCCAGCAAACAGATATCATCGGCGTAGTCGAGATCCTTAAGGCCGTCTACCATCGTTTATTACTATAAGAAATAGTAAAGGCGAAAGTAGGCATCATTGTCGTACTCCTGAGCTCACCTCAAAGCTGTCGGATAATTTTCCATTATGGAGAACTCTGCATTTGGAATTGTTATATAGGGCTTTTATCAATTCTATTATTTTGTCAGGCAATCCACGTCGCCGTAGTGCCTGCCATATAAAGCTCCTATTGACCGAGTCGAACGCTTTCTCATAATCTACGAAAGTAAGGTAAAGGGGGGATCGGAATTCAGTAGACTGCTCCACTATTATTCTCAAGGTGTTAATATGATCAATACAGGAGCGGTCCTTCCTGAATCCGGCCTGCTGCCTCCTAAGCGTTCGGTCAACTGCCTCAGTTATCCTAGATAGTAATATATGGGAGAAAATTTTTCCCACTGTAGATAGTAAGCAGATGCCTCTCCAGTTGTCGCATATTGTTAGGTCCCCCTTTTTTGGTATTTTGACTATGATACCTTCCGTCCAATCCTCCGGAAAGGTACAGGTGTTCCATGCTATATCTAGGATTGGCTGAAGCGCATCTGCTATGAGGCTTGAGTCGGCTTTCAACAATTCTGGCGGGATGCCATCTTTCCCAGCTGCTTTACCATTGGCCATCGCATGAATTGCGGTTACTATTTCCGTCTTGGATGGGGCCCGGATGGTGATTTTTATTGGCTGTGCATTGTTGCTGTTTTCCTGAGGTTCCTGTGTAAGTGTACCATTCAGGGCGGCGAAGAAGTAATCTCTCCATCTTTGGAGTTGCTCTTCGTCGCTGCACAGCAGCCTTCCATCCGCACTCTTAACGGCATGCTTTTTAGTAGAGTGCTTTCCCGAGAGCTGTTTAGTGATTTGGTACAGCACCTTACTGTTGCCTGTGTTTGCCGCGTTTTCCGCTTTTTCTGTGAGCTCATTTATCTGCTGCCTTTTATCACGCCGGACACTTCTCTTAACCTCCCGATGTAATTGGGAGTATTCCCGTTCTAGTTGTCGACGTCTTTCCGGGTCGTTTGTAGAGTTTACGTTATTTTTGAGGGCCCTTCTGCGTTCTATTTTTTGCCAGGTTGTGTCCGAGATCCAGTGTTGCTGGTTTCTTTGGACATAACCGATGCTAGTTTCCGCAGCCGTCAATATTGCGCCCTTTGTCGTACTCCACAATTCTTCAATATTTGTGCCGTCAGAAACGGTTTGCTGGTTTAATAATTCTTGTAGGTTTCCAGCAAATTCCCGCTTTTTAACGCTCTTCCGCAGAAGGTCTGCGTTAAACCGTCTACGGGTTCTAGCATCATGTTGTACGTTTCTGATTGCGGCGTTTTTAAGCCGAATAGTTGCTACAACCAAATGGTGGTCACTTCCAGTATCCGCTCCCCTGAAACTCCTGACATCCTCAAGAATAGTTCTCCATCTGCGGCTGACGGCCACGTGATCTATCTGATTTCTCGTTCTACCATCCGGCGATACCCAGTTCTCTTTGTGTATCTTCTTGTGACAAAAGTAAGTTCCACCTACCATGAGTTGGTGGGAACTACAAAAGTCAACGAAAAGCTCACCATTGTTATTGGTAACTTGGCTTACGCCTTGGTTTCCAATTGTGTGTTCAAGGCCGGTGTTGTCACGGCCGATATGTGCGTTTAAGTCACCCATTAAAACAATGATGTCTCCCCTTGGAATAGAGCGAAAAACCTCATTCAGTCGCATATAGAACTCGTCCTTGATGTCATCTTCTGCGTCTTCAGTTGGAGCATAGCATTAAACTACCATAGTACTTCTTAGTCTGGTACGAAGGCGCACGGTAATAATCCTCTCAGAAACTGGTGACCAGCTAATGAGTCTGGACCTGGCTTCTTTGGTGAGTATTACGCCAACGCCACTCCTACGGCTTTCAGTTTCGTTTCTACCAGAATATAAGAAGGACTTACCGTTTGGGCAGATATGTTCCCCCGCATCGGGCCACCTGGTCTCGCTAAGTCCCATGATCTTGATTTTATATCGATTCATCTCGTTGAGGACTTCATCCAGCCGTCCCTCAGCAAGCAGTGTTCTCACATTCCATGATCCGATTCGTGTCCTTGTTCGAAAAGCAGAGGTCGTCGTCGTGTTGTCCATCCGGTTCCGAGGCATTGTTTGCCGATTCGTAGCAATGGTGTTGTTTATGGGAGCGGGTTGCTAACCCTCAGCCCAACCGACTTAAAACTCTGTTTTGTGGCGCAGAGAGCTCGCCATTCGCCCGTCTCCCGTTAGCTCCTTCCGAAGAAGTACCCCAAGGGGCACCGCGGGGAGGTGGGATTAGGACTTGCTAACAGGTCTGCTAGGTGTTCGTCTGCAGTGACTTTTCTCGGAAGTGACAAATCGGGTGCCACCACTTTCCGAGGTCTTTGTTAGCCGTTCGGCCCCCAATATATACATATATTTTATAACAGATAATGCTGTGTAAAAGGCTGAACGACTACCATCCACCACATTGATGGGTGCAGCGAGGCGTACCGGGCCTTAGCTAGTATATACAGTATACTGACAAAATTTTATCGCTACTTTCATAGTGACTGTTCTTCCGGGCTAAACGCTCTCCTGCCTCCACGGCAATCCTATACCCGCAACACCAGATTAGCCCACTCTTCTCATTCCCTCCACCTGCAACTCCCCCTTTCACGCACTCAACAAGATATGAATTCGTTTGTAAATAGAACAGTAGACTGTGGAATAATCTCTCGCAGTCAGTTTTTCCGAGCTCCTACAACATCCAAGAGTTCAAACGCAGGGTTCATCACCACCTTCTTCAATACCCCCCCGTACCTTTATAATCCTTAACCTATTCCCCCACCCTCCCTCCCGTACTAAGCTTACTGCTAGACATTGCACCATGACATGACAAATGACATGACGGACTGGTGGTACAAAGGGTGACTCCTGAGCTTAGCACTGCCACATAAAAAAAAACACACAAAACATTGATTCATTTTAGCTTTTTCAAAAAAAAAAAGTTTATACAGAGGCTCTGTCCGTCTGCCTGTCTGTCCGTCTGTGACCTTCTTTCATCTCTGAATTTGGAAAAATCTTGAAACACGTGTTTCATTATTTATGGTTAGGAGTATGTTTACTAAGTTTGAAAAAAATCTGACCAAACAAATAAAACCCCCCTTACAACCTATTCAACCCCATTTCACCCCCTTCAACCCTTTTTTTCTCGATAAAAAGTAGCCTATGTCCTCCTTCAAAGTCTAAACTATTTCTGTAGCAAATTTCATCAAAATCGATCCAGTGGTTTAAGCGAAGGTTTTATGAAACAGAGACAATGCATATCATTTTAATTATTTTTACGTCAAAAGTAAAAGTACAATGATGATAAATGTACAAGGATATCTTTTTTGGAGGTAAACATCGGCGAAAAATGTAGAAATTCACTTCCGGTCAAGTTTTCTATGAGAAAAAAAAGAAAAATTAAAAACTAATGGCTTCATTAGAAAGCATACCATACACTTCAGAGCAGCAAAGATTTTTTTATCGTGTGAGTACCTATGACCCAATTTTCAGCGATATCACATTTTGTGCTGGGTCAAAGTCTCTGACAACTGGACTATAAGGATTCCTAAAAACTACTGTCTTTCTTAATTTTTAAATTGTATGTAGCTCTTTGAAATGTTTCCTAATCAAAATTGGTCTGTACCTGAAATAGTTGAATTTTTAAAATCGTAGCTTAATAGAAAACTCGTTTTAGAAGCTACATCTAGGTACAATAATTTTCTAAGCTACTTGGTTAACACATTCCCTACGGTTTGAGTTGAGCAGGATTTATGCGAAGCAGTACATTTGTCCCTTACACGACGGTAAATCGTACTGAGGCCTCAATTAAAATGTCCTACTATTATTGGTATGAATGTATAAACGGCTCAAACCCAGGAATCTCAACGGACACATTCATTTTAATCCTTTCAGTGCATTTGTTGCATTGATGAAGCAATTCCCGTAAAATTGATACCGATAGGGTTAAATAGATCACATCATCAGACCTAAATGTGCGTGTACATATATTTTGTATTCTCAGTCAAAATAGTCATTGAACTGCAGCATAAATCGAGATTAGCTAAAAATTGGAACAGGCCCTTCAAACATCTTAATAAATCAAATGTCGATTTTATCCAAAGATAGGTGGGAGCAAAAACATGTATTCAAAAGGTCAAAAAAATCAGTTTGCAAATATGTATTTCTTGAACGCTCATAAAATAGTTTTTACAAATTTTTTAGGTTATGCGATTATTGCCGTACGAATTGCCATTCATGAGATATCGCCGTTTGAAGATTAAAAATATTCATATATGTCCTCAGAGGTAGCCCAAATAAGGCATCCCGCCAGCTTAACTAGTTAATAATAGGGTGCCAAACTTCCGCTTAGGTCTGGTCTTCACTTTGTTCATCTGCTAGTTTGGTATTGCCTGCGTCACAGCCTTTGTTGGCTGGTTAGCGGGATTACTTGTTTTAGGAAGCATAGCCAGGTCCACCACATCACCTTGCGTGGCCTGGGGCTAAAATATGTTTGGGGCCCCTTCAGAATATTGAAATTCCATAAAATGTTTGACTAAGAAAAGATTTGAGATAAGAATAACTTCTTTCAGAACAAATGTACCTTAAAGTTACTTAGTGTAGCCTAGAATGGAACAGGTCTTATGTAGACAGGCCCTTGTACTTGGTTCTGGGTTCAGCACTCATCTTTCTTTTGGCATAATCAATCCAGAAGCTATCCAAACGGAAAAAATCGAAACGCTACTAAGAAGAGCAAATTCGGAGCGCTGTTAATAATCTCCGATGGGAGCTTTAAGGAATTGTATGGGGGAAGAAAACGGACAAACGTAGACCGGTTCTCGTTCCATGCGGTGGTCAAAGCAACATATTGGATGTGGTTGGTACTTACTAGGGGGACCGCTCGGTAAAACTGCTGTCGACACTCGCGTTTAGAAGGTCGAAAAGACAATTGCAAAAAGTGAGCAAAAATTAAAAATGATAAAAATGAGTCACGTCATGTATGAGTCACGTTTAAGTCATTGCATGATATTATCAATAGAACGAAAGCTAGCAGAAAATATAGACTATGATGATGTCATCGACGACTTTGCGGAATTGGAAGAAAGAAAAATAGTGTTTACTAAATAAATGTGATGAGTAGAAGATTCCATACATATACCCAGACATAACATACATATATTTTAGCGTGCTAGTGTTTCAGGTTTTAGATTACTTTTGCTGGACAATTAAGCGTAGGCCACATAACACACGTGTACCAATTTCCGTCTTCCGTGTTTTTGTGATCCGATATTTAATTTTATATTAGCCACAAGCGTTCGTTTCCATGGCATCCTTGCTTTTATTGACAAATGAGTGCCTTTGCGATTTCTATTTACTCAATCTGAGCTAACGTTTCCGTCAATCCGTTCAGAAGTTGTTTGTTTATCTTCTCCGTTCCCGTGTTTTTATCGTTCCGTCCTTTTTTTTGTTTATCTGGTCAAACAGTACTAAGTAATTGTAATCAACTTTGACAGGAAGCGGAACACGGGGCACGGAGCACGGAGAACGGAAGACGTGCGCTATGTGGCTCCCGATTTAGAACGCAGGGATATGGCGGTTTTGGCCTTTTGGGTTTCAAGGTAGTTACGGGGCCCCTAGACGGGTTGTACGCAGGGATGTGGGGTTTTTACTTTTTGAGTTTCACTCTATTCTCGGGGACTCCTCTGGCCTGGGGCCTAGAGCAAATCGTCCCAGTTGCCCCTCCCCCTTTGTGGCGGGCCTGGGAATATCACTCCGCTATATCAAGCTAACCCCGACGGTTGTGGCTCAGCCGGCTGTTAAAAAATAAACTCATACAAAATCCTCGAGTTTAACCGCTAGGCTCCCAGCTTTCTCCAGTTAGGCGGGAGCCATATAGCACACGTCTTCCGTTCTCCGTGCTCTGTCTTCCGCTTCCTGTCAAAGTTGGTAACTGTGTCTTAATACTGCGTGACCAGATAAACAAAAAAAAACGGAACGATAAAAACACGGAAACGTACCTAGATGATAAAAAATTTTCAACTTTTGAACGGATTGACGGAAACCTTACCTCACTTTTTTGTAGATTGAGTAAATAGAATTCGCAAAAGTACTCACTTGTCAATAAAATCAAGGATTCCATGGAAACGGACGCTTGTAACTGCATAAAAATAAATATCGAAACACTAAAACTCGGAGAGACAGAAAACGGATAATTGTGGCTAACATACAAATAAAGGTCGGAGCATGGAAAGACGAAGAGACGGAAAACGGATAGACGGAACTCGGAACACGTGTCCTATGTAGCCCTTACACTTAACCTATCATATCCTTTTTATATCTTCAAGCTAAGCATGCCATTAGACATTGCAAACCTTCCTGTTGGATCGCGATGATTAGACTGGTTCTGGGTTTCCCTTGTATACAAATGGAGTCAGGTTTATTGTACATGTAAGCTAGGAATAGCCTTAAACTATCGAAAACTTTTCTTTCTCGTAAATTAAATTAAGCTGTTTTGATCAACCGGGGGCTGGAGAGGGTTCAAAAATGGCAGGGCAGTTGGGGTGGGGATGTTAATAGTGTTGGTTGTGTTGGGTTGTTCACTACAGTAGGCTGATGCTTGTTTAATAGAAGTGAATGGCTTGTGAGAATCTCGGTAACGTTAGCACATGAGCGACCGCCGCCGGAGAAGATGTGGCTAAGAGAAAACTTAAGGTATAACGTCAATGGATTACGGTTATTTTTAGGTTTATGAGCGGTAGAGGATGAAATTGATAAAGCATTGGTTCTGTTGGATTTTGGTGGATTAGCGGAGCTTCTTCTTCTTTCTCTTCTTTGATCCGTTAGCTGGCGGTCTGAGCGGGACGTTCCCGCAACGGATACACTGCTGTCGGTACCGCTTTAAAAAAATGCGGGTTCTTGCCTATTTTCTTCGATTTACCGATTCTGATCAATTCGACAGGTCGACCACCCTCCTCCTTTCACACTTTGGACTTGGGGCCAAACGACGGCGAAGTTTAATGGAGCTTAGAATTAAGTTAGAACTTGTTAGCAGGCCATGATGATCAAGAAGGCTGTTGTAACTAAGCAACATTAAATAATTTTTTTGACAAAATAAATTTCTGTGTTTTTTGTTTCATAAGCAGATCGAACAGAACTAATCCTAGTTTTACTGGGTTTTGGTTTAGTAGAACTTACGATTAAATTAGCCTTAGTTTTGCCTGATTTTTTATTTACAGAATCCATTCGGTTAGTTTTCTTTTTACTTACATTATTCGTATTATATTAGTACTACCACTTAACCTATTGCTCCAATGACAGAGAGTAAGATTGTTTCATCTGCTGAAGACATCATTTTTCAAGTTGAAGAAAAGGAAAAGTCATTCGTATCTGAATGGCATGAGCAACCTGAAGTTCCTCAGTTTCTCCATCTTCTTTTTGAAAATGACAGGTTCACAATTGCCCAGATTTATGCCGAATTCGGTCGTGAAGAGATCATATACCCAAAGATGGATCGGCTAGTGAAGGAGCACCTTTGAGGAAATATGCTGATACGTCAGTTCCGGATAGCGCAGTGATGGATGTGATGGTCGTCTTCTTTTAACGCCTCGAGGCACTTTATTTGCCTTACTAGCTTTGTCAGTACCAACTGCAGTTGCTTGCACTTATTTTTTTTTTGTCTATTCTCCCATGCATTTGCTGACTGTTCAAATTTTTGGATGGTTTGTTGAGGCAAGTGCAGTGGTGGTAAATGGCGAGATGGGCTCGATGAGATCGATATAGTTTGAACATGGAGATTTTCCGTAGCTAGATCAGGAGGACCAAAAGTGAAGTTGTTGTTAAATATTTATTCTGCTTCAATCTTCCGTCCTTTTGGGTTTTACTTTTTGAAAAGAAACTCACTACTTGTTTTATAATTCTAATCTTTATTTTAAACCTTTAGCTTGCTTTGTAACAGACTTTTGACATGACATGTTGATACAAGAAAAACTTCAAGAAAGAAGAAGAAACTATCTGTACAGCTAACTATTAATAACATTTAACTTTCATTTTACATTGAACTTTCATTTTACATTTAACTGCTAGTTTCAACAGTTGTCCCCGTAGCTTGTGTTGTTTGTCATGCTGGTATAGGAGGTTGCACTATTGCTTAGAAGGTGATGTTGGAGTTCCCCAGAGAGCGGGATTGTAGGATTATTCACTTCAATATAATTTAAATGTTGACAAAAGCACCACGGAATTTCACCTGATGCAGTTCTTACGAGACTTTTTAGACCCGCTTCAATCGAAATTATTTCAGTTATGGTATAAAATTTTAGCCTCGATTTTAGGTTTTAATGTAAATAAGAATTCATTAAAAAAAGCTTTACTTCTAAAGTGTAGTCTTAAGCACACTCATTTTTGTTTTTATTTAAGGTAAATTTTAAATTATTGATTTATTTTTTCTTTTGTTTTGTTTTGTGTCTGCCTCTTAAAGTTATGCTGTACCTGTTACTACTACACCCCATTCAAAATCATCTTATTGCCTTAAGACAATGTTTTCGTTTTTACAACAATTTGTATATTTGTTGTTGTGTTACTTTACTTACATTTAACAGCGCTCTTTCTTTTACAAGCTTTATTAAATCGCAGCCCCATGCCTTATATCTCCTTGCATAAATATTATCTTTTTAGCGATCATAAAATTGTGTACTACGAATAAGCTCCTAAAGATACACTTCATTTTATTTTTATTATAACGATCTTCAATAAAATTTATCTATGTAATGAACAAAAAAAAAAAAAACAACTCAAGAACATAGCGCTCTAGCCTACGACAACTGATATCAAATTTTTTACGGTAAGGCTTGCGCCTTTAAGATTTACACTCACCCTGTGTGTGTGGGTTGTTCTCGTTTCGGAGCGCAAGCAAGCAACTAAGCAAACCCAAGCCTCGTGTTTTGTGTAATTTATGTCGTTTTTCTTTACTTTTTTTAGTATCACCATACCATATCCTTTTTAGCATAGAAATAGTCCTTGTAATTACAAAAGAGGTTCGTTAAATAATTCCTTTTATCAGTAATTGAACAATAGCCAACTACGTACACTCGGATCATTGTAGTCCTTGTTGGATTTCATTTTGTTTTTTGGGTGAAAGGGGCAAAGATCTACACAAAAAAAAATTAATAATATTAAAAAAATGCTAAAAAAGTTAATAGTCTCACCACATACATTTTTTTAAACTCCCCCACTACATAGCCTCCCCTATTTATCAGACGGTTTTAATTATTCTGAATTTTAGAAAAAGAGAAAAGCTCGCGTGAAGGAAACTTTCAACATTTTCTATTTTTCCATGATAAACCTAAGAAATTATATACAAAACGAAATTATACATATATGTAAGTATAAATATGTATGCATATAAGTAAACACATCACTTGACCTCTAGCTATAAAGCTTTCTGGAAAGAACGTAGGGCCAGAGTTAAGGCCCCAACAGATTGGCGCGGAGGTCGTTGCCGCGGCCGCCCGCGAGAGAGTTTCCTATACATTTAATTTCTCCGCGCCGCCTGGTAAGTAATTAAATGTATGGGAAATTCTCTTGCGGGCGGCCGTCGCGCCGCCACGACCTCCGCTTCAATCTGCTTGTGCCTTGAAAGCTTAAAAATGATTGCCGGCGGGGTGGGGGATTAGGGGAAAGAGGGTGAAAAATTATGATAATTAGCTTTTAAATTTCGTTGGCGAAAATCATAATAGGAAAAAATAGATATAACGTAATTGGATATTAGCGAAACTGATTCATATCTGGGAGAGTATACCATTAAGTAGATGAACACTTAAAGAAGTTTAAAAGATTACGACCTAAATAGAAATATATTGCACAATACCTATAGAGTTTTGTTATGGCGCACCATCGTTTGTTTGTGTTTAAAAAGTAATAATAGAAATTCATGTTCGAAAGTTATAACAAAATGGAAGTTTTCATTAGGACCAATGAAATGAAATATTTTATAGAAACTTTGTACAAGAAAGTGGTGTAATGTTAACAGTCACGTTAAGCGAGGCGGAATGGAAACTACGTCTTGATGTTGTTTGAATGTTATAATGACACTGGTTTATTAAAGTATGTAACATAACAGGTGTTGACTGATGGCATCCCCCCTTTTTTAAATAAAAATAAATAAATTTTATTTATTTATTTATTCGCCAAACAAGGCATACTTAAACTAAATACAACAGAGAGTTCTTATAGACAAACACTGGCATATATAATTAATTAATTCTAAGGA
The DNA here is from genome assembly GCA_949987705.1 of Thereva unica. NCBI lineage: Eukaryota > Metazoa > Arthropoda > Insecta > Diptera > Therevidae > Thereva > Thereva unica. Next base: position 21,312,297 of record OX465286.1, on the reverse strand, counting down.
GTGTTAGTAATTAGGTTCTCAGGAAGGATTTAAGTCTTTTTTTATAAGATGCTTTATTTATTGAAGGGGAGTAACCAGGGCCGGCGCGTGGTTGTTTTGCGCCCGGTGCAATAGGCAAATTTGAGCCCCATCAGCAAACATTTAATAAAAAGATTCTTTCATCTGGATCGCAAGGACGGGAAATACACATGGCACTTCAAATTTGGTAACAATTTACTTTTTTTCAATAAATTCCTGAAAAGGAACAACATTTTGTAAATCTATCAAAAATCCTTTTGTGCTAGTCTTAAAATCGCTGACCACTGCTGAGCTTCCTCAGACATTTCTTTTTGCAACGTAGAATCTACTGTTTTGTTCACCCTGAATGTTAATTCTATTTCTTTCCGACATTTAAAATTTTCCATATTGGTAAAACTTTGCCACCTTTTTTACTAGTCTTCCCAATCAGTATATCCCGAACAGCAAAGTGAACTTTAGTTTCCTTTAGTTTTGAAAAAGATTACAAAAAAACAAGAACAAAAGATGGAGTTTTTTTAAATTTAATAAACCAACCAAAATCTATTAACTAATTTACCACAGTTATTTACCATTACTATAATACCTTGGATCTATCGTAGCAGGGAAATATTTTGAGTATTTACCTAACTTTCTTCAACTACATCAGACTACTTTTTATTAAAATTATCGAAAAACTTACGTAACTCACACCTTGAAGATAAGCACAGAAAAATATTTTAAGTTTCTTATAAATACAAAAAAAAAAACAATAAGGAAATTTGTTAAAGGAGGGATTCGTTTATCCCTACTGATTGTGGTCAGGGCGATGCGCCGTGACCTGATGTTACAGAGTAGATATCAACCGGCACTTAAACCGAGATATCTTCGTAGAAAGTGTAGAGGAGTTGCGGGGATGCGATATCAAACGGCACTTGAACCGAGATATCTTCGACGATAATTAAATAAAACACCTTTCTTGGTGGTTCAATTTCAACTCCGATGATTTATTGATTTAAATCGATTTATATACAATTTTTAATTTAACAACAACAAAAAACAAAAAGAATAATTCAAAAATGAAAACAAAAAGTCCACTCAGCAAACCCGGCCATTGACATTACCGGTGAATGAATTATTATAAAAATGCAAGCTTAGCATTTCACAATTAACTTGGATAGAATTGCATTACAAATAATAATGCAATGACCTCAGATTTGCAGAGTGGATTTTTAACATTATGATTAACCTAATTATGTTAAACTTTGACTGTGGCAAATTCCACAGCGGACGTTAACATCCTCCCCCCGTTGCATATTAATGCAAAATCAAAATAAACATAATCTTATAAAAATAACAAGTGACTTAAACTTATTAAACGTGGACCGTGAAATCCGGACTGGAGTGTTGTCTGGGACGAGGCACCGGTTTCTTCTTACACCTAGTGTGATAATGTCGTCGCCCCACAGCATAGGCAATTATTGTGACGCCAAGAATTAATGATAGATAACCAACTGCAAATTGGTGCACTGTATGACCCTCAGATCCTTTTGGCAGCTCCTTGAGTTTTTGTTCATTGATGAGTTCTTGTAGGGCTATCAACTCTTGTAGTTGCGGTTTATACTCATCGTCTTCCTTGAGAATTGGTGATAACGTTTCTGGTGCCAATATTTCCGGGAACTGGCCAAAACTCGAATACGATGTCGAAAAATTGCTCCAATAAAGGTGATGTCCCTTAAGCGTGACGAGATCATGCTTTATCATACAATTTGGCTCCAACTTTAGTAATCCTGAGCCTTCTAGTGTTAATGGCAATATTTCCCTGTTGCAAATGGTGTTAACTTTTGTCGGCGCATTCACAGCATAAATCCACTGGTTCGGGTGATGAAGCTGAATCCATATGTGGCTGGTTTTTAATTTCGTTAGTTCGCAGGCTCCTTGTGTAGAATTATTAAGCAAGTTGAGTTCACATGAGCAAAGCTCGGAATCCTTATGATATATGGGCTGGGAGGATGGGCACAGGTACCCTTGTTTAGTTGTTTTGCAGGCTATTAAATGATTTTCTGTCATTGGAGAGTATTGATCCCGGTGTAAATTAATTGCCAAATAGGGTGTGCATGGACTTATTGCCAAAAGTGTGCCATTTACCGACGCGGGAATCGGAATGATCCTATAGAGTTCAAATTGGTCCTGGCCTACCAGCGGTATGCTAATTTTAAACACGACGTGATTGTTACTAATGCCACCTTCCGCTGACATTAATTTGTATAGCTGCATAAGATCGTTTTGGCTGACTGGTAGGTAAATCGATGTCGGCAAGTGTTCCTTGACCTTCGTCAGCTCCTGCTTTAGTTGGGTTGGAGATAGTAGTAATGGGTGGAGTTGGCCATGATGTATGTCTGTTAGTGCGTCAATTATTGACGCTTGTATCCGATGAAGATTAAAAGCCATAATTGTCATTTGAAGTGCTAGTGACGTTAGCAGTTGGAATATTTTTATTTGTTGACCTTTTTCTCCGTCGTCATTTATTCTGTTGATGATTTGGGTTATTTGATTCGAAAGTGCTCCAAATGTTTTTTGCGTTCTCAGCTGATCTCGTTTCATTATGTTCGCTGTCGAGTCGATTATTGACGTTTGGTTTTTGAGAAGGGCTAGTAGATGATCTTCGTTTTCCTTTGTTGCACTAATGGTGCGAGACATTTTTTCAGCGTATTCTGAATCCAGTACTCCGAATAGTGCATTAGCTACGTTTCCTACTACGTTGAAGGCTCCCCTCTTGGTCCTTTTGACAAACATACTGTTTCCTAGTCGTAATTCTTCTTCCGTATGTTCGAACATATTGATGATGTGATTGCACGTGCTCTTTTGTTGTAGTTGCTGGCATAAGTGCCGCAATGCTAAAGTGCCGTTACTGAAAGTAGCTAGCTCCATCCAATACGGCTCGAGGTTGTAGTATATTATAAAGTTCCACTCATTGGATATTAGGTTGACTGCTCCTATGCTCTCGAAATGGATACCAGGATGCGGTTGAAACTTTTGAACAGTAACAGGAGCAGTGAGTGATGTTGGCAGCATAAGGCACGCTATGAGAACTGTTGTTATGAAGGCTCCTCCTGACATCTTTACTTTCTTGCGTGGTTGGCCGCTGCTTCTGGAGGTGGATGCTCCGTTTGAACCTTGATCAATCCCTTGTTTTTGCTCACGGTGGTGTTCTGTGGATTCCCTGTCGCCTTCTGTTAATGTTCTTATTTCGTTTTCAATCGGTAGGGGTGCTAAGCGGTGAATTGCTCGTCGCATAACACCTTTTGCTGTCCTTACATCTGCAACACGGATTAAGCCATCGTCCCCTTTGTACGTTTGAACGATTCGACCAAGTGGCCATTTCATTACTGGTAAGTTATCGTCCTTTATGATAACCATGGTGTCCGGTTTCACATTTTTGCATTGTTCTCTCCACTTATGTCTATACTGAAGCTCATTCAAATATTCTCGAGACCACCGATTCCAAAATTCTTGTTTGAGTTGTGTCACCTGCTTCCAATGCCTTAGTAAATTGCCTTTCATTGGTTGTGCTTGTTGATCCACTTGAGCTGTTAGCGGTTCTCCTATCAAAAAGTGGCCTGGAGTGAGTGCTGTAAAGTCAGCAGGATCTTCGGACATTGGTGTGAGAGGCCTTGAGTTTAGAATTGCCTCAATTTCAATTACTGCTGTTTCCAACTCTTCGTATGTGAGTGAGGCTGTCGAGACGCTTTTGAGTAACAGATGTTTTGCGGATTTTACTGCTGCTTCCCATAGACCACCAAAGTGAGGGGCTCTCGGAGGGATCATATGAAAGGTGATTCCCTTTTCGCTGCAGACCTTGGTTACTTTTCCTTGAGCCTGATCAGAGTAGATTGCTTCCTTAAGTTCCTCTAGCTGATTACGGGCGCCTACAAAGTTTGTGGCATTATCGCTGTATAGATTTTGGCAAGGCCCTCTTCTGCCTATAAAGCGCTTTAAGGCCCCAATGAAGGCTTCGGTAGTTAAGTCGCTCACCACTTCTATATGAACAGCTTTAGTTGTGAAACAGCAAAACATGGCAATGTATGCCTTTTGTGGGCGTTTGCCTTTTATTTTATAGTGGATCCAGATGGGGCCACAGAAGTCCACTCTTGCTGAAGGGTCTCGCTGGTTGCACTCTGGTAGCAGGCAGGTTCCCCATCATTTGAGAGAGTAATTTTGGCTTCGCCTTGGCGCAAACTACACAGTGTTGAACAATTGATCTTGTCAAAGATTTGCCCTTCAGCGGCCAGAAACGTTGCCTTACATGGGCTAATGTCGTTTGCGCTCCACAATGTAGATACTCAATGTGCAGGGACATTATTATGACCTTGGTTAACGGATCTGCAGACGGAAGAAGCATTTGGTGCTTTGCGTCATATGTAAGATTTGATGCTTGTACACGACCCCCAACTCGAATGATTCCCCTTTCATCTAGGAATGGGGAAAGATTGCTGATAGTGCTGCCCTTCTGAACCTCACCGTGTTTTCTTAAGCGATCAATGTCGTCCTTGAAGTCTGAGGCTTGCATTGTGCGGACAATGATGTACAAAGCTTCATTCAATTCCGTGAGCGTGACTATTAATTGCGATGGTCGAGGAATTTTTGGTGGTCTTGCGTGATTGATGAATCTTCTTACGTAAGCCATAATGCGTAGAGTTTCCATGGTTTATTTTATAGATAATGTCCTCTGGCTCCGCTGATGTAACTTCTGTGATTTGTAAAGCTGTCCTTGGGCTTTCCCTAGATTGTTCTTCAGGATTCAATTTTTTCGAATATGGTGCTGGCCATAGTGAGTCTCTTCCATGAAGGAATAGGGGTCCATAAAACCACAGATTACAGTTAGAGAGTTTTTCAGGGGTCAATCCACGCGATAGTATGTCTGCTGGATTTTCCTTTGAGGCTACATGACGCCATTGCTGTGCCAATGTTAGTTCCTGAATTTTAGCCACCCTGTTGGCAACAAATGTTTGGAGCGAGGAAGACGTAGAGTTGATCCATGCTAACACAATTTCTGAATCAGACCACAGAAATGTTGCGAGTTCTTCAAAGTTCAAATCTCTTTTCACTCTGTCGACTAATTGAGATGCTAGCACTGCCGCACAAAGTTCCAAGCGGGGTAATGTTTGTCGTTGCAGCGGAGCCACTCTCGACTTAGCGCAAAGTAGTCGTACGCTAATTCTGCCGTACTTGTTAGTGGAGCGAAGGTAGATGGCTGCGCCGTATGCTTTTTCGGATGCATCTGCGAACGCATGAATCTGAATTGTTTTTGGGATGTCATGCACAAATATATGTCGTGGAAATTGTATATTATCAAGAGACCTTAGGCTGTTGCGAAACATGATCCACCTAGTGTGTAATTCCATGGGAAGCGCCTCATCCCAATGTAACTTGAGCTGCCAGAGTTGTTGTGAGAAGATTTTAGTTGTGACAACTACTGGTGCCATGATTCCTAACGGATCGAAAAGTCTAGCTAAGTCTGAGCTGACTATGCGTTTGGTGACTCGCTGGTTGTCACTTACGTTTACCTTCACTCGAAATTGGTCTGTTTTGGGCAGCCATGTTAAACCCAACGTTTTAATTTTATCCTCAGTCTGCTTCTCAAAGTCTAGTTCTGTTTCCTGATCCTCTGGTGGAATGCCTTCTAACAACATTGGGTGGTTTGCACCCCATTTTCGTAGCTTAAAGCCAGCTCCTTGTACAATGATATTTAGCTGTCGCTGCATTTCTTTAGTAGTGGCAAGACTATCAGACCCAGCCATTCCGTCATCTACGTAGAATTGATTTCGCAGGACTTGGGCTCCCAGCGGATATTTATTGCGATTTTCCTGTGCCAATCTTTGCAAACACTTCGTAGCTAAATAAGGTGCCGACCTGGTTCCATATGTAACTGTTGACAATTGGTAGCATTGAAGGTGATCTTGGGGGCTGTCTCTCCACAGGATAAGTTGATAATTCTGATCGTCAGGCTGCATCATTATCTGTCTGTACATTTTCTCAATATCTGTGGTGAACACAAATCTTGGTAGACGAAAACGAAGCAAGATAGAAAATAGTTCGCTCTGTACAGTAGGTCCAGCATGCAGTATATCATTAAGCGAATACCCTGTCGAAGTTTTGCTCGATGCATCGAAAACCACTCTCAATTTAGTGGTGCTGCTATCAGGTTTTAGAACGCAGTGGTGAGGTAGGAAATAGTGTTGTGATGGAATGGTTGCTAAATTTACTTCCTTCATGTGGCCAAGCTTCAAATATTCGTGCATAAAATCAGTGTACTGAATCTTCAAATTGGGATCCCTTGAGAGTCTTCTCTCAATGGCAAAAAACCTGTTGGTAGCTATCTGTTTTGAGTCGCCTAGACATGCGGGATTTTCTGCAAATGGCAATGAGACTATAAATCGACCATTGTCATGTCGTTGGACAGTTTCATTAAAAAGGGCCTCACATCGTTTTTCTGACACTGTCAGATTTGGTTCCATGTTACCAATATCTTCCAACTTCCAAAATTTTTCTATCAGCCTACTTGTGGTTTCCTCATCTTCGGTATAAGCAATATTGCACGTGGCGGTTTCAAGTGCAGCCTCTCCAATCTTTCCTGTGACGATCCATCCGAAAACTGTGTTTTGTAATGTGGGTAGATTGTCAGCTAAGCTTATTTGTCCAACTGCCATGAATTCAGTAAAAAATTCGGCTCCTAATAATACATCAATTCTCCCTGGGGTATTGAAGTTAGGATCAGCCAGTGTAATATTTTTTGGTATTGCCCAGTTGTCAATATTAAAGTGTTGGGCTGGTTGTGGAGAAACGATCTCGGGCAGAACGAACGCCTCTAGCCGTGTAGAATATCCATTTATCTTAGATAGTAGCCTTACATTGATTCGTCGATTGGATTTTTGTTTCACTTGATTAATGCCCCGAATGGTCATTTTATCTGAGTTGGTTGCCGCCTTCAGCCGATTGATCATCCTCTCAGTGATTACATTCACCTGGGATCCATTGTCTAAGATTGCCCGGCACTCTACTTCGTTGCCTTCGTTCGTCACTATTTTCACCATGGCTGTGCTCAAAAATACGTATTTCCGAGCTTTACACTCGTCTAATGCTGCTAGTGTAACTGGATTAGCATCAGCACTGGTGTTGCTACCTTCGTTCGTGACACCTCTTGAAGAGCCTGGATTTACTGCTGCGTCAGTCTTGCGTCCTTCTGTTTTTTCCTTTGAGCCTGATGTGAAGTGTAGCAATGTATTGTGTTTTTGATTACATTTAAAACAGGACCGGGATGAGCAATTAGATGCATTGTGTCCAGATTTGAGACAATTGATGCATAAACCATATTTTTTCACGAGATTCAGCCGTTCCTTGGAATCTAGGTTTTTAAATACCTTGCAGAAGTACAGGGGATGCTTGTACTTGCATAAAATACAGCTGGCTTGTTGCTCTGTTGAGACAGCCAAGGTCAATGACTTAGTCATGCCTGTCTTTTTTATAAGGTCACTCTTGGAGCCTAATGCTTCCAGCGATTGAAAGCGTGTTTCTAGAAAATCTAGTAATTGTTTGACAGATGGCACTTCCTTCGGGTTCTTTAGAGATTGCTCAAACAGCATGTGTGATTCACGATCCATCTTCTTTATTAGTATGGGCAACAGTAACGGGTCCCAGCCTTCAACTTTTACTTTCAGGTTTTGTAGTCCCAGGAGACATTCCTTGGTGGTGTCATGGAATGCCTTAAGGTTGGTCGCTGAAGGATGATTGTGGCTTGGTTGTGCCAGCAGCTTGTTCACTAAGGCTGAAACCAATAGTCTGTTGTTGTTGTATCTGTCTTGTAGGATCTGCCAAGCAGTATTATAATTTTCTTCGGAGACAGTGAAATGTCTCAATAATCTTTCTGCCTCCCCGGCTAGGTTTGTCTTGAGGTACCACATTTTCTTGCAACTGGACATATCTTGACAATGCACCAATTGAAGGAAGAGATCGTAGAATTGTCGCCATTTGGCATAGTCTCCGTCGAATTTAGGCAAGGTTATTTTTGGCAAGCTTGGAACTACACTAGTTGTGTTCAATGGAGTGATTTGGTTCGAGGTCTCCGATGAATAACCTTCAAGCCTTGATGAAAGTAGTACTATCAAGTGCTGAGTTTTTTGTTCAAGATCCAGGAAGCTCTGATTGTTGTAGCCCCACTCTGTTGGATTTTCACAAAGTTCCCAAATTGTTTTTTCGTATTCTTCTACTTGATGCCACTGTTGATTAATGACCTTAAGCTGATACCGGTAGTATGTTTTTCCTTGGTTCTCTGTTGAGGTGGCTTCCATAATCCTATTGAGCACTTCAATGGTACGTTTTTGACCTCTTATGGCCTTAAGTAATGTGTCCTCATCGATTTTCATCATTTGTCTTGAATCTTGTGGTGGACTATCCTGTGGTGTCTTGGATGATGATGCTGTGCCTGGTAAGTTTTCATCACATTGCTCGTGTAAATGCGCTGCTTCGGAATCTGTATTTCGTTTCTCAATAGCTAATAATTCATCAATCCTTTGGGAAAAGTATCCAAAATATTGATCAACTACTGCCTTGATTTTGTTGTAATAATCGTCCGTGAAGTATTTGTGGCTTACACCCTCCTGTGGCAGAGTTTTCATTTCCACGTCGTTTGCTGCAAAAGGAACCCAAGCTTCTTGAAGGCGGCGAATCCGTTCCTCATAGTAAGCGACTGTCTTTCTGGCTGTAGCATCCTTCCTGTAATTCTTGACGATTTTCTGGATGTCTTCTCCGAGCTTCGATTGATGATGGGCGAGTTCCTCCAGGCGGGTCATTTTGGAAGTCATCTTGTCGTGTTCCTTTCAGGTAGGCTCCAGGTATTTGTAAACGTTGATTGATGTAGGTTGGTGATCGAGTGTTGCACCCGATCACGTCGGGGTCACCAAAATGTTAAAGGAGGGATTCGTTTATCCCTACTGATTGTGGTCAGGGCGATGCGCCGTGACCTGATGTTACAGAGTAGATATCAACCGGCACTTAAACCGAGATATCTTCGTAGAAAGTGTAGAGGAGTTGCGGGGATGCGATATCAAACGGCACTTGAACCGAGATATCTTCGACGATAATTAAATAAAACACCTTTCTTGGTGGTTCAATTTCAACTCCAATGATTTATTGATTTAAATCGATTTATATACAATTTTTAATTTAACAACAACAAAAAACAAAAAGAATAATTCAAAAATGAAAACAAAAAGTCCACTCAGCAAACCCGGCCATTGACATTACCGGTGAATGAATTATTATAAAAATGCAAGCTTAGCATTTCACAATTAACTTGGATAGAATTGCATTACAAATAATAATGCAATGACCTCAGATTTGCAGAGTGGATTTTTAACATTATGATTAACCTAATTATGTTAAACTTTGACTGTGGCAAATTCCACAGCGGACGTTAACAAAATTAATTCTAATAACATATCGCTCATCCGGAAGAAAAGGGTTACAACTCAAAAAACTTCTTTTTTCAGAAGAAGAAATGTTACCGTCTTCTCAGTAAGTGATATATGACATGTGACGACACCAAAGGGATACAATGTTGCCAGCGCTCGGCCAGAAAGCGTAGCGTGCATGTAACATTATTTCCCATAAAATTAATCATAATTTTGAGTTGATACATATAGAAAACTAGAAAATGTAAAATTTTGAGATGTAACTCTCTTCTTCCGAATGAGCGATATATGTAAATATAAATAACACATTTTAAAAACGCATTACTTATTTAATGATTATCATTAATTTGAACTAATTAATCACTTGTATCACTCAAAGTTTGAAATCAAATAAAAATATTTCACTCATACATTCTTCATTCAGGGGCACAAAATTTAAAATTGCACCATAATAACTCGCATAACACCACACAAGATATTTTGCTCTCTCTTTGCTCGCCACAAGATATTTTGCTCTCATTTCGTTCATTTACCTCTTTTACGAAACTTGGAACAAAATTTAAAAGTGCTCCAACAGCGCCCTGCAGTTTATCAATCATAGTAAACAACAATACGCAACACAGAGGCATCGGTACAATTTTTTTCTTTGTGTGAGTTGATATGGTGCATTTTACAAAATTTTCAAAAAGTGCTCCAGCGTCGTGAAAATGAAATTATTTTGTGTTTCGTCTCGCTCATTCTACTGCTCAATTCTGTATTTACTTCTCATGTTAAAATTTGAGAGCCACAGTTGAATGAGAGATTTTCTCTCACTTGGTGGATTTTTCTTCTGAAATTTTTACTTTTGCCTCTCTTGTTTCGCTTTTTGAGCAGAAATTATATGAAAATCTCGAAGCAAAAATCTCGTGTAACTTCCTGAACGAGGAGAGTAAATTTTCGCCGCTTATTATCGCGTGAGATAGTACTGAGACATAATTTGTGTAACTTCTTGAAAATTTGTGTAAGTTCAAATAATTTCATTTTTTTCATTTTTTTTTTTTTTAATCTTCTGAACTAGCGCCCTCGTTCAGTGGCGCCCGGTTCGAGTGCTCCATTCGCACCTATGAAAGCGCCGCCCCTGGGAGTAACATGATCTATAATTGTTAAAGACCACGCAGCATCTGTTGATCTGTTCCTTGCATACTCGGTCCGATGTGGGTATTCCTTGAGCAGTTTCGTATGTCTTGTAAGTCGGGTATCTTCATTGAACTTGATCATATCCGACAAAAACTGCACTTTAAGGTTGCCGTTAAGGACTTCTAAGGTGAGAGACACGATAAGAAATTTCTCCTAGAAGAGAGCGGCAAGAGGTCCAACACTTTGAGCCTCTCCGTGTAGGGGGTAGGCTTAGAAAGTCTCTCTCGTGTCGACTTCTCAGAGCAAAGAGGATAAACTTCTTTTGAATTGATTCCATCCTGTTGCTACTTATGAGAATTTGGGATCCCAGATGGGACATGCATATTCCAGGATAGGGCGGACTAGAGAACACAGGAGAGTTTTTGTGACCCAAATGTTGTCGAATTCTTTAACTCTTCTCTTTACAACGCCAAGAAGTTTGTTGGCTCTGGCAGTAATATTATCATAGTGCAAATTGAAATTAATTTTTTTTGTCCAGAACGACACCTAGATCCACAATTTGATTAACTTGATTCAACACCGTGTCGTTGAGATGATAATAATACTGCTGTGTGTTATGTTTACGAGAGAAGGTAATTGCTTGACATTTGTTGATGTTAAGATGCAACTTATTAGTGGTGCACCAGTCTTGTAATGCATTGCGATTCGACTGAATAAAGGATACGTCGGTTTGGGACTTAATGACAGTATATATTTTGAGACTGTATGCATGCGTAAAAGAGATGCGGGATATTCTCTAATTTCTTGGACAGGTCAGAGATGAATATATTGAACAGAAGAGGGCCAAGATGACTGCCCTGAGGAACACCGGAAGTTACTTCGATTTCATTTGAAAGGAATCCTTGAAATCTGATAACCTGTGTTCTTCCCTTGAGATATAATCTTAACCATTCAAGAGCAGAACCTGTTATTCCAAATTTTGAGAGTTTCACAAGTAAAATATGATGGTCTACCTTATCAAAGGCCTTGCTGAAGTCAGTGTAAATAGCATCGATTTGATAGCCCTTCTCCATAATACAGAGGAGTTCGGAGATTAAGACCATGAGGTTTGAAGTGGTCGAACGCCCTTTTCTGAAGCCGTGTTGTTGTTCATTTAAGTATGGGTCGATTAAAGGAGAAATTTTGTGGTGGATGAGTTTTTCGAATAGTTTGGGGATTGTTGATAAAATAGCAATACCTCTGTAGTTATCCACTAAATGCTTATCAGACGCCTTATGGATTGATATGAGGTAGGATTTCTTCCACAACGTAGGAAACTTTCCTAACGATAATGATCTGTTAAAGATGAAATACAGAGGGAATGAGATGTGATTTGAGCATCGTTGCAAAAAACTAGGGGCCAGATTGTCAGGTCCATGACCTTTTTTGGGTCAAGGTGGTTTAAACCAGTCAGTATATCTTCAAGCGACAGGCATAAATCATCTATGAGAACTGGAGGGTGCGCATCAGTTGGATCAGTTTGCCTTGGAATCGAGTTGGGACAATAAATTTCGCTGAACCTATCAGCAAACATGTTACAGATTACTTGGGGGCATGAGGAGTGCATTCTACCATTTGTCATTGTTGAGGCATAGCCTGATGTTTTTCGTTTTAAATTAACGAAATTTTTTGGAGTCTTTTATAATACTATCTCCAACGGAATTGATGTATGCGGTATAGGCCTCACGTGACCTAAGATTAAATTCTGAGGCTAACCTATTGTATTCCAGTTTCAATTCCTCGGTGACATTAGGGTTCTTTTTTATCTGGTTATACAGTTTATTTCTCTGATTGCGAAGAGATCGAATGTTTCTGTCAAGCCACGGCTCCGATAATTTATCCCTTTTAATAATCTTGGGTACATATTTGTCAATGGTATTTAAAATGATGGTATAGAAACAAGATACTATCTCGTCAAGATCATTGGCAGATAGCCTATGTTCCCAGTCAACTAGGAATAATTCAGAGCAAATACTTTCAAAGTCTGCGTTTTTAAAGTCATAAACAACAGTATTGTTGTATGTTGTGTGGTGTTTGGGGATTGAAGAATTGAGTTTAAAGACCCACGCAGAGTGGTGAATAGAATTACTGAATAGGTTCTCCTTTTTGGAAGCAAGTAGAATTTTCACCTCTTCATAACAATTAGTGAATATTAGATCTAACCAATTACCATAAGAATTTGGTTGACTGATAATTTGATGTAAATCATTGGAGTAAAAGGTGTCGATAAGATTTATATCGATAGGATTTATAACATTGATAGGAAGAAGGTTATCCTCCTCGTCAGGGATAAAAGAAATATTTGGACGGTTGGAATCCCCTAAGACGAATATGTCGTCGTTGCTGCAAAGAGTCTTATTGACTTCTTCTAAGATATGCAGAAGATCGTCATATATAGGCTCGCTCGTCAGGTTTGGGGGGATATAAAATGAACCGATGAATACGTGTTTCTTGCCGGATTTGACACGTATGAAGATGTGTTTAAAAAACTGTGAACCGTTCGTAGTTATGAGTTCACTATTTAAAGGGTCTCTGACTGTTATTAGGACTCCTCCTCCTCTTGTTAGACCGGAGGAATTGTGGCCTCTGTCGCATCTATAGATAGTCCAGCTGCAGTCTAGGATCTCCTCATTTAGGAAAGTCTCATTCAACCATGTTTCGGTGAACACGAGTATATTAAACTGGCACGAATTTGCGCCAACAAAGAGATTATTCACCTTGCCTCTCATACCACCGCAGTTGTGATAGAAGAGCCTTATATCTTCCAGTTGGCTTGGTTTAGGGTGAGGAGTCGAGATTGGGTTAGTCGTTGGAGAAGTAATTAGCTAGGGACGATAATATCTACGCATTTCATCACGGCTTTTTTGGAGCTGTGATACATGTAGAGATTTTACGTGCGAAACATAACTGGAGAGGTCCCTTTTTACTTGTTGGGATGTTATTTGGTACTGCTCATGATACTTTGTGTACAAGTTGAGCAGAATATTGTGATCAGTAGGAAGACCTTCTTGCTGAATCGAAATCATGTCTGTTGTTTTCTGTTGGCAACCGTAAAAACGGGGTAAGTTCCGTCTTTAACCGAATTCAAATAAAAAGAGGAGGTTATTAATTCGTCGTGTAGGTATGCTTTGGTCATGTTCACGCATAACTTTGTAACTCAATAACTTTTTTGCTTTTTTTTTTGTTTGTTTGAAAGGGTAGTTTCCCACGGTGGTCCCGTGCAATGTTTTCGTAATACTGATAAAGGAGCTCGATGTTAGGCATAAAAAACTGTTAAAATTAGCTCAACCTGAACATTTCATAATCACCGAACGAATTACTTTATTATAGTAAAACCTGTAGAAGACCGGTGGAGGATAGAGCGTCGGATCCTTGATCCAGCGGAGTGTAGCGTTGCAGGTTCAAGCTCCGGCCGGGGCAGCTCGATTTTTTCGTTTTCTTCTTACTGAAATGATTTATAATCATATTAGTCAACCGCCCTAAGTATCTGCCATGGCGCAGAGGGCTGGATTACAGCGCACTTTTGGTCAGTGGGATCTGTGGGGTGCGAGCTCGATTCTTCGGCCCGCGGTGCTTTTTTTTTCAATATATCGTCACAATAATTTTTTTTATCAATTTTCTTCGGGGAATTTTGTTTCATATTAAACACTAGTTGGAACCCGGTGCGCCTCGCTGCACCCATAAGCCAATAGTATGGCGGGCGCTAAAACATTTGGGAATCTCAAAATCGATGGGCAGTGAGAGTCTCAAATCCCACCACGAAAGTACATTCTAAAAGAAAAGTGTCACTCCGTTCATTTAAAAACCCAAATCTCTCGCTCATTTATATCCCCAATCACAATTCAGCGGTTTCACTGCCACTCCTGTCGTGGTCAGATGCTATGAGGGAGTGTTTTTGCCCGTAAACGAATTTCGAAGAGGAAATTATAATGCACGTCCGGTCATTTCCTCGCCTGTGTTTATATTTCCAATTCTTTTGGTGCACACTATAGGTTCCGTTTATTTTCCGATTGAGACATTTTTTGGTATTTTTGATTCTGAAAAATAAAATACTAAAATGTTCTGCTATCGATTGGAATTTCGCCATTTCCATCGTTCAAAAATTTTTTTGAAAATGTTTGACCAGAAGCATCTTATAGCATATCCGTTGGAGCGTGATTTTTTTTTTCCAAAACTGTGCCATAGGTATGATGCTTTCAAGCGTTAAGCTCATTTTCAGGCGTTGATCGAGGTATAACAGCAAAAGTTGCCGAGTCGAGTCCAGGTATAACAGCCCTATTACGCGCTTCGAGCAATTCGTCCATGGTGCATTCGTCCCAAATTATAATTTTGCACGTTTTAAGGACTGTGGCAATACTGAAATTTTTGCTGATGTTACATGTAGATGTTTCTATCTGGTTCAAATTCAATGGGGGCTTGCGGACTGAATGCACTTGTACGTCCACCATCAAGTAGAGTTGATGCAATTCTCGCTGATGTCACTGCAAATGCAATCTCATTCTGCAATCGAGTCGACGCCAAAATCAAATTGATAAGACATGTTTTGCCTGTACCACCTGTAGCATCCAGGAAAAAATCCCACTATTTCCTTTGTCGTAGGATTTTATTGATCAGCAACTAACTGTCTTGCCTGAGATTAAACGAAATGTTTTAGCTGATTCACGTTGAATTGCTGTTCTCGCACCAACTCTCTGTTTTACACAGCATTTCTGAATCATGTCGAATTTGAACTGTGTGGTTGATTGATATTCATAAGTCCTCTATCAGTATTAAAGCTTCATTGAAAATTTCGTCAGAATAATCACAGCTGTGTATGCATATAATAGACTTCAAACTATGAGTGGAGGTGGTTTACGTTAAATAGGCAACATTGGGCGAACTTTTCAAATATATAACGGCACGATAAAAAACAATTTTTCCGTAAGAAATATGAAACAAAAAATATGTCCCATGCAAACTTATTGTATGTTGAAAAATCAAGCACCTTGAAATCTATGTAAAATTCCAGCTACCATACTTCAAAAAGTGAAAACGATGAACATCCGATTCATCCGATTGAATTTGTGGTCTTTTTGGCTTGGAGATCTTACATTACTTACATACATTGCTGAAATCGGGCACATGCAGCTGAAGTTACTTCAATCCAAGTTCAGAGAATCGCGTCCTTCGCGAAAAATTTGCCTTTTTCAACAAAATTGTACGGCAACTATCCGTAAATCACTTCCCATCGATCTGAAACTTTAGGAATCGTATTTTTTTCGGAAAAAACCAATACAAAATGGATCTGAGTTCTTGAGCAATAATTTGAAGAGTACCTCCCATCCAAAAGTTTCGGATTTTGCTATATCAGTACACTACAGCTATCCGAAGGATTCGAGATGGTCTGTTAATTTCCAAAAGTTGTTGCTCAAAAAATTATTTCGAAGCTGAAAAGCGCTAAGAATTTTTTGAAAGCACTAAACTAGCGCCTGCTTCAGAGAATACTGCTGGCATTTCTCGTGGAATAAACCCATTATTGATTTTTAATTGGACCGATATCTAAATAATGGTGTTATTTTTACTTGAGTGGTAGTTGAGGTATGACACTTTATTAGGTTCAGTTAAATAAACCAATATATTTGCATAAATACAAAATTATTCTTTATTATTTTTATTTTCAATAATGGGTTAAACCGGTAAGATGGGGGACCTCCCTTTCTGTTAATTGCTTTTCTCTAAAGTAGCTAACTTGTGTTCTTCATGAAAATATTAGATGAACCTAATCAAGTGGCGCGAAGTGTATTTATACTTAGTAGGTGGTCGAACATCACCGTTGACCTATGCGCATGCTGAGGGTTGTAGCCGAGACATATTTTGTACAAGCCAAACATTTTGGCTAGCGCAAGCCAACCCATTGAGTTTACACAGAACGATTTATTTGTGCCAATTCACTCACGCACGCCAATTTGCACAAGTAAATAGTTCCGTGTAGACCTACCTTAAAAAAATACTTTTTTTATATTGCCCCAAAAAAAAATGAATGGACTACAAAGTACGAAATAAAATAAAGTTTTAAAAACCGACTTCAGGAAAAAAGGATGAAATAATTGTTTGTAATTCTTAACAACATTAATCCAATCAAAATGGATTTGGAATTAAGAATCACTTTTGAAGACGATGCCAGGAGGTAGGTGACTTTCATTGCACTAACTCTTGCTTCGAAAATTGTTTTCATTTCCTTGTTAGGGTTATGCCCTTAATACATCACCCCCAGGTGTTAGCACCGTCTTCAAAAGTAATTCCTCATTCTAAATCCATTCTGATTGGATTTAATGTTGTTAAGAATTACAAACAATTATTTCATCCTTTTTTGTGTATCACGGGATTGTTTTTTCCTGAAGTCGGTTTTTAAAACTTAATTTTTGTAATAAAGCTTCTGACAGACAATTTTTTCTATAAATTATGATATATTAGAGTTCAAATATTCCAAGGAAAAAAGGACAGGACAGAAAAAAATGGATTCCATGGAGAATATTTTAAAAAAAATTCATGGCAATGCTGACAGAAGCCACAAAACGGCAAAATGCACTTATAACCTTTTTGGCACAGCAAGCAGCAACTCATGTTCCTGATACTCCAGCTCCGATGGCAGCAGGATCCAACACTTCACTTGCAGAACCAGGCAATCGTGGACGGATTTCACAAATTGACATGCCAGTATTCGACCCAAAGGAAGAAGACAGCAGCTACGAAGAATGGCTAAAGTGGTTCGAGTATGCACTGGACATAAATGCACCTGACATGAGAGATACAGACAAAGTTAAGTGTATTATGTCGAAATTGTCGACAAAAGACATTCAGTGAATACAGCAAGTGGTGTTTACGAAAGTAACCAATAGAGCTTGATTTCAGCCTACAAACATTGTTTAGCAAAAAGCAAACATTAGCCATTGAACGATTTAATTGTATGCGAGTACAACGACAGGATTATGAAGAGTATGCAAAATATATTATTCGTATGAAATCGTTGTTAAAACGATTTCAATTCAAAGAATTGACGAAAGATTGAAAGGGCTGACCAAGTCAGAAGACGAGTGAAAACGAACACGAAATAATGGCAAAATAAAAAATTGCAGTAATCAACAAGAAAGAGACAAAGGGGTGACGATAACCAACAAAAGAAATACAATGGTAGAAAACCGCCATCAGCATGTTTTAAATGCGACGAATGGCATTGGATCACAGATTGCCCATACAAAAAGCACATACATATGTGCATAATGTTCAATTATGGGTCATCTTGAGTTTAAATGTTGAAAAATGACATTAAGCAGAAATATGAAGGTAAATACAGTACTCCTAGACACTAAAGATCAATATGGTTTCAAAATCGAAATTGATACACAAAACCATCAGTTTGAATAATGTTCCAGTAAAATTTTGTGTAGACTGCGGGACATAAATTTCCATCATTTATTGGGAAGCTTATCAACGAATAGGATCACCTAACTTGCAGATCTGCGGAGAAAAGGGCATAATGTTCGACAGATCCACATCCAGGTTCCGAGGAAAAGGAAAAGCAACGTTCGGCATAAGTGAAGAGGAAATGCAATAGACGTTTAACGTTGCACAACAAGGGTCATTGAACCTGCTAGACATCGAAACATTAGACAGTTTCGGACTTCTCGACAGCTTTCGAAGTCAATTTGAAGGAAAACTAAACATAAATGCGTGCTCATTACGGGAAGAAGGAAGGCAAATTCGACAGTCAGTATTAACAAAATTTTCAAATCTTTTCAGAGAAAAGCTAGGATTATGCATAAAAGCAAAAGCGAGTTTGACACTCAAACCAACCGCAGCACCAGTTTACTGTATAGCCAGACCAATACCTTATGGAGCGGTAGAAACAGAACTCAACCGGCTCCCGACAAGCGGCATTATCAAACCAAAGAGTTACACTCAATGGGCAGCTCCCATTGTGGTAGTTAAGAAACCAACTAAGCAAATACGTCTGTGCAGTGCATAGACTTTTCGACAGGGTTAAACGAGGCACTTACCCGAGGACATCTTTGAAAAAACTTTAAATGGTGGCCAAAGTTTTTCACAACTAGACCTTTCAGATGCATATTTGCAAGTAGAATTAGACGACGACTCCAAAACACTATGGTCAATCACAACACATTTAGGTAGCTACGAGTTCCAATGTTTACCATTCGGAGTAAGGTCGGCACCGGGCATATTCCAGTCCATTATGGATAACATGTTAGCAGATCTCCCATGGGCAACGGCACAAGAGCACAAGACACATCTCGACACAGTCCTACAAAGGATAAAAGAATTCGGGTTCTGACTTAGAATGTAAATGTAAATTCTGTATGAAGTCAATCAAATATTTGGGATTCATAATTAGTGCCAATGGAAGAAGACCAGACCCAGAATAGTCCAAATTATTGAAATGCCAGCTCCACAGAATGTTAATCAACTAAGATCTTTCTTGGGTAGGGTTAATTACTACCAAACATTTGTGAACAATATGAGAATAATTAGACAGCCATAGGACGAGTTACTTAAAGTAAACCGAGAATAGACCTGGGCAGCACCAAGTAAAAAGGCATTTAATAACATAAAAGAGATTCTTAAATCAGAATTGCTCTTGACACATTATAACCCAGTGAACAATATCATTGTGGCAGCCGGCGCGTCAAACCTTGGCATTAGCGCAGTAATTCAACACCGATTCCCGGATGGGTCAATGAAAGCAGTAATTCATGTTTCCCGAAGTTTAAAGGCGGCAAAGGAAAAATATTTTCAGATTGAGAAAGAAGGCCTGGCATTTATTTTCGCGGTCAAGAAATTTCACAAAATGTTAATTAGCAGAAATTTTGTACTAATGACAGACCAGAAACCTTTATTAACTATTTTCGGTTGTAAAAAAGACATCCCAGTACATACCGCGAATCGTTTACAAAGATGGGCAGCAACGCTCATCGCATACAATTTTAAATTGGAATGCAAGAAAACAACAGATTTTGGTCAATCAGATGCGCTGTCTCGTCTAATTGGTCAACAATTAGAAAAGGAAGAAATCGTAATCGCCCATATCGAAACGAATATTAACACAGAAAATTCGTCTTCTTCCAGTAACATTCGATGGAATTAAAGAAGCAACAAATGGAGATGAAGACCTGCAGCGAGCGATGTACTTTATCACAAATGGATGGAGGACTCTAGGCACTCTGAAGCAACAACGAGATTGGCACAATCTTCAACATTATCACCGGAGGCAAGAACAACTTACAATCGAAAAAGATTGTCTTTTATTCGGAGACCAAATAACCATCCATTCTTCGCTGAGAGGAAAAATCCTAAAATTATATCATGAATGTCATCCAGGATAGCAAAGGTTGAAATTGTTGGCACGTGGATACATTTATTGGTCAATTATGGATAAAAAAAATTAAAACAAATGTTTAAAATTGCACCAACTGTAGAGCAGCGGCGAAACTGCCGATTAAAACAACACTGTATTCGTAGAGACAGGCTACTCAGCTTGGCAGAGAATCAATATCGATTATGCAGGGCCACATAGAGGAAATAACTTCTTAGTAGTGGTGGATCCTTTTAGCAAGTATCCGGAAATGTTTGTTATGTCATCTACAACTTCTGAAGCGACTGTTAAAGTACTGCGGCAATTATTCGTGCGACATGGAATACCCGAAACAATAGTTAGCGACAATGGCACTCAATTTACGTCGGGTTTATTCGCATCGTTTTGCAAAGAAAACAACAAGAACCACATTTGCAATACACCCTCAGGCAAATGGACAGGTAGAGAGCTTTGTCGATACTTTAAAAAGAAATTAAAGGAGGAAGAGGACATACAGACAATTCTTGGCACTTTCTCAGGAGTATACCGCACAACACCAAACTATAATGTACCAGAAATAAAATCACCAGCAGAAGCTGAGAACAACGCTCGACTTACTGAGACCAATCAAATCACCTGTAGGACAACGAAACGTTCAAATGGAAGCACAATTTAACCACAATATATATACATACAGCCCCATCTATCAAGCTTGCTTCGCAAAATTTTCTAAAGTCCAAGGGACACAAACAAATATCTCTTGAATGGTAAAGTTTGTCGCAAAAATTATTATAACAAAAATTGTAAATCATGGAATTTTCTTCACAAACGCCCCTTTCTTTCTTACGTGTGAGACTTCGTAAAATATTGCGTTTGAAAAGTTTTCGAATTTATATTTTGCATAATATAGGTATCACCGAAGGCGCATTTTTTATCGTAGTTTCCCCTTAGGCATAATCCACGATTTGTTATAATTTTAAGGGTAGCCCTTACAAGCCTTTAATAAGCCACCCCCGGCTTAACCCATTTATAACAGGGTACCACTAGCGCGCTTAAGTCGGATCTTCACCTAGCGGACGGTGCACCTCTTTGTTCACCTGGTAGTCTGGTACTGCCTGCGTCACAGCCTTGGTCCGCTGGTTAGCGGTATTCTCTTGTTTCAGGAGGCATAACACTACGACACTGTTGTGGCTCACCCGGCTACTAAAAAACTCATACAATATCGAAGAGTTAAACCCCAAGGCTCACTCGCTCCTCCTCATGCATGATTACTCATAACCATCTAATAATAATAATATCATATCCTTTTTCTATCTTCGAGCTAAGCTTACTACCAGACAATGCACCATGAAGTAAACGCCATGCCGGAATCTTAGTATAAAGAATATAGCGGCAAAATAATTTCGGAGGTGTGTAGTGCTATATGCACGAGAGCAGATAAATTGAACCAAATTTCCGATTTCACGTGAAGAAATGAAAGAGGCAAAGAAAACCATTCCTGCAAAAAATAAATTTCGTAGTGCAATTAGTGCTCACACATAACTTTTATCCATCAAGCATGATTTTAACAAATTGACGTAATTTTCCTCTAAATTGAAGTTTCCTTTTTAATTTTTTACTTCATATTTATCTCTTTATCTATTTCATCCAAAAATCAATTTCATCACACAATTTTCGTTTTATAGTTCCTCGCCACTACCCTCAACTTTTTCGAGCGTTCACTCACAAACAAACATAAAAACTGAATTTTATTCACACCAAAATGAAGTGTTCACTTTATATGGAGAAGTGACAGAGAGAAGTACTTAACGAAACCTAACGAAGGTTATTTTTATTCACGACAAACTAAGTATTCACTAAACAAATGGAGTGACCACTTGCTCTCGGTTTTTATTCACGCCACCCAATGTAAGTAGTTTTGGTATGAACTTTAAAGAAATCAAAAATAACTTGTGTAAGACAATGTAAGGACCCAAAGTTAGCCCTGTTTGGTTAATTCTTATAAAATAGAAAGAACTCGTTTTTAAGTGTAAGTGTATTCTTGCCATCGGTACAATGCTCTATATTATTCTTGAATATATAATAGTCTATAAAAGCCTCATCTGTGAAATTATTGTTTAAGAAAACGTTGTCAACCAATACTTTAATCAAAATTAAATAATTACCAGTACTTTCATCATAATTTTCATTATCGACTTTCAAAGGAACTAAGTCTCTGACAAAAACACCCGCCGCGTATGTTTCATATTGATTATAATTCTCTGCATCTAACAAAATGAAATCTACAGCTTCATCGCAATGACAAGTGTCATTCCGGTGGAACATTTAAAATGACGTTATCTGCGATCAGATGTGATTGTTCGATCACAATAGAATAACTTTTTGCATTACCTTCTTTACTTCTTATTTGAGAAGAAAATTTCTTAATTGCATCCTGATTTAAATGTCCGGAGCACTGTCTAGACCAATGGACTGCCCCCTTTTCTACCTGACGTTGGAGAAAGTAATCCGAGATTACAATCCGGGGTGACAAAATGGGGCAGAATCCTCCACAAGGCCATCCTTTTACCGGATTTTGCTGACATAACAGCTTTGGAAGAACATCAAGAGCTGTACAAGAAGCTTTCACCCAGATTGAGCCGGCGACACGAAAGCTGGGACTGAACATCAACGAAAGCAAAATAAAGTACATGGTGGCATCGTCTGCAAGAATATCTAACATTGGCCCCACAGTCAAGGTAGAAGAGCGCGAATTTTAAGTAGTAAAAGCATTTACCTACTTAAGTAAATAGTAGCAATAGTAGTCGACAATAGCCTGGAAGCAGGAATAAAAGTAAAGGCTTTACCATACCCCTTATAGACGTGCTTATTTTTACATACGATGTCATAGGAGGTAAGTCCTTACTTTTTTACTTTTCCTAGAGTAGTTACATAAGTACTTACCTTAGAGTACTTAAAGAACTGCTCATCTGTAAGGGGTATGGTAAGGCCTACCCCTTACTAGTAAATGCTTTTTTCAGTACTTCTGTAAGCTTAAAAGTCCTACTGCGGTGATACAAAAATACGAAAACAAATGAGTCATCAGCAAAATTCTCACTTGTTTGGGTCTAATTCTGGATTACACCTAACCATCTGCCTTCTCTTGTAATGGGTTACATAAGGGCTCATCTAACACCAAGAAAATAAGGGGTACCCCTTACCAGATGACTACTTATATAGAATTCCTAATGGGATAGAACCTGACATAACCAAAAACATCAAGATATCAGGCCTACGCTAGACACAGTCTACTTTTAAATATCCCAAGATTGTCGCTTTTCGATTGCTTTATCTGTTGTCGCTTCCCTCATATCTGCCGATGCACGTTCTTGCGCTGCCTTCACCTCTGCCGATGCACGTTCTTGCGCTGCTGATAACCGTTCTTGCGCAGCTGATGACCGTTCTTGCGCAGCTGATGACCGTTCTTGCGCTTCCTTCATCACCATCAATGTCTTAAAGAGTTCTGCCATACTCACTGTCGATTCTTCTGGTTCCGCTTCTACCTCGTCTTCAAACATGTAGGTTTCAGGATCCTTACCTTCGTTCACCGTAGCTTCTCGAAGCAGGGCGGTTAGGGCATTTTTAGCCCCCACTGTTGACAACGAGCGCTTACTTAATTCTCTTTTCAACTCCACAGTGCGCAAATCCACTAACTTTCGACCCATTTTATTAATAAGTCCTTATTTCTCACGCACAAAATTTAAATTCCAGTCACAATTATTATTCAAGTTCACTTATTTCACTTATCTCTTAATTAATCCCACTTCTGACACCAATTGTTACGTTTTTACGGCTTAACGGATTCGTAGGATTAATTAAGGAATACACTTTTTAATTATCCACACAAAATTTATTTATTACAAACCAAAACACAATTTAACAACAAACACAATTCTCACAGTTCACTATAATCACTTCTAATTTACTATCCCGCACTATTAAATTCTATCTGTCGCTTTATGCCTCGTGCACAATGAGAAAGTGGATTTCTTTTATGTTTCGTCCCGCTCATTCCACTGCCTAATTCTCTATTTCCATCTCAAGTCAAAATTTGAGAACATCAGTTAAAGTTGGCTCTACTTCAACTTCAACACTCAAATTTCGGAAATTCGGAATAAGCAAGCGACATCTGTTTCTCACACTAATGAACAAGCAGAATTATTGTACCAAAGTAGGTTATTTATCTTACTTATTTTCTATTGAAAAACATAAAATATATTCAAAATAAAAAAATTATTGCGACAAAAGTCATTTGAGAGCTTTGCGAGTGCATAATTTGTGAAAATTGAATTAATTAAAGTCGAATTTTCCGTTTTTTCTCATTCGGGTTCATTAGATGGCAGCACTTACATATTTTTCCGAAAGAAACAGTCTGAACTAAAATTCAGTTAACAGAAATCTCGCCAAATTTTATCGACTTTACTTAAAAATTAAGTAAATTTGATTTTAAAATTAAGTAAAGTCCGGTCAAATCAAGTTTTAGTAAAGATTGAGAATTCTGTTGGCAATTTCTTTAGTGAATATTTTTTTAATGTAACAGCTGATATTGACATTTTTTAAATTATGTCCGAAAATTCACTTCAACACTGTGCACATAGCAAAATTATCACTTTAACATTGTGAATACGGCATTATAGTTCACTTTTATATCACGTTCCAATTTTAGTTTAGTACATAAGCCATTAGTTCAGACATCAACCAGAGTTGTTACCGACAATCGTTGGTTATGCTTTTTGACAAACAGATGGCGCATAAATCATCATAATAAGTTTAACAGAATTTTACTTAGCTATAATATATGTACTGTGAAAAATGCTAATAATTTCCAAAGCAAGATAAAATAATATGACTACAAAGACAACAGAATGTCCATTGAAGATTAATTAAAAATTAATATAAGAATACATTTAATGCTAAATTTGAGCTTGATGTTTTTTGACAATGGCCTCGATTCCCAGATCCGACGGGAGGGAAGTGAGTGAGGATTTGACACTTTGCGATTCTCAAATCCGCAGTCCCGAATTGGTTTAAATCGAAAATTCGGAGTGAAGACTCACGCGATAATGAAATATATGATTTCGGATTATCTCAGGCGCATTTGTCGTTCAAATCCGCAGAAAATTTGTTGCGGATCACACTTTTACAGCGCGGAAAATGTCAAAAAGAAATTCGGGGTTGCGGATCTGAGAATCGCAAAGTGTCAAATCCGCAACTCACTTCCCTCCCGTCGGATCTGGGAATCGAGGCCAATATCTTTTATATTTGGTCGTAAAAATGATAATCATCGGCATCATTGGCACTTCAGCCTTCTGTGAGCCGTGGCTTCCTCAAGAGTTTTCTTCCAACGTTCTCTGTCCTGTGTCAATCTCTTCCCAATTGTGCGTAAGTCCATTTCTATGTCATCTTTGTATCTCTTGCTAGGTCTTCCTTGTGACCTTCTTCCCTCTGGGTTTTAGAAGAATAGGATTTTTGGGTCGCCTCTTCATTCCATGTTCTATCGAGCGTAGGCGTGAGATCTTGATGCTTTTGGTTTAGTTAGGTTCTTTGTATATTTGGTACAATTCGTGATTGTATCGTCTTCTCCAGACGCCCTCTTCATTTACTGCGCCTGCGATCCTGCGGAGATTTTTTCTTTTGCAGCTTCCGAGGACCTGCTCGTCATGCCTAGTAGGCGTCCATGCTTCCGACCAACACTGGTTTTATTACTATTTTGTATAACTTCAATTTTATGGTCCTGCTTATTCTTTGTTTTATTCGCTAGAAGTATTCTTCTTTTAATTTCCGCCGTAATGTTGTTGCCTTTGTTAATTTGAGTTCCTAAGTAGGTAAATTCGTTTACGGATTCTGTGTTATATCTGTCGATTGTTATATTTTGTCCTGGTCTTCCTCTACTGTTTCTATTAGGGATCCGCACATGTTTTGTTTTATTTTCATTGATAAATAAGTCTAGATTTGATGCTGCTTTTCTAACGCTATATAGGCTTCCTTTGCTGCAGTCATTGTCCTGCATGATGACTATATCATCTGCATACGCCATTATCTAACTAGACTTGTTTTGAATTGCTCCTCTGGTTTCAATGCGCGCCTCCCGAACCGCTTTTTCTAATAAGGTGTTAAATAGTAAGCAGGATATGGAGTTTCCTTGCCTGAGGCCTCTGTTCGTTTCAAGGGGCACCGACACATTGCTCGGTATTCTCACTTTGTTTACCATTCGACTCAATGAGGTTTTAGTGAGTTGAATTAATGAGTCTGAAAAGTTCAGCACCACCATTGCTTCAAAGATTTTTGGTCGTAGCGCAAGATCACATGCTCTCTTTAGGTCATGTAAAAGAGGTGGGTCTCTATATTAAATTCTTTCGTCTTTTCAATTGCCTGTCGTAATGCGAATATGTGATCGATTGTGGACTTTTGTTTACTGAATCCGCATTGGTAATTTCCAATTACTCTTTCATATTGGTCCAATAAGCGATACACAGGATATACGAGAATATTTTACAGGCTACATTCAGTAACGTAATTCCTCTGTAGTTGGAAAATACCTACAATTTGGTCCCCTTTTTAGTGTAGAAAATCTATAAAAAAAGTTCGCTGGTAAAGCAGTATGTTTGATTCGGCTCTGCAGAATAATTGAATCGGCATAACAATAATGCCAAGTGCATTCCAAACAGTTTTTATTGTGTGCATTTCTAAAATTTGGCGGCACACTTTAAAAATTTGGCGGCACATTGGTTGACCGCTGACCTAGATAGAAAGTAATCGAGTGTCTGTTGAAGTCAAGGGGGTTTCGTGTCCGCCATTTTGGTAAGCTCCACTTTCTTATCCTGTGCTTGAGTTGCGATTTTTATTTCAATAATTTGTTGATAATATGATGATAAAATGAAAAAAATATAGTTTCTTTGTTTTTTCTAAAAGTTTTTATCCACTAAATTTCGACTATTTGACATTTGGAGCCTACAATGATGGCCGCTAAGGCATTCTCCTTCCGTCTTATGGCTTCACGATTGATGTCTCAGATTGCACTTTACACTCCATCTATCTATAGTATTCATTTATTTATTTATTTATTTATTCATTTATTGCCAAACAAAGCACTATGGCTCATCCAATCGTCCTCTTTAATGCCCGAGATACACGAGGCTAGTTTTTCAAGCTATAATAGCAAGCTAGTGCTAGTAAGCTAGCAGGTCTGGCTTCATGTAAACAAAACTAACATCATTCCTAGGCTAGTAAGATAGTGATAAGCTAGGAAAGTTTAATAGGGTACGGTTCTATTTTTTGAGTTAGTAGTGAAACTGTATCCGCTAGTGGTCAGTGTCGACGAGTTTTGTTTTTCGGACCGCTAACCACGTGTTATCGCGACAAACATGCCAAAACTTAATGCCGAGGTTAACTTAAAGTTTGTGTAATTGCATCGTTATGTCTGTGGAACGCCACCAGTCCAACTTATAAAGACAAGTCTATGAATAGTTTAGCACAATCGGCATACAAATGACGATCCAAGAAATAAGAAATAAAATAAACAATTTAAAAGGAATTTATTGTCAAGAATTGTCGAAAACTGAAAAATCACCCAACACAGGGTTCATATTTCCTATCATCATGTAAACAACTCTAACTTGTGGCAAGCCAGGACAGCAAGCCGCGATAGGATACGGGATAGTATAGAATAATTAACTTGCTATCCTAGCTTTGAAAACTAGCCTCGTGTATCCCAGCCATTGCTCTCTTCTTCGCAAACGACGTTTTCAGCAAATTTTTGTTTGTTGGCTGTTGGATCTTGTGAAACTTCCTATGTAGACATATGGATGGTCCAATTTTAAATGTTGTGTTTCTCTGAAAAAATTAATAAAAGGAAAAAAAGCAAGTGTTTTTGTCTCTTTCCGTTGTCCTTCACTACGATCAAAAATGATCAGCTTATAGGGCGCAATATGGCATAGTGCACCGGGCGCAAAAAACCCAAGCGCCGTCTCTGGCTAGAAAAGACATGTTATGAGAATGCATGAAGAAGCGCTCCCAAATATCGTGTTCCTCCAAACGTCAGAAAGAAGAGGGTCACAAGACCTAGGAAGAGATATAAAGGCGACATAGAACTGGAATTACACACAATTGACATTACCAACTGGAAAAGAGAGATACAGGACCGAGATCAATAGAAGAAATTTCTTGAGGTGGCCTAGGCTCACAAACAGTTGTAGCGCCAATGATGATGAAGATAAAGGTCGATTCCGAAGATACTACAACGACCAGATCTACGAGCGTTATCACGACATAAATTTCCACGATCCCCTAGCGGTGTGGCAGCATTCCAAGTTTAAAAGGGCGAGCAACAAAAAATGGTGGAAGTCACATAATGGACTAAAAAGTAGAAAATATAACCGATTAACTGAAAATTTTGCACATATGCATATTTCGCGTGACAACGCAATCTGACCGTTTTGTAAAAAAATCAAGATGGCGGCCAATTTTTGCAATTGTGTCAAATGAAAGGGTATCGAAATGGCGACCAGCACAAACTGGCAGTGCAAAGCGAACTTTGGCGTTGGATTGATCATTCTAAAGGTAATTACTAGCACTTTAAATTTATTAATGGGCATTACATATACCAAAAAAATTAAAATTTTACCAGCTAATCGCAAAAAACTGCTTTCAACCCCCACCACATGATCATGGTTGAACTTTGAACGGCGATAACTTTGAGCTAAATCAACTTACAGAGCTCATTTTGTAGATAGTTTTATTCTCCACCTTTTGCACTCCTTCACCCCCATGAAATGAAATGAAGCGTATTAAATAATAATTGTAACCTACGTGGCTTCTCTGCAAACTTTGAAATTACTTCTTCAAAGTTCGCAGAGAAGCCTTGTAGGTAACAATTATTTTTAATACGCTCAAAGAATTAAAAAGTTGAACATTTTTATCAAACAAAGCCTTAAACCATGCTGTCGACGCCGATGGATGTATTACAATTATTTAATTATTTTAGTCTTTTTACATGAGATGTTATTAAATAAACAAAAAAATACCAGTGAATCGTCAAACCTGAAGCGATGAAGATATGTCTTATAATCACCCTGTCCACCCAGGTAGTAACTAATTTCCCCATGTTCCCTCATAAGGCACTCCCCCACATTTGGTATGAGACTACGGGTCCATCGGCTCTTAGTAGACTGGCCCCACCTCCTCTGCCATCCAGGAATGTCAGTCGCACTGCCTTAGGCTCCGGTATTGTCTTATAATGCGGTTCGTACAATTTCCTAATCTCCGCCGCTGGAATATCGATGGGAATCATTCCTGCTATGACACATGCTGCTTCATCTAACCAAGTACGGTATGAATAGCATGTTAACTGGCTGAATTACTCAAAGTATTTCTGGCAAGGACGTCGAGCTCTTTTCAGACATCAATAACTTGCATCAAATTGTGGATCATCCCACCAGAGTCCCTGATGTTACTGATCAAGGAACCTATCTCCTTGATCTTTTTCTAACTTCTCATCCAGCGCGTTATTCCGTCGAAGTTGATTCACCTCTCGGCAATTCAGACCACTGCCTAATCAGCGCTAACTTCCCATTCGAATTTCCCACCCCTCCCAAACCAGTTCGAAGAACTTTATGGCATTATGGGAAGGCCAATTGGCTGGGGCTTATTAATTTTTTCCAATCTATATACTGGAACCTGTGTTTCCGGAATAGAAACGCCAACTCTGCCGCTATCCGTAACACCAGGATCATACAGGCAGGAATGCATTTGTTCATTCCCCATTCTACCAAATCTGTGAAGCCTAGGCCCAACAGATGGTTTAATCGGGAGTGTATGAATGCAATCAAAACTAAAGAAGCCGCCTTCCGAGCGTACAAGAGTTTCCCGAGTGAATCGCTCCGTTTAGAGTACATACAACAAAGAAATTCTTGTAAAACCACCATCAAGAAAGTCAAAACCTTATTCGACAACAAATTGAGAAGTAAACTCCTAAATGCAACCTCCCGTAGCAAAAACTTCTGGTTCTTGGTAAGTTCCATCAAGAAGAATTTCACTACAACTTCAACCCCTTCCTTTATTCACGATGAGAAGGTAATAACAGATAGCAAATCCAAGGCCAATTTATTAGCATCTATGTTCGCTTCAAATTCTTCTTTACCAGAAACTGATGTGTTACCCCCTGTGCCCGAGCGTAACGCCCATTCAATGGACAGGGTTTTTTCAGGACGCGCGAGGTGTACAGGTGCCTCAAAGAGCTCGATGCCAACAAATCCACTGGACCCGATAATATACCCCCTATCGTCTAAAACATTGCGCCTCACTTTTGGCTAAACCTCTGCGCAAATAATTTGCCCTGTCATATTTCGCCGGAGTTTATTCCGACTCTTGGAAACTTGCCCATGTTCAGCCCACACCGAAAAAGGTGATTCCAGCGTTCCCTCCAATTACCGGTGCGTCTAGTCTGGTTGCTCTAGATATCTCCAAGGCTTTCGATAGAGTATGGCACTCAGCCCTGTTAGCTAAACTCAAAGCTATTGGAGTTGACTCACTTCTAGAGAAGTGGATCGAGAGTTTCCTTTCCGGCCGTTCAATCAAAGTAGTATTGGATGGCGTCAAATCCGCATCCCACCCGATCTCTGCGGGGGTCCCCCAGGGGTCAATTTTATCACCGGCCCTTTTTCTCATCTTTATAAATGACCTGCTTTCAATCCCCTCCAACCCACTTCTCAGCTTCGCTGACGACGGTACTGTACGTTACTCGTACAGCTTCGATACAAAGACTCATGCCACCAACCCAACCAAAACCAAGTACTGTCTTATCTCCAAAAAGAAGTTCAACACCTCTCCACCTTTGGCAGTAGGTGAAGTTCAACTAATGGCCGACCCATCCCTACACATCTTAGGCGTGACATTAGCCAAAGACTTGCGATGGAATGACCACATATTCCAAATCGCCAAACAAGCATCCCAGTGCTTGGGATTTCTTAAGAGGTGCAAGTTCCTCCTCCAGCCATCGGCCCGTGCTGTTATTTATAAATCCTACATTTGGCCTCTTTTCGAATATAACTCCCTCGTTTGGGGCGGCGCTCCAATAACTCCCTTTGCATGGTTAGATAAGGTGCAAAAAAGGGCACTCAAATTAATTGATGACGACACCGCCTGCTCCACCATCGACCCCTTGAGCCACCGTAGGAATGTAGCAGCACTGACAAAATTTTATCGCTACTATCATAGTGACTGTTCCTCCGAGTTGAACGCTCTTCTGCCTCCACGGCAATCTTACACCCGCAACACCAGATTAGCCCACTCGTCTCATTCCCTTCACCTGCAACTACCCCTTTCACGCACTCAACAAGATATGGATTCGTTTGTTAATAGAACAACTCGACTGTGGAATAATCTCTCACAGTCAGTATTTCCGAGCTCCTACAACATCCAAGCGTTCAAACTCAGGGCTCATCACCACCTTCTTCAATACCCCCGTACCTTTCAACCTTTAACCTAAACCCCCCCACCCCTCCTCCGTACTAAGCTTACTGCTAGACATTGCACCATGACGAGACAAATGACATGACGGACTAGTAGTACAAAGGGTGACTCCTCAGCTTAGCACTGCCACATAAAAAAAATGCTCGAAGGGCACTTAGCCGATAGACAGAGATTGTTTGCTTCCTATTTACCGTTCTGGCCAAAGCAGCTGCCATAAGATTTGATATATCATTGAACTATCAAAGGACATTGGGATATCCCCAAACTTTATTCCAAACATTTTAATTTTCTGCATATTCGCGAACTACGTGTGAACTACGGTTCCAAAGGAAATTCAGAGAGATTATTTCGGATCGCTCTGAGTGGGAGGAGCTTATACTTCTTGGGGTCCAAGAAAGTCTCCATTGGTTTACCGACGGGTCAAATATGGAACATGGTGCAGGGCCTGATGTCGCAGGACCCAATTGCAACCCAGCGGGAAATTAGGTAATGCTTCCGGTAGAAAGGTATAGGGTAAGCCTTCCTTGAAAGTAATCTGTAATGCAAAAGTAAGCAGTAGGCAACGTCTGCTTCTTAAGGAAGGCAAGGGTAAGCTGAAAGTAACCAATTGCCCTCTGCCTTACCTTACCAGTAATGTAGAGGTAAGCAAAGCTAGTGCATATTTTTGCCTTACCAGTAATGCAGTGGTAAGATAAAGCTGGCTTATACCTTACCTCCCTAGGACATCAATGTAAAAAAAGAAATGAAGTGGGTTTCCTAAAGTAATGCTTCCACGGATTACCAGGAGTACTTACAGAACGCAAGTTGAAGCCTTATTTTTCCCGCTGGGAATGTCTCGTATGCAATGGGGAAATGGTCTTCTGTTTTCCAGACTGAAATATATGCAATATATGAAATATATATGAAATAGATAACTACATTATTAGAATCAGTAGATATTGGGCCACTTGGGCCTGGGAACCGGGCAGTCATCAGCTGCTATCAAAGTACTCTTAACCTGAAAGTTTCAGGGTGCTCTAACCTACTCTAGAGCGTGATCTAGGAAAATAGGGTCTTGATCTACAGCATCTCGGACATTAGTGTATCGCGGTCAATGCCGGCTGCTGGAAAAGCTTGCAACCCTTCTGTCGCAGCCCTGCACTCTTTATAGCTGGACTCTTTAGCTTTGATTGTGTTAATACATTCTCCATTGAACCATCTATTCGACCAGGTTAACCAGTAGACCGCAGCGTGGCTCGATGTGACACTACGGAAACATAAATCCCAGGCGATTGCTTTAAAAAAAAGCAATAAGCCCCTACAAGTTGACTTTGTAATAGTGAAAAGTTGTCATTTTGAGAACTGGATGTGTGTTGGCAGACGATGAATACGGAAAATAAACAATTACTTCCGAGTTGCCCAAAGCAATCATCCGAGTTGCCCAAAGCAGAGACAGCATCGACAAAGAACCGTATAGGATGTAAGAAATATGTCAAAAAGATGTACTCCTTAGCCTGCGACATTAGGCACCTTGGTTGGGTAGTCAAAAATTTGGTGTAAGTAATTGTGCATATCCGCAGAGAGCTCATCGTCCTTGCTAGAAATACTGGAACCATCCCAGAGGTTCATGTTTGGAATCCATTCTGCGGAATGGTCCTTCGTCTTTTCATTTTCCGCAACCCAGATAACTTTCATTCCTTTTTGCCTTCACTATTAACAAAAAAAAGTTCAATGCACTTTATCCTGCCATCGCTAAAGCAGGAAGTCATCTCCCGCTCGATCAAAGAAAAGTCATCGTTCAGTCACGATAGTATTAGGAAGGAAGTAGCTGATGGAATAAAACCGTATGTGGGTGTTGTAAATTATTTTATTCATCCCTCTACTTATCTTACCGACTTGTGCCGTTCGACATTGTACTCAATGGCAGAACTGTCGACAGTATAAAAGTTATCCTTGAGGGCTTGTCTTTCACATAAAGAAAATCACATTCCTGGGGTATACATACATAAAAATCCGGAGCTCCTTTCAGGGATGGCGTCGAAAGCTAAAAGCCTTCATTCTAAATATTAGGATGTCTGTATAGAAAAGAGAAGAATATAACCTGGCTATGAAGAATTATTTTAATCAGGAGCGGATTTACTACTGTACACTACACGTTATACCTAAAATAAAAGCTCCCTTTGTGATATGCAGTATAAAGACAACAAGAATTTTATCAATGTTGAAATTCGATAAAAACAAACAAACAAATAAAAACATTATTTTCGACACGAAAGTTTTAAAGGTTTTACATCAACTACAAAATAAGAGTTTAACAAAAATACTTTCAAAAAGCCTTCTATGCATTTCGTAACCATCTAGCGAGAAAACTTAAAACTGAAATCGAAGCGTTGCGCCCTGGATGAAAGCTTTTAAGCTTTTCCGTTTGCCTCTCGCTTTGAGAATTTATTACAGCTTGGGGTGGAAATACAACAAAATATACGGGGAAATGAGGAGAAATAAGAGCTTTAAAAACATTACTTTGGAGGAGAATGTAAAAGCTTCAATTTTCCTATTTTCAATTTTCTCTCAAATACAAGCAAAATAAAAAAAATGGCAGGGGAATAAAAAAAGGGAATTTGTTTGTTTAACACACAATGAAAACAAAAGTCAACAAGGCAGGCAGAGAAAATATGTGTTTGTGTACATTTATAGACTTATACATACAAGTATATATTTTATTTTATATGTGACAAAAGGTGTAGATTAGGGGATGATTTTGTGATAGGGATAATACGAAAATGATGGTTGCCACCGCTTCTCGTCTATTTCCCCTTAGCCAAAAACTTTATCCTAGATGGCATAGTTTAATGCCTATCCCCTAAATCTAGGGAGCATCAGATCAGAATATGCTCGAAGGAGCCCGCACAGAGCCACGAAAAATGCTTCTTTCCTGTGCTTTTCGTTCTTTATAATGACGCAATTTAAAAGAATTTTACAAGAACAACAAAACCAATATACGATTCTGTTTTCTATGGTAAGAGCATACTGACAAAAAAAATGAAACGTTAAGGGATAGAAGGGGGAGAATATCAACAAGGTTGTTCAACCGAAAGCTATATTCTATGATGTTAAAGTGGCAAACCCGGAGGACGGGGGGACTCGAGTACTTCCTGGATAGTAAGGTGGAATTAAAAGATAATTTTTTGGTCTTTTTGTTATATCCAGTCCATTAACACATATGTAGCTTGTTCGTTTTAGTAGTAAGGCAGTGATGAATTAAAAGGATTAATTTATTACATCTGTTATCTAGAAAAATACATATGGGCGATTCTCCAGAACCTTTAACCTGAGCTAATTGGAAAAATGAAATTTCAAATTGATAGCACAACCGTGCCATGATATTTTTTGTGTTTCTTATTTCATAAATAAATGTTTTCTGATGTAGAACATTAAAAAATTCAATGCGCATATTTTTTTTATGACATGGTTATATTGACATGGTTACAATTTTGACATCAAATTTGACATGGTTACAATTTTGACATTCGCTAAAATTACTTTTTTTTAAGATTCATGAAACAACTTAAGCGAAAAAAACGTTACATATGATTTAACTAGTTACAATACGTCATAAGAAATTTTACGGGGATGAATTTAATGTAATATGAGCAAATTAATTGCGGTTACAACTTTGACATTTAAATGTAACCTACGTTCCCGTTAGCCAGTTTTGCCCAAAAGTCAACCAATTTCAACTTATTGTTGTCACAAAATGTATGCACATGTTCGTTAGTGTCTGAACAATAAGTGCGTTTAAAAAATTTTATGATAAAATGAGACAATTCGGTGTTCTTCGACTTACCATGCGGGTTACAACTTTGACGTCAAAACCTAGGGACAAACTTCAGAGTTGTTTTTTGGAAAATATAGCGATTTGACACTGCACCGAACACAACTGCATTTTTCCTTAAGAGTTAAACTACAATTTTTCACTTTTCACTATTTGTGTCAACGCTTCCTATCACAAATATAAATAGTTTTTCATTCAGATTAGCGCTAAAGACAGGCCGAAAAGTGACAGGTAACGGAACATTTTTTCAAATTTCATTGCAAAATATCGTTTTAAATGACTTCGTACTTATACCTCATTGCTCATTAATGATTTCTTAACATTATCGATAGCTTCTTTTATTTTTAATCTTCCTACAAAAATTGTAATTCATAAAAATTTTGAAGCGACAAGCAGGTTAAAAGTTCCGGAGAATTGCCCATATAGATTCAGCTCATTGTAATTTCGGACCAATGTTACCGTAAGAAGAATTTTGAGAGAAGTAAAATCTACTACCTTTTTGAAAAAAGAGGTAGCATATTTTTTTTTTATTTTAAATCAATTTTAAAATATATTCATTTTCTATATTCAGACCAAAAACACTCAAGGATTGGCCTTGTGATTTGTTGATCTTCATGGTGAGTGCATGCAAAAATTCGGCGGATACGAAATCAATCCGTTCGATTCGTCGACAAGAACACATCAATTATTAATACTCAGCAATTGCTTAGAAAGATCTTCGGCAGATGGATCGTTTAGTAATGCAACTCGTATGTATGTCATCAGCTGTTTCTTCATAAACCGGCAAAGAGTCAATGATTTGAGGCAAGCAAATTGAATAACAAATTGCCGCACATGAGGTAACACATGTCTTCGATCAAAAGCAAACCCTGGTTATGTATTTCGTCATTCACCTCGAGATCGGGATTCCCTGAGCTGAAACGAAGTCGGTGTAAAATGTTTTCTGACATGTCATCCTTGTACTGGTTCCACAATTCTCGTGGATTCGATGAGAAGCATGTCAAAATAATGTGCGTATCTGACATGGAGATGCAGAAACAAGTTCGAAGTAATTCAAATGATATCGTCCCACGAACATTCACCAGCGACGAAGCATTCGTCATTCTTCGGATGAACTGTGTAAACGCGACCAAGTGCATCAGTAGAACGCCCATCCAGATGATCAGGAACCGCATTGCCTTGCTTTCGACGTTGAAATTTCTTCGATGAAGCGTTCCAAGTATAATAACGCGGCATCTCAGAGTACAACTAAGTTCGTGCAAACGGATCGCTTTCGCGAAACGAAAAGAAACTGGTCAAAGTTGTCGCTGGAGGTGTTTCAGCACGTTGTGTAATATTCGATGTGTTGAAATAAGCTCGTTCACCATTCTCCAGATGCATTCCCAAATGTACAAATGGGATGACGCTCATGAATGGGGAATGATAATTCTACACCAAATCACCTCATTGGAACTCATATGTATATCGTGATATCATCAAAATAGCGGTTCCGTACAAAATGCATGAGAAATTGAATTTTCTTCATACATTTTTTTCGTGAAATGTCCGATGTCTTAAAAGTTATTTTGCTATTTTGAACAGAGACAATCCAGCTAATCAAAAATCATAAAAATCGGCCCAGCCCTTCTTGAGTTATAAATGGTGTAACTAACCCGAGTTTGTTTTAGATTAAGAGTATTCATTTTATTGCCTTATTTAGGTACATCGAGTTGCCATAATGAGCGTCAAGCTATGTTTTCGCTGAAATAATAATGGGTAGCTAGTTCAGTTAATGTAAACAAAATCTGACTAACTTGACAGTCGGCAAACCCTCAACAGTCACTGACCCCAGATTTCACTCTGCTCACGAACACGGATTTTATACGTGAGGAACTTGCCTGTATTTCTTATTCTAAGGTTGCGATCAACTTAGCCATGAATAAAAAACATTAGAATTATCGAAAAACATGTAGTAGAATGATAACTTGGTGTAGTAGTGTAGTAGACTATCATTTTTTTCTAAAAAGGTAGTAAAACTACTACATATGTAGCAGAACGGTAACACTGTTTCGAACTCATAAATAAAGACATTATCTCATTAAGTTTATTGGAAAAAAAATTATAACTTTTATAACAAATAAAACTTCAATCCATTAATCTTTGAAACCTTTTAATGATATTACCACATTTATAGTTTTTTTTTGTTCTATACATAAAATTGCACATGGCAGCGACTGAAGTGATATAAAAAATCAACGGGACACTGGTTGCAGCCATAAAGCGCATTCCCACAACCCTTTTCAAGCCATTAACCTGTGCTTTCCATTCTTCCTGGCCAAATTCAATCCTATAAAATTTTTTAAAATATTTTTTAATTGTTTATGTAGTCTCAACAACGAAAGTTTTAACATTAATGTGTTTATTTTATGATATGGTAAATATTACTGCACCCCCTTTATTTAAATTGCTCCCCCACCACTTTTACCAATTTCTACATCTTTAAGTGATATTCTTTCTCGTTGGCGAGTGCGTGACTACGAGGGATCCAGTGGAATGAAACTATCGATGCCTTCACGCGTATCGAGGGAAATGTCGCTTCACACGCCACCTTGCGACAATTGAATACGAATTTAGTCGACTTGTTTGCCAGAAATCTGTTAGATTGACCACGTTAGATTGAATGAGAATACCACTTTAAAGTCGAAGTGACATATCTGTCACGTCACTCGACAACGAGAATAAGGCTGATTGTACATCTTTCTAATTATTCAACGCTATCCTGGAAACTTGGCCTTGTGGTTTTTATAAGTCTCATGGTCAACCGAATTCAGAACATCAAATTTCAAAATTAGAAGGTTATAAACTTTCATAAATGAGTGAAATAGAAGAAAAGCTGAACACACTTATTAATTTTGAAGAAATGAACAACAGTCTCGGTTTTCCGTGTGGTCAAGTTAAGCAAGAGCCAGGCTGTGTATCATGTGGTGGCTGCAGATCATCATCTGAAGTAGCAGCGGAAAATTCACACAAATTTAATACATCGGGCGTCATCTCCGTTCATTCAGCTAAATTTTGGAAACAGTGTGCCAAAATTATGGTTCGCAAAGGCGAAAGCATTATTTCAAGCGCGGCAAGTGCGGTCCGATGCGGCTAAATATGCTTTCGTCATCAGCGCTTTAGATGAAGACTTTCTAGTTCTCGTTACTGACATTATTGAAAGCCTTCTGGATCACGATGTTTATTTCGCATTTAACTACCCAGCTGTCAGATTCTCAAGAAAGACAACTAACAAAACTGCTGTCAGGCTTATCACTCAAAGGAAAAACTCCTTCTCAGAGATGAAGAAACTCGCTAACCCTGGTACGTCAGAGGATATCTTGCGTACCCTGTGGATGAGATGCATGCCCACAATTGTGAAATGCATCCTAGCTACTAATGAAGGAGTGTCTGTGACGAAATTATCTGAATTTGCTGATCGAATCGTAGCAAATAGTCCTCAAGTAGCTCAAGTACATAGATGCCATAGGTGCGTCGTCCTCCAGATGTAATAACGGTACGCAACAGGAAGAGAGGATCAAGAGATTGGAGAGACAATTTTCCGAAATCATAAGTAATTTCCGTGATAAAGCTACTAAAAAGAAAATCCATGACTCAACATGTAGCTGCAAATGGGATCGTCGTCTTCGCAGTCGTAATCGAAGTTCCACTCGCCACAGATCTGGAAGCTGTTCTAATTCAACTGAGAATCAAGTATGTTTTTCCCACCGCAAATTATGACAGCAAGCGTTTTGGTGCCTTAAACCGTCCTCATTTGAGCAAACATAAAATCAGTAAAATTAAATAGGAAGTCATCAAACGAGGTTGCCAATAACCAATCCTATAACAGTAACCTCAACTCAGAAACACGATTACATATCAAGAACAGACGCAGCAATAAAATATCTTTAATCGATTCTTGATCCCACCTTTCAGTCGTACCAGTTTCTTTTTGTAAAAACAAACCAGAGCCAGGCACTTTAATTCTCTACGCTGCCAACTCCACAGAAATTTCAACATTTGGCGAACTATATTTGGAGTGAAATCTTGGGTTTCGTCGCTCGTTCGCATGGACTCTCCTTATTGCCAATGTTTATGCCAATGTTTTTATGACATTATGAACTGCTTATAGATCTGAAGAATAAATAATGAATTAATGGAAAAAACTAATTTAACTATTAAAGGGGAAATCCACCACACATTTTCTTCGGCATTTCCACCATTAACCATCAGACAGCCGTCAGTGATATTTTAAAAGAATCACAAAGGAAATCACAATTTCATCAAGGCCTCGGACAAACACACAAAGAGTATCGGTTAGATATCATATCATTACTACAAGACAACCAGTCTATGAACAGCCATGAAGGCGAGAAATATAAGAAGGCAAAGGAGGAACTTAAAGTTATGGTCCGCGAAGCGATATGCCGTCCTTCAAAAAGCCCTTGGGCATCTCCATTACATCTTGTATGTATCAAAAAAAGACAGGTGGAGTGAAAGCGTGCGGAGACTATAGGCATATGAACGCACAGATAGTTCCTGACAGATACCCTATAGCCCAAGGAAAAGGCTTTTCTCTAGGTTAAATCTAGTTCGTGCTTATCATCAAATACCAATGGCT
Source organism: Thereva unica (assembly GCA_949987705.1). Lineage (NCBI taxonomy): Eukaryota > Metazoa > Arthropoda > Insecta > Diptera > Therevidae > Thereva > Thereva unica. Next base: position 21,272,377 of record OX465286.1, on the reverse strand, counting down.
GAATCGGATATACAAAAACCGCAGTAACAAACCCATTTGGTTAGTTTGAGTATAGTTTTATTCCATTCGGGTTGAGAAATGCCACTAAAACATTCCAAAGATTTATGAACTCTATATTACCCGATACCTACTGCGTCAAGAACAAACGGCGTTAAAGTTACAAAAACTTAAAACCAGCGACTCGGTAGAGCTTTACTGTGATATTTCAACAGGATACATTGGACCCTATGTTCCAAAATCTTTGCGTCAACGAATCTTTCAAACAGTACACGGATTGTGTCATTCGAACAGTAAACCCACCTTACAGCCACCAACAGTTACAGCAAAAGTTCATCTGGCCAGGAATGCAAAAAGGCGTCAAAGTTTGCGCCAAACACTGCACACCATGCCAACGTTTTAAAATACATCGCCATATTAAAACCCTTCCGTCAAAAATTCCAGTGCCTAGCCAATGATTTTCTCACGTTCATCTTGATCTAGTAGTTATGCCAGAGGTCCAAGATTTCAGATATTGCCTTACGATGATTGATAGGTTTCCCTGCTGGGCAGAGGCAGTACCTTTAAAATAAATGTCGGCTGTTGTAGCAGCGACAACATTCTATTCTACGTGGGTTTCAAGATTCGGTGCACCGCAGACGATCACCACCGATCAGGGATCCCAATTTGAATGTCACTAACGAATTTGCTACGAGCAAAACATCAACATGCTACCGCTTATCATCCAGAATCCAACGGCATCATGGAACGATAGCATCGTTCCTTCAAAACTGCTCTTATTTGTCACGCTTCTTCTTGGCTCTACGGACATGCTATAAAGAAGATCTGGATTGCTCTGCTGCAGAACTTTTGTATGGTTTTCACTGAGAATTCCAGGACAGTTTCTTCAAAGCGACCTAGATGATCACATAATTGTAGAACCTTTTAACTTGAACAAATTTCAGGAGTATATACATCTAATTCGACCAGCAGCAACAGCTCACCACATTAAACCAAAATTTTTATACTCAAAGACTTACATACCTGCACGTATGTATGTTTTTATGCGTACGGCTTCCGACAAGCAACCTCTTCAAGCACATTTTTCGGGTCCATACAAGATAGTTAAAAGAATAACTGATAAGGTTTTTATGGTCAACATTAAAGGACAAGAGAAAGCAATCAACACCGCTAAACTGAAACCCGCTTATATACAAAAAGTTGATGCTACGTCAGACCAAGATGATTTATCCTTTAATCTTGCTCCCAGTGTTGGGCAAAATTTAATCTGATTGATTTACGATTAAAAACAGTAGTTTGCTATAACTATTAGAGATTGGTATTATTATTCTGTTTAATGATTAAAAACTGTTGTCTGCTATAATTATTAGAGATTGGTATTATAAAACAGAATAATAATACCAATCTCTAATAGTTATAGCAAACTACTGTTTTTAATCATTAGTCATTAGTCATCAATCAGATTGAATTTTGCCCAACACTGCGTTGCTCCTAACTTGAAGACATATTGTCGTTGAAAACAACCGACTGAAGTTACCTTCTGTAATAATGCTTGGCCTGACTCTGTCACTGAGCAGGGAGTAGCTGTGGCGACACTCAATCTATCCATTTCTACACGTATATGGACTACTGTAGTTTGTTGTTTATTGCTATTATTGCTATGCCATGTTCCGCCTACTTCCATTAATTGTACTCAGACGCTTTTGTCTTCTTTTGTCTTTCGTTACTCACATTTAGTCCTTTGATACTTAATTGCCGGTAAATAATATTCAGATACTACTAATATAACCAATACCGGTTAATGTGGGTATGATGGCTAGCGGTACAGATAAAAGATCCACCCATGAGAGTAACTGAACGTGTTAGTGATGAGCAAACGCAAGAACAAAACAAGACCAATATAGTCTTGTCTTGTTCTTGTTCAGTCTGTCTTGTTCTTGTTCTGGCAAGCATAACTACCTAGTAGGACCGGTAAGCTTACAGAAGTACTGAAATCAGCACTTACTGGTAAGGGGTAGGCCTTACCACACCCTTTTACAGAAGTGCTTACTTTTACACACGATGTCATAGGGGTACAATTACCACATCTCCTATCTTGACATCTGAAGAAAATCTGAAATTAGAATGATGAGCGGAACGTAGACGCTGTAAATATTCAGTTTTAAAACGACGAAAAAATGCAGAAGTTAATTTAAGTCTGGCTCTCCACTTCTCACGAATCTTCGTATCCGACATTACGCCGAATCCCATCGCTACTGATGAAGGATAAACGCCTAACAAGAAATGGGCTGGCGTCAACGGCGATAGATCTAACGGATCATCACTAATATAAGTTAGCGGTCTAGCGTTGATTACTTGCTCTGCCTCTGCCAACAGGGTATATAGTTGGTCAAAATTTAATATGGCCTTACCAATAGTCGTCTTTAACACATCTTTCACACTTTTAACAAGGTGCTCCCAGAAACCCCCCCACCATGGGGCCCGCTCTACGATAAACTTCCATGAAACTCCGCTATTAGCTGCAAATTCTTGTATTTTCTCTGAATAAATAATATCTCCCAGTTGCCTTAACTCCAGTGAAGCTCTCTTAAATGTACGTGCATTGTCTGATATAATGATGCGTGGTATTCCTCGCCGAGCGAAAAATCGTCGCAAAGCCGATAAGCAAGACTCGGTATCTAGGGCATTCACGAGTTCGAGATGAACGGCACGAACTACAGAACAAGTAAGTAGCAGAATGTACACTTTTGTAGTCCCACCTTCTTTAGCAGCTTTTACATACAGAGGGCCCGCAAAATCCAGTCCGGTAGTTTCGAACGGTCTCGATGCACTCAATCTTTCTCTAGGTAAAGGGGCAAATGGCTGCGACGCTGGCTTGCCGCGATAACGCTGACATATTACGCAACCTTTAACTATAGCTTTAACTGCGCGCTTTAATAATCCAGAATCTTTCTCGTACTCGTGCTAAAGTTGCGTTCACTCCGCTATGAAGACTTCGTTCATGAGCTTCCTTGGTAAGTAATTTAGTAAAATGAGAATGCGTAGGAAGAATAATCGGGAAGCATTCGTTGTAGGTAAAATCTGCTTTCTCTAATCTACTTCCTACTCGGAGGATGCCATCTTCATCCATGATCACATTAAACGTTAAAATCGATGAACTTTTGGGTATTTCCCTCGAGTTCCGCAAAGCTTTTACTTCGTCCTTAAACGCAGCTGCTTGTATAGACTTAATCCAAAATTTCTCTGCATACTCTAGCTCCTGTCCAGTAAGATGATTTGGCTGAACTTGACTTTTCTTAAGATGCGCGATGAATCGAAGCGCATACGCTGTTACACGAAGAACTCTGTTATAGCTGCTAAAATTTTCCAGATTGAATAATGGCTCAAAAGCCACAGTATCCTCCTTAGCGACTGCAACCTGCAAGCATAATAAATTATCAAAATTGCTAACGTTAATATCAGATTGAGGCCAATTATCAATAGAGTCCGATAACCATTGCGGTCCGCTAAACCAAATGGGTGAGCTGATTAAGGTTTTTCCATTAATTCCACGAGTCAACAGATCGGCAGGGTTATCCGAACCTGGGCAATGATTCCCATTTGTCCTTGCTGTTAGCTGACGAATCTCTCGAACACGATTAATTACATATGACTGGTACTTTCGCTTATCATTTTTTATCCAGTATAGCGTAATCTTAGAATCTGTCCACAAATATGTTGATTCAAAGCACAAGTTCAAATGCTTCTGTATATATTGTGATAGTCGCGCAGCAATCAGGGCGGCAGTTAGTTCCAACTTAGGTAGTGTAAGTTCGTTCGTGTTGCATTTTAGAGGTGCGATGGCAGGAAACGGCTTAAATATGTATCGAGGCACTGCAACCTCTGTTAAGTCCTCCAAACTTGTGTGGCACTGGTTCCAAATTGTTTGCAAATTGGATGGAATCGCCTCATCCCATCCCACATTCAAACGCCAAGTTTCCTGGAAAAGAAGCTTTAACTTTACAGTAAAAGGTCCAAGTATACCTAATGGATCATATATTGTAGCCAATAATTGGAGTATATTTCTTTTCGTAGAGTTCACTGATGTCATCTTGCGAGTTCGCTCAAGGTCGACGACTACTTCATCGGGAAAACGATTCCAAATCAAACCCAATACCTTTTGAGTGGGAGGAGGTTCCAACTTTTCCTCAAATTTAGCAATTAATTTGGAATTATTGGAAGTCCACTTACGAATGTTCATTGAAGCTCGCTGAATAATCTGACGGGTCTCTTTATAAAACTGAAAAGCAAAATCGAGATCTTCAACACTTAAAATCAAATCATCCATATAGAATGATCTCATTAATAATTCACAAGTTGATGTAAAATCCTTTGATTCCATGTCGAAATGCTTCCTCAAGGTTCCACACAGCAAGAAAGGGCTGCAAGCTATACCAAATGTGACGCGAGTCATCCTAAAAACAGCAACCTTAAGGAGATCACACGGGTTGTCCACTCTTCGCTCAAACCAAAAAAAACGATGTGTGTCTCGATGCTTTTCTATCAAAGAAAGCTGTAAAAACGCCTTCTCTATATCTGCGACCAATGCAATTCTTCCTACGCGAAAGTTCAACAAAATATTCAAGACGTCGGGTAATAGATTAGGTCCTTTATGTAAATGCTCGTTTAGTGATAAATTGTGTCCTGTTCTGGCTGATGCATCAAACACGATGCGCAGTGGTGTCGTTGTCTTATCACTTCGGTACACGGGACGATGCGGCATATAATATTTAGAATTCACCAAACTAATATTCTCGTCGATTCTTTCCGCTACACCAGTCGAAATTAACTCCCACATAGCTCTATCATACTCCATAAACTTGTCACGATCTGTTGTCAATTTGCGTACAAGCCTTTCAAATCTTTTGAAAGCTCCACTTCTGTGACTATCAATTCCAACTCCAAATTTTGTCCATAATAAAGAGCACTCATATCGTTCTTCACCTTTTCGAGTATAGTCGCTGAAATCACTATATTTAATTTCTTCATTGTCAGCAGAAATTCCAATAGTCTCTAATTTCCAGAAATTTTCACAATCAGATTCGGTAAAAGAACACGAATGTAAGACCGCAGCTGATATAGCTGACGCAGAGCTTTCTTCAACTATTATGCTTCGACAGAAGGCCCTTGTATAGTCCAACCAAACACCGTTTCTATCGCGACTAAATTGTCAGTCAAATGCACAGAATTTTGAAGGACTACACTCCAATAAATATCAGCACCTATTAACACATTTATTCCCTTTTCTGGTTCAAGAAGTCCACAACTGTCTGCTAATACATAATTTGCAAAAACTGACGATTTACCTGATGGCGCAACTAAAACATCAGCACATATTTCCGGAACTACAATAGCCCACAAGGAAAATTGAGAATGCTTCCTATTGGTAGGAATAAGGAAGCCTTCCTGTTCGTTGCCCAGAGAAGGTATAGAGAATTTTTTGAATTTTATTTCCGCAAAAGCTTCATTCTTAGTCTTCCATCCAATGACATGGATGGATAAAAAGAATATGAACTAGAGCACGGAAGGGAATGCTTCCAAACTCGAGAATGCTTCCTCGGAAGGTTTCCAGCATTCATGATTGTATGTTTCCTTTTCCTTGTGGGAGCTAAAAATGAAACAAAGCGATTGTCATACTGGGATTTTAATACAACGCTTACACGCTTAAATGACCTTGTGGGGCCCTTTTTTGAACTGGAACTTCCGAATGGCAGAATCCTCATTTCCACGGTGTCGATGACATTTAGTCCAAGTTTTTTAACAATTTCTTCTCTTATATAAGACCTTTGACTGCCTCCATCTAAAATTACACGTATTAATAAGGAATTTTTAACTTCACCATTTGCCGCTGATGCTAAAACACAAGCCGTTTGCAAATAAACTGTTTTTGTTTGACTCGTAGCAGTTGAGCATAGATTCGCTGTGAATTGTTTTGTTGATGCAATTAAACCAGGTTTCACTTTCTCCTTTGTTTCCTTTTCGCAAACCGAAGTGGCATGCTTACCATTGCAATTATTGCATCGTATGTTGTTTTGATTTAGGCAATCTCTAGAATTATGGCCTTTCCTCGTGCACCGAAAACATCGACCTTCTTGCCTTAAAAGCTCCTTTCTTTGAGCTACAGTATGATAAGAGTTGCAACGTTGGGTTGTATGTTCTGTTGATTTGCAGAAATAACATTCGAATTTCGCTGGTGTGAGTAGCCCTGCCGTAGTGAGATGAGCTTTTGGCGAAGACGAAGAAGGCGATCGCTTTGAAGTTCCAGCCTTTTCCAAAGACTCGACTTCCCTTTTTAAAAAACTGAGAATACCTTTGACCGTAGTGTCACCAAAATCCACGGAACTATTGTTGATAACACACACTTTCCTTATCACTGTTTACTTCACTTGATTTTTCCTCAGCATGCGTCTCTTGATGGCGGTAGAATTCCAGCCTCAGTTCATGCGGTATGCACTTTAGCAGTACTGACTTGAGCAGGATGAAGTAATGCGAAGGGGGTACGTGTAATGCAGTAAGAGATCGTGAACTGCACATTACGACATTGTAGAGGCGCCTCAAGCCAAGAACATCGTAACGAGAAGAAACCGGTGATAGCGACATGAGCTGCTGTACATTTTTGTCAATAATTTTCTCTGTGTCACCGTATTCTTCGATTAATAGTGATATTGCGGCAACATAGCAATCCTGAGTGGGTGTAAAGCCTGCAATAGACTCTGCTGCTTTCCCAGATAATAATGATTTGAGGTAATTAAATTTCTCGGACTCGTTAAGGGCTGAGTTCTCATGGATGGCGGTTTTATATTGCTCCCAAAATGGCAGTCAATCTTTGTGTTCGCCGGAAAATTTAATTAATGCAAGTTTTGGTAATTTAATAGAAGATGTTCCACGCTGGTTATCATTTATATTGTTTGGCATTGCATTGCTGGTATCTGTGCTACCTTGGCGTTGCTTAAGCTTTTTTAGACGTTGCTCCAAACGAGCGAGAACGCTTATTGCTTTGTCCGTATATTCCGCTACTCCTTCGCATTCCTTGACGTAGTCTTCCGTTTTCAAGGTGACCCCTATCGCTAAGTTCGACGCATCTAAACCTTCTTTAGCGACCTTCAGCCGCTCCAAGAAAACCACTAGATCTTCTTCGATAGCCTCGAATTTGTCGACATTTTCGTCTTTAATTTGATTTTCAGGTGAATTTAAATACTCTGTGGCACTTTTCACAATCTTTGTCACTTGGCAACGTAGGACAGAACGGTTTGCGATTTCCATGATGTATGCACTCTCTTTGTTCGCTATTAATATTTTCTTTATCTATTTTTTCAACTTTAATTCCCGGGTTTCGGCACCAATGTCGAAAATTGAAACTCGCGGGTTATATTAGACTGAATTTTATTTAACAATTATAATTATTTAACAATTTCGCTTGAATCTTGAATCGCTCGCGCTCGCTAGATAACAAAGACTGGTTTTAATTATAGTTAACGAATTTTGACGGTAAAATTTTTACGGGTTGCCAGAAGGCTCATCCAATTTTTCACATAGGGGGTAAGGCCTTACTTTAGTACTTACCTTAGAGTACTTATAGAACTGCTCATCTGTAAGGGGTATAGTAAGGCAGCAAATAGAACATTGCAAAAAGAGATCTTCATGGGCGCCTGTGAATATGTGATCCGGTGTCGAAATGCTTTTATTATTTTCATCTTTTACAAATGCCTTTTTTTTCCAAGCCCGAGAGTGGCTTTACCTAAGCAGTCCCCCAACTAAATTCTCCACTTCTCCAAAGCTGCTTGTCCTCCGTATCGAATGAGAGCCGGGCTATTGAGTATGCTAATGTCGCATTTTATGTCGACGAATATAATTGCCCGTTTTCTTTTTTTCTATAAAATTTATGAAAACTCCAGGAAAGCTCCCTTGAGTCATCGGGCAGATTCTCACTTGTTTGGGTATAATGCTGGACTACACCTTACCATCTGCCTTCTCTTGTAATGGGGTTTGTAAGGGCTCATCTAGCACCAAGAAAATAAAGGGTACCCCTTATCAGATGAGTACTTATTTCAGTGCTCCATCGGTAAGGCCTTCCTAGAATTCCTACTGGGTATGTCTTGTTCTTGGTCTTGCTAAGTGTGCAACACTACAACGTGTAACGATATTTTTATTTTTTCAAATTATACAGTTGTTGAATAGCTCACTTCAAGTTTTACTTCACTTCAAATATTCAATTTCTTCTCTTCTTTAACGGCTCTACAACCGGGATCCGGTCCTGGCCTCGCGCAACTGTTCTCTCCACCGGTCCCGATTCTGAGCCGATGTCATCCAGTTTGGCATCCCTAAACTCTGAGCGTCCTGGTCCACACCATCGTTCCAGCGAAGGTTGGGCCTCCCTCGCTGTCGCACCCCATAGGTCTTACCGCAGAGAACTTTCCGAGCAGGCTCATCTTCACTCATACGAGCTAGATGCCCTGCCCACCGGAGCCTACCGAGCTTTATTTTTTCACAACATCTATGTCGCGATAGCGCTCGTAGATCTCGTCATTGTAGAGTCTCCGGAATCGTCCTTCCTCACATACGGGGCCAACAATCCTCCGAAGTATTTTCCTCTCAAACACGCCCAAGAGGTTTGAGTGCTTTTTGCTAAGCACCCACGTTTCGGATGCATATGTGAGAACGGGTAAGACCATCGTCTTATATAGTAAAAGTTTAGACGTTATGGTTAGATATTTGGATTTGAAGAGCCTTGACAGACTATAGTAGGCTTTGTTGGCTTTTAGCAGTCGTGCGTGTATTTCTGGTTCCATGCTATTGTCGGCTGCTACTATTGACCCAAGGTAGGTAAATGATTTTACCACGTCAAACTCATGTTCCGCTACCTTGATTGTGGGACCAATGTTAGGTGTTCTTCCAGACGAGGCCACCATGTACTTTGTTTTGCTTTCGTTAATGTGCAGTCCCAGATTTCCTGCCGCTTGCTCAATCTGAGTGAAAGCTTCTTGTACAGCTGTTGTTGTTCTTCCAATGATGTCAATGTCGTCTGCGTAAGCCAGTAATTGGGTGTACTTGTGGAGGATTGTACCCCTTGATGTCACGCCCAAATCTCGGATCACTTTCTCCAACGCCAGGTTGAAAAGGAGGCAGGCCAGACCGTCCCCTTGTCGGAGTCCATTATAGATGTTGATTAGTCTGGACAGTGTTCCGGATACCTTTACTTGGCTTGACACATTGATCATGGTCAACCTACATAGTCTTGTCAGTTTGTTGGGGACGCCGAATTCTCTCATGGCTTTGTAGAGTTCTACCCTGGCTATGCTATCATAGGCGGCTTTAAAGTCTATGAAGAGGTGTTGAATTGAGTTTTGAAACTCTAGACATTTTTCCATAGCCTGCCTCAATGTGAAAATGTGATCAGTCGTTGATTTGCCTGGGCTGAAGCCACACTGGTAATGGCCTATTATGTTTCTGGCGTATTGGGCCATCCTGTTTTGTAGGATAGCGGAGAATATCTTATACACGGTACTCAACAACGTTATACCGCGATAATTTGTGCACGCTGTGATATCTCCTTTTTTGTGTACCGGGCAGAGGATGCCTTTTCTCCAGGCTTCTGGCATCACTTCCTGCTCCCATACTTGCACAATTAATTCATGAATCGCTTGGTGTAATGTAGGCCCTCCATATTTAATCAGCTCCGCTGCGATGCCGTCTGCACCCGAGGCCTTGATGTTTTTGAGCCGGCTGATGGCTCTGCTAACGTCTTCTATGCTTGGTGGCGGCAGCATAGCATTATCATCAGATATTGGTGGAGCCTCCGAATCCTCAGTTAGCTCGCCATTTAGCAATTCATGAAAGTGCTCTTCCCATCGCTCCAAGATGCCTTTAGGATCGGTGATCAGATTCCCTTCTTTGTCCTTGCAGTATGTGCAACGTGGTGTGAATTGCGTCATACTTCGGACTCTTTGGTAGAACTCCCGCGCCTAGTGCGGCCGTCGTTCTCTGTACTGTTCTAGCTCACAGACGCGATTTTTTCCCAGGTTTCCTTTTTTCGTCTGTGAATTCTCTTTTCTTCTTTTCTGAGCTCTTTATAGTTCTCTTCGCGTGCCCGTGTTCTCTGAGACTGCTGCATGGCCAGCTTGCATTCATTATCGAACCATTCGTTCCGATCTTTACGACTTCTGCCTAAGATGGAATCAGCAGTACTAATGACAGTATTTTTAAGGCGGGTCCTGTTCTCGTCGACGCCCGGCATCTCATCCCCAGGACTTAGGGCGAGTTCTAATGCATGACCGTAGCTGTTTCTTTGCCATTTCATTGCGTAGTGCAGCTGTGTTGATTCGAGCCTGATCAGCGGATACAAAGCTTTTCAGCGTTGTGATGCGCTCTCGGAACACCATACCAACAAGATAGTGATCCGAGTCGAAGTTGGCGCCTCGGTACGTTCGTACCGTCATCAGACCCGAAAGGTGGCGGCGGTCTATCAACACATGATCTATTTGGTTGCGAGTGACTCCATCAGGAGATACCCAGGTGGGTTTATGGATACCTTTACGCGCAAATCTAGTACTTGCAACGACCAAGTTCTTACTTGCTGCCATCTCTACAACTCGCTGTCCATTGTCATTAGTGTTTTCATGCAAGCTGTGGTTGCCGACATATTGCCTGTACATGGGCTCCCGACCTACTTTGGCGTTCAGATCTCCCAGTATGATTTTTACATCATACCTGGGGCAGGCATTAAGTTCCCGTTCAACTAATTCGAAGAATTCTTCTTTATCATCATCCGGGGACTCTTCTGTAGGTGCGTGAACGTTTATGAGGCTGATGTTCTTAAATTTACCTCGCACACGAAGGGTGCATAGCCTTTCGTTTATTGCTATAAAGCCGATAATGGTAGTCTTCATTCTTTTGCTGACCATAAAGCCTACTCCGAGAACATGGTGTTTTGTATGACAGCTGTAATATAAGTCATTTTTTTTTTTTTTATATGAAAAAACCAAGCTTAGGTGTAACCCTTTGTACTACCAGTCCGTCATGTCGTACAGTTCATGGTGCAATGTCTAGTAGTAAGCTTGGTTTGAAGAATAGAGGAGAATAGGAAAGGTTTTTGCAAAACACCATTCCCTGTCCATCTCATCTCCTGAATGGCGGTAATGTCAGCTTTATACTTCGACAGGGTATCGGCCAGATGTTGTGTAGCTCGAGTTCTGTACAGAGTTCGAACATTCCATGAAAAAATTCGTAAATCGTTTTGCCTTTTTCGTTGCCGTGGTCGTCGTCGTTTATTTCAGTATCCGAGGCATGTTGCTCGTTCCGTAATAATTGTTTTTTACGGGTGAGGTTATTAGCCTCACGCCAACCTTACTTGGAAGGGATTAGCCCGATCATATTAGCCTATCCTCTCTCATAGAATAGTTACAAATATTCAATTTACATACATAAAATCCAGTATTTCTAGAATATATATGTATGTATGTGGACACAATTCTTACTCCCCTATTCTAAAATTGTCACCAGTCATAAGTCAAAAACTTTGGCGACTCGAGCTTTTTTTCGTTCTACGTCATTGTTGACAGTAGTTATGTCTACTTCACTTCTTCTTTTCATTTAGTATAGGCGTCCAATTGCCACTTACCACATACTTGTGATTGCGTGGTGGCTTGTGACTGCTTTTAGAATACGGGGGGATAACTTCCGTCAAATTAACTACGCCCATTGCCTCTAATTCCGCCCTTTATTCGCCGAACCTCACACAATAAACAAAGATGTGCTCTAGACATAGCGGTGAGTCATCGTGTGCTCGAGATGATGGAGGTATTTGCTATATACTTCCATGTCCACTCAAGAACTGAGAGAGGTTGTAATTCACTTGCCCACGCTTCCTCGTAACCGACCTCTCCACGTTTGAGAATAGTTTGTGGGTCTACCGATCTTTAACAGTTTCGTATCACTTCCCTTGTTATACCGTTACAGACTCGCCCCACGTCATGTCCCGCGGCGCTGTATTTAGCTCACCTCTAGCATATTCTGGATCATAGATACGCATACGGCTTCTTTCGGCAGTATGCCTACTGAGACCATAGCAGGAGACAGCCTTTTCGGAGTGTAATTCCAGCCGATAAAGGCTGCGAGGCAGGTAGTGCCAGGCGGTGAACATAGAGGTGCACCGTCAACTAGGTGAAGATCCAACCTAAGGAGAGCTTTGGTGTCCTATTATTAACCGGTTTAGCCGGCGGAGCACCTTATTAGATTTACCTTCTAGGGCTACCGGCTACCAGTCACTTGGGCAATGGAGGGGCGTTCGGCACACGGAGAAAATGATCTAAGCGCCAGTAATTAATTGTCCATAGCTGGAATTCTTGTCTAATTTTTATCAAAAAAAAAAGAAAAGAAAAAACACATTACATCATATCGTTGGAAAGCTTTTATCGCCGCATGCTGAAGCGATGATTCCGATCGAGATATTGCAACTACTCTATGGCGAATGTTCAAACCTGCAATTTGGTCAACAGAAAGAGAGAAAACCCCAACTCAATTATCAGCCTGAACAATAGAGTCTAAAGTAAAATTAATCCAAACGCAAGATAGTTATGCTACCCACTACTACGCCGAACTACGCCCCTTGGTTCCCAAACTCAAGTGTTCCATTACCTACTAAGGTCTTTTCGACTACTGTATATTTTCTATGTTTTCTCATATTCTCAATAATGTTGGCAGCTTCTTCTCGCTTGGATAGTAGTGGTCTTTTCGGTGATTGCTTTATTGGCTGGGCATCTCGGATGTCAAACCTATGTTGAACGGTATTCATTTTCCCAAAAGTCGTCATCTCTCAATTTTCTTGCCTTACGTTACTGTTATTCTTTCAGTCCCTAAGGTGCAGCTTGTTGATGCTGATGATGACCTTTAATTACCCCAATTAACTCCCGTTCCCCGTGGAGTTGGTCTTTATTAGTTTCCCTGCTGCTGTCATTCGAGAGACACGGCGTCATTTTATTCGGTGTCCCTCTGGTCACCTTTCTACAGAAGTCAGCACTTTTCATAGAAAGTTGTGCCTCTCCTACTCTTGGGAGATTCCGCTCTCCTTCGCTTTAAATAATTCTTTTGTAGATGATGTAAATAACTCTTTTGTAGATGACCTGGCCCTTTACGGTTACAGTATTGGAATCACCCACGCACTTCCAAGGTGTTGCTTCGGTTGCAAATGCCCTCCATCGTGTTGATTTCCCTGATGCGGATTGCTTTCCTTGTTGCTTGCTTTCAAGCCTTTTATGCTAGAGCATATGGCAGCCTGTTGCAAATCCCGGTCGGTAAAAGAGTTAAAAAGTCTCTCTTGCTACCTCGATTATGTAGTCTTAACCGAAACTGGGATATGCCAAATGAACCAGTCTCTCTAGATTGGCACAAAGTTTCTGCAGCATTTCTCCTGGCTTTTGAAGTAAATTTGGTTGTTGAGGGGTCACCCATAAATTACGTAATACCATGTTTCCATCGCACTCGAAATCTTCCGATTTCGGCAAAAATGAGGATTTCGGACGAAATCTCGTTTGAAATCTCATGTTTTAGCATATAAAATGAAATCGCCTTTCGGAGAAGATTTCAATGAAATCTCGATCGAAATCTTGGTAATGACTATTCAGCCTATTCAGCAAGTGTACTCAGCTTGTGAAAATTTCTCAGCTGTAAAAAATTTTGACAGTACGAATTTGTCATTTTTAAATTTTCTATCTTTAACGTTTAAAATGGAGCTTAAATGAATGTTTAGATATATTTTTTCCTTATTTTACAGCCTATTCTTTCCAAATTCCTCAGTTTTGTTGATATAATTAGGTTTTTAAAATTTGATGTGCAAGTTTGTTATGAGAAGCGAAAACTGCCTGGTGCGATGGAAACACATTTGGTTTTCGCCAAATCGTTTTATCAAAACCTGCGGATTTCAAGTGCGATGGAAACATGGTATAAGGGGATTTTTCGACCCTCCTTCTCCTTGGTGAGATGTCGTGAGAATTTTAAAATTTAGAAAATCTAGTAATTACACTTAATATACGTATTTACCGACGTAACCACAAGATAATTATAGATAACTGATAATTCGAACTCCCACTTGCCCTCCTCTCTTCCACTCTATTCCACACAACTTCCAAAACTTGAGCACTCATACTCAACAAGAATTTCATTGCGCTCGGCGAAGGCCTGTAGTTCTATATTCTGAGGACCGCGGGTCGGTGTTACTTGACTCGTACGCCGCAGCATTCACCGAGTCGAGCGTTTGGCTGGCCGGTGGCGGCTCGACAGTTGAGGGGCCACTATGCTCCTTTCTGGCGTTCGCATAAAAAAATTTGTGTAGGATTTAGCCATATCACAGGTGGACGGCAGGCTTGAAAATTTTCATCTTGAAGCGAAGTATCACCATAAAATCACCGGCCGCCAACTGGATGAGCCCTGCAGTACAAGAAAACTGACAAAAATCTTTGTGTGTGGGCATTTATGGTCAATTTGTGCCTGTAACTTGTAACTTCTATTCAGTCTCGTGAATTTACAGCACGAATTCACGCCGTATCCACTGGGAACTGAAAGCAAGGAGCGAACTAGGTGCGAAAATCATCCACACTCGCATTCGCGCTTGTTAGCGGGTGGTCACGGCGTGTGTCTGTAGGGAATCATGAAGTCATCGTCATGCCACGGCCTGTCAGGCGGATACTTGAAGTCCTCATCCCTCAGTCTGGCTGAATAATGTGTAGCCTTCATCCGGCCGTGCCTGTCGACCTGCCCTGGAAGAAACATGTTTTACTTAATTTAATCGAGTTTTTTCAGCAATTTTACACTGTTTCTTGAGGAAAAAAATTACGTGACATTTGCCGAGACCCCCCTCTCTCACACGTAAGATTGGGTGAGATTCGGCTTGACCCCTTCCCCCCATAAACGCCTCACGTAATTAATGGACAACTCCTAAAGTGTATAGAGTTCTTGCATGTGCTACTAGTCACTGCAACGCATTTCCATCGCTTCAATCAAAAACGCGTAACTAGGCGGCTTTTTTGCTGATATCGACTAAAATATTTCGACTGCCCGTCAAAAGTTGAAGACTGCATCTTCCTAAGTCAATTGACTTCGTGAAATATTGTTGATATGTGATGAATCTTTACCCTTTCTAGGTCGGCTCTAACGATTTCTAGTTTAATCTATAAATTCTCTTCATTTTTAATCATGGAATTTAAAAATATTTCCTTCATGCTATCCAGATTTCTGTCGCTTTTCTGATCTTTCTGGTTCCTCTATTTTTTCATAGACTCTAAAGATATACTAGCGAACGTTCATGAACTACTGTTGACAATTTCTGTTCATATTTTAACGCCAAGACTCCCGCCGTGAGTTTCTTCATCTCTGCTTTCACTTCCTTCATCTTTGCTGATAGCTGATGCACGTTCTTGCCGTACACCCCACTATACCATTCATCGTTTGGCAAGCTGTAAATAAAATAGTTAAAAACAAAAATGCATGAATTTTATGAACAAGCAGTATAGTCGCAAACCATTACATAATAATTACACCAAAGACTTACACCAGCTAGTTGATAAAAGCTTTCAAAAAAGCTTTTGGTAAGTTAAGATATGTGGATGTGTGTGTATGGAACTATAGGAAATGAAAACCATAGGAAAAGCTGGAGAAAAACAATAAAAATTTTCGCTGCGGTAGATTTTTTTAGTTAAATTTTATTTTTATTTTTAATTTGTTTTAACATAATGTCAATGTGTGGTTTTGTTTTTTATATTTAAACACAAAAAATGAGGTCTAATAAATATAATTTATAGTGGACTTTTCATATTATGCATAAACAAACTATAACATCTTAATATGTCATCTGCGCAAATTCTTAATTTTGGTATATCGTATTCCCCTGTTTCAACCCCTCAAATAGAATTCGCTGCCCCTGAAAGTTAGACACCCGGTAAAAGAAACAAGAACTAACTACAACAAGACGAGCCCAGCCGACCCTTTCTGAATATATCTATATAATTATATACATATATATAAATTATATTCATAGATACAGCCAAAGAAAAAATTAGTATAGATTTTTTTTCTAGAGACTATCTGGATTAAAACTAGCAGTTTCGTGTTTTTTTTTTAATTTTTAGCAAAATTTCCCTATAGTACATTTCATCACACAACCATACTTTCTCCCTTGAATACACTCAGTCGTAATATGTACCTTTCTATAACTATCGTAACCGTTTTATAACCATCCTTGGGTGGTTGGTGGATGATGGTTTCCTTCAATATTTTCGGGGTAATAAGAGAAAATGATTTTATATATGTGTATATACATTTTTTTTGTTGGTATCTATTGATAGGTATGTTTAACTGAAAGAATTTTGGATGAAGGTTACATTGAGGAGAACAGGCGGGTGAAATTGTTGAGTGATGGGAATTCGAGAGGAGGAAAGCTTTTTTTGTAAAAAGTTGCAAAATGTACAATTTGTTTTTATTTTAGCTAAAAAAAATAAAAACACAAATCCTGTTGCTACTAGAACGAGTATACTATATGTATATAAAAAAAGCACGTGCCTATACGTTATACACACTCATACAATGCATGCGCATAGAAACATACTTGAGGATATTCTGCAGAAAACCCCTTTTTGCAAAGAAGTACAAAAAAATGTGGTAGATGAAAAGTGAAAATTTTAGCATATGGAAAGTTTTTAGGGGGATGCTCTTGCCTTATATATGTATATGTACATAGGTGTATATATGTAAATATACATAGGTATGGTCTTAAAAACAGGGGTGACCTAAAGCAGAAACCACATATAGTTAAGGGGGATACTTCTTTCTATGTATATATATATATACATATATGTATGTGTGTGTGTGTTATAAAACACCTAGCCAATATTAAAAGCAATACTCTCTTTTCTTTGGCTATCTCTGTTTCTCTCCTCCAAAAAAAAAATATGGAGCAAACATCAATACAGAATACAGGTCACATACTACTGGTGCTTGTATAGATAGTTCTATAGAAAAATTGGAGAAATGATATGGTTACGCTCGCCGGGCGACCGGATTTGGAGAGGGGGTTGAGGATGGCGGAGAAATTATTACACAGTATTTGTGGTGGGGTTGACGACACACGGGGCTAAAACATGACTATGAAACGTGATAGATGATGGCTGGAGGCAGAGTGGGGAGATTTTTGGTAGATTTTCGCTTTATGGAGGGGGTAGGGAATCTAGGTGGAGGGGTTATTATAGAAATTTTTATATGTAAGGTGGGGGAGAGAAAAATATGACAAAACGCCAGCCAGGATTTCCATGCAACAGTTAGTCGCGTGTAAATCTGCAGCAGCAAACAAGGTTTTCATTTTATATAGTAATAATAAATACTAATAATAATTATAATAATAATAGTATTTTTTTTAAAGGATCTTGCACTTCATAAGTTAAAAAAATATTAATTTTATTACAATAAAAAAATTTTTTTAAAAAAACATATAATCAACCAAAAATTAATATAAAATTATATTTACAAGAAATTTTAATATTCAAATACAAAACAAAGAAAAAAAACTAAAAAATAATTTCAAAACAGAAAAATTAAATTTTTTTGCTGCTTTAAAATAAAACAAAAAAAAAACAAAAACCTAAACATATACATTACAAAAAAAAAAAAATGAAAACAAACGAAACTAAATAAAAGAGAGACACTTCATTATTTATATTCAATATATCAAAAAATCAACAATTTTTTTTTCTTTTACATATTTGTTTTGTTTTTTCTTTCTTTTATTAAGGAAAGAAATAATATAACACTTAATATTAATATTTTAATTTAAAAAATATAAACTGATCCCAAAACAATATATAACAAATACCAAATAATAATAATAACAACAATCTAATCTTTCTTATACCTTCAAGTGTTTTTGTTGTCAACAAACAAAAAATAAACAATCACACTTTTCTGTGTGTGTGTGTGGGTGTCTGTGTGGAAAATAAATAAATTGCTTTAAGTTATTGTTTTTTTAAATTGTTATAAAGTATAAAGTTTTGTGGAACTTTATTTTTTTAGTCTGTTGCAAACAAAATAACCAAAAAAAAAAACCGAACAACCTTCCCAAAAAAAATTACAAAGAACACACAAAATATTATGAATAGTCAACGTCGTTTCAACGGACAAAATGTGTTGCAGAGTAAATAAAACCAAACCAAAACAAAAACAAAAAGAAAAACAAAAACTACAATAGCGCAACATAAATAATAATAATAAGTAATAATAAAAGCAATTAAAATAATAAAAACAATTTAAGTTTTTTTTATATATATATACAACATATATGTTAGAAATTTAGGTAAATATCTTCAAAAAATAGAAGAAAAGTGTGATAAAAAATTAAAACAAAAAATAAATAAATAAAAATATCCGTTTTTTGTGTAAAAAAACAAACTTGTTTATTAATTTTACAACAGCAACAACAAAAACACAAGAAAATAAACTATAAATCTACTTTTTATTTAATCAATTACACACAAAAAAAACGGTGCTCAAATAACAGAACAAAATATGTACATAAAAGGACAAAACACAAATTTAAATAAATAAATAAGTGGTTGGTGTTCAATGTATTCTTAATAATAATTATAACCTATTTTCTTATACTAATATAGTCATTTTCGAACTATCCTTGCTCCAAAACCTCTCCCCCCCCAAAAAAACTTTTTGAATAACATTTTATTTGTGAAACACAGAAAAAATTAACTTAAAATTATTAAAACAAAAAAAAAATACAATAAAAAATAAGTCAAAAAAGAAAAAGTCTGATGCTACTGAAATTTTCTATAAAAATTAGCAAAACAATAAATAAATAAACATTTTTTGTTTGTTCTTGTTCTGTGCTATTTACTACATATTAAATTGGAGGCTATACACCAAAAAAAACTATATTCTTGATTGATAATTTTTTTTAAATGAAAGGTTGGTTAGAAAAACGTATGTCTAACACTTCTATCGTTCCGTGTTTTTCATGCAACTAACGTAAAATTTTCAAAACCCAAAAATACTGTGACTATCATTGTCGTTTTTTATATTACCACCTTCTCCGCTGTTTAAACCAAGACGATACAAAAACCCTATCAGATCTACTACTACACCATCAACAACAACAAAATTGCTTTGTTTCTGTTCTTCGAAATAAAATACAGAAAAAAATATAAAAAAAAATGAAAAAACAAATTTGAAATATATAAGAACAAACAAATGCCCACCGAATAATTAAGTGAATGAGAACAAGAGAAAAAAGGGAATACATAATAATAATAATAATAATAATAATAAGGACTAACTCAACAACAAATAAAAAAAAACATCCTTTAAGTACAAATTATTTCAAATAAAACAATCCAACCACCCCTCCCCCACGACCCAATAAGTAAAACATAAACCTAATTAAAGAAAATTTAAGAAAAAAATAAAAAAAAAAGAAATCAATAAAGTTAATTACACAAAGAAAGAAAATTTAAATAAAACTCTGAAAATATTTAAGGCTGTGTTTCGTGGTTAGTGCTTTTAAGAAATAAAATATAAAAACCAAAAATTTAAAAAAATATATATATTTATAAACAACAAGAACAAAAATACAATTCATTTATAATCATTTGGGTTTGAGCATACATATATATTTAGAAAAAGAAAAAGTAAAAAAATAAACAAAAGCCAAAAAAATAGCAAAATTTTAAGAGACAAATCAAATAAAAATTCACACACAACAATGGAAAATTTATTCTAGATTTTTTGAGTGATTTACGCCCGCCATATTTTGTGGGGAAGAATAAATTAAAAAAAAAAACACATATTAAAACTAAAAATCCCAATCGCGACAGTTTAAAACAAGACAAAACTTTATCAAAAAAACAATAAAGAATTTATATCTCTTTCTTCTCCGAAGCAATATTAAGATTATTATTGCATTTACAAAATATACACAATAAAAAAACGACTAAGCAACAATTAAAAAAAATCCAAAAACAAAAAAAATTGATTCATAGCTTTTAAAAAAAAACCAAAAGTTAAGCGCTAAGTATAAAAAAAATCGCAACATAAATTTACAAAAAAGAACTAAAACAAAAAAAAAACAAATCATAACTTTTTCGATGAATATCAAAAAATAACAAAAACAATAAAAAATCATATAAAGTTAATATTAAACTAAAAAAAAATATATTTTTAAATAAATTTATAAATAAAACTTAAGATAAACAAAAAAAAATACCCTAACCTACATAATTATATATAAGTACATATATATATATATATATAAGTATAAAAACCAAACACAAACAAAAATTCTATATGTACACGTTTTTGGCGGCTGGGGGTGGGTGTTTGTTTGTGCTTGTTTACGTGTTGTTTTATGTTTTTAAAAAAAATATAAATAAAGTGAAAAAAGTATAAAATTTTAAATAAAATAAAATAACAAAAAACATCTAAAAGTGAAAATGTGGGCTGCTATGACAAGATCATTTGAAATGATTGTTGCTTTCTTTGAATACTATACAAATAATCCAGAAACCGCTGTTAACAGGTAAATGCTATCTATCCTTTTTGAAATGGGGTTGAATAGGTTGTAAGGGGGGTTTTATTTCTCTCCAAACTAAGTAAAATTCATTTTTCTGAAAATTAAGTAAAAATACTCCTAACCATAAATAATAAAATACGTGTTTCAGGATTTTTCGAAATTCATCCCCTAAGGGGGTGAAATGGGGCTCAATAGGTTGTAAGGGGAATTTTTTTCTTGACTTTTTTTTCTATTGTATAAAAAGTAACTGACAGACAACGCACAACCCAAACCGCTGGAGCTAAAGGGCTGAAATTTCGACAGTGCATCCCTATAATGACGTGGACATCCACTAAAAAGCGATTTTTCGAAATTCAACCCCTAAGGGGGTGAAATGGGGTTAACCCAAACCGCTGGAGCTATAGGGCTGAAATTTTGACGGTGCATACCTATAATGACGTGGACATCCACTTTTTTGAAACTCATCACCTAAGAGGGGAAATCGGTAATTTTTTCTTCAGCCAGATTTTTTCGAATTGTGTAAAAGTACTATACACCATAAATAATGAAGCACGGCGTCATGGATTTTTCGAAATTCAACCCCGAAGGGGGAAACAGGGTGGAAACAGTTGTATGAGAACAGTTGTTCTTAGAACTTGGTATAAAAACTATATACGTAGCATATATAATGAAACACATGTTTTAGCATTTCTCGAAATCCAAAATTTGTGAAACTCGAAATTCACTTTATTTAGGACCGGTTCTACACATGGAACTTTGCATTCCACTTTTTGACGTTCAATTCTGTCGCTCATGTCTACACATTTTCAACTTTTGAAGAAGAAGATCGAAAGGCTCGACTGTCACTGCTGTCCGTGTACACTCATATTCATACATATTCGCACACTCATAAAAATGTTAAACGAAAACACAAAAGTTGAACCCAAATTTCCATTCTATTCTGAGCTGCTTTCCATTTTCCTTTCAACTCTAGTCTGTTTCAAACTTTGCATTGGAGTGAAAGAGAAAAAAAAGTTGAACGTCAAAAAGTGGAATGCAAAGTTGAATGTGTAGAACCGCTCTAGGATTCATTTGAGATCGCTTCATAATTTCTTGCACCCACGTAAATGGGAGAACAAACTTAACGAACGTTCGTCAAACCCTAAAATGTCACTTCTCTTGATACATGCTAATCTCTGCTTCAAAACTTGCAGATTTGTTGACCAGAGGTGATATAAAAAAATGCACTATATTAAACCTTTTTTAGGCATAATAACAGCTGACTTTTTTTTTGATGTAAAACAGTGCACATAGTAAACTTTTTTTATTTAAAGCCGTTGCAAGGCACGCGGGTTTTACGCTAGTCCTTACTAATATTATAAATGCGAAAGTAACTTTTTTAGGAAAGGGCGAACGGAGTTTGGGCAGAATCGCAGGCCGAATCTATAGAGCCTCGGTAGTCTAGGGGTAAGGCGCCTGACTACTATCCCAGAGGTCCCGGGTTCGATTCCCGGCGGTGCCACGGTCCTAGCCTTTCCCAATTTCCCACCTACATAACTTTCCTTCTTTCTTCTTCCCTCTTTGCATTCCTGATTCCTCCTGTCATAGCCTTCACTAGTTCTCTTCCCCGCTCCACCAAGCGCATGTCATCGGTTGGTTGATGAGATTCAACTCGTTTCAGGAGGCATAACACTCCAGCGAGTTGTTCTCGATACCCCGATGTCAGAGTCGCAAAATGGTTGGGAGTAGGTGAAATAAAATACCGCAGCTAGGTTGTGACAGTTCTTTCTTCACTTCTCTCTCTATCTTCCGACTAGAGCTGCTGTTCGACATTTCAAAAATGAATACATGGTCGACAGTACAAAGGGGCCTGTCTCTAGTGTGTCACATAAAAAAAAAGAGCGATTAACGAGCACGCACTTTCCCTGTTGTAAGGACGAAGATGAAGTCAAAGCATTGGGGAATCGACAGAGATACTCCTGGGAGGAGATTGCCGCAATTATTACAAACGAAAAGGTCCTCTGAACGTTTAACAGCTTCTCCCTCTTCAAACAACCGGCCCGGACGGCATACTACCAGTCATGCTGCAGAAACTACCTGAGGTAGTAGTACCATGGCTGGTGGTTACGTACAAGAGCTGCATGGTGCTCAGCTATGAGTGATGGGCGAAGGTCATCTTCAAACCAAAGATAGGGAGAAGGGGTCACGAATCCGCGAAGGGCTATATCCCGATTATCCTGACATCATTTGTGTTTAAGACACTAGAAAGGGTCACCGACTCCCACATCCGCCAATTGATAGATGTAACTTTACTGTCACCAGATCTACATGCCAGATCTCAGTGGTAGATCCACCGAGATAGTTATGAACGAGGTGGTGGAAACTATTGAAAGTACTCTATATTATAAACAATATACCTTGGCAGCCTTCTTAGACATAGAACGCACCTTTAACAACATGTGTGCTGAATCGATTCGAAAAGCTCTCACAAACGTAGAAGCAGGCCTTAGGTTATAGCTAGCGGCTCTAGAATAATCAAAACAGATTTGGGGTAGACGGTATTCGCCAACAGAGCTACACCACAAGGAGGCGTCATCTCCTCTTTTCTGTAGTTAGTAACGATACTACAAAAACTAGACAAAACCGAAGCTAAAGTAGTAGCATACGCTGATTACCTAGTGATGATAATGGTGTCCGGAACGTTTCCAACAGAGATTAGTGAAATCATGCAAGGATGCCTAGATAAAGTTGGTGCTGGGCAGCTGGCAGATAATCCGGGAAAAACTGAGTTGATGATTTTCACAGTGAAAACGAAAGTTCCTACCTTCAATCTCCTCAAGTTCTCTCCCTAGCCTCCAGAGTGAAATTTCTGGGTCTAATACTGGATCCTAAACTCAACTGGAAGACGAACATCGACGGAAGAGTAAAGAAAGCCTATATAGCCTTCTACGGCTGTAAACAGACCTTTGGCATGAGATGGGGTCTTAAGCCAGAATTCTCACATATGGTTCGCTAGTTCAATGGCCAGCGCTGAGCAGGTCCTATAACGTCATAAAATTGGGAAAGGTCCATAGAACGGCAACTATAGGGGCCACAAGGGCCACGATAACATGTCAATGAAAGCCCTTGATGTTCTCTTGTACCTACACCCCGTCCTCTCGACCATCACATCAAACATCTAGCCACAAGAAGAAGAGCGTGCAGAAACGGAGGTGTCCTGAGAAAGTTCGATGTACGAGTATTCACCGACGGCTCCAAGGCGTCAGAGGGTGTCGGAGAGGGAGCGGTTTTTCTAGAAACCACTAACAGTTCACAATCCTGGCATCTCCCGGTGTACGCTAGTATATTTCATGCGGAAGTGCTGGCGATACTAAGGCCTGCCAGAAGATAAACTTAAAACCTTCACAAGGATGTAGCATTGGAATTTTCAAGCCTAAACTCAGGATTCAGTAAGCATGCACTCCAACCTAGCGGGGCGATGCAGAGTTGAGCTGGATAGGCTTGGTACAAAGCATAATAGGCTTGTTAAACAAATTCCGACTAGATATTGCCAGAATCACGGCAATCCTCACAGGACATTGGCCCATGGGAGATCACGCTGCTAAGTTAGGAATCCCGTTCTTTGCCGTATTTGCAGGGAGAGAAACGACACAGAAACACCGTTTCTGCACGTTATTTATCTAAAGCCAGGCAGCGCTCACTAGACAGTTACGATTTGGAATACTTAAGAGGGGTCTGCAGACTGGAGATCAGATCACTGATAAGCTTCCTAAATTCCCCAGCATGGCATCATTCCCCAGCATGGCATCTGACCTCACAACCAGTGAAAATGAGGTACATGAGTTGTGGCAACACTATGGCGCACCAAAGCGCTAATTGGGCCTCCGGTTGCACTGGAGGCAGCCCCACGACTGAACCACGTTACCTTGTCCACAAGATGTGTTAAGTAAGTGTTCGATCTGACCTTCCTTAAGATGTCCAAGCAGACTCCTCTTTCTGGCTAGTCTCGCTCTCCGAGCGATTCGCTCCCTGTTCACTGAGCGTGCTTCTCTGGCCGTTTTTAACCTCTTCTTTGTGGCGGCTTCCCCCTTCTTTTGTTTGAGCGAACCTTTGCCGCAGTTGCTCCTATCCCGACTCCCTAAGGCGCTTGCCGGCGTCCGAAGTTCTTGTGGCTCTCGTTCGACCGCTTTGTAGCCGCCGCGGCTGACCATTTTAGCATTTTTTCTGGGGCATTCACATGAAGACCAGACTCAACCTCCTCCAGGCAAAGATTGAATGTGGGATTTTCCCATCCTCCATAAAGCTTTAGAAGAATACATTCAAGCTTGCAAGGATATTATAGAAGTACGTGCATTCAAATGGGATCTGACAACGTATAAGTTGCTTCTTGGTTCAAAATTTTCCACATTGCCATATTCGATATAGCCTCAAATATGCCCAAAAACAAGCACACCCAATAAACACATACACTCGTCGCTTAGATTTTTTGGTTATATGTGAAAGGCGAGACAGAGCGCAAGCGTGCAGCTATCTGTCAGTAAAAAGTTTCCGCATGCAACGGATCGGCCACACGCATCGCACGCCAGTATGTATCTGTTTCCAGCTTAAGTGGTAAGTCAGGGTGCAGTATCCGCTGTAATCAAGTCAATAAGTGTCATAACATCCTTTCTACTGTGCCCAACAATTCGTTGGCCGCGTTTGAACATAGCACAAGAAGTAACTTCTTAGAGTTGGCCATTCCAGGGGCGATACTCCAGATTTTAGTATTTTAATCAAAGTGTGATAGGAAAGGGCCCTCTCTTGCAACCTGATAGATGCCCCAATAGCTTGGGGCAGAGCGATGATTGCAGTTTCATAGCCCTGTCTGTCCAAGGTATTCGCCTTTTCATTGCTTTTGACGATACGATGACTGGGCTCCCCCCAAACAAGGGTAATGTTATTGAGAACGAGACTCCTACCGCACCAAGTTCACATATTTTGTCCTCTTCTTCTTCAATGAATCTACTGCCCAATTAAAGTCTTGCACTCAGCTCTTTCTTTATCTCCCGCTCCGCAGGTTGCGTCCAGTTTCTTGTATTGAAGAATTTAGCTGCATCAGCCTTCACAAACAGTCTTCACATCTTGGCCGTGATTTGCCGACTGATCTCTTCCTATCTGACATCTGACAGTAGATTCAGGGCTTTATTCCGCATCCTGGAATTCCTGATTCTTTGGATATGACCGTCCCAACATAAATGAACTAGGTTGACCGGAAGCACAAGAAGAACGAAAGAGCCGCAGTAGTTCGCCGTGTAAAGTTTCTGCGTAATTTTAAGTGAATTAACGTCAAACAAAATAATGATCAATTAAAAAAAAAAAACAAAAATCGTACGCAGCCATCAATCGACATCTGTATGAAATTTTAATCATAACATTGGACGTGCCTTTTAGCTAATATTAAACACAAAACAAAATTGCTAAACTTTACCTAGAGACACACCCGGCACTCCCCCGTTCTTCCAATCTTCTTATATTATTTAGGTCCAACAGAATTTATCACCTTCCCCCATTGTCATTAACATGAATTTATTACGAAATTATTACACCTGAGTATTACTCTCCTCACTCCCTGCCCAACGTGTATTTTTTTGTCTTCCCTGCAGCATGTCTCCCAGCAAAATGAAAAATCTAATTAAGTTTTCTCTGAAAGTTTATTTTCTTAATTTAAACAATAAAAAGAATACAGCTTACCAAACTGTCATGAATGATATTTCTCACAAGAGCCTTATCATCTATCTATATACATACATCCACCCACGAAGGGCTACTGTGTATCCAGTTATTCCGATTTTAGAGGGGGAAGACTCACTAGGCGAAATCAGAAATGCCGGTGATTTGATTTCCAAACATTAAAACAAATAAAAGTTTTCCATAAGCTCGTATTTATTTACTTTGCAAAGCCTCTTGCTGTTTAGAAAGTAAGTAAGCCGCTACAAGACGCTTGTCAAGCACCAGTTTTGAGGAGTCATGCAGAATTCTGTAATTCAATTTGGGTTTGCGCGCGGAACGTGCTGTGGTGGCAGCGGTGGGATTGTCGAAAGGGGTTCAGTATTTCTTGGCGAAATTTATTGAGTATGCAAGCAAAATGAAAACTGTATTAAAAACAAAAATTGCGATATTTGCGTGTAGTGGTTGCTTGGTCCAATTACCATTTACAAAAACAAAACCCCCCCACAACAAAATTAAGAAAAAGAAAAAAAAAACAAACAAATAACCAACACAAGACCACCATCCTCCCAATTGTCAAACCATTTATTGATTGATTCATTTAAAAATTCTGACAAGTACTGGTGTACTTATCAGTCATTGTAGGTCATGGGAACGAGGAGCTGATATTGATATCGATCACCATTTAGTATTACCAAACGGCATACATTAATATGTAAAAGTAAACCATTCGTCAATAAACATGCCATATGTACATAAATACGTTTTCGTTTCGCAAACGTAAAAGTTTTAAGCAAAGTGGCAGGATTTATCCACCCCAACAAGGGTTTTCAGGTCAATACAAAATGATTTTAGAATGGGGGTGTTTCGTATTTGTTATTGTGGTATTTTTGCTTTTGTTTTGCACACTATGTTGTTAAGAGGAAGTTATGTAGAAAAACATACTGGAAGTTGTTATCAGAAAATCAACACTCAACGACTATGAACTGAACACATTAGCTGAAACTGAAGACATCATAAATTCCAGACCGTTAACATACATATATCTCCGATGATACTTTAGATCTAGCGCCTTTGACAACGATGCATTTTTTGCATGGCAGGCATTCAGCCATCCTTTTCCCTTCAGGAGTTGCCCCAACTCAACCGTCCAACTGGAAATTACGAGAACCTTGGGTCGCTCGATGCAAATTCAGGGACTTCATCTAGAAACGCTGGAGAATAGATTACTTGCAGCAACCCCGGTCCGTCCTATGTCTTATGAGGGGTGAAATGCAAATCAAGTCTGCTGATGTTGTCCAAGTCTACGATACTTCTTCATCAAAATTCTTTTGGAAGTTGGCGGTGGTAACTACGATATTCCCAGGAAGAGATGGGAAGATACGAGCCTGTGAGGTTCGCTTCCCCAATGGATCCAAATCCAAACTGATACGACCGGTCCAGATATCCTGTTGTAATTTCCTAAAATGAACTTTTCACTAATAAGTTCTTGTATCTCCTTTACTCGGTTAGCCACATATGTACATCTACTCGATATCTGGAGATGATGTTTTCGTAAATACTCTAGTATATCATAGTGGATAGTTGGGAATAGCCCCTAAAAATATTATCCACGTAGTCCAGCAATAGATATTATTGAAGGTTTGATGTCTAGGGTTAGGTATAACCAGTCCGTCACTTCATTCACGCCATGGTGCAATGTCTATTAGTATGCTCAGCATGTTGATATATTGTATAAAGTATATGACAAATTAAGGGTAGTCTGGAGGTGCAAAACAAGGAGGCAGTGAGTCCTGCAGTTGAACCCTTATAAGGGCTACCACTAAGGGCATATGAGTATTTTAAACCTCCAAAACCACTATATCTCATGAATGGAAATTCGTACGGCAAACTGTATAACATCTTTTTTGGTGATAATCGCATAATCTACCAATTTTGTAAAAACTACTTTGCGATCAAACTTAGCGCATAAGATATATGTATACAGATTTTTTGACCTTTTGAATTGGAGATGTGGAGAAATTCGAGGGTGTTCCAATTTTCAGCTTTTCTCCGGGAAAAATATAATTGGTGGCTCCTTCTCCCCACTTACAATAAATTTTGTTACGAAGAATATTCACCATGTAAAAAAATGTATTGTAAGCTTTACATTAGGGTTTGTACTGTTTGTGCCATTTGATAGCCTTTTGACGAAAAGCCTTGAATTAATTAGAAATCTACTTTCAGAAAATAGTCTTCCCACCGTTGAGCGCCCCTCGACAACGGGGCCCGGAGCGTATTCCCCTCTGTGCGTCTCTGGATACACCGGTGTTTTAGGTCTGGCTGTGACTTGATATGATCTATTTAATCCTATCGGTACCAATTTATACGAAAATTGTTTCATCAATGCAACCAATGCACTGAAAGGGTAAAAATGAATGTGTTGCGAAGTGTACAGGTGCCTCAAGGACCTCGGTACCCACAAATCCACTGGACCCGCTAATATACCCCATATCGTCTTAAAACAGTGCGTCTCATCTTTAGCTAAACCTCTGCGCATTCTTTTTACCCTATAATACTTCTCCGGAGTCTATCCTGACTCTTGGAAACTTTCCCTTGTTCAGCCCATTCCGAAGAAAGGTGACTGCAGCAGTCCCTCCTACTACCGCCCGCCCATAGGCAATTACTTCTATTCTCTCCAAAACCATGGAGACGATAATCAACAAAAACCTTATGTGATATCTAGCATCCAACCTACTATTAAACGACAGACAGTATGGCTTCCGACAAAAAAGATCCACTGGTGGTCTTTTAGTTTGTTTTACAGAACACTCCAGCCGAAGTCTGCAGGGATCTTGTGAGTCTAGACTGGCTGCTCTGGATATCTCCAAGGCTTTCGATAAAGTATGACAATCAGCCCTGTTAGCTAGACTCAAAGCTATTGGAGTCGACACACTTCTACAGAAGTGGATCGAGAGTTTCCTTTCCGCGCGTTCAATCAAGAAAGTATTGGATGGCGTCAAATCCGCATTGCACCCAATCTCTGCAGGGGTCCCGCAGGGGTCAATTTTATCACCTTCCCTATATTATTTTTATAAATGACATACTTTCAATCCCTTCCAACCAGGGGCGGATCCACAGGGGGGGCGATGGGGGCGATCGCCCCTCTAAAATAAAAATTTTAGCATTTACAGCCTCAACCTCTTTTTCATTTCACTCAGATTTCATTTTATTTCTTAGACATATCCCGAAGTAGAAGCATTCAAACAGTATATTTTTAAATACATATTCACAAGTTCATTAACATATAAACACTACAAATAATAAATATCCTTAAAATTTTTTATTACTCAGATCGCCCCCCCTAAAAAACTTTTCTAGATCCGCCCTTGCTTCCAACCAACTTCTCACCTTCGCTGACGACGGTACCCTGCGTTACTCTTACAGCTTCGATACAAGACAGACACGTGCCAGTCTCTGCCTATATGACCGTGAACTAACGTCCCACTTTATCAATAACGACATTAATCTCATTCTAAAGTGGGGAAGCAAGAACCGTATTGAATTTAACCCCACCAAAACCAAGTACTATCTTATTTCAACGAGGGGTAGTTCAACACCTCTCCATCCGTGACCGTGGGTGAAGTTTTTTTTTATGTGAATGACTAGAGTCTCAGGAAAGGCCCTTTATACTGTTGACAATCTATTTTCTTCGTATAGAGTCAATGCGAACAGCAGCTTAGTTGGGGAGGAAGGAACTGCCACAACCTACCCGCGATATTTTTAGTCCACCTACTCCCAACCATTACTATCGCGACTTTGACATCGGGGACATCGATAAACAACTCGAACTAATGGCCGACCGCTCTCTACACATCTTAGGCATGACATTATCCAAATACATGCGATGGAATGACCACATATTCCTAATCCCCAAACAAGCATCCTAGTGCTTGGGAGTTTTCAAGAGGTCCAACTTCTTCTTCCAGCCATCGGCCCGTGCTGTAATTTACAAGTCCTACATTCGGCCGCTTCTCGAATGCAACTGTTTTGGGGCGCCGCTCCGAAAACCTCCTTAGCATGGTTAGATAAAAGACAAACATATCGCTGGCGACGCCGTTTGCTCCACCATCGACCCTTTGAGCCACCGTAGAAAAGTAGCAGCGCTGACAAAATTATATCGCTACTATCATAGCGACTGTTTCGCCGAAATAAACACTCTCCTGCCGAGATTGGCCCGCTCGTCGCATTTCTTCCACCTTTCACGCATTCTGCACTCTAGTAATTCGTTTTTAAATAAAAAAAAACTCGAACAACCTTTTGCAGTCAGTATTTCCGAACCCGTACAACATCCAAGAGTTCAGATGCAGGGCTCACGCCACCTTCTTGAATACCCTCCCGAACCCTCATAACGCTTAGCCTATTTCCCACCCGTACTAGGCTTATTGCTAGACATTGCACCATGACGTGACAAACGACATAACGGACTGGTATTGCAAAGGGACTCATGTGCTTAGAACTGCCACATAAAAAAAGCTTCCAATCGCTTCCATCTAAGATATATTTTCGCAAGTTGAATTTCTTTAGAATCTATTTTCTTGGATTTGTTACAAGCTTCCCTTCCTTCTCCTTTATTTCTGTTTCCATTCGCAAGAAGAAGTTAATTTGTTCCAAGTCTCTCATTTATAAAGTTTACATCTTAGTTTTCTTCGTATATTTCGATTCGATTTGACATGACACTTAAGTCGTCAACGTAAATGGCTAATATTACTATGCCGTTTCCGCTTCTGATCTATCATCGTTTGTTTCAATCCGGAAGTTATTAAAAGTGAGCTGAGTTTTCTGTTTCACTTTC
This sequence comes from Thereva unica, assembly GCA_949987705.1. NCBI lineage: Eukaryota > Metazoa > Arthropoda > Insecta > Diptera > Therevidae > Thereva > Thereva unica. Next base: position 21,241,268 of record OX465286.1, on the reverse strand, counting down.
GTTGCCTGATGCACTGTGAAATGATTCCTTCATCTCGGCTTTTTTGTGTGGTCTTCTGTGTATATTTGTCACTGGCTGAGAAAGTTACATGCGCCGATTTTAATTTCGGTGTTGATGATTTTTTTTTTTCGAAAAATATCTGCGATGGTTTCGACTTCTCTTCTGAATCCGCAAACTAAATTTCTAAAAAGATAACATCTCTTCCTTTAATTAAATTGTAGTTTTCTATATCAATTAACGTGAGGTGGTATTCTCGCTGGCGAGTGACGTGACTACGAGGGAAGTGGTGGAATGAAACTGTCGATAACTACACACACGTATCGAGGAAAATGTCACTTCACACGCCACCTTGCGACAATTAAATACAAATTTTATCGGTTTACTCGCCAGGAGTCTTTTAGATTGACAATGAGAATACAAATTTAAGGTCGAAGTGACACATCTATCACGTCACTCGACAACGAGAATAAGGCTGCTGTATCCTTCTGTGTTCTGTAGATAACCGATAAATATATGTAGTGATCGTGTAAAGTTTAATTACCGAACTTTACGAAATGTCACACAACAACTTCCGGCACGATCAAAACGATCAATCCGAACACTCCCTCGATCACTGAACTCCAAAGTTCAGTGATCTAGCCAATTTCCGGCATCTCCACTTTTCTCACTCATCCGAAAGTTCCATCAAGCGACATCCCGTCCTAACGCGTTATAGATAGTTAATTTCAATAAAGTTCTAACATAATATATTAAATTCGGGTTTCTTATTATCAGTAAGGTGAAACCGCATGTTGAAATTACCACAATATATACATTCTTTCACCTTCATGTCCCGCTTCTTTCTTCGCTGAATTGGTATATGGACGAAGGCTCTTTCTGGTTTTGTTTTTACAATATGTGGCAAGATGACCGTATTTTCGCACTTTTGAGATATTTGTTCTACCCGGCTTAAATTTTCTTGATTAAAGTGCTGATTCATCATTCCCGCGTTATTGAATTTCACCTCTTGCAGCAACTTTGTTTTAACAAAATTTCCCGAAATTTTAATGCCCGAGCTCTCTATTTCCATGGTCGTCGGCTTGTATTCATCTGGAAGGCCCGCTAGCAACAAGGTCCATTCATCTGGACATTTTGATTTTATTTTTGCTTCTGAAGGAAAAATGTTTTAACTTTATTAATTTCTCTTTTACCTTTTATTTTTATTTCACTTTCTCTTTCCTTTCATCAATTATTCTGGAGGCTTTACTGTGGGATATCTAGGATACCTTGTGGTGTTTGGGCCCACAGCCTGTCGAGGATATTATATCGAGGGCAAATAATAAGCCACGTTTGTCCAGTTCTGATGGTTCTACAAGAAGTTTATTCAATAACATATAACTGTCAGATGTCTAACAATAAAATAGTGTTACCAGAAAGGTAAACGTTTACAATCTCTTAACAATTTAAATATATTTTTTTATTAGAAATAAAAACAACTCATTTCTTTTACAAGACATAAAAAACTAACTTCACTTTATAATAAAATGTAAAAATTAACATATTAATACAATTCTGTGATATATAACATAAAACAAACATAAACATAAAACATATTTCAAAAGTAAAGTGATTCCGCAACTTTTCAACACGAAATTTGTAGATGGGGCCAGAGTGGGAAGGAAGTGCGTCTCGATTTTAAAGCGTCTTACGTTCGCTTTTTCTGATCAGCTGTCTGTTTTAATTTCATTTTGTATCACTTTAGTGTTTTATTTTCATTTCAGCCGTGATGTGCAGACGTGTTTTTATGATTAAAGATAATTTTTTGACATATGTTCTCTAGGGTGGGCAAAAAAGAAGCAATAATAAATAAAATTCCTGTGGAATATTATTAAAAAGGATGAAATGCAGCAAAATGATACCGCTAAATTAATTTAACAATTATTATAAGAAAAGCCAAGAAATTATTATTAAAGTTAGAAAATAATTTCAAGTTCAAAATTTTAAAGATGGCTTTTGACATCTTGGGTAGAAATTTTGTTAAATTAAGTTAAGTTAATTGTGTTAAATTAAGTTGAAAGAAATTAATTTTGATTGGTACTATTGAATTTTCGCGAAATCATTAAACATAGATATATGAATACTATAGATCAGCGCTGCCACCCTACTACAATTGTAGTATTTCTGCTACGATTTTTATGCTACAACTTTTTACTCCGTACTATTTGATTTTAGTACATTTTTTATTCGATTTATTTCGGCGAATTAAGCAACCCAGGCCTTATTTTCTCCCGGTGATAACTTCGGCTGCATGTACCCGATTTTAGTAATTTATGGCTTAAATAAAACATCTCGAAGCCAAAAAGACGACAAATTCAATAATCGGATGCTGTTAGTTTTTGAGCTATGGTACCTGGATATTTATATAGATTTAAAAATGCTTTTGATTTACAAGTGCATTCAGCACGCAAGCTCCCATTGAATTTGAACCAGATAGAAACATCTACATTTAACATCAGCAAAAATTTCCGATTGCTAAAGTCTTTAAAACGTGCACAATTGTAATTTGGGACGAATGCACCATGGCCGAATCGCTCGATAAGGCTGTTATACCTCGACTCGACTCGACAACTTGCGTGTGGCGGAATTTGAGACTCTCACTGCCCAATGATTTTAACATTCCAAATTGTTTTGGCGCACGCCATACTATTGGCTTATGAGTGCAGTGAGGCGCACCGGGTTCCACCTAGTAAATTATATATGCGTATAAACATGAGAAAAGTGTAACTTAAAAAGCATTTATATCGTGGTATATTTTAGTTTGAGGTTTATGGCAAGTCTATCAGACAGCTCAATTTAATTCGAATTTCAGATCAATTTCAACTCAATTTAATTCGAGGATCATCATAGTTTTGTATATACGAATATTGAAATTGAATAAGTGTAGAAACTCATGAGTTTAGCAGGGGAGAACTGCCGTACTTACACTTTTTTAATTGAACATAAATTTTTCCCTTATCTCTGTAAATTACACATATTTTAAGTCTCTTGCATAAAGTATCAAATTACCCCAGCGGGAAATGTAATAGCTAGGTAAGCGAGGAGGTAATGAGATGGTCCCATTACCTTTGTGATGAAATAATAGCTTACTTTTACATAGGGATTCCTAGGGTGGTAAGTACTTACTGCAGGCATTACAGACGAGGACTTATTTCAGAAGTGAAGTGTATTAAGTGAATACATAGATTACCGTGTAAGGCATGCGGAATAAATTTCTGGCCACCCTTTTTAGCATTAAAAACATTACTATCCAAAATTACCATTGCATTTCTGTACATTTGGTGAGAATTTTACTAGCAAGAAATCTTTTTGACTGCACTTGGTCACGATCCACTCCGAACGAATTTTGAGGACGGAATAAACTCAAGAAGAGAGGCTTCGACAAGACAAAGAATAATAAAAGCACATCACATTTCCAACGAAAGTATTTCACAAGTCATTACCTAGTCGCTTACCTAGCCATTACAATGTAAAGACTTCCAGTTTCCTAAATTTGCAGTAGAATTTTTCCTACATGGTGGTTACACAAATCATTAATGAATTCTTGGGTTACCTGAGTAACCCCTCCCTAATTTTCCCGCTGGGTACGTTTTAAACTTGGAAGCTGCTATAGATGTAGTATAATCTAGTTGCTGTTGAAGACAAGAGGGGTTTCGTGTCCGTCATTTTGGTAGGCTCCACTTTCTTCTTCTGAGTTTCGGTTTTATTTCAATAATTTGTTGATTATATGTTGATAAAATGAAAAAAAAAATAGTATTCACTAAATTTCTTTTAAACTAGTATTCACTAAATTTCGATTAAATTATTTGACATTTGGAGCTTACTAAGTGCCCACCAAGGCCTTCCTCTTCCATCTCATGACTTCATATATCTATGTCATTAAGGACTTTTTTGTAGGCCACATAATTCTCTCGTAAAATCATCTTCGTAAAACGTTTTCTTAGAAGACTGCAGACTGTAACAACTAACAGCACGCTCAGTTTTCTCTATCTAAAATCTCGATGATTGTTAAAAAGTAATTATTTTAGAAATTTAATTATGACAGTTGGTGTGAAATAAAAATTATTTTATCTATGGTATTGTCTGTGCCTTAAAAGTGTCACAACTGCCAGAAACGTCAAACAGCTCAGAATAGAAATAGAGTCTATTCCAGCGCTGATTACCGTGCAATCTCTTCACTACAATTAGGTCGTGTGTATTGATTTTCATTTTGACATTTTTCTGCGCTGATGAACGCTAATGAACGTTAAATCTGTTCCCAGCGTCAGGCTGTATCAGATCCGACGCAGAAAAGCAGAACCGTCGGCAGAGAATTGTTTCTATTGGCTTACGCTGATCACGTGACAAGAAAAGCAGCAGAGAGTTTTGCCTCTGATTTTTCATCTCAATTCCCATTTTTGCATTTCAAACATTTGTTCCTTGGCAAGTTGTTTTTAAATGACAAATGGATATTTTAGATCAGGCGCGGATTCAAGGAGGGGGTCACGGGGGTCATGACCCCCCCCCAAAGTTAGCTGTCTAACAAACGAAATTGGCCCAATTAAAAAAAATAACTAAACGAACAAAACCGACACAACTTTTTGCAGAATAGATAACAGTTTTGTCTATTTTTTCTATAATTAAAATATAATTTTATTTGTCAGGTTAGAATTCACAAAAAATTTGTAAATTGCTTGTTTCATTAGAAAAGTTATCCATTTTATCTGAAAATACAGGAAAGACTCATTCTGAGAACCACCATATAACTTCGACCGAAAAAACATTTTCAGAATGATTTCAGTGAGAATACTTTTCGAAATGCCATGTGACCACGGTATATGTTGTTCAAAATTATACAACAAAGCATTTATATAAAAAAAAACCAATGGTCTATTTTGTTTAGAAAATCTGGTGATTATCGCATCGATATCTAAACTGACACAGTGGGCCTCTTTTCTGTCATTGTTGATCTTAGCCAAGTTTTGAGGCGGCATAGAATTGAAAAACTTCGTTCGGCAGTAGCTACACTTACAGGAAGTGTGATAAGGATGCGTTGCAGTTTATTTATAAATGGATAAATACACTTGGTCACACTCATCACAAAAGAGAAGAATCGAATTGTCGAGTTTACCGCCGTTTTCAACAATTCGATTCCACTTTCCTACGCACAGTTCGAAATATGCAATAGTTGAGTTGGGAGAACCCAAAAGCTGCTGATACGCTTCTGCTACTTGACGAACATCTTGAGTGTCTCAACTGATCAATGTCTCGGTCCAGCATGTCTGGAGAAAGTATTTCATTAAATTCGATAGCAATGTTGTCCAATAAAGGAATGAAGATTCCTCTTCTGTAATATTCTTATGGAGTTTGATTTTTTTAATGATTGTCACGGTGTTTTTGATGATAAACAACCCATGACATACCCCTTTCAAATCAGACGCCATCGCCGAGCAACTGTCTGTTCTAATTCCAACCAAATATTTTAGGTCCAAATCGAATTTCTCACACAGATCAATGACAATATGTGCCACTGCCACTTCAGTTAAACGACGCTACTTTAGTACTTCTTCGGAACGAATTGCTTGGTATGCATCGCAAAATGTGATGAAATCTTCTTTGATTGCTCTGATGCAGTAGTAGCGTTAGGATAAGCTAAGGTGTTTTGTATGGGAATTGTCAATCGTCTCAAAAACCTTTTCAGCTTCTACCACCCTCTGATGATATTGGTTCCGTTGGTGAAATGAAAGCGTTCCATTTTGTCCACGTAAATCGTCGAATGCTTTCAGTGTTTCGCTTTCTTGGTTTATTTTTAATTCCGTGACCCCCTCCAAAACAAAATTCTAGATCCGCTTCTGTTTTAGATAGGGTTTTTTTAATCTATTTATGTATTTATGTATTTTAGTTACAAATTAGAAAACATGCTTTTTCTTATTACTCAAATACCTTTATTAAAAAAAACTTATAAAGCAGCATTACTTGCATCTGATTCAGCAGGCAAAATGCTGCTTCTGCGCTCAAAGAGGGTTGGATACAGCCTTTAAATCTGCAGCGGGGTGCATTCTATAGCGTGCGCCAAAACAATTGGGAAACTCAAAATCGCCATTCTCAACTAGTTATAGTCCGTTTCCCCAATTGACACATGAACGACGATTCAAATAAATTGACAATATTTTAATGGAGAAAAATAGTTACTGATCGTCTCATCGTTAAGGTACCTTGTTGTTAAAATTAAATTACAATAAAATTTTTTAGTGTAAAAATTACTATTCGCAACTGCAGTGAACGGAAGATCTGTTGGGTACGATTTTTGATCGACCCACTCTAAAAAAATTAATTCTGGTGGCTATCAAGTAGTCTCTGCCATGGCTTGGAGGGTTATTGTCATCGAAGTATTCATGACTATTTTTAGTAGTATATGCTCGAGAATGAGCTCTCGAAATATGGAAAGTCCTAATAGGCTAATTCACACGTTCTGAGTTTTCTTGATAATAATTGGATATGCCCGCAGTTTGTATTATATGCTTTAGGGTAACGTGTTTTTTTTTGGGTCGTTATAACGTAACCCTTTGTGCTCTTGAGTGTCTACATTTGATGGCATCTAACAACAATCAACTTTATCCCATATTATCTAAAAAGTTTCTACAAGACCTGAATTTCGTTTCAATAATGCTTTGTTGTTGTATTCAAAGTTGTATAAGGATCAACTTTTATGAACATAAGGGCGTCAACGACTCAAGAATATGATGTTCCAATTAAGTATCTTGAGAGTCGACTCAACAGATAAAATCTTTTTCGATACAATAGCTCAAGAGTAAATTTATATGGTATACATACATCTATGCCGACGTCTGAATGATGTAAAAGCATCATTAATTTTCGATAATTTTAGTGGCAAACTTGCCTGATTTATATAGTTTTACTCTCCATACGGATTCCACTAATTTTCTTCGGTGAAGTAAGTTTCTTGGGTGAAGGAAACCGGGAATATACACCTGAACTGGAAAATAAGAGCATCACAAAGGTAGCTATGAGAGTACCACCCATTGAAACTTTACACGCTCGCGGGCAACCTAGACGCGGAGGTCCTAACCCGGTGTCTCCACGGGACAGAAATCTTTCAGATTACTGTGCTGGCATTTCCAAATTGCCTGAAAATATTTCGTGGAGACTACTATGGCAGGACAGAAACATATGGCAAGACGGCTACGTCTTGAAACATGTTTTGGCATTGCCGTCTTGACATCTTTCAAATTTTTCGAAAATTAAAATGGCGAAAATTGGAGTTTGATACACAAGCAATTGTTAGCAGTATTAAATATATTATAAAATTAGTGAAAATAATGAAATAAAATAATAATGGAATTTTTTTAATAAATTTGCTTTGTTTGTACTTTGCTATTGTTAATACTTTCACCACTGACATATCAATGACTTTCACAGTATGACAGTTGCCAAATAATGAAATGTTAAAACTTCAGTCCTGCTAGAAGTGCCCACTCAAAAATAAAATGTTTTGTTCGATTCCATCTGGAAAGACAGAAATGTCTGGCTGACATGTGTCTCGTGGAGACACGGGGTAACGGAAGTACGGGATGTCGTCCGAAACCGCCCAATATCGGGCAAATAAAACGAATTAAAAAAAAAAAAAACAAATTTTGTTGGCATATCAGCACTCGGAGCAAAGGAGACTGGAAATACTGTTTGGCGATATTTCCCTCGATCAGCCACGTGTTGCGGGGAGAGGATACCGAAGGCAGGGGCGCCTTCAACACTTGATCTAAAATGATTTCAATTAGCTTTGTGGCGTGTTGTTCGAAATTTACAATGGCGGCCAGCACAAAATGGCGGAGTTCATTTTTCTTTACAACCTACTCGGTATGGGTATGACGAGTACAGTACAGTAAGCTGTGTAGCATCTTTTTAAATCTCATATGGCTAAAAAATAGAAAATGAAATATACAGTTTAAAATAACTAAAAAATACCCTTTTATGTAAAATAAACCAAAAAGTAAAAAATGTGTGGGAACAACGTACCTTTCGCAATGTAAGAAAGCGTGGATCGTTAACTAAAAGTTCCATTGTTAATAAAATAAGAATATAGGTAAAGATTCCCACGCTTTTTTAACCGAATCCAAAAAAGGGGGAGGTTATCAATTCAAGGTAGGTATTTGTTGGTCCTGTTCACGCATAGCTTTGTAACACATTAACTTTTTTGTTTTTCCTTTTTTTTTTGTTTAAAAGGGTAGTTTCCCAGGTAGAAGTATTCCCGAAGGCAAATTTATTATTGGCACTTGAATGAGTGGTTAATGCGTGGATCAAGCGAAGTAAGCATTACAGGGTCTCAAACCCCGGACGGAGCAGTTCAACATTTTTGTTTCTCTTTTTTCTCTTGTTTCTAAATCTATTCGGATTGGATCATTGTTGTAAAGAATTACAAACTCTCCGGGTAGAAATTTTGTATACTCATGCAGACTGTAACAGTATTTTGAATTGAAAAGGACTTACTGAAAAAATGTATTACATATTTAGTCAAATTACCCTAATAGTAGCTGGTAGCACAGCGACTTGTAGTCTTGCTTCTCACCTATGGGGTTGCGGGTTCGATTTTTTGGCTGACGGCAATGTTTTCAATCGGCTTTATATTGTCACAATAAATAATTTTTTTATTTTTAAATTACTCGGAAAATACGCAAATATATTACTGCAAAAACTATTTAGCTACTACCTCGATTCTTAACGATGGCGCTTACGACCATGCATTACTAGGTGCCTATGCAGCCGTGAAGCGGTTCAACATCTATTGGAAGGCAGACGATTCATTTTTTACACTGACCATAAACCATTGACGTACTCATTCCTGCAAAAATCAGAGAAAGCATTCCCAAGAAAGCTTAGGCATCTGAGCTATATTGGGCAAATCACAACTGATATTCAGCATATATAAGTAAAGACAACGTAGTAGCCGATATCATGTCGAGAGTTGAAACTATCTGCTCAGCATCAGACATCAGCTGTGAAGACTTAGCAAAAAAACAAGGCATAGACGAGGAACTCAATAATCTTCTGAAATTGTAAAGCAGACGAAGTGGCTAGGGAAGGTACGACCACCACTCTAATTCCTGGAAAGGAAAGGGTCGGTATACATTAAGGCACTTTTAAACTCCGATGCAAACAGCACAAAATGCAACAAGCAAAGAAGCATTTGAGGGATCTAAATAAATGACATTATGATCTCAGGCAGACCACTTCACTACTGAACCTCGGAAGACAAGACCTATTAGTTATAGTGGGAGTGCTGACCGGACACTGTCTGATAGGGACGCATGCTACGCGCTTAGGTCAGACCTACGATTTTTGCAGAAGCTGTCAAAGTCCGTACTAGGAGTTCGTCTGTTACTACTCAGCCCTAAGCAGAAGGAGACTAAACACATTTGGTGAACCCTCTCAAAGCACGCTTGCGGAAATCACGAAGATTGAGATCCCGCAATTGAGAAGATTCATTCCTTCCTCAAGGTGGTTTAGCGAAGAAACGACACTTTAACATCAGGTTTAAAGTGGGATCATTATGGCATCACAATGGGCCTATCCTTTTGGCCTAACTGTATGAGCTCAGCAGCTCAGCCATATGTAGCCTAACCTAACCTATCTCCACTAAACCTTTGTACTGCGACACTTCAACAGGTAGAATTCGGTGGTATGACGTTTCGAGGTACTTAATATGGTGCATAACCTATCGCATCCGGGAGTGGAGAGGACAACACAACTTCTAATCGAGAGGTTCGCCAAAGATTAAAATAGAAGGTCGCAGATGGACAGAAGCCTGCATAGACTGTCAGAGGAACAAGGTACAGTGGAACATGAGGACTCCAATTGTTGATTTCTCAATGCCTGAAGGACGGCTTCTGCATATTCACATGGACATCGTGGGACCACTACCTCATTGCAATGGATATAGCTAAGCTCCGTCATGTATAGGTCGGTTTATTTATTTATTTGTACATAAGAAAACGGAAGTATACAAGACTTACATCTTTTAGATTACAATAATAATTTTAATTGAAATAAGGCAAAACCTAAGCTTACAGACCAAACATATTAGAGTTATGGCTATTAGAAAGAAGAAGAGGAAAGAGAAAGAGAAGAGCTGGATAGAAGGAGAGAAACTTGTTTCCTGAAAATGGTGACTATGCTAATTCTTTGTAAAGAAGAGGGAGGATCATTCCAGAGTCTAATCGCATGCACAAAAAAGGAACGACTACCAATTCGAAGCAGATGAGATGGAATAAGGATTTAAGTGATCTCAAGGTTTGCAAAGGTGTAAGGAAGTCGGAAAGGTAAGAAGGGCTTTTAGCATAGAAAACTTTATGTAGAAGAGTTAGCGCCATAATATCGATAAAACGATAGAGGTCACAGCCTATTAGTGAATTCCGAACAGATGATATATGATCTGACCTTTTCAAGTGGAAGATAAAGCGTAAGCAATCATTGAATTCAACATTAAGTCGTTCACGGCAGGACAAATCATACACAATGTGAACAAGTGAGCCATAGAGGAAATGCGGAAGAATGAGAAATTTTACAAGCTTTGAACGTATAGTGGGTGACTGCCAGGCAGACAGGCCAGTTTTAGCATTTAAATTGCTTATAACTTCGAAAGTAAAGGCCGTAGCATAAAAATTGTCCGGACATTATTCATAGGAAAAACTCCAAGCTTTCTTATTCTGGAAAAAAAGCATTAGTTGACTATGAATATTTTGGAGAAAAAGGTGGTTGAAAGTGACATTTTTGTTAAAAAAAAACAAAATTTTGACTTTGACGACTCATAACTCTGGAAGTTGGTACTGTGGTAGCGTCGTTTTTACAATTTTAGATAGGTGGGAGTATTCTGCGTGCACTGATATCTTATTCATGAAGATATGTGGTGGCGTTACAAAAATACAGCGTTAATTAGTCATTTCGCCCGAATAAAAAGAAATAGCATTATTAACACCTTAGCCACAGTTACGGGATATAACAACTATACAGAAATTCAATACTTATTATAGCCGATAATCTGAGATACTTTTCTTTTGCGCCGGGCCTGGGGTAATTTTGTATGGGCTGTGACCCACCTCCTTTATTGGATTCTTTTCATTTTCGTGCGTTGGAAGGTGGAAGCATCATGATGCCGACATGCTCCAGCCTGTCGGTTATACTGGATTCTAATCCTAACTAAAATCACCTACTAGGCGACTCATTAGGCTTAACTACAATGGTATTAAGACGGGCTTAAGACGCCTCATCAAATTCTCTTAAGACTTACTAATTTTCTGTTAGAACGTAATGAATATTAATAGTCCAGTCAAATTAGAGGTTTGACTGGAAGATAATTCGGAAGTTGCTGAAAATTGGAACAGACCTTAAAAACATTATTATACATAAGCTGTAGAGACTGCCACGCGATTGGACGACTGCAAACTTTTTTATTCAAGGTCAAAGGGTCAAAATATCAGTTTTTTGCAAATATATGCTAAGCCGTAAGTCTTATCAGAAAATTGTGTATGCAACGTTTGTAGATTAGGCGATTATCTACAAAAAAATATATAATACATTTTCTCGTAGGAATTGCCATTTCTGAGATATTGTCGTTTTAATAAGTTAAAATACTCATATTCTATCATTACCGACTTGTAAAGGTCATCAGAAATTTAATAAATCCTTTGTTGGAGTACGCGGCTAATATTTTTAGGGGTGATTCCTGGATGTCTTTGGAGAACAAAATTGTTCTACAGAGGGCGGCTATCTCCACTATCCACTAAGATACAGGGTGATTAGAAAAAAATTTTTGTTTTTTTTTTTAATTTACTGGAATTTGAATAACTCCTAAAGTAATTATCATAAAGTAGCCTAATTAGGCTCATCTTTTAGGTAAATGTGTATTCTTTCATTTGGTATAAAGCACAGCAACGTGAGTGACACCGTTCAAAAAATATGTAGGCTCAAACCAATGTTACTATGCCGCAGTTGAAAGACGAGTAACTTTTTAATTGTTCACGATAAAACTACTACTACTACTACTACCTACAAAACTACCCATAATAAACACTTATTGTGTATGGAAATATTGTAGGTAATAGTTTGGTGCATCAGAACAGCAAAAAAAAAATGTACTGTTAGTGACGAATTTTCTGAGAAAAACGAAGGAATCTGCCAGGTCTAGATGCAAAGCATTGGTTTGAGCCTTATATTTTTTGAACGGAGTCACTCAGGTTGCTGTGCTTTATACCAAATGAAAGAATACACATTTACCTAAAAGATGAGCCTAATTAGGCTACTTTATGATAATTACTTTAGGAGTTATTCAAATTCCAGTAAATTTAAAAAAAAATCAAAATTTTTTCCCTAATCACCCTGTATCTTAGTGGATAGTGTAGATAGCCGCCCTCTGTAGAACAATTTTTTTCTCCAAAGACATCCAGGAATCACCCCTGAAAATATTAGCCGCGTACTCCAACAAAGGATTTATTAAATTTCTGATGACCTTTACAAGTCGGGAATGATAGAATATGAGTATTTTAACTTATTAAAACGACAATATCTCAGAAATGGCAATTCCTACGAGAAAATGTATTATATATTTTTTTGTAGATAATCGCCTAATCTACAAACCTTGCATACACAATTTTCTGATAAGACTTACGGCTTAGCATATATTTGCAAAAAACTGATATTTTGACCCTTTGACCTTGAATAAAAAAGTTTGCAGTCGTCCAATCGCGTGGCAGTCTCTACAGCTTATATATATAGATTTTCGAGGGATATCGAATCAGACCACTATTTGCGGGCCCCTTTTCGTCCCTCTGCCTAGAGTCATCCTATTGGGGTTGCAGTGGGTTGTCCCATTGCTCCCTTGCTTCGACTCCCCTAGTTATCGCAAGCAGCTGATTGAAGGGAGTCTGCCTCATGTCCTCCATCCAATGGAGTCCAGTTATGGCAGCCCTTTTTCTCGCCACCGCCGGACAGTGACACACTATGTGTGTGGCCGTCTCAGGTTCCTCCAGGCACATCCGACAGGTGTCATCCTCCAGAATTCCCATTCTTTTTAGGTGATACCTGAAACATCCGTGTCCTGTAATCAGTGCCACCAACCATCTGAGGGTTCTCCTTTGCATATGCAGGATCCTTCTTCTGGCTGCGGTAATCGGCAGCGTAAGCACCGTCTTAGCCTGCCTACACGTGGTCATAGCGTCCCACCGTCTCCGGTGTTCCTCAGCGACCCATTTCTCGATGCAGTTCCTTAACAACCCTCTGCCAATGGCAGAGTATGGCTCCGGTCCCCAGAATTTCGAGGTTGACCCCTGTTTTGCCAGGTTGTCAGCCTTTTCGTTCCCATCGATGCCTGTATGTCCTCTAACCCAAGCTAGCGTCACGTTGTTTTGTTTCGCACACCTGTTTAGTTTTTGGACACATTCCAGCGCCAGAGACGCATTAATCTCTGTCTGATTCATGCGCTTAATCACAGCCTGATTGTCCAGTGCTATAAGGATATTTCTTCCCTGCACCTGACCCTCATTTATGTGATCCAGCGCGTGCAGCAGAGCAAGCATTTCCGCCTGGTAGACTGAGGTGTAATTCCCCAAAGCCAGAGAGCAGGTCAGATTTAAGTCCTCTGAGAAGACTCCCGCACCTGCTCTGCCGTCAATCATGGATCCGTCCGTGAAGATACAGTCAGCGAAATTCGTTTGTGCGCACCCATATTTTTCATGTTTTCGACGTCCTGGAATTTTTATTGAACTTTTTAATGATGGGAAATATGTTTATTATAAAAAACGAATATAATTATTTATTTATCTCAGTACAAAATTTATTTTACTTGTATTTAACCATAAAAAGTAGAAAAACTACAGCGAAATTCATTTGTACGCACTTTAGAAAATGAAGGAAAAACAATGGTTTATAGGAAAATTTTTTTTTACAGCAACTCGAATATTTTGTAAATCGTCCGTGGCTTTAGATTTTTGCAAAAATTCGGTTGGGTATTGATCTTAACATGCTACCGATAAGATCCTGGCCAATGTTAGCCCACGTGTCCAAAATAACTCTTTTTAATGTGATGGCGTCATTGAACTGATGTCCGTTGACTTAAACACACCTCCCCATGATCCCCCGGAGGTTCTCCATAAGATTTGGACTGGGTCTTAATACTGGGCATCGCATCAAAGACCCTTCCCGATCACTAAACCACTGCCGCGAATGAAGAGAGACGTGGATTGGCGCATTATCTTGTTGAAAGACGACTGTCTGGTCACCAATTTCATCTTCCAAATAGGGTATAAGGGCAGATTCGAGCATATCCGTGTACATTTCAGAGTTTATCCTGGAACGGATGATGCATAAGCGGAGCTTTCCAGATGATGAGAAAGCTCCCCATAACATTACATTTCCACCTCCCGAATGTCGACTACTTCTGGGTGGGTTCTCTTTTCTAAGATCGTGCCAATAATGAGTGAGACCATCTGGCCCATCTAAATTAAATTTCTTTTCATCCGAAAAGATAACGGTCTCCCATTCCCGCGTCCAGTCCATGTGCTCCCTCGAAAAAGAAAGCCTTATGATGTTGCTTTAATGATGGCTTTAATGATGCCTTTCTCATCATACGGGAAGCTAAGTGCTCCCTCGAAAAAGAAAGCCTTATGATGTTGCTTTAATGATGGCTTTAATGATGCCTTTCTCATCATACGGGAAGCTAAGTTTATGCATCATCCCTTCCAGGATAAACTCTCAAATGAATGGATATGCTTGAATCCGCCCTTATACCGTATTTGGAAGCCGAAATTGGTGACCAGGCAGTCATCTTTCAACAAGATAATGCGCCAATCCACGTCTCTCTTCATTCGCGGCAGTGGTTTAGTGATCGGGAAGGGTCTTTGATGCGATGCCCAGTATTAAGACCCAGTCCAAATCTTATGGAGAACCTCCGGGGGATCATGGGGAGGTGTGTTTAAGTCAACGGACATCAGTTCAATGACGCCATCACATTAAAAAGAGTTATTTTGGACACGTGGGCTAACATTGGCCAGGATCTTATCGGTAGCATGTTAAGATCAATACCCAACCGAATTTTTGCAAAAATCTAAAGCCACGGACGATTTACAAAATATTCGAGTTGCTGTAAAAAAAAATTTTCCTATAAACCATTGTTTTTCCTTCATTTTCTAAAGTGCGTACAAATGAATTTCGCTGTAGTTTTTCTACTTTTTATGGTTAAATACAAGTAAAATAAATTTTGTACTGAGATAAATAAATAATTATATTCGTTTTTTATAATAAACATATTTCCCATCATTAAAAAGTTCAATAAAAATTCCAGGACGTCGAAAACATGAAAAATATGGGTGCGCACAAACGAATTTCGCTGACTGTATATATGTCTTCCGGCCTCCCTTCCGGGAGCGTTCCGTTCTCTATGAGGGTTTTATGATACCTTTCGGTCACCCTCATTTTTGTGATCCCTTCCATGGGCATCATGAGCTCCCTAATCCCTTTAATGCGATCCAGAATCTTCATGTGCCGATATAAGGTTCCTGACGCCTGCCATGCGGTATCCCGTCTCATCCGAATCACTGAGGCTGCCGCAGTCTTCATCACCTGGAGATCTAACGGCAGCAGACCTAACAGCGCCTCCAATGCCGCGGCGGGTGTGGTGCGGAAAGCACCGCTCACACCTACGCTGGCCATTCTTTGCACCTTGTCCAAATGCCTCTTGACGGTTTTCTGTGTGGCTTTAGTCCACCAGACCACCGAGGCATAAGTTATGATGGGTCTCACCATCATGGTATATGTCCAGTATGCTAACCTTGGTGAGATACCCCACCTTAGTCCACATACTCTTCTACACTGGTGAAGCACCCTTGTCGCCTTCTTAATCTTCTCTTCAACGTGGTATTTCCAGGTTAGTCGCGAGTCCAAGTATACACCCAGCAACTCCCCCTTTCACGCACTCAACAAGACATGAATTCGTTTGTTAATAGAACAACTCGACTGTGGAATAATCTCTCGCAGTCGGTATTTCCGAGCTCCTACAACATCCAAGAGTTCAAACGCAGGGTTCATCACCACCTTCTTCAATACCCTCCCGTACCTTTATAATCCCTAACCTTCTTCAATACCCCTCCCCCGTACTAAGCTTACTGCTAGACATTGCACCATGACGTGACAAATGACATGACGGACTAGTAGTACAAAGGGTGACTCCTGAGCTTAGCACTACCACATAAAAAAAAAAAAAAAAAAAAAAAAAGATGCTTGACCGTCACGCCCCGATGTCTTGAAGGGAGAGAATGTGTCTATTGCACGTCTCACCCCTTCCTCTGTCACCACCCCGTTAGCCTCCTCTCGGTTCATCCTTGTAGCCATTCTGTTACGAATAGCCCAAGATTTACCCGAGATATAGCTGCCAGGAAAGTGGACTTCCATCAGGATCTTGTTGGTTTCCTCCAGCGTCTCCGTCATCCTCCCCGACGAGCCACGAACGAGTCCGACTTTGGAGACCGGGTCCCTGGAGATCATTTTCTGAAGTCTGCTGGCCTCAGATATGCTCTCCACGTTCGAGCAGAATTCCCTCCACGACTCCCTTTTCCGTCTTCGCAGAGTTTGTTTCATTTCTCTTTTCTTGGCTTTGTAATTCTCCCAGGCAACCGGGTCATTGCACCTCATCGCTTGGTTGAAAGCCCTTCTGACCTCTTTCTTCAGTTTCTCCAGTTCCCTACACCACCAGGGTGTGGGATCATGGTCATCCACTGACGTAAGAGGACACGCCACTCGAAAAGCGTTCTCTATCGCTGTCTGCAGGACATGCAACTGAGACTCTGCTTCTCTTGTGGTTTTCGGTGCCCTTGGCACGCGCTCCCCGAGATTCCTGCGCAACATTTCAGTATATCTAGACGTGTCCGTGTTGCGGGGAATTCTCGTTGTTCTAATTCCGTCTCCCCTGCCCGGGGTTCCGTACGCTATCTCAAATGAAATGGCTCTGTGATCTGACATAGTCGTCCGATCCATCACCTCCCAGTTAGTCAATCTTGTCAACATCCGGTTGCTGCATAGAGTTATATCTATGACTTCCCTTCGTCTAGCATCGACGAAGGTTGGTTCTGCCCCTCTATTTGCAATAACTAGATTGTTGCATTCCACAAATTCGAGCAAAGCCTCTCCTCTATGGTTGTCGTTGGTGCTTCCCCACACCGTGTTGTGTGCATTCGCGTCGCATCCAACTATTAACCCTGTGCCTTTTTCGCCACAGGAAATAACCAGAATTTCCAACTCCCTGGTGGGCGGAGGATCTGGCGAATCGTACGGAAGGTAGGCTGAGGCTACAATGAAAGCCCCACTTCCAGTACCTACGCGTACTGCTGTGAGATCTGGTGTGCACAAATGCGGCAGTAAAACCGCCTGCACTCCGTGTTTCACCAGCACACACGTCCTCACTCTTTCATTCGCATTGGGAACGTACAGAGTGTCAAAGCTCCCAGATAGTCCCCTAATCCTGCCCTTGTAGATCCAGGGTTCCTGTATGAGAGCAATATCCAGCTTCATCTCACCGAAGCCTCGCGTCATCATTGCTGATGCTGCTCTGCTATGGTGTAGATTCAACTGGCAAACCTTTAATTGCCGGAACTGGCCCACCTCCCGCCCAGCTGACGAGGATTCCATTTCACTTGTCCCCTTGTTCAGCTGCCTTTCCGGCCGGCTCTACCATTTCCTCCGGCTTGTCCTTCTGGAATCGCACGTAGGCAAGGTCCAGCCCGCAGTTGAGTTTCCCCCCTGCATGCCTGACCGCCTCCGCCTCCTCCTTCGGACACCATACGGTGAGAAGCTTATGTATAATAATGTTTTTAAGGGCTGTTCCAATTTTCAGCAACTTCCGAATTATCTTCCAATTATGGCGTTTTTTCGTCTATTTTGACTGGACTATAAGCTTTATATGCGCGCCGGCTGGATGAGCTTTTATCTACCTGCTAATACTGCTCGTATTTCTAAGCCTTACTCTCTTCCTTTTGGTATCTTTCCGCCTTAGCTTCTAACTAAGGATATTTAGCCTCCACTTGATATATGGAATTCACACGATCGTACCATTATAGTCTATCACGTTTTTTGCTTTACCTTTAGCTTACGGTTACAGCGTAGCCATTTGCTTAGCTAATCTCCGGCATTCCAAAAGGACATGGTCTGTGTCCTCATGACCATGATCTAGTTAATTTATAACCATGTTCGGGAGCATGGTTGGCGATAGCTAAGAAGATAAAGAAAAACAACTCCTTGACAGTTGTTTTAATGTTAAACACATAAACAAATTAAAGTGGGATTTGTGAGATTAATGTAAATAAATAATTAATGGACACATACGAAATAATTGAAGCAAATAGCAGAGATTATTTTATGGAAAAAATTTTCATTTTCTTTAACTTGTGTTAACCACAGTGCGTTCAAAAACCTCCATGGTTAAACATAAATTTTCGTGGATAAGTGACATGATGCAGCATAACCACAGCTTACCTCGTGGTTTACCACAGTAAGGCTTTTGAACGCGCTTCAGATGGAAGTATGCTCCCGTAACTCACCTCTCCATGCTCTCTCTTGACCCATACCCCCACGTTTGTTATGAACCTGTGGGCTCATCGACCTTGGGTAGACTTATTCTACTTCCTTTATGTTCACTTCCCTTCTTCTTCTAGTGGTTACTTAATTGAGGTTAGGTTAGGTTAACTGAAATATCATACGAAGAGTTTCATACTAAGGACATTAACCTCTCTGGCAAATACAGCATCAACGGTGGTGCAGTGTCATGTTTTTGAAACCAATCAATCATGGTTAAATTTACATGATCTTGGAGAAAGTTAATAGCTGGACTCGAATCTTCGCCTCTGCCAAGAAATTCTTCTCAGTTTTTAGCTTTTTCAAAAAAAAAAAAGGTTATACAGAGGCTCTGTCCGTCTGTGACCTTCTTTCATCTCTGAAAGTACTGCCGCTACACACTTGGGCCATATCTCAAATTGTAGCTCTTGGTCAAAAGACCTAAAACTGAGAAAATGGTCTGGAAATTTCAACCGGAAGTATATTTAACAGCAAAAAAGAGATTTCTAATAAAGTCCATATATCGGTAGCCTAGAGGTAAGGCACTGGAATCCTATCCCGGGGAACCAAGTTCAATCCTCGGCCGCACAGTGGTGAAATACAATTTTTTTTTACTTTGGTGGAACATGTTTTGATTCTATCACTAAATTATATTATTTAGTAATGATACTCAGAAAAACATAAACATTTACTTAATTAAAAGTGAAAAAATATCATTTTCTTGATTTTTTATGGCTCTTCGGCGGCTTTATAAATCATTAAAAAAATTCGCGGAAATAATATAAAGTATTTATTTGTTTATAAGCATATTTTATATGCTGCTCATTTTATTAGTTTATAGTCAATGTAGGTGGTGCTGTAGACCAAAACAAAAACTCAATTTTGTCGAACTTCGCTGTGGATTTGTCACAAAAAATATGTATGATTTAAACGAAACATTTGGTAGGTTTATGAAAAATGGATAATCACAGTTATTAAAATTATTAGTGAGTGTCAGTAGATATAAAACGAAAAGTAGATGTCTAATTTTTACCAGGGAATATAAACGCTTACTGAAATGAATGAAAATTTATAAATTTAATTGCACGAGCGGTGTATTTAAGACCGTCCTTATAGTCCATCACTATAAGGAAGTGATTTTCCTCAGAATTTTTAATATTTTACAAAAATTTTACAAACGATTTGCCCCTTATCTAAAAATTTTTGCAGCCCTATGTCTAAAAGCATATTTTTAAGTTTTCATTAACTAAATTTGTATGTATCTCTTTAGAATAACAAAAAAAAATTATAATAAACTAGCCTTCATCACCAAGAATTGAACCCTGGTCCTTTCAAACGCCGATCTAGTGCCTTCCCAATACTCCAAACACTAACTTGTATGAATGTGGCAATAAACATATTGTTACGTTTTTACGGCTTAACGGATTCGTAGGATTAATTAAGGAATACACTTTTTAATTATCAACAGAAATATTTATTTATTACAACCCAAAACACAATTTAATAACAAACACAATTCTTATATTTCACTATAATCACTTTCAATTGAATATCTCGCTTTATTATTCACTTTTAAATCACCACTTTTCACTGTTCTCACTTTAGAACACTTTTATCGCCTTTCAAATCAAAACTGACTCACTCAGCGCCTGCAAGTCGCTTTTATATCCCAGCTCCACCTTTATCTAACTTCTGGAACCTTCGTCCCTTTTCTAGTGCCTAGAAGCTTGAAGTTGTCTTCAATTATCGTTCGTTCCAATTTTAGTTTAGTACATAAATCATTAGTTCAGACAACAACCACAGTCGTTAACGACAATCGTTGATTCAGCTTTTTAACGAACACAGTGCGCATAAATCATCACACTGCCCCCTTCTTAGGACTGCTCGTCCCGAACAGTTGTCCATCCTGGATCCGGCTGATGGTATGGGCACAGCCTGTCTATGTGAACTATCTTCTTCTTTGCTTTGGGTCCTTGTTGAATCCTGTAGACAACATCGTTGATCCGTGTTAGGATTTTATAGGGCCCCTCCCACTGGCGCTGAAGTTTCGGAGACTTGCCTTTTCGTCGTTGAGGGTTGAACAGCCAAACGAGGTCACCTTCCTGGTATCCGGTACAGTTTGCTCGGAGGTCGTACCTTAGCTTCATCCTATCACCCTCTATGGCCGTCTTAGGATTCTCCCATACGATTTTCTCAACTGAGGCTCCAACGTTGTATTGTCGCGTTTCTTCTTTCGCTCTGACTTGAGGACCCTTACTGCCGGCGCAAACTGTGCATTTACAACACCAGTTCGTAACATCCTCCCGCATATGAAGCCAATAGAATCTCTCCTTTATTTTTGCCACAGTTTTGTTGACTCCCAAATGTCCTCCTGCCGGGCTATTATGACACTCCTCGAGAATATCTGTTATTCCAGCACGAGGGACTAGCACCTGCATTCGATGAGAGGTATCATCAGCTGTTTCCCATTTGCGGTTCAATACTCTTCCTTCGATATGCAATGAATCCCATTGGGCCCAATAGCTCTTCAGGATTTACTTCTCTCTGCGATGTCTTTCCAATTAGGCTTCTCCTCGTGTTCTTTCCATGACAAAATCGCAGAAATGTCCGGGTCGTCGCGTTGCGCATCTCGAATTCCCTGGTCCTCATATTTTATGCTTGGTTCAGCAGTCATCTTTTGACACTTTTCCTCAATACGCCAACGATATTTAAAACCTGGTTCGCACGGTCGCCGGGACAATGCAGTATCCATTGGAATTCTCTTGTTGCGATGTTTCATCATTCCCTCTCCAATGTCTTCTTTCAAATTCTTGGCGGGTAATTATTGTATAAATCTTTCAGCAGCATTTACATGAAAGATGCGTTAGTTTTTCAAGTTATTTGTTGGAATGTTTTCGTGATTCTTCACAATCTCCACTTAATATATTGTCACCCAGTCTGAAGTGTTATTCAACCAGCGCCGTAACTAGGCATGTGCAGGCGGTGCGGCGCACCAGGGCCCCCGGCCCTGAGGGGCCCCCGAAGATTTCTTTTTTTTTTTTAGAATTCGTTTTAAAGTATGAGCTAGAAAAGATCTTCGATAACGTTTTTATAACATTGTATAAAATTGGATCTCCTTTTTTATGGAAAGGGCCCCTGGGAAACTTTTTTTTCTAGAACGCTCTTATTAGTATCTAATAGAAAATGTTTTAGATAACCCTTTTTTTTAATGAACGCTGCTTTGTTAGAGAGCTTATGATTTTATTATTTACATGCATTAAGTAGCGATTTCATGGGATGAGCGTCAGGCATTGGGCGTAAAGTTTTTTACAATGCAACAGACCAGTGCAGAAATATATCTTTCTCTTTCTGTTTCGTAAAAACCAGTACAAACTTGACGCTCGACGCTTGACGCCCCTATTAATAAGACCTTTAAGTAGAGATTTCATATGCACACATATGAGAAATAAAGAAATTGTTTAAACCAAAGTATAATGCTGTTTTCAATTTCTCACGACCTTTGAACCCTTTTTTTAATGGACTTCGAAAAGACTTCGAGATCACATTTTTTTTTTAGAAATTCATTTTCAAGGGCCCCTTACGAAATCTTGCACAAGGGCCCCCGAGACCATCGCTACGGCGCTGTATTCAACAGAAAGGATACCATGAAAAAGCGTAATTAGTGGCTAGTCTCTAGGCACAACATCCCACTAGTTCGTGTATGGCCATAGTACTTATTTCAAAAATTAGATTTGTTGGAGCTGTATACTGCTATCACAACTTGTAACTTGAGACTGTTACGCAGAGCTAACCTCTTAACCGTTCAAAATTGAATCTAAAGCCCCCAAAGCCCCATTCTAGGCTCCAAGCTTTTCCATATATTTATACACGACTTCCCACAATATTCGCTCCTTAACACAACTTGCATACAATATGCTGCCGATACATTTGTTTAGGATACAAGTGTCTCACCTATTAAAGCCACGGAAAAACTCCAAACACACGTCAATAAAGAAATAGATTACCTAGATAAATGGAACATAGAAATTAATCAGAGGAAAAGTTTAAGAAATCCTTCAGGAATTCCCTCAGGAAAAGGACATAGAAACGCGCCGCGGGAGTCAAAACTCCGCAAAATAACCATTAATGGTCACACTCCGTATACGGAGTATTATGTTATCTCTGCTAAAGCCTTGCTCTATAAGACAATGTATTTTGATAATATATTTTGCAGTCAGCTGCGTAACTTGTACGCAGCCAAAACAATATATGAATCGGAAAAAATTATACCAATCCTGACACATGCTCCAGCTAATGCACCCGAATGAATAGGTAAGAAAAATAGCCAGTGAAGGCAATGTGAAAGCGGCAGCGCTACCGAGCAAACCCACACAAAACGAAATATAAATGAATAGTAAACTTGAAACACACAAAAATATCAGCCTACGGGCGAACTAGAAATTAAGTGTACTGGTTAACTAGCTCTGACAAAAGCAAGTCAGCGATACAAAAATAAAAGCACAGCCAGTTTAGCGCGGCTAATCTATTTGTGCCTTAAACACTACGAATCTTCCCATGCCCACAAAAAACCCAAACTCTCACTTAGCTGAAGACTTGGACATGCTGTTTATTTCCCTCCATAGCCTCAGAATGAAAACCCCCTCACTCATCGATATCATGAACCGGCATCGGCTACGAATTTTCATATGCCCATATAGTCCATTCACAACGCGCGTTATGGTGTTCCAAAATAACACCGTTAAGAAAATCGAACCCTAAACGTTTTTGGGGTCGCTGATCACGAAAATCGAGGTCCCGCGGTCCTAAAATTAGGGCGTCACCCTTAAAAATGCAAAAAACACCCCTTTTTAGGGGGTTTTCGCGATTATATCAGTAATAATGAAAACTAATGCGATGAAATGCACTTTTTTTAATATTTATTTGCGAAGGTGGTTGATTTATACAAAATTAAGATGAACTTAATGGTAAGGGGTACTCCTAAAGGGTTGAAACTACCCCTAAATTGGCGAAAAATGACAAAAATTGTAAACAAAATTTTTTCCCAAGTTTATGCTTCAAATTCGATTGTGGGCGTACTGTCAGGCAAAAATAAATTATTTTCAACCCTTAAGGGGTTAAAACTACCCCTACAATATAGTTCATTGAAAACTGGGGGGGGGGGTTCCAAAATAACACCGTTAATAAAATCGAACCCTAAAGGTTTTTGGGGTCGCTGATCACGAAAATCGAGGTCCCGCGGTCCTAAAATTAGGGCGTCACCCCTAAAAATGTAAAAAAACACCCCATTTTAGGGTGTTTTCGCGATTATTTCAATAATAATGAAAACTAATGCGATGAAATGCACTTTTTTTAATATTTATTTGCGAAGGTGGTTGATTGCTAAATTAAGGCGAACTTAATGGTAAGGGGTAGTCCTAAAGGGTTGAATGTACCCTTAAATTGGCGAAAAATGGCAAAAATTGTAATTTTTTTTTTCAAGTTTATGCTTCAAATTCCATTGTGGGCGTACTGTCAGGCAAAAATGAATTATTTTCAACCCTTAAGGGGTTAAAACTACCCCTACTATAATAAAAACAACTTAATATAAAAAAAATTGCAAAAAATTTGTTTTTGCTTTTTGTTTGAAATTTGGTTCAAAAGGTATTATCAGCAAAAAATTAATTTTTTCAACTCTTGAGGGGGTACAACTACCCCCACATTAAAATTGTAATTGAAATAAATTAAAATTTATTGTTTTACATTTAAATTTTATTTTCCATGTGTAATCATTACAACATTTGGAACATTTCACTATAACTCCTTTGTACAGAAGTTAAACCACCCCTAAAGAGAAAAAAAAATAAAAAATATATTGAGAAATATTTCATTTCGTGGAAATATTTCATTTCTCTGCATTTTTGTAAAAACGACAATCATACAATAATTGCGAAATATGTACCCTAAAAAGGTTTTATTTTTGCATTTTTAGGGGTGGCGCCCTAGTTTTAGGACCGCGGCACCTCGATTTTCGTGATCAGCGACCCCAAAAACCTTTAGGGTTCGATTTTCTTAACGGTGTTATTTTGGAACACCCCCCCCCCCCAGTTTTCAATGAAATATATTGTAGGGGTAATTTTAACCCCTTAAGGGTTGAAAATAATTTATTTTTGCCTGACAGTACGCCCACAATCGAATTTGAAGCATAAACTTAAAAAAAAAATGTTTACAATTTTTGCCATTTTTCGCAAATTTAGGGGTAGTTTCAACCCTTTAGGAGTACCCCTTACCATTAAGTTCGCCTTAATTTTGTATAAATCAACCACCTTCGCAAATAAATATTAAAAAAAGTGCATTTCATCGCATTACTTTTCATTATTACTGAAATAATCGCGAAAACCCCCTAAAAAGGGGTGTTTTTTGCATTTTTAGGGGTGACGCCCTAATTTTAGGACCGCGGGACCTCGATTTTCGTGATCAGCGACCCCAAAAACCTTTAGGGTTCGATTTTCTTAACGGTGTTATTTTGGAACACCCCCCCCCCCGCGTTTTGAATGGAATAATAGTAATGATAATCTCAGTGCGCATGAAGAATGGGAGTTGAACTGTTTGCCCTCCATTGCCTCCACCCGTTCGCCAATATCCTCCGAAGCTGCGCCTTCTCGGATTCCTGTGTTGCGCATTGCTGTGTTGCGAATTCCTCAAAATTTACACTCATAATATTTTCAAAACGCGCCTAAAGAAGCATAACTTCAAAAATAGTGTATTAAAAGGGGCGATAAATAAGGGTTATTGTGAGGGATAAGTGATAATTAGTGAACTTTAAAGACTTAACTTTGAATTGTTCTAATAAATCCCTAAATCAATCCAACGAATTCTTTAAGCTGGAAAAATAACATGACACTATTCTAAAGCTGCAAAAGGAAATTTCTCAGAAACTTGTAATGCACATATCCCGATCACCTTTCTCTTTTAACTCGAATAAAAATCCAACAGAGTTTCTTGATACTTTTTCTATCAATAACACTATTTTTGTTGTTGTTACCCCCTACAACATATAAATGGCTCACTGGTGTTTAGACGGGGGTGTTGGGATGAACCCTTATCTCTGGAGTGCAACAGGTTGTTCAAACATAATTTTTGTTTAGTTGCTTTTAGCAAAGTGGTGTGGATGTTCATTAATCTCGTATAATGTTTACCCCTTTTCCACATTAGTTGACTTAACAGTATCCAAGTTGGTATCTATGCGCTTTTATTGTATTTTTATTTCGTTGCCAATTAAAAGAGTTTTGAAGGATATCATTTAAGGGCGTGTCTGCAATTACATTCAATAATTGGTGGATAGAAATAAAGGTAGTAATTAGGTTCATAATAAATTTAATCAGTGCAATATGATATTTATTTCGCTACGACAACCCCCCTCCTCCCCTCCGCCCTGCCTTCTAGGCCACTGTTGTATTGATAAGGAATAATTTAAGGATAAAATATATAACGATCGATAATGGAATTTTATATAGGCGTTAATTGTGACTTTAATCAGTTCAAGTTAAGCTGATCGAACGTGAGTTGAGGAGATATCCATAATTAGCATGAGTTTTTTTTGTTGGCATTAGAGAAAGAGGGGTATCGCCTTGGTGATAAGCAATTGTTGGTTACAAGAAGGATGTTTTTAATGATGATGTGATAGAATGAAACTTAGAAGCTGTACTTTGTCCGACCAGTCTGTCAAAATCGTAGAGGTGGTGCAGGTATCTTGGAGAGATGGTCAATCGAAGGTTTACCTTTGGGATTGCATTCGTCGGGCACGAGGGGAAAACCTTCAGCCACCAACTTGCAGCACTCGCGAGGATACGTCCTAATATAGGGGCCCCCAGGCCAGGCCGGCGCATCCTTATTCTTTTTGTGTTATGTGAGAATTTATGGTCAGATGCCACTCTTTATAGTACCAGTCCATCATGTCATAATTTGTTTCGGATGTATTCCTCTTGATACCAAGTCAGCGGGGTTGTGCTTGTTAGAAACATGCCATCAGCGATTGACCTCGGGAGCCTCTTGCATAGCTGCTACCCTGTTAGGGGTCGTCCATAAATTACGTGAGACGATTTTTGCGATTTCTCGACCCCCCTTGGCGAGATTTCTTGATATTTGGCTCGACTCCCTCCCCCACGTGCCAATAAAGTTTTTACCTGGCCAGCAGAATGTCAGGCGGCATTCCTCAAGGTGAAAACCTCGATGGCTGAAGCAACTCTGCTTAACCATCCTATCGAGGATGCAAAATACAGTCTAACGACTGACGCTTCTGATTATGCAATCGGAGGCGCATTGGAACAATTTAACGGTCATCAGCGGCAACCACTAGCTTTTTAGTCCAAAAAGCTGTCACCAACAGAACGGAAGTACTCGCCATTCAATCGCGAACTGCTCGCAATCTATGCAGTGATCAAACACTTCCATTACTTCGTTGAACGACGAAATTTCGTGGTCTGCACCGACCACAAACCACTGGTTCGCGCCCTTCACACAAAGGACGAACGATCCCCTAGCCTACACAGACTAGACATTTGGGTCTAATATCTCAGTTTTTTTTATGTGATAGCCTTAGGAAAAGCCCCTTTGTTCGACAATCTATTTTTTTCGTATAGAATGTCGAACAGCAGCTCTAGCCGGAAGATAGAGAGTAGAAAGAGAGAGAAGTAGGAAGGAGCTGTCACAACCTAGCCACGATATTTTATTCCACCTACTTCCAACCATTTCGCGACTCTGGCATCGGGGCATTTGAGAAACAACTCACTGGAGTGTTATGTCTCCTGAAACGAGTTGAATCTCATCAGCCAACCGATGACAAGCGCTCGTGGAGCGGGGAAGGACTAGCGAAGGCTATGACAGGAGGAATCAGGAATGTAAAGAGGGGAGAAGAAAGAAGGAAAGTTATGTGGGTGGGAAAGTGGAAAGGCAAAGGACCGTGGGGCTGGCCGGGATTCGAACCCGGGACCTCTGAGATAGCAGTCAGGCGCCTTACCCCTAGACTACCGAGGCCCCCCCCCCCGAGTTTACCACAGACATCAGACATGTGTCGGGTAAACAAAACGTTGTCGCAGACTACTTGTCACGCTCATTAGCAACCGACAACGTCGACTCAGTCACCTTCGACCTACCTACATTAGCTCAGGCTCAACAAGGTGACACAGAGTTGAAGTCTATATAAGAACACCCCAGCAACGGCTCACTGGTAAAACTAGTTCTCACGCCAATACCATTTACCGCCCATCAGGTCTGGTGTGAAACTAGTACAGGCATTCCAAGGCCTTATATACCATACCCACTTCCTTACGTAGACTAGCTCTCCGAACTCCGAACATAGTATCTCTTATCCTGGTATTCGTGCTACAAGACGAGCCGTTACCAAGAAATACTTCTGGTCATCTATCAATTAAAACTGCAGTGAGTGGTCTAGATCATGCCTAGGTTGCCAAAAGTCCAAAGTTTCACGGAATACGAAATCTCCATTTGAAGCTTCTAAGCTTCCAAATAACAGATTTGATCATATCCATATGGATATATTGGGACCCTACACCCATCTCTTGGATACTCTTATATCTTAACGATAGTCGATAGATTCACGAGATGGCCTGAATCATACCCAATTCGGGATATTTCAGGTTCAACAGTGGCAAAGAGATTCGTCACTGAATTTGTCTCACGATTTGGCGTACCACTCGAGATCACAACCGATCAAGGTACGCAGTTCGAATCGAAACTGTTCAATGAAGTTGCCAAATTACTCTGCACTCATTGAATCCGGACAACCGCCTACCACCCCCGCAAGCAAACGGGATGGTTGAACGGTTCTACAGGCAACTAAAAGCAGCCTTAATGGCAAGGGATATCACTACTCATTGGAGTGAAGACTTGCCCTTTGTCATGTTAGGCATACGCACGGCAATTAAGACCGACTTGCAATGCTCACCAGCCGAGCTCGTATACGGTCAGAACCTGAGACTTCCCAATTCGATTTCTATCCCAACTGATGAGAATCCAATTGAAGAATGAGAATTCCTCTCTCGCCTTCGTTCCCATATGCAGAATATTAAGGCAATACAACCCGTCCAAAAGGATGTCTACGTTCCAGAAGCTCTGGAGAACGCCGACAGCGTTTTCATACGAGTCGACAGAGTTCGAAAACCTTTCGAACCTCCATATGAAGGATCATATGAAGTAATCAAACGATTACGAAAACACTTCGTTGTCAAATTGAACGGCACAACCAAGGACAGGCAGGCTAAAACCAGCCTTCGGCTGTGACCGCGACAACGAAGCTAAACCGTCTAAAGCGGTAACATTCCGTTAACGCTACGCTGGGGGGGGGTATGTGGTGACTGCGTACAAACTTAATTACTAACTTTTACGCAATTCACACAACAACTTCCGTCACGATCAAAACGATCACTCGGAACACTCTATCGATCACTGAACTCATAGTTTAGTGATCTAGCCAATTTCCGACATCTCTGTCTCTCACTTCTCGTACTACGGTTCCTCTACACGGTCTACTTAGCGCGCGTGATTGTAAACTCTGAAAACCAGTATATTATAAACCTTAAAATAACAAAGTTATTATTAAATATAGTGTCTTCCATTTATTAAAACACACTATAAGGTTATATATTCTAATAGCCTTTTCGCGGGTCGGCATCGTCGAGTCGTGCGTTTGGCTGACCGGCGGCGGCAACACAATCGGCTAATATGCTAGTTTCTGGCGTTCGCATAAATTTTTTTGTGAAGGATTTAGCCATAAGGCAACCTTTTACACACAGGTCGACAGCAGGCCGTGGCCTGAAAGTTTTCGCCACAACTCCCCGGCCGAAAGCTGAAAAAATCTTTATATGAGTGGACAGTTGTCTTCTGTGAGAAAACACGGATATCGCGCTGCATTCGGGTTTGCACTACTTTTGAAGTCGAATGCAAGCATTTTCATCTTCATCAACACTTACCTCAGAGGAAAATAAAATGTAGTCGCCGTCATGATCGTCCAGCCCAGGTTCAATGGTTGTATATTCGGACATCGAATTGAGACACGACGCGCGTGCCTCAACAAGAGCCATTCGCAAAAAACGTGGTAATCCTGCAATTCTGCATTCTGCAATTTATACATGGGAATGGTATGCCGATTGACAATTTATGTATATAGAATCTTACAAATAATTTAGGATGAAATCCCAACAGATTGACAACCGCAACAAATGAAATATTTCTAAAAATATACACTTAATACAGGGGCATCGAATATCACGGGCGATGTCTTATTTGGACGAATGTGAATGTGAAATGTGAAATGGTCGATTTGATTCATAAAAAAATCCGTTTGTGGGACCACTTTACACACACTGTATTACTGTCGAATGCAGGGCTTGTCCAGGGCCAACTCCGTAAACACCGTCCGGGCTCCGGCTTTTCACTATGACGAATTTCTTAACTTTATTTTATGTTTGGCTTGTGGTGGTTTAAGCTAATAAAAAAATTTCTATGAATTCCACGCACCTTAAGAGCAGAAAAGAAATAAAAATAAATACCACCTGGTACACCACCATTTATAAGGTATTTTACTTTTCCTTTGCACACACATTGGATGGAAAAAGTATTTAGAATAACCCCCCCCCCCATCGGTCGGGCTCTCCTACAACCCTCTTATTATCCTATGTTTCACTGTGATTATATTTGAGGGTATTTTTTCGAAAAATACAACGAAGAAGAAAATTGATCCTTGCACAACAAAAAAAGAAAGAAAATCGTGCCTAGTATTGAAGATGATTATTCCTATATCTGATCTTACTAAATAGCCATAACATGTGCTAATCACCTGAGGTACTATTGCAGCCTTGGTGGCTACCCATCGATTAACAATTTCTAGTTGGAAAAGTAAGGGGCAGAAAGGCAGATAATAAACACGTGTTTAGTGTTATCTTTTCGAGGGAAGGTATTTTATTTAGGTATAACGATTATTTTTGTTTTTGTTTTTATTTTATTTTTTAGTATATTTCTCACAAAATCTCTGGTGGTCTGGTCGCCTCGCGTATCCAAAGCCATATCCTCTTTCGGTGGACGAACTGCATCTCCTGGGCTAGTAGGTCCATCGGAATCACTCCGGCGTCCACTAGCATTGCGCTTTCAGACACGAGTTGTACATGTCTATCAAAAGACTAAGGTGACTGGAGTCTACTGCCTTCAATATTTTTGTTGGAAGGCCGTCTAGACCTGCAGCTTTCTGGTTCTGCATTATGATGTAAACATGCTTAGGGCGACCGAGGAATCGCTTTGCTCCGCGATTGTCAAAAACGAATAGAACACACCGCTTTTGTATGAAGCTGCACAATCTGCAGAAAACTGCGATAACTAAGCCATCGAGCTCGGCTACCTAGTTCTATTTCGTAGCTGTCGCCTGTCAAAGTTGCATGTTCGCTGTGGCATCGGTGTGTGTTGCTATTCTCGTGTGCTCCTGTGCGCGTGTGCGTGTGCATTTTCGCCGTCGCCCTTAGCATGTTTACAGCATTAAGCGAACGGCCACTGTCAGCTTCACTTCGGTCGGTCATGGCAGATGGATGAGTACCCACAGGTACCCACGATATCGCCAATCGAGTTTGGATCCCTGGGCTGCCCTCGAACAAATGCTCCTAACCTCTTCGTTATGATCCTGTACCCTAATCCCCACGGGTCCCTATATATGTCCTGGATAATTGCCCTTCAGCATCGCCGTTGACTGGACTTGATCGCTTGCTTCAAAAATTCCTTGGTAACTTGGAACGTGGCGGAATGCGTAAATATTACGCGGGCTCCCGCCCTATGTACCTGTCGATGGAGTTGCAGGCACGCCTTGCAAAGTTCCGCTGGCTTAACCCGTTTCCTCGCAAGCATTACGAGTGGTTTCCATTGTCCGTGCGGTCACCCATTACGCTTGTTCAGATAGACGCGATAGACCTTCGGGAATGGCGGCCAGGGATTGCTTTGGCCACGGTACAGAGCCACACGGGGTTTCTCTTAACGTTCCATCTGGGAGCTATGAAGAACACCTGCATGGTCCTCATAATCCTAAACCTATTTTACCCTTCGAAGTAAGCGCTTGTTACTAGACATGTGACCAACGACATGATGGACCGACATGATGGACCAGTAGTACGAAGGATGGCTTCTAAGCTAGCTCGTACCTATATGATTTTTTTAATCTTTTATATTTCTACGTTTTTCATAAAAAAAAAATACAAGGGTATGCAGAGCGTGTAAATGTGTGTGTGCTGGAAAGCAGTGTATTTCTCATTTTTGGAATACGTACCTGTGGTGATATTTAAAAAATATCATTAATAATCAATCTAAGTCACTGCAGGTTTACACAGCCCATAATGAATTCAGGTTCAGTCCAGAACCACACACGTCCTTGGAAAAACTTTCAGATAAGGATATCTCAAAGGTCATCCTTGGTCTCTATTCTATAAAAAAAGTTACGTGGCGAGGAGGGAGGTGGACAGAATAAAATTGGCAGGTTGATTGTATGTAGTATGTACAACTACCTCTCCCTAAGCTCTCCCCGTCAAAAGAGAAAATCGCCCAGAAAAGTAAATTAATTTTATCCCTCCGACTTCTTAGACCTAGAACTTCAATTTTGTTGTTGTATCAATTGGGGGAGGAGGGGGTGGAGTAGAAACTTTGAATATAAATTGTATATATTTGTACATATATAGATTTATATCTTTTTAACACAAATCTATCGACATTAACACTGGCGCGGGGGAGTTGGAATTGAAAGTAATTTTAACAAAAAACTTTTTTTTGTTATTTCTATTTTAGTTTTCCCTTTTTTCTTTGTATTTTTATTTTTAACGAAAGAAAGGAAATTTGTGCCTAGTCCTTTCGTTGAGCTGCGAAACGATATAATATTAAATAACCCATAACTCTTTTGATTTATGTAACGAACAAGGATATAAGAAAGTGAACGATGTACCAGAAAAAAGGGTTTGACACCACGATACCGCCACCAGCTGGTTTTCATATAATTTTTACCGAATCAAGAAAATTTGATACTCTGGGGTTTGCATATAGCAGAAAGAGTGAGTGAGGGAGAGCGAAAGAAACTAGGACTCTTTAGTATAGAGAATTATTGATGGTAGGATGGCCAGGGAGGCCCAGGAGTGGTGTAAGTTGCCATCATCCTATCATCCTTCACACAAAATTTGATTTCCTTGGGATCGGGATTCTTATCTTACTGTGCGTTTTGCTTGCTGTGTGTTTTGTGTGTTGTGAAAATCTCACCATTTTAGCCCTATTCCCGTCCCTTAACCACTAAATAATTTGTCTAGGCGTGTGTGTATATATAAATATATATTTATACTCACATACATTAAAGAAGAAAAAAATCCTATTGTATATACACACCCATAATAATCATACATATACATAAACAAAAATAAAGAAACTTTCAAGTAAAGTTTTAAGGACGAATATTGTTGATTTTTGGAGAATGTTTTTTTTTGTTTTTTGGAGGAGGAAGGCTGCATATACCCCTCCACCTCATTTTAACACTCCAATGCTACCACCCTTATACTTTACTCCGGCTAAAAATTTAATCTTGTTATATGAACGGAGGGGAGTATTTTTTTTTACTTTGCTCTTTTATTTCTCCCAGCTCCTTTATCATTTTCATCTCCCCCTATCCACATTCTGTCTCTTACTCTCTCCATTCCCGTTTCCCGCTTCAGTGTACGCATTCGAAATTTTATTAGTAGATATCACAAGTTATTAATTTCGTTGTTGCTGCTGTTTTTTTTTGTCTGCCCGTTCCGGTTGGTGGACGGGCGTGGGTATAGTGAAAGGGGTTTTATAATTTGAGCGCATACGTACAATGCTTAATGACCGAGAAATAATGTTTAAAGTAGATTAATTTATCACCAGTTTTGAGCACACCTCAATGAATGGTCTATTCTCGCAAATAGATGAGTGGAAATCTATAAAATACTGGATTGTAGTGTGTAGCATACATGTCGGCCCATGAAACATTCGCTCCAACATTGCTTTTTATTACCCTTTTATTACCTCTACTTTATATTACCTTTTATTACCTATAATCATGTTCTGTAAGAAAATTTATTACATTTTTAAAAACTGAAATTTTATACAAAAACAAAAAAAACGTCAAAGGGTTTTTTATGAACTCTCTGTCCTATTACCATATTATTACCTCTAAGCTTAAACTTTAAACCAGCACAAATTATAATTATACTCATTAGCTTTAATATGACACATCGAATAAAATAACCTTAATTATATACAAGAGAAGGCGTTGGGATTCTGCATTTGAACAACTGGAGACATGTTGGTAGAAGTTCACACCAAAAAGAAGACTTTTCCTCGAAGCCAACTGTAATATAAAAAATAGTAACCCGGAATTTCAAAATGGTAAAGTTGATATTCTCAATAAGTGGGCGTTAGACCTTCTTTTTCACCTGGTAGTCTAGTCCTATCGGCATTACGCAGAGTTGTCGGATGGTTTGCAGGATTATCTTATTTTAGGAGGCATAACCCTGAACGATAATTGCGTTTCTGGCTCAGCCGGTTGATTAAAAATAAATGAAACAAATCCATCAAACTGTTGAAAAGCGAAGTTCACTGCCTTTTTTGCTTATGTAGCAAGTAAACATAATTGCCCGAAATACGAGTATGAGGCAACAAAAACAACCCAGCAAACCAATCTTTAAGATAACTTAACGAATTCGTTACGGAAATTCGTATATTTTTCCCGAATTCGCAATAGAATTCTGAACAAATTCGGAAAGAAAAATATATGAAGAGGTTGACACGACATCGTTAAAGAAATTCTTTTCGAAATCGTTACGAAATTTAGTAATGATTTAGCAAAGCTTTTTACCCCTAATAAAAGCTTCACATTCATATAGGCCATTACTTTACTAAACTCTTCACATGAAAAAATCTATAGTTAGCCTGGCGAAAATAAAACTCTTAAATGGAATAGAAAGAATTAATTATTATTATTATTATTTATTACAAAACACACAAAATTAACAAACAAAATTATGAATTTTAAAATTTCACAATGCACTTGCGCACTTCACTTTGACACACGATGTAAGTTTAAGACAAGTGTTCCGATTTCTGGCCTACTTCGTAAAGAAAATTTGTTACCGGCTTCATCGTGACATTGTTGCGAAGTTGTTTTCCGAATTCTTTTCGATTTAGTTTAGACTAATCGTCACATAAAAAGCTTTTTTTTTGATGTTGTATTGCTTCCGAAAATCTTTCGACTTGTAGGAATTCGGAAAGTTTGGTTTGCTGGGAAACGAAAGCTGTGTATGAGGAAAACTGAAGCTTAAGCCGAAAGCTTTTTAACAAGTTTTCCGAATACCTTCGGCAGATGTTGAAATTGCCCCCTTTCATTTTCATAGGGCCATTATGAGAAACTGATGCCGGGCATACCTCACCTGACTCCAATATCGCAGATTTTTTTGTGTTGAGCTCATGAGAAATCTAAAGGTAAACCATCTTTCGGCATGTCCCGTATTTGCCTCATGGGGCCCACACACTGCATGAGGTATGCCCCTTTAAATGCTAGTCGGGTACTTTACGAGTTCAATAAAAGCACAATGCAAAAGAAAATGCAAGAAATGTTAATGCAATGTCTATGCAGAATGAAAAATGCGCGAAAGCCACTATCAAGGAAAGTTGAAGAGACGATAGCCTAGGAATATGCATCTAGTCCTTAACGGTGCCAGGATTCGAGAGTCTTGCAGAGCGATATTGTCTTTCATATATCCGCTTACTCGCCTTAATATTATTTTACTTACTTGTTTATCTCTCTTAACTGATATTCTCTTCCGCCTCTCGCTTATAAGAATAGCAGGCAAACCGGGCTCCGGTTTGATCACTGAAGTCGTTAGTATTTATTCAGTAATTTTTTTTTGCTATTAATTACAGATTTAAAAAAAAAAAACAAAAACAGCTTATACAAAGTCTCTGTCCATCAGAATGTGATCCACTTTCTTATCCGAAACTACTGTAACTGAATACTATGGCCTCGATTCCCAGATCCGGCGGAGCGGAAGTGAGTGCGGATTTGACACTTTGCGATTCTCAAATCCGCAGTCGCGGATTCATTTAAATCGAAATTTCGGAGTGAAGACTCACGGGATAATGAAATATGCTATGTCGGATTATCTTAGGCGCATTTGTGGTTCAAATCCGCAGAAAATTTGTTGCGGATCACACTTTTACAGGGCGGAAAATGTAAAAGAGAGATTCGCGGTTGCGGATTTGAGAATCGCAAAGTGTCAAATCCGCACTCACTTCCGCACCCCGCGGATCTGGGAATCGAGGCCTATATCTGAAATGGTACATTGAATTAAGAAAAATCCCAACCGTAAGCTATTTTCTCTCTTTTCCAAGTAACTAATCACAAAAACATCTATCACTTGTAAAATTGATTTTCAAGATGTATTTATTTTATTACCTTTCCATTACCTCTTACTAACCTTTATTACCTACATATAATAAATTTCAGCGGTAATTTATTTCCTCTGTTTCTCAAGTAACTAATCACAAAAAAGTATGGTAGCGCACCTACAAAGTCGATTTTTAAGATGTATTATTTTATTACTTCTTATTACCCTTTATGACCTACTAGCAAAAACCCACGTGCGCTGCAACGCCTTTCAATAAAAAAGATTATGGCTACACAGTCCCGGGTAAGAAAAAGCTATAATTCAAAAAGAACAAATCTGCAAAAATTGAAATTGGATGGTCAAAAAAAATAGAGTATGTAACAACTCTTTTAAAATTCGATGATGAGAAGTTGTGTACTACGTGCATAACAGAAACCAGGGGCCAGTTCGTGTATGTCGAAAAGGAAAATTTTTTTCGTCTCGGGTTCG
The DNA here is from genome assembly GCA_949987705.1 of Thereva unica. Taxonomy (NCBI): domain Eukaryota; kingdom Metazoa; phylum Arthropoda; class Insecta; order Diptera; family Therevidae; genus Thereva; species Thereva unica. Next base: position 21,204,741 of record OX465286.1, on the reverse strand, counting down.
CGTAGGTCGAAAAATTGAAATTTTTCGTCTGAAGCCGACGAAAGGCACTCGAAAGGTCTTGGGTTATCGAGTTTTTGCATTAGGACACGAACAATTTTCTTTCGACCTATACGAACGCTAAAATTTTCGTCGACAAAATTTTTCGACTTCAATTTTTTTTCGTACGATTATCGTCGTTCGCCATACACGAACCGACCCCTGGCCAAACAAATTCAGAATCGCCCTCATAGGTTTTGCTATGCCAGGGGATTAGACGCCCAGTGTAGAATTTTGCTCATGGTGCTCTCCTCTCCTCCAAATTGTTTTCCCAAAAACAAAAACGCCAAAAAAGTAATCAATTTTGCAAATTTGGTACCCCTAAAAAAGTCGAATAAATACTCTTTAGCTATCTTATTTTATTAACATCACGGTTTTTAAATTTCGAAAGGTAGGTTGTTCCTATATCTTGCCTGGAGCAATAAAAACTTTACATTCAAAACTATTTTTTTTACTTTTTACTTCATTTTAAAATAAAAGCGTATTTTTTAGTGTCAATATTTATATTTTATGTTTTTAATCTATTAAATATCTTCCGCTATTTTTTGGTGACCGCCATTTTGAATTTGGAACGACGCCACAAAGCTAACTGCATTTTACTCGTCAAACCCTTTCATTTGATACCCATACCGAGCGCGTTGTAAAGAAAAAGGTAATACCCCGTGTTGTGTTGGCCACCATTTTGTGTTTGCCGCCATTTAATTTGAATGACGACTTTCATTTCAAACTCATATCGAGTGGCTTGTAAAGAAAATGGTTATCCCCCGTTTTGTATTGGCTGTCATTTTGTGTTTACCGCCATTTTGAAGTTGGAATGACGCCACACTGCTAATTGTATTCTACTCGTAATAACCTTTCATTTGATGCCCATGTGGGGATCGGGAAACACAATTGAAAAATTCGGCCACCATCTTGGAGTAGCCACCTTGATTTTTTACGTAAATGTCATATATGTAGCAATGTCACGCAAACTATGCATATGGGCAAAATTTGGAGTTGATCGGTTACATGAAAGTCAAAATCAAAATGCAGAAGGCGTACATCGTAAAAATTCTGAACAATCGTACTATGTACTTAATTAATTTAAAAAAACTAATTAAAATTTCGAAAGACGGAGTCTTTTAGCACCTATTTGGTATCCCTGCATTTACAAAAAAAAAAACAGATTTCTCTTATTAATATAGATAAGAAATTTGAATCGAAATCTATTTTCTCTGTGATTCAAGTAACTAATCACAAGAAAGTACGGTATGCACCTATAAAATAAATTTTTAGGATGTATTGTTTTATTACCTTTTTATTATCTCTTATTACTTTTAATTACCTCTAAGAGATTCCAATCATAATCTATTTTCTCTGTTTTTCAAGTAGCTAGTCATAAATATAATCTGTACCGCGCACCCGTTTAGTGTATTTTTATTACCCTTTTACTACCTCTTATTACCCTATATTACCCATAATTATGTTTTGTCAGAATGTTTATTACATTTTCAAAAATATAAAATGCTCAAGAAAACGCCAAGTAGATTTTTGTGATATATTTGTTTTATTACCGTATTATTACCTCTGGGGTAATACGTTTTTTTTTTTTTTTTATTTGATGAACTTATAAAATTATACATACATATGTACAAACATAATAGCTCAAATACAAATTAAAATCAAAATGACTATACCTGATTAATACACATGAGTATTCTATTTGAATGATAAAGTTAGCTCTCACATAAGAAGACTTGTGTGTGAGAACTCTAGCAGTTCTAGCTACTGAAAATATTCTTTGGTTATACTAAATTTTTTAAAAAAAGAAAAATGAAAAAGCTGTGCTATTTTTATGTACAATTTACAAATTTCGAATAATATCAACATTTTGAAAAATGTATAAGTAATAGTTAATTGGACAAATGTTTTAAAAATTCGTTACTGTTCCTACCAATAAGGCATTTAAGTATAAATTTATAATTTGAATCATTCAAAGATTGCCGTGTATCGATAGAGAGTTCGTTGAACATTAACGGACCCAAGTAACTGGAATGTCTTTGAGTTAACGTTTTTTTTCGTTTTTGAATTACAAGTGGTCGAGTTAGTTGCCTTCTAGTTTGATATCTTGAGAAATGCCGAGGAAATAAATTAAGGTTTTTATAAGTGAACTTAAGCAAATTGAAGCAAATTTGCCTGACAGTGAATAGTTGATCTATCCAGGATATTACGGAGCAGAAGAAATTTGTACTTGAGTTTCCTTATCCTTTTGCATATACTAAGAATATGTATATCCCATTTGAGACGGCTATCTATTGTCACCCCTAAGTATTTAGTATATGGAACATTTTGTAAAGGGCAATCCAATAACTTAATACAGTTTTGGTTTAGAGTATCGCTTGTTTGGCCAAACTTGATAAGATGCGTTTTCTCCAGATTTAAAGCAAGCTTGTGCATACATAGCCACTCGTATAATGTTTCAATACCACTATTAGCTAGGTTGATCGTTGTGTTCCAATTATTGCTTTTGAATATAAGAACAGTGTCATCAGCGAAAGCTACAATGTGTCCATTTACAATGTTATGTTGGAGATTGCAAATGTCATTGACATAAATGAGAAATAATAGAGGGCCAAGCACAGTTCCCTGAGGTATACCACAGCGTACTAAACATGGCTCACTTACTGTATTCCCCACTTTAACGAGCTGAGATCGTCCATAAAGGTAGGATTGGAATAGGGCGAGTGTTTTTTGATTTATACCTAGATTTTCCAGTTTCTTGATCAATAGCTGGTGGTTTACGGTATCGAAAGCCTTTTTAAGATCAAGAAAAATAGCCAATACTTTCTCATTTTTATCTACGCCAGCATAGATGAAGGAGGTAAGGTCAAACAAAGCATGGTCTGTAGATGTGTTCGATCTAAATCCATATTGGTTATTTGCTAGGATATTGTTATCATCCAGAAATTTCAACAATCTACTCTTTAGACACTTTTCAAAGATCTTAGCAATATTGGACAGCAGACTTATTGGCCTGTAGTTGTTAGGGTCACATTTATTACCGGACTTATGCAAGGGGATAATAACAGCACATTTCAACTTGTCTGGGAAAATACCCTTTTCCATAGACAAATTGAAAATATGTTGAAGCGGACGTTTGATATGGTTTAATATACCTTTCAGAATTTTTGCAGTAAATCCATCACTTCCGGGCGCTTTACCTGCTTTTAAATTTTGTATGTGAAAACATATTTCATCGCAGTTTATTAGTGGAAACTCCAGAGGATAACGGATCGATCGGTTAGCGATATTAACCATCTCATGAGAATCGGCGGTGGAGCGAACGCCGTTTGCGATTTTCTCGCCAATACTTGCAAAGTGATCATTTAATTCACATGCAATGGCATAATCGTCTTTTGTTATGGTCCCGTCCTTTGTTTTTATTTCACAAATCCCCTCATCTGATCTTCCCCTATATAAAATTTCATTAATTTTACCCCAAAGTTTCTTAGGGTTATCCTTAACATTGTTGATTTCATTACTATAAAAAGCGTATTTGGTTATCTTAATGAGACTGCATAGTTTATTTCTGTAGAGTTTATACTTAGAACGGAGTTGTGGATTGAAAGGTTGTTTTCTTAACTTTTTAGCTAATTTGTCTCTAGTTCTAATAGATGTTAGTAAACCTTTTGTGATCCAAGGCTTTCTTGCTCTCATGTTCGAGCTTGTTTGCAATATACGACAGGTTGTAGACAATGTAACGTATCTATTTAGGTTTTTAAAGAATTCGTCAGTCGAAGCATTTGGATCGTCATTATTAACTACTGACAACCAATTTTCATTTTTAATTACTGAAACTAGTTGTCCCATATTTACACATTTAATTTCACGGAAAGGTCTTTCCCCGTCTCCGTCGGAATTCGCACTTGCACTGCGAAAATTAATTTTTGCCACGGTACTGAAATGATCCGTTATGTATGTTTCAAAAATACCTGTATTGAAAGAGGAGTTGTAGTTTTGTTTATAAAACATATGATCAATACAGGAAGACGAACCTTTAGCCACCCTTGTTGCACCCATTAAATGTTCTACAAAACCAAATTTCATAAGTACATTTAAATATTCGTTGCAGTCATTTGATGGCCTTTCATCACTCAAATTTATGTTAATATCACCTAGGATCAAATGGTTGACTATCCCCTTGTTTATTTCTAGATAGGTTTCTAAAGAGTTTATGAAATTTAACGCATTTGTAAAGCTAGGGGATCTGTATAAGGCTGTGACATTAAGTTGTAAATCTTTGCATAAAGTTACACAAAGGTTTAAACCATTGGCTTCAAAAAATTCAAAATCTATAACATCAACAGAAAAAGCATTTTTAACATATACGACCACTCCATCACATTTATTATATTTACTAGGCTTATTATACGAATGATAACCGTCTATTTCGAAACAAAATGAATCATCCATCCAGGTTTCCGTGAGTACGATAATGTCAAAATCGATTTTTATATTATTTAAGAGAATAAGGCAATCGTCAAAGTTTCTATTTAAACTTCTAATGTTCAAATGATAAATTTTTACTTCATTGCCATTGCCACTATCTAGCAGGAAATCTCTACATTCTTTAATGTTTTTAATCAGTATTGAGTAAAGCAGTATTACGTAAAGCTGGAAATGATTTGAGCAAGATTTACACTAATTCAACCTTTATCAGTCTTATCCGCACGCATGCCGTTATTCGAATTTTAAAACGTAAAGGCCCAATTACAATGAACGGATTTATGCGAATTGAAATGCCAAAAGAACACACCGGAGCGGATAGGAAACTGCACTGATTACAATGAACGGATCTGTTCGCGTTTAAAAGTCAAAGTGTTTTGTATAATTTTATTATCTCCTCCTTCCTTCTCCTATTATCACAAAAAAAAATTTAAATTTGAAAAAAGCACACAAAATGTTATGTTTACAAAAATTGTGACAGCCCAATCCGATTTCTAAACAAATGAAAAGGAATCCGCACAGATCCGCTCAAATGCGCTTGTTTCCGTTCATTGTAATCGTTCAAATACAAAACGCATGCTAGGAAAACCACTTTGACAGTTCAATCCGATTCTGTTCCGCTCTCATCCGGTCATTGTAATTGGGCCTTTTTTTTATGTGAAAGACTACAGTCTCAGGAAAGGTCCTTTACACTGTTGACAATCTATTTTCTTCTTATAGAGTGCAATGTCGAACAGCAGCTCTAGTCGGGGAGGAAGGAGCCGCCATTACTATCGCGACTCTGACATCGGGGCATCGAGAAACAACTCGCTGGAGTGTTATCCCTCCTGAAACGAGTTGAATCTCATCAACCAACCGATGACATGGGCTTTGGTGGAGCGGGGAAGGGCTAAAGAAGGCTATGACAAAAGGAATCAGGATAAAGAGGGAAGAAGAAAGAAGGAAAGTTATGTAGGTGGGAAAGTGGAAAAGGCGAAGGACCGTGGGGCTGGCCGGGATTCGAACCCGGGACCTCTGAGATAGCAGTCAGGCGCCTTAAATCGACCACCGATCGACCCTTAAATCGACCACGGGACACCTTGTTCTTTATAATCAACTAACAAAAAACCCGCGTGCTTTGCAGCGCCGTTAAATAAAAAAAGATTATGTGTGTGCACAGTCCACGGTAGGAAAAAAGTATAAAAAAGTTTTTTATAATTTGATATTAAGCGACTCCTATCGGAAGAAGTACAATAGACACCTGGTCAAGCATATCAAAATGAAATTAGCCGGCGTTGACCGGACTTAACCGAAATTATTTTTTAATAATTTTAACAAAATTGCTCCTAAAACTACACTTTTATATTAATGCCTCTCTATAGACTCGTCGTTTTGCGTTTTATTGTTTGGGACATAAATTATTAAGTTTGTTGAGTTGCTTACTCCAGAGCATGCCACGTATAGTTGTCCATGAGTAAAGCAATTTTAACTTAAATCAATTTCCGCTTTTCCTAATGTTTGCCCATGAATAAATCTGTAGAAAGGATTCTCTAGCATTTTCTACGGGAAGCAGTGAGCCTATCGGGTGGTAAACTTAGGCCCTTAAATTAATTGATGACGACACCGCTGGCTCCACCATCGACCCCCTCAGCCACCGTAGGAATGTAGCAGCATTGACTAAATTTTATCGCTACTATCATAATGACTGTTCCTCCGAGTTAAACGCTCTCCTGCCTCCACGGCAATCTTATAACCGCAACACCAGATTAGCCCACTCGTCTCATTCCCTTCACCTGCAACTCCCCCTTTCACGCACTCAACAAGATATGAATTCGTTTGTTAATAGAACAACTCGACTGTGGAATAGTCTCTCGCAGTCAGTATTTCCGAGCTCCTACAACATCCAAGAGTTCAAACGCAGGGTTCATCACCACCTTCTTCAATACCCCCCCGTTCCTTTTAACCCTTAACCTATACCCCCCTCCCCTCCCCGTACTAAGCTTACTGCTAGACATTGCACCATGACGTGACAAATGACATGACGGACTGGTAGTACAAAGGGTGACTCCTGAGCTTAGCACTGTCACATAAAAAAAAAAAAAAAAAAAAAAACTTGTCCCTGCACTTTAAACATTGACATGGAATTTATTTCGCACATTTCTTTGGCGCCAAATGAGGTCATCTGGAAAGCTGAACTATAGGCTCGTATATTATTTAAGAAATGGCGAGACTTTTCATGATCTCCGTTGATCAATGATTTTAATGGTTCTGGTGGTGGTGAGATTGGATCCAACTGTATCCTTCCAGACAAACAGCAGATTCAGATCCTTCCAGACAAACAGCAGATTCAGATCCTTCCAGACAAAATTTCCAACGAAATTTCTTAATTATATGTATGAACATTAATGTGTATCTATAAGAAACAATCGGCGCTGATTTGCGGCTAAAGTATAAATGCTAGAAAAAAATGTTTAAAGTAAAATTTCAACGGAATTTTATAACAAACATATTTGTTGGTATAACTTGTCATCGTAAATAAATAGTTGACTAGATATTTGCAAAAAACCATTTTTAATAAACTTTTGAGGTGTAATAACTCCATAAATATCAAAAGTAAAGGCAACAAATGTGGGCAATGATGAGCTCAACACACGATATAATCAGTTTTGAAATGAAACGGGGAAAGAAAAAGATATTAGGAATTTTTTTTTGAATTTACATTTTCCGACATTTAAAGCGCTATAACTCGTGAAATATTAGCCCTATCTAAAAATGATAATAAATTATAGATAATCGTGTGTTCTATAAGTGTTAGGGAGGACTTTTTTATGACGGGCTAACCGTTAACGAAATATAGTGCAAAGAAAGTAATGTATAAAGTTTGAAGCACTATAACTCCGAACATATTGACTTTACAAAAAAAAATCTGAACAAAAAAGTTAAATCACTTATTTATCTACAAAAAAGATTATACATTTTTGTCGTAAAACGCTTAGTTTCTGAGATATAGAATTAAACGCGTTTCCCTTCATTGTAAATGAAGCATAAGGGTGGGGATGACGCCATTTTGAATTTAAGCTCATAAAAATATGTAAAAACATTTGGTAAAAAAAATCGCGTGCGGTAGTTTTCGCAAAGAAAAAGTACCTATTTACTGGACTACATCCACAGAACCCACAGATGAGGGTACTTCTCCCTAGCCCTTTGCGCCATGGCAGATACTATCGGTGGTTGACTAATATGTTAATAAATCATTTTAGAAAGAAGAAAAAGAGAAAGAGAAAACAATCGGACTGCCCCGACCAGGGCTTGAACCTGCAAACGCTACACGCCGCTGGATCGAGGATCCGACACTTTTTTTATATAATCCGACACTTTTTTTTAAGTTTTAAAAAGCATTTTATTTACCTTAACATCTATCTTACTATAAATTTAACTAAACGCTTAAAGTTAATTATTCTAGCCTATTCTAATCTATCTAACTTACTGGCCCTCAGCAGGCACTCTAAATTAATCTATGTCTAAAGGTCAAAACAGAATTGCGGCTGCGACGGCGGACGGCGAAGTCAGCCGTTTAGCGCAAATGAACACAAACCGTGTATAACGAAATTACAACTGCAGCGGAACAGCGCCGCGAAGTCGAAGTCGGCGTTTGAGCAAATTTCTAAAATCACCGTCGGCGACGCAGTGTAAGCAACATTATATTCATATTATATTCATATTTTCTTGAAATTCAAATCCAAACAAGTTTTATTCCACTTTAATTAATATATATATTATGCAAACAATGTAGGTATAAAACCAAATTAGTTTTCAAACACAACGTAAAATGTCACGCTTTTATGTCAGAATAGAAGTTGCCGTTGCAATTTCGTTCTACATTAACTGCGCCGTCCAACTTTGACATAAATCGCAGTTGCAGTCGGCCGTCGCAGTCGCAATTCTGTTTTGACCTTTAAATTATCTTATGCCTTTCGGCTAAAACTTATCTTTAATTATATTTTACTTCAAAAAGAAATCATTGTAACCTTAATTCTAAGAAAAAATGGGGAAAAAAACTTAGACACTATATTTTTTATATAATCCGACACTCTACGCACTCTCCCACTTTTACAACAATAAAGTGATTTGTTCGGTGCCTATGAAATGTTTAGGTTGAACTAATTTGAACAGTTTTTTATGCCTAACTTCGAACTCCTTTATCAGAATTTCGAAAAAATTTAACGGGACCACCTTGGGAAACTCCCCCTTCAAATGAACAAAAAAAAAACAAAAAAGTTATTGGGTTACAAAGTTATGCGTGAACAGGACTACAAAATACCACACGTCGAATTGAGTAACCTCCACTTTTTTTGAAGTCGGTTAAAAAGGGATGAAGAAAATCGCTACGAAGGGGAAAAACAGAAACTAATACTAAGAAATATGAATATGTACCGAAAATTATATAACTTCAAGAAAAATATGTATATCTAATAATTGCGTACTGAAAATTATGAAACTTATTTAAAAATCAAAAAAAATTGCGTTTTCGCCTTTTCTTAACTTTTCATTAATCTGCTTCTCTTGTTTCTTTTCCTTTTTTCCACTTTTTCACTACACCAACACACCACCAACAAAACTTTCTTTTTCGTCCTTTTCGTTAATTTAAATCTTTTCACTTTTTTATTTTTCCTTTTAAACAACAAAACTGTCGATTTTTGTAAATCTTCACTTTTTTACATTTAAGGTTTTCGTTTTTTTCGCTTTATCTTCTTCTTCATTTCACATAGTCTAGGGAAAATCCAATTGGAAATGTTATTGAATTAATCTACCGATCGAAAGATGGCCCTCTATTTGAGGTAAAAGGAGGTGGGCCAAAATTGCCCCAGGCCCGGCGCCAAAGAAAAGTATCTCAGATTATCGGCTATAATGAGTATTGAATTTCTGTATAGTTGTTATATCCCGTAACTGTGGCTAAGATGTTAATAATGCTAATTTTAATACTTTCGTACTTTTTTAGTACTCTTTTTCCTAAGCTTATGTCGAAAAAACCCAAGTGACAATTTTAAAGTCAAAATTGCTTGCAATTTCCCCAAATAAGGCCAGTTTTAGCATTTAAATTGCTTATAACTTTGAAAGTAAAGGCCGTAGCATAAAAATTGTCTGGACATTATTCCAAGCTTTATTATTCTGGAAAAAAAAAACATTAGTTGACTATGAATATTTTGGAGAAAAATGTAGTTGAAGGTGACATTTTTGTTAAAAAAAACAAAATTTTGACTTTGACGACTCATAAGCATAACTCTGGAAGTTGGTACTGTGGTACCGTCGCTTTTACAATTTTAGATAGGTGGGAGTATTCTGCGTACACTGATACCCCCGCAGAGAGGTGAGATTCAGATTTGACGCCATCCAATAATACCTTAATTGAACGGCCAGAAAGGAATGGAATGTATAGAATGAAATTACAAAATTATATGTGACGAAGAAAATGTAGTAAACAATGAATGGATGCAATCAAAATGCATTCAATTACATTTCAATAATATGCACACATCGAGAGACCATCCTTTGTTAAAGTCAAAAATCAAATCCTTAACATCCCACTAAATGCCCGACAGACACGACGATGAGCAATTCTATTATCATCCTTTCCTTTAGCCATAGAGCAATCGATTTTGCAAAAACAGATATAAAGAATTTATGAAGGTGCTATTCTATATAACACTATCGCCCTTAATGACAAATGTGATTGGTTTTTGAAACAGAAACGATTTGATATCATCTCAAAAAGGGCTTGTACCTTTAACAATGTATTAGTAGGACTACTCATGATATATGGTAGATATCCACTTTATTTGTTACCCTTCCATTGTTTTGCCTCTTCTGTTTATTCACAATTATTATTATGCTATTATTATTATTGTTATTATACTGGCTACGAGAAATTAGTTTCCAATGAATGACCAGAGAAAGAGCGAGAGAGAGAAGTCGGAGTAATATGCTATCCCTTTGCCGTTTGTGCCTTAGTCAAAACGAAAACCCAGGGTGGTATGAGAAAAGGACATGATATACTATACAAGAGATTATTTGTTTCTAAACAAGCATGTATCGAAATTTCCGTTTATAATACTTAACATAGCGAAATGGAATTCTCCATTTTATCTGCGAATACTGAACCCAACCTCCCCTGCCTTCCCTCTTAAGCAACATAGCCACCTTTTTACTACCTTCTATCATCTTTCATATTTCTTTAGTGGTGATTATATGCCTTCTATATTTTCTATCTATGCTAAATATTTATGTAGATTACAATAGAATTTCTAAATAATTGAAAGGGAATGTACGAAATTGTTTGTGACGTGAAATATCTCTACCTCTCTTTAGTTTCTTAGGAACATGTAGCGAAAACTGGCGGAGGCAGAGGGATTGGGTGGTCTTGATGGCTTAAATGCTGGAAAGGAAAGGAGAATGGCGTACACGTACACGGATTGTTAATCTAGCGTTAAACTCCACCAAAACATTGAATTATTAAGTATGTCGAACTAACAACATTAGAGGCGCCTAGTTGCAAAACCGGCCAAGTCCAAAAAAATAAATTTCCGTGATATTTGACCAGTGTGCATTTTGGACGATTTTCTACCATCCTACAACGTTTGGAACCTAAAAAAATTTTTTTCTATTTAAATGTTTCATTATTTTGTTTATTTTCAGTACCTGGATATATCAAAACCGGCTAAGTCCTGGTGCTTGATTTCAAACCCGGCTAAGTCCTGGCATTTGGTTTCAAAACCGATTTTGCAATCAAAAAAAATCCCACATTATGTACTTTTCGTTAACGTGAATTTTCGATCAAGTTATATCTTTGAATCATTTATAATAATTAACTTTTGATAAATTATTTTCTTACAATACACTTTACATTTTGTCACATTTTGTTAAATACATTTTTATATCATAGTGTTATTTAGAATTATTAAATTCATGAAAATTGTTTTTGTAAAATAAAAGTTTATAAAAAACTAATTGTTTTACAGTGTTGTGATTGTTTTTTAATGATAAAATTTTATGTATTCTTGAAACTTTGAGAATTTATAGAAGATTTTTCATTTAATTAAGAATTTTTATCAACTTTGATAAATAACTTGAAAAATAGAACTTAATTAGTACAAACATCAGTGAAAACATGAAAATTGTGATAAAAATGGTTAAGTGCAGTACTTTGGAATCAAAAGTAGCTAAGTCCAGCATCTCGGAATCAAAATTAGCCAAGTCCAGCAACTTGGTATCAAAACTGGCCAAATCCATTTTTTTCAAACATTAGTTTTGATTTTTTAATCGACTTCAAAAAAAGAGGAAGTTACGCAATTCGACGTGTAGGTATTTTGTGGTCCTGTTCACGCATAACTTTGTAACCCAATAACTTTTTTGCTTTTTTTTGGTTCATTTGAAGGGGGAGCTTCCCACGGTGGTCCCGTTAAATTTTTTCTAAATTCTGATAACGGAGTTCGAAGTTAGGCAGAAAAAACTGTTAAAATTCAACCTGTTAAAGTTCAACCTAAACATTTCATGGGCACCGAACAAATTACTTTATTGTTGTAAATCTGGCAGCAGGCCGATGGCAGGTCTTCAAAAGTGATTCTTCTTTCTAGATCCATTCTTATTGGATTGATGTTGTTAAGAATTACAAACAATAATTCCATCCTTTTTTGTGCATCGCGAGAATGGTTTTTTTCTGAAGTCGGTTTTTAAATTTTTTTTTTTTTCTGTACCAAAAGTCGCCAAGTCTATGTTCTCGGTATCAAAACTGGCCAAGTCCAAATTTTTTTTCTTCATAACACAGACAAAATAAGACAAAAAAAAGCGGATTCAATGTGTTTCAAGTTGTCTTCTACATATGAGGCTATCGAGAGGGCCATTTGTTGGATTATTTTGACGAACAAAGACAGCAGTAGGTACTCGTTTTTTGTTAATTTTACAAAAACGTGAAAATTGGACTTGGTCGGTTTTGCAACTAGGCGCCTCATTAAGATTATTATTATTTGTAAATCAACTCGAAGAGAGTTAAAAAGCTGGGCTATGATAGATAAAGAAAGATAATTTTATTAGTAAATATTGGTTTGATTTGAGCAAACGTTGGGATTTCATAATAATGATCACTACACATTTTTCTGCCCTTATATTTTAAGAATTATTCCATAATAATCTTTAATTTAAAAACACTTTTAATTCGATAACTATACAAATTCAACATTTTGTCCCTAAATGAAAATGAAAAAAAAAAAACACCGCGAATGTGAAAAAATTGGTCACCTTAACCACACTTAAACACTCTTAACAGTAACGAAGAAAGCGCGCCAGCAATCCTTTGCATTCCAAATTTTCAGATGATTAAACCGCTAGTTTTCCTTTGGCCTCAGCCTCATACTAGAAATCGTGCACACGCGCAATCCTGTCCGTTGGAGTGGCTTAAACTACTCTAACCGTAGTCCATTTAAAACACGCGTTTGGGTGTCGGAACAGAACATCGGTTTGAGACTACCGATTTTTAGGTCGCTGAATCAAGCTTTGAAAGCGAAGTAAGCAAAGCTCATATTTTTAAACTTACTTTGCTGTAGACTGTGAAAGTTTCTTTTTTCGAATTGTTGCGAATGCTGTTGCTTTTAAATTACTTTAAAAATTGCAGGAGCATTCTGGTCCGGCTTTAAAATACTTTGCTGTGAAATGCTTTCTGTTTGTTTACAATTTTTCAAAGCTTTGCTCTTCAATCAAAGTCTGTGAAATTTCCTTCAGCTTTTTTTTCATGGCTCAACTTTATATGGAACTTTGTTTAGAGGGGCGAGAGCTTTTTTATGTGTATATAAAGCATTCGCAGCTGGACCAGCATACCCAAGCATTTGTAAGCAGCAATATGAAACAAAGAGCTTTTACATCCTACAGCAAAAAGTTTGCAAAAATGTGATTGCTGTAAAACAGAGCAAAGTAAATTGCTATGGTCTTCTTGGCAGCAAAGCAAAGTCAACAGCAACAGTATTAAAAATGCTGCAGAATAAAAATCCTGTCGCTGATTACGAAAATCGGGGCCTCGCAGTATTGAAAATGCCACATTTCCTATAAATCCAATGAAAAACGTTTTTTTTAATACATATTTAAAAATCAAAACGTGTAACTCAATAGGGTCTTTATTATGTTTCGATTTAAGGGTGGTAATTCCTATAAAAATTGAATAAAACCAAATTTTTTAATAGTATTCCATCAGAAATATAATTTTAAAAATTTGAGTCACATTTCAAATTCTCCTTTCATCTAGGGGTAGTTTATTCTCATTCATTGGAAGAGCAACAACAGCTGTACAAGAAGCTTTCACTCAGATTGAGCAGGCAGCGGGAAATCTGGGACTGCACATTAACGAAAGTAAACCAAAATACATGGTGGCCTCTTCTACAAGAACACCTAACATTGGTTCCGCAATCAAGGTAGAGGAACACGAGTTTGAAGTGGTAAAATCTTTTAATATAAGACGATGGTCTTACGGGTTCTCACATATGCATCTGAAACGTGGCTGCTAAGCAAAAGCACTCAAACCTGTGTTCGAGAGCAAAATAGAGGAGGTTTGTTTGCAGATTGTTATGCGAGGCAGGACGATTCCGGAGACTCTGCAATGACGAGATCTACGAGCGCTAACGCGACGTAGATGTTGTTAAGAAAATAAAGCTCGGTAGGCTCCGGTGGGCAGGGCATCTTGCTTGTATGAGTGAAGATGAGCCTGCTCGTAAAGTTCTCTGCGGTAAGACCTATAAGCCCATTCAGAAAAGGCAGCAGCAGCGGCAGCAAACTGTTGCTATTGGCTAATGGTGGTCATATGACAACAAAAGCAGCAGCGGTTGCTAGTAAAACCAAATTTGCTGCCGCTGCTGCTGCCGTTTCTGAATGAGCCTTATGGGGTGCGACAGCGAGGGAGACTCAACCTTCAACTCAGAGCTTAGGGATGCCAAACTGGATGACATCGGCATCGGAACCGGTGGAAAGAACAGTTGCGAGAGGCCAGGACCGGGTCCCGGTTGTAAAGCCGTTAAAGAAGAAGAAGAAGTTTATCCTCTTTACGGTTGAAAATAATTTATTTTTGCCTGACAATAAGCATTTAGAGTAATCCCTCCAACTGCGCGGTAGATACGTTCTACAAAAACAGCGCGCAAACAGAAACGGCGCTCTCTGAATCCCACTTTGTAGGAATTATGCGGTTAAGTTCCAGATGTTAGATGAAATGCAAAAATGGAAAAAAACACTCTTAAATTTTCGTTTTAACTTTTCTACCAACGAATAATGGTGAAACCTTGGCCGGGCTCCTTTCGAAAGAACGCTCTTTAGTTTTCCAAAAAACTCGCTACACATTATCGTTTCCTTTCTGCATGCTGCAAATTCCCTATTAAACATAATCCATACCTAATAGTCCGGGACAGGACTTACTTTTTTTGTAATTGATAGTTTAGATAAGGCTAGAGTCTATCATGGTGGGGGTGGTGGGGACCAAATGTACATATTGCCATGATCAGCGTCACTACTCATGTAACTGACGTTTAGATCATCAACTTACTCCCCGAAAGGAGTAATTTCCAAAAGGAATCAATTGGCTTGAAATGACCAGGTCACTTGCACCGCTAGCTCCGGGACTACTTCTTTCGTATTCTTTCTAATATCTCGTTTACAGGCCCTTGAGCAAATCTATCAATGGCTGCTTTCGGTATCGTCAAATGTCCGTCAATCAACTACGTCGGTTGCAAAATTGACTGATTCAATTTGCATAAGTGACTATTTTTACAAAAGCAAGCGCAGTAAATTTGATGATTCCGAAAACCTGTCAGCAATACCGAACGAATGAATTGCGTCTGCTGCAATGAAAATGACGTTTCCGAACGCAGCCAATTACTTCAACTATTTCATGTCGAGAAAACTTGGTTCTCGATTCGTCGCTTCGTAGAAAATCACTCGCCAAAAACTTGGAATTAATAAGGAGCTCTTCGATTTGAAGTCGCTACTACGAGTTGCCATCTGATCCTCAAAGCGATTTGCTATAGCATTCCGTTTTTGTCTTTTACAAATCGATTTAGTTTCGATATCGATCTGGTCTCAAAGATTTCGCGACTCGCATTATACTACGCATTATACTGAAATATAACGAAAAAAGGTAAATCCCCGATTACTTCATCCTAGTTTTAGGGGATTGTCAAAACATGATATTTTTCTTAAAAACAAAAATTACAAAAATCGCGCAGCTACGAATTTTTTCCCGCGCAGCCCGAAAATTTGGTATTAAAAACTTGACCGCGCAGTTGCGAAATCGCGCAACCGAAAACCGCGCAGACGGAGGGATTACTGTATTCGAATTGGAAGCATGAAGCTAGAAAAATATTTTTTTACAAATTTTATACACATTTTTTTATTTTCACTCGATTAGAGATGGTTTAGGATTTTTATCATAATATTTCACTTAAATTGGCATGAAACAACCAATTAAAAGATATCAACTGCCACTTGGATAATTCATAATTTACAAACTCCACACGCCACACTTCAAGTGCCAAAGCAACAGCAATTCCTATTCACTTTTTTATCTCCTTGGAAAGCTCAAAATCTTGTGCGCTATCCTGCAGGAAAGAATGTGTAGTGTTAAGTTAAGCCCTTAAGAGTGCCGCGATCGGGTATGGCTTACTATTTGCTGCTTGCGACATTTCCTGGTCGTGTACTCTCTCTTTTCGGTAATAATAATTGGCCACCTGATCTTGTGATTTAACACCACTGGATTTGAAGTCAAAGGTATATGCCAACAAGCCTACAACCACCTAAGATTCATCGATGCGTCAACGATGGAAAATTTCGACAAAAGAGTTCGTATCTGCCGACAAAGCCTTGGAGACCATTTGCCAGATATGCTATTCCATGCATTCTAGCCCATGTACTTCATGTTTCAATAAATAAATCAAAATTTAATTTAAAAAAACAGAGCTTACTATTTAATTAAAATCTTGCGTCAATTTTGAAACACCCTTTACCATGGCAGTAGTAGTTAAGGAAAAAAATTTAAGTTACGCAACGGTAAATGGGCCAGAACGGCTAACAAAGACCTCGGAAAGTGGTGGCACCCGATTTGTCACTTCTGTCAAGACCCCAGAAAAGTCACTGAAGACGAACACCTAGCAGACCTGTTAGCAAGACCTAATCCCACCTCCCCGCGGTGCCCCCTGGGGTACTTCTTCGGAAGGAGCTAACGGGAGACGGGCGAATGGCGAGCTCTCTGCGCCACAAAACAGAGTTTTTAAGTCGGTTGGGCTGAGGGTGAGCAACCCGCTCCCATAAAAAACACCATTGCTACGAATCGGCAAACAATGCCTCGGAACCGGATGGACAACACGACGACGACCTTTGCTTTTCGAACAAGGATACGAATCGGATCATGGAATGTGAGAACACTGCTTGCTGAGGGACGGCTGGATGAAGTCCTCAACGAGATGAATCGATATAAAATCAAGATCATGGGACTTAGCGAGACCAGATGGCCCGATGCGGGGAAACATATCTGCCCAAACGGTGAGTCCATCTTATATTCTGGTAGAAACGAAACTGAAAGCCGTAGGAGTGTCGTTGGCGTAATACTCACCAAAGAAGCCAGGTCCAGCCTCATTAGCTGGTCACCAGTTTCTGAGAGGATTATTACCGTGCGCCTGCGTGGCAGACTAAGAAGTACTGCGGTAGTCCAATGCTATGCTCCAACTGAAGACGCAGAAGATGACATCAAGGACGAGTTCTAATGCGACTGAATGAGGTTTTTCGCTCTATTCCAAGGGGAGACATCATTGTTTTAATGGGTGACTTAAACGCACAGATCGGCCGTGACAACACCGGCCTTGAACACACAATTGGAAACCAAGGCGTAAGCCAAGTTACCAATAACAATGGTGAGCTTTTCGTTGACTTTTGTAGTTCCCACTAACTCATGGTAGGTGGAACTTACTTTTGTCACAAGAAGATTCACAAAGAGACCTGGGTATCGCCCGATGGTAGAACGAGAAGTCAGATAGATCACGTGGCCGTCAGCCGCAGATGGAGAACTATTCTTGAGGATGTCAGGAGTTTCAGGGGAACGGATACTGGAAGCGACCACCATTTGGTAGTAGCAACTATTTGCCTTAAAATCGCCGCAATCAGAAACGTACAACGCGATGCTATAAACCGTAGACGGTTTAACGTAGACTTTCTACGGGAGAGCGTTAAAAAGCGGGAATTTTCTGGAAACCTACAAGAATTATTAAATGAGCAAACCGTTTCTGACGACACAAATATTGAAGAATTGTGGAGTACGACAAAGGGCGCGATATTGACGGCTGCGGAAACGAGCATCGGTTATGTCCAAAGAAACCAGCAACACTGGATATCGGACACAACCTGCCAAAAAATAGAACGCAGACGGGCCTTCAAAAATAACGTAAACTCTACAAACGACCCGGAAAGACGTCACCAACTAGAACGGGAATACTCCCAATAACATCGGGAGGTTAAGAGAAGTGTCCGGCGTGATAAAAGGCAGCAGATAAATGAGCTCGCAGAAAAAGCGGAAAACGCGGCAAACACAGGCAACAGTAAGGTGCTGTACCAAATCACTAAACAGCTCTCGGGAAAGCACTCTACTAAAAAGCATGCCGTTAAGAGTGCGGATGGAAGGCCGCTGTGCAACGACGAGGAGCAACTCCAAAGATGGAGAGATTACTTCTACGCCTCCCTGAATGGTACACTTACACAGGAACCTCAGGAAAACAGCATCAATGAACAGCCAATAAGAATCGCCACTCGGGCCCCATCCAAGACGGAAATAGTAACCGCAATTCATGCGATGGCCAATGGTAAAGCATCTGGGGAAGATGGCATCCCGCCAGAATTGTTAAAAGCCGACTCAAGCCTCATAGCAGATGCGCTTCAGCCAATCCTAGAAATAGCATGGAACACCTGTACCTTTCCGGAGGATTGGACGGAAGGTATCATAGTCAAAATACCAAAAAAGGGAGACCTAACAATATGCGACAACTACAGAGGCATCTGTTTACTATCTACAGTGGGCAAAATGTTGTCCCATACATTACTATCTAGGATAAGTGAGGCAGTTGACCACACGGTTAGGAGGCAGCAGGCCGGATTCAGGAAGGGCCGCTCCTGTATTGATCATATTAACACCTTGAGAATAATAGTGGAGCAGTCTACTAATCCCCCTTTACCTTGCTTTCGAAGACTATGAGAAAGCGTTCGACTCGGTTAATAGGAGCTTCATTTGGCAGGCACTACGGCGACGTGGACTGCCTGATAAAATAATAGAATTGATAAAAGCCCTATATAACAATTCCAAATGCAGAGATCTCCAAGGAAAATTATCCAACAGCTTTGAGGTGAGCTCAGGAGTACGACAAGGATGCCTACTTTCGCCATTACTATTTCTTGTAGTAATAAATGACATCCTTTTCGGCGCTCTAGATAATAGAACAGGCGGCATTCAATGGGGTTTGGTAGGCCGCCTTAAGGATCTCGACTCGCCGATGATATCTGTTTGCTGGCCCACAGACACCAGGACCTCAAAAACATGTTAAACAATTTGGCAACAGAAAGTAGTCCAGCAGGCTTAAGGCTAAATCCGACTAAAACTAAAGAAATGCGGATAAATGCAAACACCATTGAACGGACAGCGCTGAATAACCGTGACGTGGAACTGGTAAATAAATTCTGCTACCTCGGTAGCATTATTACCGAAAATGGTGGGGCAGAAGAAGACGTAAGTTCCAGAATAAATAAAGCACGAGGCGCATATGCATGCCTGTCCCGCATATGGAGATCAACGGTGATCTCCACTAAAACCAAATTGCGGCTGTTCAACTCCAACATTAAGGCAGTTCTTTTGTACGGTTGCGAAACATGGAAAGTCACCCAATTCATCACAGGGCGCCTACAAGTCTTCATCAACAGATGCCTTCGCCGTGTCCTAAAAATCCGCTGGCAAGATAGAATTTCAAACGAAGAACTATGGCGCCGTGCCGGCCAGGAAAGGATAGACGACCAAATCAGGCGAAGGAAATGGAATGGGGTTGGCCACACCTTGCGACGCGAAAACGAAAATCCAGCCAAACAGGCCCTTGACTGGAATCTGCAAGGTTCCCGTCGAGTAGGAAGATCTAGAACAACGTGGAGGAGAACCCTACTAGAAGAAGCCGCAACAACTGGGACATCCTGGTCGGAGCTAAGAGCTGTCGCGCAAAATAGAGTCCGCTGGAGGGCAACTGTTTCCGCCCTATGTTCCATGAATGATTAAAGGAGTTTAAAGAAGAAGAAGAAATGGGCCAGGGCATTATCAATGCTAGAACGCTCCTTAAAAAGCTTGGGGCGTCCCCTTTCCCATCCCAGTTCTATTGCATAATCGCAGCAATCCTTTTACTACTGCTTTTTTAGAAGCGTTTTTGGAGCAGTCACAAAAATAGAAACCAACTATGTAATTTATGTTACAGCGCCTGGGGATATGTGAAACATCTGCTGTGGCGAAAAGCTTTATATTATTGTTACGTTTCTTACGGCTTAACGGATTCGTAGGATTAATTAAGGAATACACTTTTTAATAATCCAGACAATAATTTATTTATCACAAACCAAAACACAATTTAATTACAAACACAATTCTTACAGTTCACTATAATCACTTTAAATTTAATAACTCGCACTATTAAACTCTATCTATCGCTTTATAGTTCACTTTTAAATCACCACTTTTCAATGTTTTCACTTTAGAACACTTTATCGCCTTTCAAATCAAAACTGACTGACTCAGCGCCTGCAAGCCGCTTTTTATATCCAAGCTCCACCTTTATTTAACTTCTGGAACCTTCTCGAGTCCTTTTTCTCGAGCCTAGTGGTATGTTCTTTTCTTTTCGTCCAGAAGCTTGAAGTTGTCTTCACTTATCGCGCGTACTAATTTTAGTTTAGTACATAAGTCATTAGTTCAGACATCAACCAGAGTTGTTACCGACAATCGTTGGTTATGCTTTTTGACAAACAGATGGCGCATAAATCATCACATTATTTTTGTCCACCTTTTGCAATTGCCTTTTCGCCCTTCCAAACGCGAGTGCTGACAGCGGTTTTACTAAGCGGCATTGATTATATACTAAGTAGATATGGACAAACGCGAGTCAAATTAACTTCAGGCTACGGCACCACTAGCTGGGGGCGCTAGTATCGCAGGGTTTTATGCTCCGCTATATATGGTTAGTTTCCGAAATAAACTTTTTCTGGTTTATGTGAAAGCCCTTCGCGCACTTGAAAACAAAATCAGAAGCTGCGGCTTTGATTTTAGTGGCCGCGGATCTAAAAATAGATTCTTATGCGCTTGCTCCTGTTGTCTTGTTCAGGAAGGCAAGGAGGATGAAAAAATGATGCTTTTATGGATGATGAGTGAAATTTGACAATGAGGGAATGAAATGAAAGGGCGAGATAATTTTAATGGGAAATTTGGCATCAAGCGTTTTTTATTATGTTGAAAAAATTGAAATGGGTTTTCAGTTATGTCAGTGATTTTCAGGGATTATTTCATTTTTTTAACGAATTTTGAATGACAAATTTTTAGACTTTTTCTTAGGTAGTTTAGTTCGTAGAATTTTGAAATTTTTACGGATAATTGTATTACTATGAAGAGAAATAAGATAATTTTTATTTTTGATTTTATTTATGTGGCATGGTCAAGTCCAACCCTTTTTACCGTTAGCACGTTATGTCCTTCAAGTAAGGTTGCAATGTCTGCTAGTAAGTTTAGGTTAGTCTGGATGGTGCGTGAATATATGTCGATGAACTTAGCGTTTGTTGGTTTGATGATTTGGGCTCAACAACACCGACTGTGTGTTCTATTTATTAACCAGAGGGAGGTACGGAATGGGCCGGGAATGGCCGAGTTGGCTAGTTTTGGGGAAAAAAAGGTGTGTGTAGGTAAAAGCGATAAAAGTGGGCTGCTACATTCCTACCGTAGATTGAAGGGTTTATAGAGGAGCAGAAGTGTGCTATCGCCAATGCACCTTCTTCGTTTTGCACCTTATTCAGCCTAGCCAAGCGTGTTTTTGGCAGATTGCAGCTGGCTGAAGGAGGGATTTGCATCTCTTGAGGAATCTCAAGCATTGATTAGCTTGTTTGGCGATTTGGAATGTGATTACTCCATCACATATCTCGGGCCTTATTCTCTATTACAATAATGTCATATTTTTAACGAAATTAGCCGAAACAGTATTCTTTTATTACAATATTGGCATTCATTAACATAAAAATTTAATAAAATTGGAGAATTTTTACTGTTTTGTTTTCGGATAGGATTCAACAATATTGTAATAGAAAATAGGGCCCCTGAAAATAAAATACGTCTAAAGGGCCCAATGTTCGAGCGCTCCATGCGACCACGCCACGCCAAAACGACAACAATCTGTAGGCAATGTAGGCGATTAAAATGTCACTTTCTTCAACTCAAAAATTTGTCACAAATCACGACTCGACATTCAGCACAGGGGCCAAGGTCTGATCCGTGCTTGTCTTATATTGACGAAGGCGTAGGAGTAACGCAGAGTGTCATCGGCAAAACTTGTGACGTGGGTTGGAGCGAATTGAGAACAAATAATTAATGAATATTAGAAAGAGATCAGGTGAGAGAATCAACCATTGGGGAACGCCGGCCGAGATTCGACGCTATTCAGTACTACCTTAATTGAACGGCCAGAAACAGAGCCATCAAACCACGAGATGTAAATTAATTTTACAGTTTTACGTCGATTGCTCCACCTTTTCCGTTGCGCGTATAACTCTACTCTCAAGTTTCTGCAAACATATACATATGTAGTTTTAAAGAGGGGCGGCTTTTCTATCCACTCAATCAACTCAGTAATTTTCAAAGTAACAAATTTTAATAAAATGATAAGCATTTAAAAAAATGTTTACCTATAACCCAAAGAAAATACTAAAAATAGATATTGTAGATTTGGTGTTAAATGGCGGGTCTACACAAAAGAGGCTTTTGTCCGTCTTACTTTGATGTTTGAATGAAACAGCCGACGGAATGGACAATGTCGACGGCAGTGGCGGCGCTAGGCCTCGCGTCTTAGGGGGCCTCAAAAATTTAACAATGTCATTAAGGGCCTGTGTGAATTGTGTGTGACTAAATTGATGACTAAACTAAATTTTGCAGTTTTTGTCATTAATGTAGGGAATTGCTGTGTGAAGTCTTTTGATGACTAAATAATTTTTGCTGTTATAATTTATAGTATATGTCTTAAGACCCAGGTTTTATCGGGGTCTTTATCGAGGTACTTTTCGGCGGTCGGAAAACGTAATTTCAAAATAAAAACAACAGGGAAGTGATGAGAGCAAATTTTTAACAAATAATTGGTTTTTTACAAACTTATTTATTATTTTCTACAGGGGATTTCATGTGACAGTTGTCAACTTCGTTTTAATTTTGAAATTTTTAAGCAACGAAGTAGGCGCTTCATAAAATTTCCCTTGTCGCTTTTTTAATGAACTCGACGAAAGAACTATGTATATAGTTCATAAACAAAACACGGCTATAGACAACATCGTAAAATTTATTATCTTACTGTTTTTATTACTAAGTGAGTGAAAAACTAGTTATTTGTTTATTTTAAAGAAATTTTGTGACTTATTTCATCTCTGTAAAGTAAGTACCCAGCAAACCAAACTTTCCGAATTCCTACAAGTCGAAAGATTTTCGGAAGCAATACAACAACAAAAACTAAAGCTTTTTATGTGACGATTAGTCGAAACTAAATCGAAAAGAATTCGGTAAACAACTTCGCAACAATGTCACGACGAAGCCGGTAACAAATTTTCTTTACGAAGTAGGCCAGAAATCGGAGCACTTGTCTTAAACTTACATCGTGTGTCAAAGTGAAGTGCGCAAGTGCATTGTGAAATTTTAAAATTCATAATTTTGTGCGTTTTGTAATAAATAATAATAATAATTAATTCTTTCTATTCCATTTAAGAGTTTTATTTCCGCCAGGCTAACTATAGATTTTTTCATGTGAAGAGTTTAGTAAAGTATATGGCCTATATGAATGTGAAGCTTTTATTAGGGGCACTGACATATAGTAATGGACTTCTAAATGAGCAAAATCCCATACAAAAAAATGGCACCAAAAACTATTCCTGCCTCGCTCCCACGTTAAATCCCAATGAACTGTAATCGTCAGCGCATGTCAGCGATATAAACATAATTAGAAAAAAATAGACAGGTATAGTTTTCGTTCTTCTGTCTCACTCTTGAGCTATTTTGAAAACTTCGTTAAACAGGGGAAATAACCGTCACGGTTATGGAATAAATACATTTATTTAATGAAAAAACTGCTAAAAAATAAAAATGAGTGATGGAAATTTATTTCCGTTAATTATAACAAACATTTTATCACTTATTTTCTCCTAAATTCGAAGAAAATTTTTTTGTTTGCATAAAAAAGGTTTTCTATTTCTGGAGAAAAATGGTGCCATTCAGCATCGTCAATCAGCAGTCCATTACTATATGTCAGTGATTAGGGGTAAAAAGCTTTGCTAAATCATTACTAAATTTCGTAACGATTTCGAAAAGAATTTCTTTAACGATGCCGTGTCAACCTCTTCATATACTTTTCTTTCCGAATTTGTTCAGAATTCTATTGCGAATTCGGGAAAAATATACGAATTTCCGTAACGAATTCGTTAAGTTATCTTAAAAATTGGTTTGCTGGGTAAGTATCCAAATACTTTTCTTAGCTTATATTTGTGTGTAAAACATAAAAAAAACTTTGACTGTAGTTGAGCGCATTGCTAAAGGTAGTCTAAGTACTGGACTTACCAAACTACTTAATTATTTACATATATCTATTTTAGGTATCATGCCTGGAGGGCCCAGTAGAGACAAAGATATTGGGAGGAAATGGGAGTCCGGTGCATCAAAAAGAAAAAGAAGGGCTGAAACGGTTCTGTCCTATCAAACTATGAGTTCCAGTTTGATGAAATTTCTTAAGAAACCTGAAACTATTCTAGATTCCTCTGATGAGTCACTTATCCGAGTTTCTTCTGAAACAGAACCAACTTCAGGATCGAAGGAATCTGTTACCCAAATTTCTGACACAGTTTCAGAATCGAATGAAACAACTGTGATCCAACATTCTGAATCCAATGAAGAGTTAGATTGTGAAAAGATTTGCGATTCAGAAAAACAAGAGCAAGTAAATCAATTAAGAGAGTCATTTATAGACCAAGATCCGGGAAAGTGGGTATTACCAGTAACGGATTCGCAGCGTCATGACTTAATTCAAATAGGTCCCGATCAAAACCTTGACAAATCTGATGAAAGTTACCCCAAAGACGCAAATAAAAGATATTTTTCAAAATTTCATTTTACTTGAAAATTGAGTAACGGTGAAACGCAAAATCGTAGATGGTTGGCTTACTCCACATCTCAAAACAAAGTTTATTGTTTTCCATGTAGACTTTTTTCAAATTTGCAGACACAGATGGTAAAAGAAGGATGTTGTGACTGGAAAGATCTGAGTCGGATATTGCAAAGACATGAACAAAGTCAAGGACACGTGGAGTGCATGATTAAATGGATGGAGTTCTATAAAGGAATCAAACACGGGAAAACAATAGATCAAGAAAATGAGAGATTGATTAGGGAATCGCAAAAATATTGGTATAACTTGTTTGAACGATTGATAGATATAATAAACTACCTAGCCTCACATAATCTGGCATTTAGAGCTCATCGAGAATCCCTTAACCTTAATGATAGCAGAAACAGTGGCAATTTTATAGACCTTTTAAAATTATTATCCAAATATGATTTGACACTACGGGAGCACCTGCAACGTATTAATGAAAAGCAGCTTAATCAACATTATCTGAGGCATGAAATCCAAAATGAATTAATTGCATTAATCTCTAAATCCGTTATTGACGAGATTATGAACAGAGTTAAACAAGCAAAATACTACGCCTTCTTGCTCGATTGCACCAGAGATGTGAGCCGTGTTGAACAAATGTCCATAATATTAAGATTTTGCAATTCCTCAACTGGTGCGATAGAGGAACATTTTGTTGGGTTTATTAGCGCCGCAGAAACAACGGGAGAGTATTTAACAAATACAATATTGCAACAATTAGAAAGAAATGGTCTAGATATCCAAAACTGTCGAGGACAGGGATATGATAACGGCGCCAATATGGTCGGTATTAACAAAGGTGTAAGAACTAGAATACTCAGTATTAATCCAAGAGCATTCTTCACGCCATGCGGATGCCACAGTTGGAATTTGCTTTTAATAGATGCAGCTAACTCTTCTACAATAGCCAAGACAATTTTCGGCTTTATCAATAAAGTCTACGTGCTCTTTTCAAAGTCAAGCAAGCGTTGGGATCTTGTAAAAACTAAATTAAAATTGACTTTGAAATCGCTGTCAGAAACACGCTGGGAGAGTAGGATCGAAGCGGTAAAAGCGATATTTTTACAGTTTGATGATGTTATCGAATGCGTTAACGACTTGAAAAATAAAACTGATGATTCCGAAACTCTAAGTGACTGTGAGGCAGTCTTAAACGAAATGTTAACTTTTGAGTTTATTGTTGCAATACACGTGTGGTACAAGATTTTACTACGTGTGAACAATATAAGTAAACTATGGCAATCGGCTAAAGTGAACTTGAAAGTCGCTATTGACACATTACATTCATTTGCAGCTGGATTCAAGAGTTTCGTAATACAGGATTTGAAAAAAGCGTTGCAGAAGCTCGATTGTTTGTAGAAAACAGTAGTTACGAAATTGATTCACAATTTAAAGAAAAAAGAGTAGCAACGAAAAAACGAATGTTTGGTTATGAACATATTGATGAATCCATACAATCTGTTGCAATGCAGTATAGAATTAACTTTTTTAACATTAGAAGGAGCATTACTATGATCTAACCCCAAACGATTTAATAGAATGCATCATAGAGGAATACGAGAAATATCTATGTCATGCAACACACCCTATTTTCAATGTTCATGCCAGAAATAATATCTGTGAATTAGGACTACTCCTGCAAGACAATGTCCTGCCCAGCACCTGCAACGTCAGGGAATCCGTCTACAAAAGTGTATGGTTACAACTAGCACAAATAAATAAATGGCTCTACTCTACGTATGAAAGCACAACTCTCACTGTGATTTGTCAAAATCAGGCTAGTTCCATTAAACTAAATGGCACAGGCGAACTAACCATAAGCCCTGGATGCAGTATCCGTACTAAAGATCTCACAATTCGGGCATATGACTCTGATAACACTCAAGTAATTAAAAACTCGTATATACCACCCTTGAATATAACGACCTCGTTGCTAAGTTTCACATATAATGACCATGGTAAGACAAGCGAAACGGCCGTGCTAAAGTACAATTCAAAAGATGATTTTGCAAAACTTTCACAACAAATCAAATCGCTTAAGGATAATGAAGAGGAAAAATTAGAACCCCTCGACGGGCATACGGTACACCATTACGCCTTAGGCTACTTTCTTCTTTTTATATTAATAATATATACCACTTACAAAATATGGAACAAATTCAAGCCAAATTGTAAGGGTAAACCCACTGAGAATCCCAATGTACCGGTTGAAATCGTACTAGAGGAAGTAATGCAATCTGCAGAGAGCTTATCAATGAGCGCACAGCCACAAGCATCTGTAAATCTATTATATCGCTGATGTATAATACACATATATAAAAATAAATACGACAAACTATTTTTGCCTTGTCCCACACTATTGATATAAAACGTAAAACTTATTAATTAATACTACTTATATGATAATTTTATATTACCTTGATTTCTTTTATTATTGTTACTAATGCTATTGTTGCTATTACTACTTTTATTACTTTTATTACTATTAATATACACGCTGTGCGTATAATTACAACCACTAATTAGAAATAAGAAACAAATACTTTTTGATTGTTTTAAGTCAACAAAAGGCATTGAAACTCAAATTGAAAATATAACGCACTCATTCCATTCACACCCAAATTAAGTTCGTAGAACCTCAGTATGAAAAAATAAATACACTAAAAAAAAAAAATACATATATATAAATAAATAAAACAATATATAATAGATATAATTTTTATCATTAATGCTATCACTCTAAATTTTATCCCTACTTTACCATGCATTAGATTAAGATCTAAAGAACATACAAAAATGTTATATAATTACAAGCTTTTATATAAAAAAAAAATATATAAAAAAATAAAAGAAAAAATATCTAGGTATAATAGATATTTAATAAAAATAATCATTTTATATAAGAAATAAGGCACTATAGTAAATTAAGAATTTTTCCCGATTTTACATGTAATAATTAATAATTTAAGAAAAATAAGGCACTATAGTAAAATAAAAGTTTTCCGATTCATACAAATACATATACACATATTAATAATATTATAAAATTATATAAAATAACCTCTTAATTTTCTCTTACATTACGTTATTATACACATACCTATGTCAAATAATTATTTTTTTTGTAAGAAATGCACATGCATAAATTGTAGAGGAGATTTGATTCTGACCGGCGTGTAACCTTTTTTTTGATCTTTTCATTTGTTTAAATTTTCCATGAAAATTGTTCATGATCGCTCGTATTAAGAAAATTTCCTTACTTTTCAAGCGCGTCAATTTTCCTTTTTAGGGGAAAGGTGTTATGATTGGCCAACATTAGTTGTTTGTATTTTCCTTTTGGAAATACATTTTGCTACTTTGTAGCACAACCAACAAAAGTTTGCTAAAATGCAAACTAATCATTTTAACGGCTTCATAAGATAAATATTCGTTCGCACGAATATTCTTCTCTATGATACCCGAGCCTCATAAAAATATAGCCAAACATTCTTGTATAAACAAAACTTTAATCGCGCCTAGGTAATGATACCAAAGCGCTACACATATTGTTTCAAACGTTTTCTTTGCAACAATGTATGACACCCGATCCCCAAGATGATAATTAAGCATTTTTACACGTAAAGCTTTTGCGCCCTTGGCCCAAGCGTTATCTTGACCACGCCGACGCCAAGAGCAAAATTGCTGACTAAGCAATCTGCGCGAAATCCAGAGCTAAGATCTGGAGACTTTCTGCAATCGAAAATCAGTCCGGGTCAGATCTCCTCCAGGAACAGTAGGTTCCTAAAAATAAAAAACTCGCTTTAAAAAGAAAGGGAAGAAAGTATATAATATGTTAAAAGTAATTTGTTGAAAGTTAAAAGTAATTTGTTGGAAGTGTTATGAGAAAATAAAGTTTAGAAGTTTCATTGAAGTTTAAAAGTTTCATTGTTTAAATAAATATACCGTGCGACGAGACGCCGGGAGTGAGAAATTCTTTTACAGGTACTCTGACCCGCAGACTCCTTGGCCCCTCTTCTCCTTTCTGGAAAGCACGGGCGGCCAAGAATATAACAACAATGATAGATGCTATCATAGTTGACACCGAATATCGATTCAAAGCGCTCAATGAATATTATGAACGATTTGGTTTTATTTATGACATCAATTATTTGAAATCAATACCAAAAGAAGACCATCTCAAGCATTGTAATGATTTAGGTACAATACTTCGAGAAGGTGAAAATAGCGACATACAACCTTATGAACTGTATGAAGAACTCCAGCTTTTAAAATCCAATTCACTAAACTCTGTGAACCATGCAAAACAGCTTATCCAGTACATTTTAGAAAATAATTTAGAAGAAGTATATCCAAATGTTTACATAACCATCAGAATAATGCTCACAGTTCCAGTCAGTACCTACAGCTTCTGCTGAGAGAAGTTTTTCCAAGTTAAAATTGATTAAGAACTACTTGAGAAGCACGATGAGCCAAGAGAGACTATCTGCGTTATCAGTTCTGTCAATTGAAGCAGAAATAGCGGCTGATATTGACTATGACATAATCTTGAAAAAATTCAGTCGTAAGTTCAGTCATAAGCCGAAAAATTTGTTTATGTAATTTTTGTCCACATTTGATTAGCAATAAAATTTATATACTCAAACATAGGGCTTAGTCTATTTATCGTTTTCTTTCTGGCTGTAAAATGAAAAAGGCCTCGCAAAGCTGATGTCGCCGACGACTACATGTGGTGTAGCACCGCCACTGGTCGACGAAATGTTTATGCGTACATTTCCAGCGGCGGTGATATTGAATATCATGCAAGTCTTTCAATGTTCTGCTAATTTATACATACTAGAGTTTTCTATTCTAGATTTTTCTTCGGCTGTGCTTTCTAGTACTAACACCATGCTCTCTCTTTAAAGCTGTTCGTCCCAAACATGCTTATAGCTACACAATATGTCTACATCTAGAACTTTCTTCTTTAATAATGGCTGTTGTTGCAACCTGAACATCAAGAACTCCAACTTGTTTACAATATTTTTGTCATCACAAAACAAGTAAAGTTTTGTAATCCCTCGACCAGATCACTAATTATGGAGTTTTATGGCAGGCTTCCAGTTCAATAAGAATTCCAGATTGGTTTGCTTTTACTAATTTTAAGTGTTTTTACTTCCAATTGCATTATTTTCATTAACTTTTAAAATTTGATGCTATCAGAAGTAAGCGAGAGGGTTTTATGAAGTGGTGGTGGTGTGGGATATATACATGAGCATAATATACCAAAACTCTTAGAATTTTGGGTAGTTATTTACTAAATCACCCCACCTCCGCAGGGGGTAGGGGTTGTAAGGGAGGTTGATCTGAACGCGTTTCCTTTGGAATTAGCCCTTTAAAAAGTTATTCAGAGTTGATATTTTGTAAAAATTACTTTTTCCCAGTAATTTTATTAAATATAGGAGTTTAATAGGCAGTTATTTCAGCAACAACTTTGACTCGGGAATATAAGCCCCAAACACTCTCCCACCCCAACCTTTACCACATTCTTTGAGTAGGGCTCTGATAAAACAAACAATTACCCTTAATACAAACATTTAAAAAAATCTTTCCAAATCGGAACTGTTCTTCTTCGACTGATTCCACTACCTCCTTTTAGAAATATGAAGTAGAGTTTTAAACGAAAATTCAGATTTTTTAATTGTTTTATATTATTGTAAATAAATATATTTAAATTTATATTTTGAAATAGTTAAACCAAACTAATGACTTAAATTTTCTCTATAAGCAATAATCGAATCAATACATAAAAACTAGAATTTTTGTAAAAAAAAACCTATTTCATTTTTCTCAGAATGAAAAAAAAAACACCGATTACGTTCGCATCCATTCATTAATTTCTTCATCATTTTTCTGTTAAATTTACAGGTGCTAAATATTCCTCCATCCATTTAATTATTTATTTAATTTTCTTATAACTTTATGTCTCACTGTAGAGTGTGTAACTTTTCACTGCCACTTCTCCCTTAAAAGTGATGATTGACAGTATGCATGATAATGGATGGGAAAATGAATTTCTTGCATGACATTCATGCACGACACGCAAAACTGATAGTGGATGGGGGCCTTTAGGGGTCGCTATGAGAATGAAAAACGACGACAAACTTCTGGTTCCGAATTGGATATCCAATCACCGTGGCCCTGGATGGAATCTAATTTTCGAAGTTAATAGTTTGTTATTCCCGGAAATTCGCACTCACTTTCCGGCTGGCGGATTCGGGAATAGAGAGCAAACTATCAAATCCGCACTCACTTTCGCGGCGGCGGATTGTTTGATTTTAGTTTTTAACCGACTTCAAAAAAGAGGAGGTTATCAATTCGAATGTATGTTTTTTTTTTTTTTTTCTATGTATGTTACGCGATTACTCCGCCAATTATGAATCGATTTTGATGATTCTTTTTTTGTTTGGTACGTTATACCTCAGAGGTGGTCCCATATAAATTTTGTAAAAAAATGGCGGTCGGTTCCAAGATGGCGGCCGAATTTTGCAATTTTGTTTCCCGACCCCCTTCATGGATATCAAATGAAAGGGTATGACGAGTAGAATACAATTTTGTAAAAAAACTTAAACTAAAAAGTAAAAAATAAAAAATTTAAAAAAAAAAAAAAACCGACTTCAAAACTACATATACCTATGCATGCATATGTACAAACTTAAACTAAAAAGTAAAAAATAATATTTTAATTACCTCAAAGCAAGAGCCTTAAAGGACAGTTAAAAAAATTATTGATATTTATATATGTATGTATCTATTTAATATTTTTAAAAAGTTCATTTTGGAGTCGGTGCCAGCCAAAGAACAATTACGTTTATACATACCCTGAAAGCTTGGGTGCAAAAGAAAACTTACGTTAATACATACCTTTGGCTGGCACCGACTCCAAAATGAACTTTTTAAAAATATTAAATAGATACATACATATATAAATATCAATAATTTTTTTAACTGTCCTTTAAGGCTCTTGCTTTGAGGTAATTAAAATATTATTTTTTACTTTTTAGTTTAAGTTTGTACATATGCATGCATAGGTATATGTAGTTTTGAAGTCGGTTTTTTTTTTTTTAAAAATTTTTTATTTACACCTGAAATGTTGAATTTGAGTTCTTGAGATATGTAATGTGAATTAATAGTTTATGTACATGTATTTTTTTTAAATTCCCGTAAGATTGTAACAAAGTTTATTTGCAGCCTAACACTAAATTAAATAATCTTTTACTAATTGTTAAGAAAATATTGCGAAAGCATTGTTCTATTATTTATGGCGGAGGATGACGCCCTATTAGAATGTCCGTTAACAATGCCACTGAGTGGTGTTGTTTCGTGTACTGTCATGTACATTTTCTATATTTTCGGAGTAAACGGAGGACTTATGTAACTTTAAGAAGTTGTGCATTCTTACACATGCCAGTACAATTTTTTCCGCGTTCTCCGGATGCATGTGAAGTAAAGTCTTCTATATTTACAAGCTGTGCACAACAAAATCTCACACTCACATTCAAAGGATCATGGGACTTCAATTTTGCTGTCAAACTTCGAAGTGTGGTTATGTGGTTTTATTGGGAATAAATTCGGAAAATTACTGCTGCCTTCACCTTTTTACCGGATTGTTGACATAAGTTGATAAATTTTAACCCTTTTTATCTCTCCAAAATAGAATTAATGAAAACAAAACTAAATATAAAATAATCTTATTTAAACAAACGACAAATAACTTAAATAGGACAAAACAATACTAAAAAAAAGGCATCTTATGGATGAGTTTCGGTTTCATTTTGGCGATGTTCACTTAAAATCCGTTTTATAAGTACTATAGACACATTACAGCTCATTATGAGGTCGCAGTTCACAATGAGCTGGCATATAATGATGTGGTGGCACACTTATCTGCTCATTAAATTAAATGAAGTGTCTGATTAAGTGTTTGTTTAAAAAGAGAAATAAGTTAACGCAAAATTGATTTAAAATGGATAATGAAATACTAAGCTATATTTCATATTATCAATTTTTGATAAAAAAAGGAACTTTCAACGAAACGTTTTATTAGAAAAACGAAAACAACATTGGTTAAAAGCTGTTTTTTATAAAAGAAAAATACATTTTTTAATAAATCTTTTATTTATGAAGAAAACTGTTTGTAGAAGGTTTTGGGCTTATGTAAGCAAAATTATTTCAAATTGAGTTAAAATATCTTTTAATAAAAAAACTCAACAGCAGAAATTACATCGACTAGAAAAAATGGACACTATATTAAGAAAAGCAACCTGAAAATTTCCAACAAATGGAAAATTTCCAGCAAATGCACTTGTCCTAGTAAACGATAGATGGCACTTTCACCTCATTATCCCATAATGAGCTGATTTTTACCTTATTATCGGCACCGCATAATGATTCCTTTTTACTTCATTTTAGGGACTTAATGAGCTGTAGGCTCATAATGAGCTGAAGTGTGTCTATAGTATTATTTCCTTGATACTGCCTGTAATATGTTCTGCACCTGTTTCAAGCATTATTATACTCAGAAATAAATTTTAATTTAAGAGACAAACAAAATAACTTACATGGCAACAGACAATGTCCGGATGCTTGGATTCTCCAGGATTTCACGATAAGTCGGCGTCTAACCTTAAAAAAATACATATCGTATTCCTTGCACTAAATTTCGTAGTTGCAAAGTTCACTTGCGTATTTATGAAAACTTTCCTCGTAAAGGTCTTTAATTACTTTAGCAAAATGCAGAAACAACAACAACAGCCTCGAATTTATATGGAAAGCGGACCCCAAGTGACGTCAGTACTAACATATCGTTTACGGTATACAGTCTTTTACATTACCTTGTTTCTGTATACCGTGACGTGGGGGACACTTACGAAATAAAATCGAAGCTGTTGCTGTTGTTTCTACATTAGGGCTGACGTCACCAGGCGCCCATTTTTTACGGTATTGGAAGCTGTCGTCTCTTTTACATTACCTTCTGTTTCTGTATACCGTGACAGCCGTTCTTCGCAGCTAAAACTATGTGTCGGTGATGGCGGAGAGTTGATGAATAACCATGGATACCAGTTTAGCGACGATCTTCAGAGGTGAATCATTGGGTTTAACAAGAATACTCCGGACGATCACGTCACTTGGTCATTGGGGCGACGGATATCATCCAGAGGACGTTCATTATCAAGGTCTTCTAAATATTCCGTTGCTTTGGTCTTCTGGTCCAGGTCAGACACCCTCGTCATCAGAGTCATGATGGTATCGTTCGTCTCTGTCAGCTGAGTTTTGTTTTCCTCGGCAGTGGACTTTAACCCTTCCGTTAGCTGAAGTTCAATCGTGTCGAAATGTTCGCTGAAAGTCTTGAGAGAATTGCAGAATTCATTGATTTGTGATTCTGCATGTCGAAAAGTCGCTGAAAGATCATCGATCTTCTTCAAGAAACGTGATTCTAGGGCTATAAGTAGTTCTTCAAAGAATATATCTCCCTGGGAGCTTTGACAGATCAGAGAGATCAGACCAAATAGTCCCGGAGCCTTGTTGCTATAGTATTAACAGTTTTCCAATTGTGAACCCATATTCGACCTTATCCGTCAAAATAAGCTATAACCAGACAGATCAGAGAGATCAGACCAAATAGTCCCGGAGCCTTGTTGCTATAGTATTAACAGTTTATCCAATTGTGAACCCATATTCGACCTTATCCGTCAAAATAAGCTTACTGCTATAGATTAAACCATAAACTGAACAACATGATAGTGCAACAAGTTTAGTTTATCCGATATGAGGAAAACAAACGGCTATTTATGTCGTCGACTAACAGAAGAAAGAGACTTAAGTCAACCTACGTTGAAAATGATGATTCTCTTACGAATACAAAATTACAGTTAAAAAGATTTTAGTTCTACAATGTGAAATTTTAATGCAGATAACCACTTCTAACGTATCCTAGATGACACAACAACAGCCACAAAACCATAAACTTCAACAACAACAAAAAGGAATCCCATCTATTGAGCAAACGCTATAATCATTTGTGTCTATGAGATCAATTTTCACCTCGTTAATCATTAATATACCCTCATCCCTAATTCTACAGATGAGAATTCCCTTAAGAGGTAAAATGAACATGCACAGGCACATATGAAAAACAAGGCCAACAACACACCCTCATACACCAACAAACGCACACACAGGTAACAAACACTGACTTCTTGCGGTATTGAAAGATTTTTTAATTGGTTTAAATTGTGGTTTAAAAGCTATATTAAAACATTAGAAACAAATAGTTAATTCTCCATTCGAATCCCTAATAGTATGCAAACTTATCACACCCAAGCAGCACCACCGTAATCTAATAGGTGTGTGCATTTTAAGGAGAAATCTCAATATAATTTTGGTAACCGCCGGAACATATCTAAATAAAAACGGCACCCCGCAGTATCACACAAACCGATTAAGGGTGCTAATAAAGGCCAAGCAACAATATAATAACAAGACTAGCAACAAGGAAAAAATAGAGAAGAAACATTCGGGAATATGTAGGCCTGAAAGCGAACCCTTTAAATACAAGTAAACCCTCAACCATTCACTCGTTCGTCCACGCCATCCTCCGTAGAAAACCCCTTAATAAAAACGCCCTTTAAAAATATACTCTTAAAAAAACACCTGAAAATATACCCTCAAAAATACCTCCTTCTCTTCCCAGCTGTTTTATGGGGTTACGAGGTCGGCCACCGTACACTTCAATTTACTGACAAAAAGAGAGCCCCTTAGTCCTAACTTCCACACTATTTACCTGGTGATTATGTACATACACGCTCTGGAAGCACACGTAATTACGTAACCTGGTTGGAGGGTTGTTTATTGAATTCATCCCCATTGTTGTAGTCCGTTCATTCTGTGGGTAAACGACGCTGAAATCCAAGGGCAGGGTGAATGGAGATAGATGGCAGAGAGCTGGGATGAAAAAGTGTCAAGGTAGGAGAAGGTCTATGGTACTTTTTCGTCCTGTTGTCGGTGTCGTCCTTTGATGGTCTTCATCTCAACGTTTATTGAGTCTATTATCTGGTCTCTCTATATTTGTTTATATGATACTCAACCCATCCTCATCGCACGATATTGGAGGCGTACGTCCGTGTAGATGATATAAACGGGGGAGGAATAGAGCGCCGGGGCTACCCCGTGACATTGCATTTCGTTAATGATTTTTATTATTTTTTTTTACCCAACTGTTTTTTTAATTACAGACTTCCATTTTCTTCCATTGCATTTTAATCAGGGAGAAGTCTTTTGTATAAAGTATTTTTTTAGAGCAGATAAAAAATTATAAATGTTGCAGCAAAACAAAATAGGGCACACTTGTAAGTGGAGCGCGGAGAAGGTTGGATATTTTCGTGATGAATTATGTGAAATCTGATTCAGCAACTGCTACACTTTTTTTATAATTATATTATTATAATTTTCATAAAATAATGATATTCTCATTAATTTGTTGAAAAAAAATCAAAATCTAATCTATAAACGACGCGACGTAGCGTCTCTGTGGACTTGTGTTATCCTCTTCTTCGTTATCATATTTCTCTGTGAACCGGTTATTTTTTTGTATACTTTTAGGATAATTTTTAGAAGAAAATTTGCTATTGCTATTTAACTGTGCATACTTTTAGGAAATTCTGTTACTTATTTATATTTCTAACTGAAGTCGGAAAATTTATGGCGGTAGCATGGTTGATTGTATCCAGCATTACATTAACAGTAATTACATCCAAAAGCCCAATCTTAACTCAAACCAAAACTAGCTCTGTCTTTATCGTATGTGATTAGAAAAATAATGATTATCTGAGTGAGTGTCGCTCGAGAACTAAGGAGACTATACCAGATTATTGGATCCTTTCTGAAGAGAACTCCAGTCCGCCCTTGTTGGTCCCCTATGGCCCAATGTCCGGGGATGATTGCGGTAACTCTCTTTGGAGATGTTTAGAAAACTTAACTGTTCTTTCTTTCTTGTAAATGAGCTAAGTTGTCCTAGAGGTAAACCCACCTTCTCCACCTCCGCCACCTTTATAGCGGTTTTTACCGTGCCTAGTGGACTGTGAATCATGTCGATCTCCCACGCCCGGAGAGAAACTCTTTATCTGGTTAGATAATTGGCTTTCTCGTTCTCACCTATGTTCCGGGAACACAGATGAGAGTCAAGTTTTGGCTTCCGACAGAAAAGATCCACTGGTGATCTTTTAGTTTGCCTTACAGAACACCTCAACCGAAGTTTGCATGGATATGGCGAATCTAGTTGCTTTTGATATCTCCAAGGCTTTTGATAGAGTATGGCACTCAGCCTTGTTAGCTAAACTCAAAGCTATTGGAATTGACTCGCTTCTGTATAAATGGGTTGAGAGTTTCCTTTCCGGCCGTTCAATTACGGTATTATTGGATGGCGTCAAATCTGAATCTCACCTCTCTGCGGGGGTCCCCCAGGGGTCCATTTTATCACCGGCCCTATTTCTCATATTTATAAATGACCAACTTTCAATCCCCTTCAACCCACTTCTCAGCTTCGCTGACGACGGTACTCTACGTTACTCGTACAGCTTCGATACAAGACAGACGCATGCCAGATCCTGTCTTAATGATCGTGAACTAATGTCCAAATCTATTAAAAACGACATTAATCTAATTCTAGAGTGGGGAAAGAAGAATCATGTCGAATTCAACCCCACCAAAACCAAGTACTATCTCAAAAAAGGAGTTCAACACCTCACCATCCTTGACAGTGGATGACGTGGAACTAAAGGCCGACCCATCCCTACACATCTTAGGCGTGACATTAGCCAAAGACTTGCATTGGAGTGACCACATATTCCAAATCGCCAAACAAGCATCCCAGTGCTTGGGATTTCTTAAGAGGTCCAAGTTCCTCCTCCAGCCATCGGCCCATGCTGTTATTTATAAATCCTACATTCGGCCTCTTCTCGAATATAACTCCCTCGTTTGGGGTGGCGCTCCAATAACCACCTTGGCATGGTTAGATAAGGTGCAAAAAAGGGCACTCAAATTAATCGATGACGACACGGCCTGCTCCACCATCGACCCCTTGAGCCACCGTAGGAATGTAGTAGCACTGACAAAATTTTATCGCTACTATCATAGTGACTGTTCCTTCGAAGTAAACGCTCTCCTGCCTCCACGGCAATCTTACGCCCGGAACACCAGATTAGCCAACTCGTCTCATTCCCTCCACCTGCAACTCCCCCTTTCACGCACTCAACAAGATATGAATTCGTTTGTAAATAGAACAACTCGACTGTGGAATAATCTCTCGCAGTCGGTATTTCCGAGCTCCTATAACATCCAAGAGTTCAAACGCAGGGTTCATCACCACCTTCTTCAATACCCCCCCCCGTACTCTTATAACCCCCCCTCCCCTCGTACTAAGCTTGCTGCTAGACATTCCACCATGACGTGACAAATGACATGACGGACTAGTAGTACAAAGGGTGACCCTGAGCTTAGCACTGCCACATAAAAAAAAGTTTTGCTTTCTACCGAGCCTTAAGGGAAGGTCGGGAGGGATCAGGTGCAAGATCTTACCATGAGGGTTCGCGGGGAGTGTTCTCATGGCTCCTGTGGCTCGCATCGTTGCCGTTTTCTGGGCCCTACCCACATGTATGATATTATAGGTCCCCCTTAGGGCTGACCACCACATCAGCCAGCGGAACATGAGGTTTGGATGAACAGCAGCTGTAAACATCTGCTGGATCATCTTTGTATTGAATCTCCATCTCTTGCCGAAAGGAGCTATGCAAACATTCTTTATCCTTTCGAATTCCAGACTTTCAGGTTAGACCTAGAAATTTCACCTTGGAGGAAGATATGTGTGTCCATTAATATCTTCGTTGCCAAATTCGGTTTGATTTATTCTCGAGGGTCCAGTGTTTAGGGCTACGACAGTTTTTCAAATCGATTCAATATGTATACCTGTCAGGAGGACAATGTTATTATTTTAACCCCCACTTGTCTACCGAGTTAGCAGAATTTATCTAACAGCTCCACGTCACGGTTGTTTCGCGCTATCCGTTCAAGGGTGTTTGCATTTATCCGCTTTTCTTTGGTTTTACTCGGATTAAGCCTTAAGCCTTGAGGTTTTTGAGGTCCTGATGTCTGTGGACCAGCAAACAGATATCATCCGCGTAGTAGAGATCCTTAAGGCGGCCTAGAAATCCCCATTGAATGTCGTTTGTTCTACTATCGAGAGCGCTGACAAGGATGTCCTTTATTACTATAAGAAAGAGTAGTGGCGGATGTAAACATTCTTGTTGTACTCCTGAACTCACCACAAAACTGGCGCATAATTTTCCATTGGAAGGAACTCTGCATTTGGAATTGTTGTATAGAGCTTCTATTAATTCTATTATTTTGTACGGAAATCAACATTGACGTAGTGCCTGTCTTGCATAGATCGGATTAGCCGGTTCAAAGCCGCGCGTAAAGAAGGGATCCTAGTTCAGTAGACTACTCCACTAAGATTCTCAAGGTGTTAATATACTCTATGCAGGCGCGGTTTTTTGTGAATCCATCTTTCTATCATCTAAGCGCTCGTTCCCCTGCCTCTCTTCTCCTTGATAATAATATGGGAGACACACAGTTTAGGCCCCCCAAAATCCGGGAAAGTACTGGAGTTCCATTCCAGTGTACCATTTCAATAATCTATTCAGTAAACGGCATTTCGTTCGGTCACGGAGGTCAAGAAGCGGTGAAGGTGGTTTGTACTTGGTTGGGGACTGCTTGCAAAACGGCACTCGCGCTTCGATTTTTATTCTTCAGTCTTTCACTTTAAGTGCTTAGGAACTAAATACAGTAATACCTCGACTTACGCTACTTCAACTTACTCGAATTCGGAGATACGCGATTTTCAAATCTCGCCGCCGTTTTATGTTTGAGCGTCACAGAACTCTCGATTACTCACTCAATGTTCAATGCACATGTTTGGACACGTTGCGCAGAATCGACGTATAACTGCAATTTATTTTGTGTTATTTATTTTTTATCAACCGAATGTGGAACTTGTTATTACAATATAAGTACGTATTGTTATATCGTGGTTGTTATAGTACTGAGACTTGAGAGACTCTTCTATGTCATCCAAACGAAATAGAACTGATTCTACTGCTGCACCAAACAAGAAAAGAAAAACTTTATTTTTAGAATGTAAGCTAAACATTATTGAAGACTTTGTGAATTGTGAATTGGCAAAGAAGTTTAATCTACCGGAATCGACGACTAGAACAATTAAAAAAATAAAGAAAACATCCTCGAAGCTGTGAAAAATGAAAACGTCACGGTATTATCGCTGAGATGGAAACAATTTTAAAGTCATGGTGTGGTTATCAAGTAAAGGTGAAAAATTGTCGTGTTGATCAGAACACGGTGAGCTCTCAAGCAAAATTGATTTTTGAGAGATTGAAAGAGGATGCTGGGGAAATGGCTAAAGATGAAGAGTTTAAAGCTAGTTGGTTCAGCCGATTAAAAATCGCTGTAATTGGCATAGCATTGCAGAAAATGGAGAGGCGGCAAGTACTGATGGCTACTATCCACAGAAATTAAATGCTATGATAGATAAAGGACTATACCAAACAGACCATATCCAACCTGCATAGATGAGACTGGCCTGTTCTGGAAGAAGATGCCCGAAATAACTTTTATCGCATGTGAAGAGAAAACCTTTCCTGGTTTTAAGGCCGCCAAAGATCGATTGACCGTGATGGTTGGCGTGAATGCAGCTGGTGATTGAGAGTTAAAACCTCTCTTAGCTTATTACTCAGAAAATCCAAGAACATTGACAAATAAATCGAAAGTTGACTTGCCTGTGATTTCGAAATCTAATCGTAAAGCTTGGGTGTCAGCTTTTTTGAGGACTGGTTTGGTCATCATTTCATACCTGAAGTCGAACGTTATTGCCAATCTAAACAAATTCCATTTCAAGTGATGCTAATAATCGACAACGCACCAGGTCATCCTCCTACAACTATAAATAATTTTGACTCTCGTGTAAAAGATGAATTTTTGCCACCTAATATGTATTCATACAACTATCTTTCTTAAACCGAGGGATCAGTGAGTCATCAAAACATTCAAAGCTTATTATATGAGACGATCATTTGCACATCTGCATGAAGCTATGAGACAAAACAACGAGCTCTCTGTTAAAGAATTTTGGAAACAATTCAATGTTCTAGATGCAATGAGTATCATTGGAAAATCTTGGAATGAGGTTTCACAAAAACCTTTAATCTGGAAAAAACTGTGTCCTTTCGTTTTCATCACTGAAACCCAGGCGGAGTCAGTGCCAGAGCCTGATGAATTTGTTAATGTGATTGAAGAATTTGTCTATCTTGCCAGGCAAATAAATTTAGAAGTCTGTAGCGATGACATTCCAGAACTCCTGGATTCTCACAATCAGGGGCTGACAATTGATGAGCTCATAGAAATGCATGAGCAAGAGCAAGACATTGAAGAACTTGATTCTTTAGGCGCAGTTCAATCAGAAGATCGAATGACGATTGGTAACTTGACGGGAGGCCTCAGTTCCAATGAAAATGGGTTACAAATTTTAGAAAATACATATAGACTCGAACGAAGAGCGCATTTCTTCTACAAAGCAAGGAATAAAAAAATTATTAGTATGCTACGAACAAATTTTGCTGGGAAAAATAAATCCTTAAGCCGTCAGAAGACTTTGTTAGATTTTATGAAACCGTCTACATCAAAATAACTTTGATTTGCAATTTTGTATTTGAATTACTTATCTAAGATTTTATAACATTTTTCCTAAATTATTATTTTCTTTAGTCTCGTCCCCCAATTAGAAATAATTTGTATATAGTTAAATGCGAATTTATATCCCCCTACTTGCGAGGAATCGACTTACGCGGTCATCGCTCAGTCCCACCTATCGCGTAAGTTCGGGGTATTACTGTGCTTGAGCTTTTACAGTGGTTACCCAGTGGGAAATAGAAACATTCGATGATGCATGAAGAAGCTATGCTCGGTCTACTCAATATGTTTTTTAGCATTGCATTGTTCGATTTTCTTCTAATTATCTTCCTGGGAAGCTATTTTGAAGTTTTAAGTTTTACAAGCAGCAAAAAGCTTTCATTTTTGCTTCTTTATTTTCACTCTTCGTTTTTGAGTAATAAGGATATACAAATTCAACACTTTTTTACATAATATAACGAAAGCTTCGAAAAAAAGGACTTAATATTTACTGTTTTCAAGATTATCTTTATATAAACGGATTTTGAATAATACCATTTTCGCACTGAGCCGAAATTACGTGACTTCGATTATTTTGGTGATTTCGCCCAAAGTCACGTTCGAAATCATATGATTTCCCATGTATTGGCTTCGATTCCCAGATCCGGCGGCGGGGAAGTGAGTTGCGGATTTGACACTTTGCGATTCTCAAATCCGCAACCCCGAATTTCTTTTTGACATTTTCCTCGCTGTAAAAGTGTGATCCGCAACAAATTTTCTGCGGATTTGAACGACAAATGCGCCTAAGATAATCCGACATCGTATATTTCATTATCTCGTGAGTCTTTACTCCGAATTTTCGATTTAAACCAATCCGGGACTGCGGATTTGAGAATCGCAAAGTGTCAAATCCGCACTCACTTCCCTCCCGTCGGATATGGGAATCGAGGCCATTATTGTGATTTCAAAATCATCTCAAACCTCGTAATTTTGGCAAATCATGTCGAAGCCAATGTTCAAACCTGAAAATCAAATTCAGCTCAATTCAGCACGTCTCTCTTGATGGTGAAATTGTCAGTTTATAATACAGTTTTTATTTTGAATAGGAAATTCATATTTTAACATTCTTCAAAATGCAAAAACCCAAGATATATAAACGAAAAACGCTATAGGCTTTGCTATAAGAGGAATTGCTACTGAAATTTGGGCAGACAAAATCGAAGACGTGAGTAGTGCTAGCAAAAACTGTCAAACGAAATCATTTCAATTCAGTGCGAACGGTTCTATATAATTTCAAAATCACTTTCCAAAATCACCTAATTTCTGCTCAGTGCGAACATGGTATAACCGACCGTTTTTCACTGGACTAATCAAATCCATAATTATGAACTCACAATTACTCTAAACCGTATAACCGCAATTAATTGATATCGACATACACTTACTGTCAGCACAACACTAAATGGAAAATTAAAATAAAACTAGTGGGATGTTGTGCCTAGAGAC
The DNA here is from genome assembly GCA_949987705.1 of Thereva unica. Lineage (NCBI taxonomy): Eukaryota > Metazoa > Arthropoda > Insecta > Diptera > Therevidae > Thereva > Thereva unica. Next base: position 21,161,482 of record OX465286.1, on the reverse strand, counting down.
TACCCACTAATTACGCTTTTTCATGGTATCCTTTCTGTTGAATAACACTTCATACTGGATGACAATATATTAAGTGGAGATTGTGAAGAATCACGAAAACATTCCAACAAATAACTTGAAAAACTAACGCATCTTTCATGTAAATGCTGCTGAAAGAATTATACAATAATTACCCGCCAAGAATTTGAAAGAATTGATATAGTTTAATTGCACCCCATCTTTGACAAAGAATAGTGAACACCCCATCTATGGGAATATTACATTACTCTTCGTTTTACCTGTGTTAATCAATTTCCATAAAATATACAAAATACATTTCGTAAATAATAGAAAATATGTTGCCATAAATCAGTTGTTTACTTCCTTCGAAAGTTTATACATATCTAGCATTGGATTGTACCTTTTTACGTAAGAATGAATAAATATGTTTATTGCCACATTCCTACAAGTTAGTGTTTTGAGTATTGAGAAGTCGCTAGATCGGGGTGCGAAAGGACACGGGCTCAATTCTCGGTGACGGCTTAGTTTATTATAATTTTTTTTGTTATTCTGAAGAGATACCAATTTAGTTAATAAAAACTTAAAAATATGCTTTTAGACAAGGGGGTGCAAAATTTTTAGATATGGGGCAAATCGTTTGTAAAATTTTTGTAAAATATTAAAAATTAGACATCTACTTTTCATTTTATATCTACTGACACTCACTAATAACTCACTCACTTGGTTCCCCGGGATGGGATTCCAGCGCGTTACCTCTAGGCTACCGATATATGGACTTTATTAGAAATCTCTTTTTTGTTGTTAAATATACTTCCGGTTGAAATTTCCAGACCATTTTCTCAGGTTTAGGTCTTTTGACCAAGAGCTACAATTTGAGATATGGCCCAAGTCTGTAGCGGCAACGGACAGAGCCTCTGTATAAGCTTTTTTTTTTTTTGAAAAAGCTAAAATCACATTCAAAGAATCTCTCAAAACCGAAAATTTACCAACAAAATTTTAAAATGACTTCTCAAGCGCGACCAGGAAGTACTTCCAATTTGATTCTAGATGAAGCTGCTTCCACTTTTCCCGCTGGATATGTACATAAATGCTTGCATATTTGTATAGTGTTATAATTAAAATAAAACTAACCTGTTGGGCTGTCAGACAATAAAAATCTAACTAACTGGACTAAACCCTACCATACTTCCACCTCTCCCTCCATCTTCTAATCATCATTCTCTTTACCAGGCTTATATGTATCTCTCACACCACCTAAGCTCGTAAAAATACCAGACGCTTGTGGCTTTTCTATCGAACTTAAATAACTACTGGTTTGAATTGGGTTTCTTTTAAGCACATACATACATTATGTATGTAATCATCATATCGTAGCCATTGTGTTTTTTTTAATTCAGGACATAAGAAAAATGTTTAAAATCTGTTTATGTGCTTTCAAAACAATTTTTTTCGGTGACCTTTCTTGTTCATCAAAATAATTTCAATGAAGAGAAAAAGACAATTTGTTGTTGTTGTTTTGGATATCTGCAATGCATATCCTTTCTGTTTGTTTTGTTGGATGTAGAGAATCGAGAGGTGGTATAATAATTTGGCATCTTCCTATCACACACCCATCCACCCATGTCACCAACCTTATTACCAAACCAAACCAAGCCCAGCCAAGAGACCAGAAAATTATCCTCTCACACTACCTTGAAAATCGCCTTTTCCTTTTGAAAAGATGTGGAGAAATTAAGAAAGCACAACAATAAAACAAAAAGAACAGCAAAAAAAGGGAAAATAAATTGAAACAGAGTGGAGAAAGTGTAAAAAAAGGAGAGAAAAATTCTGTGTAGAAAGAGAGACAGAGACAAAGAGAACGAGAGAGAGAGAGAGAAAAAAATTAAAGAAACTGAAGAGAATGAGAGAGGAAAGTTTTTCGGGCCCCCCATATGTGATGTTTACAACTAAACACGCATTTCGTGTTGAAAATCTTATTCTGTGATTCTTGCCGTATAGTCTAGCTTAAGAGTTTATCTAATGTAGACAGAGTGCTGTGAAATAACATTCAAAACGTGAAAAAATAAAAAAAAATTAATAATCTGATTTCCGGTGAGGATTGGGAAATTTTTCAAAGTATTACACTTAGTAACAACAAAAAAAAAATACCCTCAAAAACATAAAAGCACAAGAAGTAAGCCATTAAAACAAATCTGTCAATCCTTTTTTTTTGTAGAAAAAAAAGATATATTTTTAGTTTTTAAATAATATGAGAATTGCATGATTTTGTGTCGTGTCGTAGTTTGTGTAGCCGGGTTGACGGTTGGTGGGGGTGGAGTTGGTGTGTGTCGTGATACACCAAAAAGGATACTTTAAAACAATGTATCTCTCACATGATATGACCTTCTGTGAAAAAAAAGTAAAACTAAACCTTTAAACGAAAAAAAAATAGTATTATATAAAATTCTACATATTCCCAGACGATATTGTCACTATGCCGGTCTGTTGATTGTAGGGTGACACATTCTTTTACTCATTCTTCGAGATACTAATCTCAATCTCTCCCTGTCTCTCTTTCTCTTTCACACACATTTTCTTTATTTTTTGTTGTTGTTGTTGCCAATTTATTCCAAACAGTAAAATATGTGGAAAACTCATAACCCATATATTATATCCTTGCGTTGTTGAATTTATTTAACGCATCAATACACTCTTAACTATATACAAATGATATATAAGCTCGTCACAACATTCCCAGCAGGAATTCTAGGAAGGCCTTACCGATGGAGCACTGAAATAAGTACTCATCTGGTAAGGGGTATCCCTTATTTTCTTGGTGAGAGATGAGCCCTTACAAACCCCATTACAGGAGAAGGCAGATGGTAAGGTGTAGCCCGGAATTATACCCAAACAAGTGAGAATCTGCCCGATGACTCAAGGGAGCTTTCCATAACTTTTATAGAAAAAAAGAAAACGGGCAATTATATTCGTCGACATAAAATGCGACAGTAGCATACTCAATAGCCCGGCTCTCATTCGATACGGAGGACAAGCAGCTTTGGAGAAGTGGAGAATTTAGTTGGGGGACTGCTTAGGTAAAGCCACTCTCGGGCTTGGAAAAAAAGGCATTTGTAAAAGATTAAAAATTAAAAAAATAAAAGCATTTCGACACCGGATCACATATCCACAGGCGCCCATGAATATCCCTTTTTGCAATGTTCCATTTGCTGCCTTACTATACCCCTTACAGATGAGCAGTTCTATAAGTACTCTAAGGTAAGTACTAAAGTAAGGCCTTACCCCCTATGACATCGTGTGTAAAAGTAAGCACTTCTGTAAAAGGGTGTGGTAAGGCCTACCCCTTACCAGTAAGTGCTGATTTCAGTACTTCTGTAAGCTTACCGGTCCTACTGGGTTAAAGCTTGAAGTAAATTCAACTTGGAACAAAAATTAAAGCCGCTCATTTTTATAAGAGGGATGCCATATCAACCGCTAACCGACAAACAACCCCCCACCATACTTACGTATTTTTCGCACAGCACGCAAATCTCCAAGCATAAGCCACCCCATTTTACACCATAAATGATTGCTGAAAAAAAGGGGCACACATTTCGGATGGTTTGGAAATGTGCATTGGTATAAGTATGCATCTTTACTATATGTATATAATATTGTACACACAAACATGTGTATTATTTTTTAAAACAGAATTAATACATACATATTGGTATATTGCGCGAAACGGGAATTAGTTCATGAGCACGTGTGAACACAACAACAACACAATATGCTCTGTGGATGCTATAACCCTAACTATTAAATTGGTTTTTATTATCATCCTGGAAAGAAAACCAAGCCTATCCTGTATTGAATAATTGTTTTATTATTTTGAAAAAAAAAAAAAAAAAACACACACATTGCCTACTATAATTTACAATTTTAACCGTGTTTTTTTAATGAACAAATCTCAAGACCCGAATTTTATCGGGGTCTCTACCGAGGTTTTGGGAAATTTCAAAATTTCCCTTTCTTTTCGGGATGTTGCATACTTTTCAGCGGTCGGAAAAACGTCATTTAAAAATAAAACCAAACAGTAAAATATTTTCAATCGAAGAGTGACGAGAACTTTCTGACAAATAATTAATTTTTTAGAAACTTGTTTATTATTTTCTAGGGGGGATTTCGTGTAACAGTTGTCATACATTGATTATAGAGTAAGTATATATGGACAAACATCTTTCAGGTTATCTTGTTAAATGGCGATAGTTACACTGATTTAAGTTTTAGGGCTGCGAATTTCTGTTGTAAACTCTAAAATTAATGGGAATGGGTTTGCAACATTAGTTTAATAATATTAATTTTTTATTAGTGCATAATAATCATAAAATAGACATTTTTTTTTTAATTTTGCTATTTTTAGTAAAACATAAAAAAGCGGGTTTGCGCCTGAATTTAAAAAAGCATTTCAAAGCCCTTGACGCATGTTGGAAGAAAAACCAAAAGTTTCGGATCTAAAAATAGATTCCTGTGCGGGTATTCCTTTTGTTTTGTTTTGGATGGGGGTGGGTGGGCTGAAACTATGATGATTTCTTGGTCAGTGGCTGAAATTTTACAGCGAAGAAATTAATGAATGGGCAGAAAGATGCAAATGGGATGGGAAATTTTGCATCGTGTTTTTTTTATTTTGAGAAAAATTAAATGGGTGTTTTTTGAACAAAAATTCTAGTTATTGATTTATATTGATTTTATTATTGCTTATAGAGTAAATTGAGTAAACTATTTCAAAATATGAATATATATACATATTTGCGTACCATAATAAAAAACAATAAAAAATATTAGAATTTTCGTTTAAAGCCCTACTTCATATTTCTCAAGAGTAGGTAGTCGTCAATGAAGGAAGAAGAGTTCCGATTTTGAAAGATTTTTTTAAATGTAATAAGGGTAATTGTTTACTTTATCAGGCAGCCCGCCCTCCACTTTGGGCGCAACGGTTAAAGGTTCGCGCAATACTCCAAAATTGCGGTAGAAGTTTGGGTGGGAGAATTAAACTGCTATTTTTTGTAAAATTTACTTTTACAAAATTTCAACCCTGAATAACCAACCGGTGACCAAGGGCTAATTCCAAAAGTAACGCGTTATGGTCAACCCTACATCCTGCGGGTGTGCGGTGATAAAGTAAATAACTATCCAAAACTCTAAGAATTTTTGTATATATGTACAGGTATATGAATATCCCACTCCACCAACCGTTCATTTAATAATAGGAGCTTCAATAAAACCACAGTACTTCTGTTAGTATCAAATTTTAAAATTTAATGAAAATTATGGTATTGGAAATAAAAATACTTAAAATTATAAAAAGCAAACCAGTCTGGAATCGTTATTCAACTGGAAGCCTGCCATGAAAACCTATAATTAGTGGCGGGTCCGTCGATACAAATACTCACTTGTTTTGTGGTGGCAAAAAGATTGCAAACAAGTTAGAAATCTTGTTGTTCAGGTTTCAACGAGAACCAAATTTCAAAAAAAAAAATGTAGACATATTGTGTAGCTATAAGAATAATGAGAGATCACAGGCTCTTGCTTGGGACGACCAGCACAAACAAAGAGAAATCTAGAATAGAAAACTCTAGTAAGTCTCTAGTATTACCCGGTAGTTGAAAGGTCTTCGGGATATTCAATATTCATCATACTGGGTAGTTGGGCATGTGAGCTTTATGGCCCGCCCACATAACACAAACCTTGTTCGCGCGAACTCTTTTCCCATGGATTTTTATCCGTGAAACAAAGGAAAGCTGGTGGATATGTGCGCACAAACATTCCGGCTACTTTGTCCGCACAGGCATTCTGCCGGCCATATCATTCAAACATCAAAGTCTCACCTGATCTCTTTCTAATATTCATTAATGATTTGCTCTCAATCCCGTCCAACCCACTTCATAGTTTTGGCAATGACACCCTGCGTTACGCCTACGCCTTCGTCAATATAAAGTAAGCACGGGCCAGATCTTGTCTCCTAGAGCTGAGCTCTTATCTCTACGAAAACTTGCCCATCCTTCTCTTTATCTCAGTGGGGAAAAAGAATCTCATGGCTGACTCTTCTCTTGAGATCTTAATACCCTCGACAGACTATCACACTTAATCCGGATTATGACGTCAGAATGACGTAAACCCCATTTAATTTCCAGATCTTTTATATGGGGCTACGTCATTTTGACATCATAATCTGGAACAAGGATGCTAGTCTGTCTCCGGTAACAGGTACGAGTTCACCAAAGACAAACGAACAGTTGCTCGCGGGCAAAATGACGTCACCAAGAAAGTGCATATCACAGCTATGCACATCTGAAACATATCCTTTTAACGTCATTATAACGTCAGTCAAAAGCCTGCGTGCAAATGCCTTGGCGGTTTCGTACCTTTAAGGACGAAATACACTAGCGTTCCATCCATTGATGTTTTGGCGTGCATAGAACGCTCGTGCATTGGGCCCTTTAGACATAATTTTATCTTCAGGGGCCCTATTCTCTATTACAATATTGTTAAATCCAATCTGAAAACAAAACAGTAAAATTTTGCTAATATTATTAAACTTTCATGTAAAATAAATTCCGATATTGTAATAGAGAATACGGTTTCGGCCAGTTTCGTCAAAAAATATAACAATTTTAAGGCCCGAAATACATACATAGATACGTGATGGAGTAATCACATTCCAAATTGTCAAACAAGCTAATCAATGCTTGAGATTAATCCAAAGATTAAAATCCCTCCTTCAGCCAGCTGTCCAGGCTACAATCTACAAGTAATACATTCCGCCTTGAATATAAATCGTATATCTCGGCGGACGCAGCCAAAACAAGCTTGGCTGAGCTGAATAAGGTGTAAAACGAAGAAGGTACATTGGCGGTAGCACCCGTTTGGTACTCTATATACCCTTCAAGCCAGTAGGAATATAGCACCTAAGTTTAACCGCTTTCACCTACACGCTACACCTTCCCGGTCCACTACATATGTATAAGGAGTGAGTGATATAAGGACATAACGTGGTAACGGTACAAAGGGTTGGACTTGGCCATGCCACAAAAATAACGATAAATAAAATCAAAAACAAAAATTATTTTATTTATCTCAACAGTAATAAAATTATCCGTAAAAATTTCGAATTTCTACGAACTTATAAAATACCTGAGAACAAATCTAAAAATTTGTCACCTTTTCGCTAAGAAAAAGGAAATAATCGCTTCATTTTTCTAAAGTTAATAAAAACATGCTTGTAGCCAAATTTCCCATTAAAGTTGTCTCACCCATTCATTTATTCCCTCATTGTCAAATTTCACCCATCGGCTACGAAATCATCATCATTTTATCACCCTCGTTGCCCTTCCCGAACAAAACAATAGGAATAAGCGCATAGAAATCTATTTTAGATCCACCGCCACTAAACTCAAAACCGCAGCTTCTGATTTTGTTTTCAAATGCGCAAAGGGCTTTCACATAAACAAGAAAGTTTATTTCGGAAACTAACCATATATAGCGGAGCATAAAACCCTGCGATATTAGCGCCCCCAGCTCGTGGTGCCGTAACCTGAAGTTTTTGACTCGCGTTTGTCCACATCTCTGGCGTGCAAAGGGCAAAAGACCTATATGCAAAAAGCTCGATTCGAGTAAAACGCGTTCAAAGTTTTTTATGCTTCTTTCCGTAAAATAAGAAAATGTAAATGAATTTTATACAAATTATCTAAACAAATATGACTTAAAACGTTTTTCTAATGCTATAATATAATATTTTATCCTCCAACACTTTTAAATAAAAAGTTATGAAAGGAGAAATACTTTTGCATTACAATTCCTGTACCAGAGTCTTGTTGCAACCAAAGGAGAAAACAATTATATTCTCATAAATCGTTTCTCCCATGCTCCCTCGGTCCATTTGTTCCAAACAAAAAACATAAATATGCTCTTGAATCATTTGACCATTACGCAGAGCGTGCATTCTTATCTCAAGAAAAAGTTCTATAGTCTTATAGAGTGTTTGCCACTTGTAAATTGTCTTCGCAAGACAACGGCCAAAAACCTGGAAATCTCTTGTCGTTTTCTATCCATCAAATATATTTTCAATTTACAAGTGGCAAACACTCTATAAGACTATAGAACTTTTTCTTGAAATAAGAGTCCACAATTTGTGCAATGGTCAAAAGATTTAAGAGATCATGGCTGCTTTGTGCGTTTTTTTCGGTTTGAAAATAATTCAAACCGACGCATATAAAGTAAATGTCCAAAAAGAAAACTTTTTATTAAAAAGTGCTATCAGTCTGAAATTTTTTTTAGGGATAAATATGAATATTTTAAATCAAAAAATCCATACAAAGCCATTTTGACCTATAATGCATATAGGTCTTTTCCCCTTTGCACGGCAGATCTACTTAGTATATAATCAATGCCGCTTAGTAAAACCGCTGTCAGCACTCGCGTTTGGAAGGGCGAAAAGGCAATTGCAAAAGGTGGACAAAAATAATATAAAGCTTTTCGCCACAGCAGATGTTTCACATATCCCCAGGCGCTGTAACATAAATTACATAGTTGGTTTCTATTTTTGTATATAATCAATGTGTCATATATAGTTAATTAAAAAAACACGGCTTTTATATATTTGTCATTTCTAGTTTTTTTTTCTTGTGCGAAGTACTGGGTCCAAAGGCACTGCGGGCATTCAATTGAACAAACTCAGCAGTCGGCCAAATAGCTTGTCTCTTGGACTTGAATGTTCGAGCAGGGACTTAGTGCCGCGCTACCCATATGTACAGACTGTCCATTTGCACTCAGTGGCACTTGCGAAGGCGGCAATTCCGCTAGCAAAGCGATCGAAAAATTGTTACAATATATTTTAAAAGTATGCCGCGCCAACGGAAAGGGTGCCATCTTAATTTAAATGGTTGACGACAGCCGCCAAAAGACAAGGCATTTTTGGCGATGAGCGCAAAAATTTAAATGAGCGCCGACGATACACTAAAAGAAGTCAAGCATCAATCACAAGATCGAATACGCGTAATCCGAGACCATTTCGTAAATATGCGCGATCCACATGCCGAAGCGTCGGCGTACGATTTGCTGTATGCAAAAGCTGTCGCTATCGCCGAAAATGTGGGAATTTCGGCAGAACTCCCATCGGCAGATCAAGTACCCCGTGTCGACGCTCTCAGCATTTCAGCTGCGAAGGTCGCCACGAGCCTATTACCAATCCAGCCGATAATTTTCGAATCGAATTTTACTATTTCGTGCTAGACATCGCCATAAATGCTCTTGATGAACGTTTCAAAACACTTAAAGCTGTTGCAACGTGTTTCGGAATCTTGTATGGCGTCAATGATACAGGTTTCAAGGTAGCCCAAGGGAAATGCCATTTGCTCGAGGAAACGCTGCGCGATCCCGCCACTAATGTATCGGACAAAAGTGGCAATGATCTAAAGGATGAAATATCTATGTATTTATCCACTTGGTCAGATGAATACAAAAATGCTCACTTCAAAAATCGGCTCCAATTTTTAAATTTACTGGGCTCAACCGGGTGTACGGAATTATTTCTCAATCTCATGATCGCCTTGCGCTTGTATTATGTACAATTCCATTTGGAGTTGTTTCTGCCGAACTTACGAACGAGAAGCTTCTCCAAACCGAAATTAATTAAAAACTATTTTCGTACTAATATGTGCGATGTCCAGGTCACATTTGGCGCTGATTTCAATCGAACACAATTGCCTCGACAATGTGATGCAGACCGACGTTGTAAATCGCTTTTCGCCATGCATGACAGACTAGTTGATCTATCGACTACAACGTAAATTACTAATTATGAACCGCGTAACGGTCCTTTTCAGGACCAAAAACCAGTTTAAGTTATAAATTACAAACAAATGACACCGCGCGAATATGTGTGTAACGGCCTTTAAGTTTTTATGAGTGCAATTGTGAGAGTGATGCTTATCGAGTAGACGTGTGTCGCGAAGCTCCCTAATTATTTTAAAAATTTATCGCTAGTATTCCGATTTTTTCTAAATTTTTCCACACTAAATTCCCGGCGTGTAATCTTACATTTGTGGTGCACTGCAGTTTATTTTCCTAAAACAATTTTCAAAGATACAAAATCATTTAAAAAAAATGCCTAAACCGCAAGTGAGATCCACTACCCGAAAACTTGGTGACTCAGATGCCGCAATTCCCGCCAAAATCAAAACACCAGATCATTCATCCAGCACACGTAATGGCAGCAGCAGCAGGACACCACGATCAACTTCCATTGCTGCCCCAGACAACAGCCTTGAACTTCTGGAGAAAAGGCTTTTGTCCCACTTGCATCGTATGCTGGACGACCAATATTCAGCGTTTGAGGAACGTCTGAAGCAGCTCTCCTCGCAGCTCACCCACTTATCTACCCAAATGGAAGAAGTTTCCAATTATCTAAATAGGCAAGTAAGTGGAGTGAAAGAAGATGTTGAGTCCGTTCAGCATGATGTGGCGGTATTGTCCAATGAGCTAGAGGACCTACGTCGGCAGTCAAGGCTCAAAGATGTGGTCGTTAGAGGTAATCCTGCCACCGACAACGACAAGCCGAGGCAGATTTTGGATCAGCTCGCCTCCACCATTGGGCATGAACTGACGCCTTATGTTAATGTGTTTCGCCCTATACAGCGCCGAAGGATTGAAGCTCAGGCTGGTAATGTGAGAAAGGCAAGCTCATTGCTGATTATTAAAGTCCCGTCAGCCAACGAGCAGCTCGAGTTCTTGCGAAAAAGTCGCCAGCACGAGCGTAATTTGGAAATTTGGAACAAAAGGTTATAGCCTATGTAGTGACCGCGTAAAGTTTAATTACCAAACTTTACGCAATGTCACACAACAACTTCCGGCACGATCAAAACGATCAGTCGGAACACTCAATCGATCACCGAACGCAAAGTTCAGTGATCTTGCCGTTTTCCCCGTCCATATCGGGACAGCCAATTTCCGGCATCTCCGTCTCTCACTCCCTAGTTCGACAACTTACCAGACGCGTGCTATACAAATGTATTATTGCATTATTTCATAATAAAATATTAATCTAGCTATAAAAATATAAGTTACAATTATACATATAGTGTGCATAATAAATTACACAGGCCTGCAAGGTTTTTTTCTTTTCAATTTAATAGTCGTATTTTAAGTATTTTTTCGCGCTGAATCCGAATCCGTTGGCCAAATTGCCCTATCACGTCAGGATTTTGAGCAATCCTAACCTAAAAGTGCCAAAAAGCGTGTTTTTTGCACTTTTGCGCGTTAAATATCTCAAAACTATGGAATGATAGGGCAAATCTGACAACGGGATCGTTTTCAGCATGCCAAAATCTATAGAAAACCATGTCGAAAGCGTGAAATTTGACAACACTTTTTTTGTAATACTGAAAAGAAAAACTTCTTGGCGCGAAATCGACGATTTTTATTAAGACATGTTATCATCGTTGCAGCTCGTTTTTTCTTTTCAGTATTACAAAAAAAGTGTTGTCAAATTTCACGCTTTCGACATGGTTTTCTATAGATTTTGGCATGCTGAAAACGATCCCGTTGTCAGATTTGCCCTATCATTCCATAGTTTTGAGATATTTAACGCGCAAAAGTGCAAAAAACACGCTTTTTGGCACTTTTAGGTTAGGATTGCTCAAAATCCTGACGTGATAGGGCAATTTGGCCAACGGATTCGGATTCAGCGCGAAAAAATACTTAAAATACGACTATTAAATTAAAAAGAAAAAAAAACCGTTTTTTGCAGGCCTGTGTTATTTATTTAGTTTAGTGTACATAGTATTTTTATTCCAAAAATACCTCAATACCTATTTCGAAATGATAGGAAAAATCGCTCTGGTGGTGGAGTAGCTATTTATGTTAAGGACAGTTTTCGATCCCTGAAAGTTAAGGAATCCGTTTCAAGTGCTCTAGAATTCCTTAGCATTGAAATTAATAATGGCTACAGTAAATGTCTTGTTTCTGTGGTTTATTGTCCTCCTCGAATTTTCACTAGCGAGTTGGAAGAGTGGCTCTCCGATGTTTCCCGTAAGTACGACAATATCTTATTTGGAGGAGATTTTAATGTTAATATTTTATCTAATAATGCCCGTTCGAAAAACTTCCTTGAGTTTTTCAATACCTTCCACCTTAAAACCGTTAATCGACTTCCAACGTATTGTGATACTAATAAATCCATCATTGCTGGATATATTTTTTGTGCCGAATGTGGACAATGTATTATTTCATAATCAAATTAACCCACCCAGTTATCTCGATCATGACATCCTCTATCTCTGCTTAAATTTCAAAGTTGAAAAAGCACAGCAAAAAGTTTTCACATATCGTGATTACAAATCCATTGATATACCAGCCCTATTACAAGGATGTGCCTCTCTTCCATGGAATGGTACATATAGTATCATTGACATTGACGAAAAAGTAGAATATTTCAATTCACTATGTAACTTTCTGCATGAATCTTTTGCTCCGGTCAAAACTAAACGTATGCTTTCTACTATCTTCCCCTGGTTTTCCTCTCAAATTAACCGATTGATTTCTGAAAGGGAATTTTTATTCAGAAGATATAAGAAAAATAAAACTGTTGTGAATTTAGAAAGGTATAAATATGTTCGGAACTTATTAACCTCTGCCATCCCTAGGGAAAAACTACGATTCTTTTCGTCAAAGCTTAGTCCTAATTTGCTTGCAAAGAAATTTTGGGCCAACATAAAGCAACTTGGAATCCATGGAAATGACTCTGTAGCCCAGGCCAATCTTAGCGTGAATGAGTTCAATAAATATTTCACAGCTGCAACGAGCAAAGTTGGTGATACTAATTGCTCTACGTCTACTGTTAATAATACTGGTACATTTAGTTTCCGCAACGTGGACTACGATGAAGTCCGTAAAGCCTTCTATGCTATTATATCCAACGCCACTGGACAGGACAACCTCCCACCTTTATTTCTCAAGCTAATTATTCCTGTAATTCTCCCGTACATATCCCATATTTTTAATAGCTGTCTCATGAAATCACATTTTCCGCTTCAATGGAAAAAGGCGAAAGTAATTACACTACCTAAATGTAAATCTCCAAGTAATCTTGCAGACTATCGTCCTACAAGTATCTTATGTTTTTTAGGTAAGATACTAGAAAAAATAATGGCTTGGCAAATTGACAGCCACTGTGAGACGGGGTCCCTATTGAGTCAGGCACAGTCTGGCTTTCGCAAAGGCAAAAGCTGTGAAACTGCACTTCTGAAGGTTACTACTGACCTTCGAATGGCTCTTGACTCCGGTAATGTTGCTTTCCTCGTTCTTCTGGACTTCAGTAAGGCTTTCGATAGTGTTGACCACATGTGCCTATTTACCAAATTGGCAACCCACATGAGGTTTACATCCTCTGCTACCTCTTTAATCCGTAGTTACCTGCAGAATCGTTCCCAAAAAGTATGGTTACATAACTCGATTTCGGATCCCTTACCGATAACCTGCGGCGTTCCACAGGGCTCCATACTAGGACCATTACTCTTCTCTATGTACATAAATGATCTTAGCAGTGTCGTGACAAGCTGCAAACTCCACATGTATGCAGATGATGTTCAGATCTACTTAAACAGCCCCCTTGGACGTGCTGAGAACTGTATTGCGAACATAAATGCAGATCTTAAGCGTATTTATCAATGGTCTGTGTCCAACCGTCTACAACTTAATGCCTCTAAATCCTGTTCCATTCCAATGTATAGGAGTAAATTAGATACCGTCCGTTTTCCTCCTATCGTTCTTATGAACACACGGCTACCTTATCAAACGCGTGTCATTAATCTAGGCGTTTATCTGAACTCTCAACTTACCTGCTGCGATCATATTTCTCATACACTATCTAAAATTTATGGTAACTTGCGGCGTCTCTGGCTATACGCTTCCATCTTACCCTTGGGCTCGCGCTCAAAGATAATTAAATCTCTAGTGTTACCATACTTTACTTATGCTAGTTTGGTCTTTCCTGTCCTTGATGCTGCATGTCGTGGTAAGCTTAATGTTGCCTTCAACGACTGCGTAAGGTTTGTCTACAGTCTTTGCCGATGTGATCACATCAGCCCATATCGTTGTTCCCTTCTGGTATGCACCATTGATGATTATTTACTCCTCAAGGCATTGAATTTTGTTTATAAGCTTCTACATTCCGACCGTCCATCTTACTTACATGAGTACTTCCGAATTGGACGTACATCTAGAAGAACGTTATTTATACTGCCAAGAGTCTCTTTCTTGGTTGGGCAAAGATCTTTTTTTGTTCATTCGCTTCAAGTTTGGAATAGTCTGCCTAACTACGTACAAAATGCGGGGTCGTTAAATGTGTTCAGGAAACGCGTCTTCAATTTTTTGAATAACCAGTAATATCTCTTCAACTACATTCTTTTTAATTTTAAATTTTTACTTGTTTACTTTTGTTTCTTTTCTCACTATTTATTAGTTCACTCACTCGTTCCGCTTTTTATTAATTATTGTGTTGTAATTATAATGTACATGCGTTTTTCAGCGTGAAAAGATTATGTAATCTTGATGTACAGTTCATGTATAAACGAAATAAATAAATAAATAAAAATCTCAGTATAACGTACTCATCAGCTCAAAAGACAGTTGGGTGATTAAAAGGGTGCCTAGGCTTATCGCTCTACTGAATCCAGATTCCTACGCCCACACCCGACACTGTTTTGGAGCCATCCGTGTAGCCCACACGGCGATAGGTTAGCTTCTCTTGTATGTTCACGGAAGGTTACTTAAATTTTGAGACTTTTAATGACGTATAGTCCGATAGCCTTCCCGATTCCGGAATCTCTTCTAAAATGTTGATTATTATAGAATGTCTTCGCCCAAGACCAGCGGCCAGTTAGCCATTCGCTTTTCGCCAAAGCGCCGTGTTTATGGCAGATAGAGTGGTACCAGATCGAGGAGAGTCTCCAGCTTTGCAGTCGCAGTAGTGCGACTATTATTACGGCATCGCTTTCTTTCAATGCAAAATGGATTTCGACTTTTGTCGCCTCATCCTCAACCCATTTGGATAATGATCTATCGACCACTATTTCAAACACCTTGCTGATGTTCGGAAGCAAACTTATTGATCGAAGATTCGCAGTGGTACTTTTGTTTTTGCCCTTTTTTGGAATCGGATACACCACTGATGTTTTCCAATGTTCTGGAAAATGAGCATTGTGTAAGGCGTTGTTAAAGAAAGTGGTGTATATATCGATGGCTATTAGGGGAAAATGCTTTAGGGCAATCTTCGGAATACTGTCAACAACTGACGACTTCTTATTGTTTAGCTGACGAAAAATTGGCATGAGTTCAATATTTCCAATGAAACTGGAGTTTATTTGTGCCTCTGGAGTATCATTCGCTGGGCACTCTTCATTGAATTCGAGAGTTGCTCGATTCTATTCCCATATTCGTATATCGATTTCTTCTGCCATTTTCTGTAAATATTTGTGTTTTTTTAAGAAGATGCCTTCCTGGGTGGACCTTAAGAGTCATAGATCTTATGTAGCATTTTCCATACGTCAGACCATGGGCCCTATTCTCTATTACAATACTCAAATGCTTTTTACTCGTAACTGTTATCCGGAACTAAAATGTTTCCGTATACCCTATTACAATATTGCTTCCTCTAGTAGAAATGTCCCCGAAAGAAAAGAAAATGAGTACAAGAGGTTTCAATTGTGTCGCCCATAACTAAAATTTTATAACTCGATTACCCTTGAGCTTTCGAGTAAAATTCGAACAATATTGTTGCAGTTTCGAGTAGACATTAGTCAGTTTGGTAATAGAGAATACAAATTGGGCAGTTTCGAAAGAAATTCTCACAATATTTTAAAACTGAATAAGGCCACAGGTCTTACAAATTTTTATCTGTTTTAATTCACTAGGTTGAAAATTTTTAAAAATTAAATCGGCTTTTGCTTTTCTGTCAGCAGCTTTCCAACCATTTACTGCATTTTCGGATTCAGGATTTCCAGGATTTCATTTTGGGCATCCGTGTTGAATTTTTTAAAAATTAAATCGGCTTTTGCCTTTTCTCTCAGCAGCTTTCCAAAACATTTACTGCATTTTCGGATTCAGGATTTCCAGGATATCATTTTGGGCACCGGTGTGGACTGGTACCATCAACGTAACACCACTTTTAGTTTTTTTCACCAAGAGTGCTTCAGCCTGCTTTCTCCACGTGTCGAAATCCACCACCTTCCCAAAATTGTAATCTCAGGGCTGGCCCATAACCTGGGGCACTCTATAATCGGCTTCCTTCAAAAAAAGGTAGAAAACACACACTATACGATTAATACGGATTTATATGGCTACTCTTCGTGAGGCTTAATTGAGACTAAAAAAGAATGGCATTAAATAAAAAGTGACAAGTAAAATAAATTCACATGAGTACTAGATTAATTTTACTTTGTTCCATTCCTACAGTTTGCCATTCCTAGAATCAAGAGTCCTCTTAAGGTAAAAAAACATACAAATCTGCCCATCTCTCGTGTTCTCGTGTATTTGCGAGTAAATCTACTAATGGGTATCCTGGTCGGTTTGCATGTAGCCAGGGCTTGTAAGGACCATGACGACGACGTTGTTGTTGTTTCTTTTTAAACCTTTTTTTCTTTTTCAATACTATTTGCTTCTTTTTTTGCTCTCTGTTTATTTACTATCTTATCTAGAAACGCCACCAATTGTTTTTTAAACTGCAGCCAACATTGATTTAGTCCTGTTGGTCGGTCTATTGGACATCCAGAAGGTCCAATATCTTTTGTTGATCATATCAAACCCATATAGAGTATCCTATGTGTACATCCTTAAATCCGCTAACAATACAAAAAGAAAAAATAACAGGGACGAGGATATTTCTTCCTGTTATAAGGTAGTTCCTTATGAGTTGAAGGACAAGAACCAACTATAAAAGAGCAACAACAAAAAAACTATTATGTAGACATATACGAAAACATCATCTATATAAATATAATTGGAGTGTCTGTCTGTGATTTCAAAATAATTGTGTTTTTTTAATATTATATGGTTATTTACATGATTTTAAAACGAAATCACGCATTTTTAAAATTTTTGTCTGTCTGTATGTCTGTCTGTCTGTTTGTTCGGCCTAATCTCGGAAACGGCTAATCCGATTGGGATGGGACTTTCACTGGAAGATTCAGTATTTTGGCGGCCATGTTTTAGGCTATTTATATGCACTATATATTACCTCTACCTGTATGTACGTATGGATATGGATGTATGTATGTAGATAAATCTTGAAAATTGTTTTTTAACCCACTTCCATATAACCGATCAGCTTCAAATTTTGCACACATGTACAGTTCAAGTGACAATGCAATCTGACTATTTTATAAAAAAAATCAAGATGGCCGTTTCAAGATGGCGGCCGAGTTTCGCAATTGTGCTCGCTGACCGCCGACATGGGTATCAAATGAAAGGGAATGATAAGTATAATATAATTACCTATTTGGTGTCATTCCAAATTCAAAATGGCGGCCAACACAGATGGCGGATTACGTTTTTATCTACATCACGATCGGTATGAGTATCAAATGAAAGGATATGACAAGTAGAATACTATTACCTGGGTGGCGTAATTCCAAATTCAAAATGGCAGTCAACACAAAATGGCGGACTACCTTTTTTTTACAGCGCTCTCGGTATGGATACCAAATAAAAGTGTATGATGAGTAGAGTACCGTAAGCTGGGTGACCCCTTTTTAAATATCGGTCACCACAAAATAACCGAAGACATATAATAAACTAAAAGGTAGAAAACTAAAAATATAGTTTAAAAAACTTAAAAATATGCTTTTGTTTAAAAATGAACTAAAAAGTAAAAAATTATGTTGAATGAAAACTTTTTTGCTCCAGCCAGTATATATAATATATGGGGCGCTAGCGAAGAGTTACAGTCATAATAAAATAAGAATATAGGTGAAGTCCCACGCTTTTTAACATTTCGAAAGGTAGGTTATTTGGCTAATATGAGATCAGGACAGTAGCAGAGATTTCGGCAACTTTACTCACATCAGGAAGAACAGCTTATTCTATGCTTAAGATACCAATCGAAGAAGATCATATGGAAAATCCTGCGTGGAACAAATCTAAAAACCTGGGTGGAAAAAATCGAAAGTTTTACAAGACTGCATGATGGCTGTATGATAGGAATGCGATGAGTGTACTATGGCAAATAAAGTATCTATTAACAGAACACCGCGAGATTTAAGATGTGAAAACCAATTATTTTGGGGAGTAACTGTTTTATTGGCATAGATTCCGTGCAAATGTTGCCTGCTGTCCGGACAAATATGTGGGCCGATGATATTGATGCATGTCTGAAATGATCACTCATTTAGGGATATATTGAAAAACGCCATTTAAAGCAAAAGATGAGAACGCAATCGGAAAACTCAGAATTCAGTACTATTCTCCTCAACATAGGGTATACAATAGAAAATGTTCTGAGATTAATGAGAATGATGACAGTGAGCTGCATTTCGATGAGCGGCATTTATGACGATTTCGAAAGTATCAACTCAACTAAATCGACTCAACTCAGTAATGCCACAAACATTGTAATACTTAGGGGAAAGGGGCTATATTTATTAAAAGACACATAAAGAATACTACAAAAAAATAATTAATATTATATTTATTTATGATAAATATTGAAAACTTGGACAAAACTATTATTAATTTCTACTTAAAGCCACTTTAAATACTATTCAAATTTTGGTATCTTTTTAAGATCGCGGGTAGCTCCGGCCACCTACATATTTAGTGACCAAACCGTTTTTTGGCTGCACATACATCACAGTTGTAGTACAAATCGGATGGATTTATATCTGCACATGCTTCGTGAGCCCAGTCTTGACATGTTTTGCATTGGATCCAGTCCTCTTCGAATGTTTCACCACAAATGATGCATTCCGTCTCCTGATGTTGCGAATATGGCTCAGAGGCAACATTCCTTCTTTTCAATTGCAGGTTCATATTTCTCTTGACCTTTACCATAGCTTTAGTGTCTTTTGCCTTCTCCATTAATCCCTTTTTGTACGGCGAAGATGTCAAAATCTCGCTTCTTTGTGTTCTTCTTTGCCTAGCAGCTAGTCGTTTTTTTTGAGGCATCAGGAGGAGGTGACAATACCTTCAGCACATCACTAATATCCCCAACATCAACCCTTGCACTTGGCACTGCCTCTTGTAAGTTTGCTGGCGGCACAACTAGAACTATAGCCGTTAGTTCAACGTTAGTGGTTGGTATTGCTTCATGAATTTGGGAGGCAGTTGAAGACACAAACAGAGCGCTAGTTGACGGGCCTGGTTCATTTTCAGGTGCTGCAGGACTAGGAACCTGGATTGTTGGTTGTTTAGATCTTTTTTCAATCGGTATATCAGTCAACGCAGAACCTAAAAAGTCTAGGTCTGAAAACACGTCTCGATTAAAGGGCTGAATACCTGTGCAACGGAAACCACTTTGGGCTATCTCTAATCTAGCAGCAAACGCTATATTTGTCAGTCCAGCAACATCATAATCTGTTAGCCGAGCACCGGGATTCTGACGCATCCATGATGCACTTGCTGATCCATAAGCCTGTTTAAAAGGCTTGAAAAATACACAGTCTAATGGCTGAAGCTTGTGTGTCGTGTGGGGCGGTGTGCTCAGCATGTGAATGTGATTATCTCTTGCATATTCAATAACATTCAGTTCTTTGTGGCTGTTGTGTCCATCTAATATTAGAAGAACCGGTCGAGCTTCAGAAGGATGCACATGTGTCTTAAAATGACGTAGCCACTGCAGAAATATCTCCGCATTCATCCAACCGCTTTCGGAGGGTATACCGATGCTTTCTGGCGGTGCGCCAATCATAAGCCGGCCATTCTTATCCATTTTCTTCCTAGGGAAAATAAACATAGGGGGTACAAAGTGACCCGATGCACTCATAGAAATCATGACCGTGATGTTACGTCCCCGTTCAGCTGAAGTGAGTTTACCAACCTGCTTTTTACCTCTCACTGACAAAACTCTAGCATTTTTATGGACCGTTGAGACTCCTGTCTCGTCAGCATTGTAAACTTGAGAAGCTTGAAAATGAAATTGTTCATAGAGATTGAGGAGGAGGTCATAAAATCGATCAACTTGAGGTTTATTGAAACCTGTAGAGCGCATTAAGCTTGTTGCCTCAGGAGTTCTTAGTGTCATATCTGGATTTCTCTTCTTGAAGTAACAGAAAAAATCTTTTCCAGCAATTCGTTTGTCTTTATTAAACCTGTGAGGAATTTTCAATTTTTCTGCCAAATCAAAGGCAAGGCGCAAAAACTCACTTCTTGTTAAAGGCATAAGACGGTTATCTAGATTTATAACATGCTCACAAAGTTGCCTTTCAAACTCAGGTTTAAATGTCTGTTCAAAACGTCCCAATTTTGGCTTCAAAGTAATCTGATCACCTTGTTTTATACCTCTAATACGATCCTGCAGAGAAGTACGTGGAACTTCGTATCGGTTTGCGGCAGCTCTTACAGAATTTTTTTTGTCAAGGACGGCTTGAATAGCTTTTTTCATATTTTCTTCACTCCAGCTTCCGCGATTTGTAGTTCTATTTTTAAATTTCGGCATTGTAACACTGAAACAAATAATTTTTGACTGTGAGGTTAAACACATAAAGAATAAACACATAAATAATAATGGCCGGGGATACCCCTAAAGCTGATGGCCGGCGTTACCCGACTTGACTTTCGTCAAAAAAATAATCCTGCTTAAAAAGCAGATTAATTAAACATTCATATAAACGTAGTTTATTCAAAATAGAATAGAAATATGTAAACAACATAAATAAACAATTACTTACGTTTTTCGAATAAATATGGTTGCCGAAATAATTGGTGATACGCGGTCGCAGTTTGCCAAAAACAAAAAGCACTCAATCACGTCAGAACGCGTCGTTCAGTCGACTTTAACGGATTCTTTTTTACGCTTAAATAAAAGAATCACTTTTGTTTATATTTAAAATTAATAGGTTTATTATTATTCTAATATTACACAGTTTTGATCGTGTCGGAAGTTGTTGTGTGACATTGCGTAAAGTTTGGTAATTAAACTTTACGCGGTCACTACAACTTCAACTGGTAGCGTTTGTGGAATGGCTCGTAAATGCACACAAAGATCACACGAACTCCAAGGTCACGTCGCGCGAAGTACGATTATTTCCTATGGCCGGGGCTACCCGCCGGCCGGCGTTACCCCCCTTTCCCCTACAAGTGAAACATCTAACATCGTTTATATACAAGCGTTACAGTGGATTGTTAACCAGTGCCGTGCGGGCGGTATGACCGGAAAAAACGAAACACGACAACGGGAAGCAGCAGCTGTCCTTTTTAGGATCAAATCAGTAGTATCGTCTTAAAATGTTGACAATCTTCGTCTCAAGCCATGTTCGCTATGGGGCAAGTTCAGGGTGCCAATTATCTGGGAACGTTAAGATCTACGCGCACAAGACATATTCTGAATAAAATTGGCTAGGTATCTGTTGTGCACGTAGTATAAAAGTTTTCCGATGATTAGCCTCGAATTTTAAAAAAATTGTAGGTAACATATTTTTATAGTCAACTCTAAAGTTTTTTATATATCCAAAATCATGTCTTGCAGATTTGCTCTTTGTTTCATTATACCCTTTTCTTATTCCGGACTATACATACATAATTTTGTTTTATTATAAGGCGTTGCGACGCACGCGGGTTTTTGCTAGTCTCTCTAATAAAATTTTGAAAAGCGTCGTACAACAAAACCATCTCATAGTGGAATATATATATGTTTTTTTCCTCCTCCATTCGTACGTATAAAGATGATTATTGATTATGGGTAGAGAATTTTTGCACACTTTTAACCCACCCCCTCTCCTTGTAAAGAAATATAAGATAGAAAGACGACCGGATGGCCGCAAGGTGAGAGTAGTAAAAAATGGGCATATATCAAAGTCAGATCTTGGTACAAGCGGCAACCGATAAGATGTTCGCGCGGAGCCTGATGTTCTTACTCTCTGTGGATAGATAAATGGAAAAGAACAACGATAAGCCAGTTGACTAAGCAAAAGATATTCCAAAATGAAAATAAAAAAAAAACAGATTGGTAAAAGGGTAGTGAAGTGTATAATAATTTGAATGACAGACAGTATGATGAGAAACAGATGGATGAAGACTATAAATGTATATATTGATATAGAATATAATTCATCTAATCAAGTTTTACATTTTAATATGAATTGACAAAAAAAGTGTAGTCAATAAAACATTTATTTATATTAACAACCACAGCACATATCTCTTACACCTATAACTGTACGCATATTATTAATATATACACACATTCAAATATTAAAATTTTTCAAGAGGAAATTCTTTTTTTAGATAGATTGGTGAAAATCTTTCATCAGTTTAGCAGCAGTGGATGTGTGCTCGACCGCCTGCAAGGCCCACACATAAAGAGGAGCAGACACCCCAGCGGGAATCCACACTCAGACGGTAGTACATATTTCAGATTAATATTGACTGCACTCACCGGGGGGCGAACGGTTAACAAAGACCTCGGTAGGTGGTGGCACCCAATTTAACACTTCTGTCGAAACCCGTGAAGAGTTACTGCAGATGACACTACAGATGAGTCCTAATCCCATTTCTCCGCGTTGCCACCCGGCGTTACTTCTTCGGAAGGAGCCATCGGGAGACGGTCGAATGGCAAGTTCCCTGCGCTATAATTCGGTTGGACTGAGAGCTAAGCCGGTTCTACACGATGCTATGAACATCCTCCTTCGTTGGACGCTTGATGGTAGGACGCATCGTGTGGATGATGCTCGAACTACGAGTGTCCGATATCAAGCGGCCAATGTTCGTGTTTGAACAAGTTCGGTCTGTTGTCGATATTGGCTCAATCGTTGGAAGCCAACAATCGAATGAAACGTTCATAGCATCGTGTGGGGCCGGCTTTAGCAATCCATCCATCCAATGGCACCACAGCCCAAATAGGCCAGCAGGACGTTTCTTCAAATTTAACAGTCGGTGACGATGTTTAATAGCTAAGTCAGCTGTCACCGAGTCTAACTATCTCCCCCTGGGTCTGCCTACTGGTCTATTGGGTGCGCCATCTAGACCTTCGGTATTTTAACATTGAATAACTCTGACATTTTTTGCCGATTTTGTCAAATTTAGTAAGATTTATTTAGCATGGTAGAATTCAGTTTTTGAGTACAATCTCGATTAAATGACCATCTCCATGCGATTCGCAAAAAGCAACTCTTTTTCGAGCATCCTGCATAACGTTGGCCAGCATTTTGGGCGTTATAGCAACTCTATTTCTCCTCGTATGTTAGCTTTGAGCTCGTCAATGTTCTTCGGCTTGCTGGCATAAACTTTACTTTAAAAAAAAACCCACAGAAAAAGGTCTGCTGTCATTAAACTGGAGAACGGCCACTTCAAATGATTGTTTTTCAACACACCGTGTCTCGGCAACTTGCGCTACGTAGCATTTTCGGAAACACAAACTGCGCCAACTTTGAACAAAAATGGTTCGATGATGGTTTTGAGCCACACTCTGGGCCAAACAGTGTCTTTCTCGTCGTGCAGTGGTGTTTCTTGAATGACGTGTGGATTCTCTGTTCCTTAAATTCGACAATTTTGTTTATTGACCCTGCCAGAGAATGTAAAATGAGCTTCGTCCGTTATTAAAATTGACATACGATAAACATGGACGGTTTTCACAATTAAACGATTGTTTTCAAGTAAAGCGCTATAATTTCAGCGCGTTCTTTCGGGATGTAGTGACTCATAGTTACGGATACGGAATTGGTGAAGTGTACTCGATTAAATAGCCATGATTAGAATCGGAAAAAAGTACTGTCTGAATACTTTATACTCGTTCAAAAGTACTCGATTTCTTGAGAATCGATGAGTACTTTTTTGACAATTCTGCGAACTGACTTAGCGTACGTATTACTCGATTTTGGCTGCGACAGATTAGACATACTTATATAGCTTCCATCTCGAGTTAAAACCCACTTAAAGACACTTGTCACACCGGTATTCACGCTCCCGCTACAGGCATGCACGCCTCTTATACATATATGAGTAGTCGTAATAGAACATTCCAAACGCAAGGGTCATTTTATCAAGTGGTCCCCCAACTAAGAACTAGCCTAGTCTGAGGCTGCTCGACCTGCGCAATTGAACGAGAGCCGGTCTACCGAGTGTGCTTAATTTCCCTTTATTTTTTAAAGCCATAATTTTTCTCTTATAGCCGGTGTCATTTGCAAAAAAATAATTTTTACTCAGGCGTACCGTGCGTGTTACGCGTACCAAGTTAGTTTGATGCTAAATGCGAGTGAGTCCTATTTTTACCCAAGCGTGCCATGTCTTTTTCGGGTTCCATGAAAGCACTTTGACGTTGTGCGTATCTGTTTCAGATTAAGAATGAGCGAGTGTGATTTTTACGCATGATGGGATATAAACTCAAATCCATAAAAACCGATTTTCATCCCACAACGCAAATTACAGCTCCTTTATCGCGCAGTTTGTATGTATTTATCTCTCGGGAATCCACGTCCATACAACAGAAAGAAAACATACAAATTTCTGTTCTGTTGTATAAAGGGTTTATATGGAAATTATTCGTGACTGAGATAAACTTGCAGTTAGCTTGAATTTGGCCTTGAATGTAAGCTTTTCCAATTTCATTTATCCCCTTTCTTATAGACTGGACATATAATCGCTTTCTTGCATTCATGTGCTATAGCTTCTTTCTTTAGTGTTAGTTAGTGGAGTTAGTGCAAGGTTCCTAATAATTGCGGTCCTACTTCATTTAGCAGCTCAGCTGCTATCCCATCGATGCCTGGCGATTTATTGCTCTTTTGCCTTTTTTAGTTTCATGCACCTCATCCAGTGCTGATGGATCTATTGAAATGTTATCTTGAGGAATTACAAATGCATTCATCAGTAGATCCTCGTTTATTGTGGCGATCGGATTCAGTAAGTTTTGAAAATATTCTTTCCAAACTTTCTTTTATTCTGCCAGAGTCGGCTAATAGTCTCCCATCTATGTCTCTGCAGATTCCCGTACTTGGCTGAAACTTATTGCTGATCAGGCGTGTTCGTTTGTACGCTTGTCTATTTCTCTCTTAATTGAATTCTTCCAGCATCTTGTTTAGATATTCTCTCTTCTTCATGCTGCAAAAGCTTGTTTGCGGCTCTCCTTTTTTGCTTGTAGGCTTCAATTCATGGTCTTGTGGGTTTTGCTATGTACTCCCAGTGGTTCTGGTTTCGTTCTTCTATAAGCGGCGCTACAACCAGTATTGCCGCTCGCAGAGCGCTTGGACGTATCCATTACAACAAAGAAAAATTATCCAATCGTATCCATAACCTTACTGTACGAATGCATATGATACTGAATGAACACTTAATTGTATATTGGTTCAAATAGAAATTAAAAAGTCCATTTCAAATGCCTCGCCTGAACTACATTGAAAAGCAGTGCAGGGCAGTATGTTGCAGTGGTTTATTAGACAACGCGTGGTAAAGCACAGTGAATAAGCAGTGTTTAGACGTTGACTTCATATAAAGTCTTTTGTAAATTTTTTGGAGTTTCTGTGACTTGTCTTTATTTCTCACTAATTCTATCAATTTTTCGTCATCCATTTCGACAATAATGGTAATGACAACTTTATATGAAGTTTTTTAGAAAATGGCATGCAGTGCGAAGCACAATTTTAGAAATTAGACTAAGATAAGGCAGCGCAGTGCAGTGCAGTGCAAGGCAGTGAAATTAATATGAGTTGCTACATTTAGTTACAAGAAGTCTAAATTTGACTGCACAGTGCTACACTGCACTGCTTTTCAATGTAGTTCAGACTTCACCAGGCTTGCCTCGTTGACAAGACAGTGCGTTTTCTCTTTGTTTGCTGTCTATTATTTAATTTTATATTAATACAGAAATACTTTACAATATAAAATACACACATATCATATTGTCTTCGGCCTCTAAATTAGAATGATCTAAAACTACCTTTTGTGTTAGTTGAGTGTTCCGTTGCCCGTTTTCTTTTTCCAGTAACAAATCTAAATGCGGTAGCAGGAAATTACTTACGATACAATACAATACGAAACAATACGCAAACAACAAGCAAGGTAACCGAAGATGGAAAGATAACATAATGAAAAGTAGGTCACAACTTTGAGAAAAAATGTAGCAGACAAGAAGCTTTAAGTAATAGATATAGATTTTGGAAAAGTAAAATAAAATTACTATAAGCGGGAACGTATCCTTTTTCGGGAAAACGTATCATCGTATCCATATGATTTTTTCGACTAAATAATACCCAAAATGATACGAACGTATCCAAAGTGGCAACACTGGCTACAACCCTGATCAAACCAGTCAATTCTAGTCTGCCTTGGAGCGCACAATCTAGGTCATCTTTTGGTGCTCCCTTCACGCTGCTTTTAATTTGCTCCCATTCCTCGTTGAGGTTGGGTTGTTCTTCTGCCTATCTCAAGTTTTGTACGACATAGTGCTAGTAGGCATCTCTTCTTTCTTCCAGTGAAAGCTTATCTATAACGTATTTTGGTTGAGTTTGCCTTTTATGTGCTTTGGTTTTTATCCGGGTTCTCAATCTCACTTTGTCTGGAATAGTGGGCCGAGCCACAGCGCGCTCCTCTCGTTGTTCTCATATCCAATATACTCGTGGCCCCTCTTCTATCAATAAGGACCTGGTCAATTTAATTGTTTGTTACCCCGTCTAGTGATTACCACGTCATGTTACGTTTATTTTACGTTTATTTACCATGGAATTCGAGCAAGCGAGATTGATCAATCTACTACCATTGCCATTGGTAACGTTGTGTAGGCTATGCTTTCCTATGGCTCCTTGGAATTTCTCTCCTTTTCATACTTTAGCGTTCAAGTCTCCAAGCATCACTTTAATACGGTTTGACGGTATTAATCTAATGGTTAGCATTGAGCGTTCTTACGTTTCAAGTTCTAAAATCGAATTCGATATTCCGTTGCCTGGGTCGTTGCCGTTGTGTCCGTCCTGTCGAACCACAAACTCGCCATTCGCCCTCCTCCGTTCGTTACTGTTAATTAGACAAGAGTATCCAGGGATTACCCAATTTCAAGTCAACTTCTTGGTGGAGGTAAGATTCGGTTAGAGTCACGTTTTCCGGATTTTTTTTGTTGCCACCAAACGGGAAAAATAAATTCAAGAATGAAACCGATTAGGAATTAGGAATGACGATTAGAAGGAACAATTAGTGTTGAAAAAAATGATGTGATAAATTAACATGTGACATACATATAAGCCGTGTTTTTTTAATGAACTATATAGTTCTTTCATCGAGTTCATTAAAAAAACGACAAGGGAAATTTCATGTAGCGCCTACTTCGATGCTTAAAAATTTCAAAATTAAACGGAAGTTAAGTGTTATTTTTTGCACTGTTACACGAAATCCTCGCTAGAAAATAATAAATATGTTTCTAAAAAATCAATTATTTGTTATAAATTTGCTCTCATCACTTTCCTGTTGTTTTTATTTTTAAATTACGTCTTTCCGGCCCCTGAAAGTATGCAACATGCCAACCCCCGAAAGTAAAGTATGCAACATGCCAACCCCCGAAAGTATGCAATATGCAAATTAAGAAATTTCCCAAAACCTCGATAGAAACCCCGATAAAACCTGGATTTTGAGATTTGTATGGGGAAGAACTATATCTTCTTCTTTCTTTAAACTCCTTTAATCCCTCATGGGACATAGGGCGGAAACAGTTGCCCTCCAGCGGACTCTGTTTTGCGCGACAGCTCTCAGCTCCGACCAGGATCTCCCAGTTGTTGCGGCTTCTTCTAGTAGGGTTCTCCTCCACGTTGTTCTAGGTCTTCCTACTCGACGGGAACCTTGCGGATTCCAGTCAAGGGCCTGTTTGGCTAGGTTTTCGTTTTCGCGTCGAAAGGTGTGGCCAACCCAATTCCATTTCCTTCGCCTGATTTGGTCGTCTATCCTTTCTTGGCCGGCACGGCGCCAAAGTTCTTCGTTTGAAATTCTATCTTGCCAGCGGATTTTTAGGATACGACGAAGGCATCTGTTGATGAAGACTTGTAGGCGCCCTGTGATGAATTGGGTGACTTTCCATGTTTCGCAACCGTACAAAAGAACTGCCTTAACGTTGGAGTTGAACAGCCGCAATTTGGTGTTAGTTGAGATCTCCGTTGATCTCCATATGCGGAACAGGCATGCATATGCGCCTCGTGCTTTGTTTATTCTGGAACTTACGTCTTCTTCTGCCCCACCATTTTCGGTAATAACACTACCGAGGTAGCAGAATTTATTTACCAGTTCCACGTCACGGTTATTCAGCGCTGTCCGTTCAATGGTGTTTGCATTTATCCGCATTTCTTTAGTTTTAGTCGGATTTAGCCTTAAGCCTGCTGGACTACTTTCTGTTGCCAAATTGTTCAACATGTTTTTGAGGTCCTGGTGTCTGTGGGCCAGCAAACAGATATCATCGGCGTAGTCGAGGTCCTTAAGGCGGTCTACCAAACCCCATTGTATGCCGCCTGTTCGATTATCTAGAGCGCCGACAAGGATGTCATTTATTACTATAAGAAATAGTAAAGGCGAAAGTAGGCATCCTTGTCGTACTCCTGAGCTCACCTCAAAGCTGTCGGATAATTTTCCATTATGGAGAACTCTGCATTTGGAATTGTTATATAGGGCTTTTATCAATTCTATTATTTTATCAGGCAATCCACGTCGCCGTAGTGCCTGCCATATAAAGCTCCTATTGACCGAGTCGAACGCTTTCTCATAATCTACGAAAGCAAGGTAAAGGGGGGATCGGAATTCAGTAGACTGCTCCACTATTATTCTCAAGGTGTTAATATGATCAATACAGGAGCGGCCCTTCCTGAATCCGGCCTGCTGCCTCCTAAGCGTTCGGTCAACTGCCTCACTTATCCTAGATAGTAATATATGGGACAAAATTTTGCCCACTGTAGATAGTAAACAGATGCCTCTCCAGTTGTCGCATATTGTTAGGTCCCCCTTTTTTGGTATTTTGACTATGATACCTTCCGTCCAATCCTCCGGAAAGGTACAGGTGTTCCATGCTATTTCTAGGATTGGCTGAAGCGCATCTGCTATGAGGCTTGAGTCGGCTTTCAACAATTCTGGCGGGATGCCATCTTTCCCAGCTGCTTTACCATTGGCCATCGCATGAATTGCGAATTGCTATATAGTTCATTAAAAAACACGGCTATAATTTCATTTCAAATGAATTTATTTATTTTTGATTTAAAAAATTAGTTTTTAACAATGTTTTTTCAATTAATAGAACAGTCGCTCAAAATCGATCGTTCTTTTGTTTAAAAATTGGATGACCCTGAGAATACCCTTTCACTCTCAATTGATGCCGGTTGTATGGTCAATAAAGCATCCAATAACCTTTTCAGATTTTTAGTTGTATGTCCTGTATTCTCGTGTAATTGAAATTCCTGCTCCAGTTATGTTGTCTGATTAAGTGGCGATGGTATAGCTTTTCTATTACAGTTAGGTGCTGCATTTATAGCTACAGCCAATCAGGAACTAAAATTGGTTCTTCTTTCTTTCCACTTGAATCATCACTTTGGATTTACATTTAAACCTCAACGCAGTTAACCGATTTTTTTAATAACCTGGTAAAAAAAGTACCTGGTAGTACAAAGGGTGACCCTGAGCTTAGACTATCACAAACACAAAAAAAATTCTCGTGTGCATTACGTATAATTCAAGACTTTGATGATGAAGGCAATTCTGAAGTAGGTGCAGATTATAAATCAAGTGTTTGGAGATACTTTGTTAAAGACACCAGATCTTGGTTTGTTCTCTCCTTAACCCAGATTGGCAAAGCTTCCCCCACAATTGTCTTGATATATTATCATCATTTTCACGCAAAGAATCAAATAAGAATTTCAAAATAGCATCAGGTGTAACTAAATTTGCATCACGCCTACCCAATGCTTCAACAGCTACTTTTATTAGGTTAAGTCAGTGGCGGATACAAGGGGGGAAATGAAGGACATCCCCCCCAATAGCTCGTTTGATTTATGGATTACTTAAGTTCTGAAAAAAAGTCGAGTGAAAGCAATTGAACTAGGAAATTTACCTATAATCTTAAAAATTACTATCTTTATCAGGGACTAAGAACGGAACGAAAACGAGAACGAAAGAAGAAGAATTTTTCGTTTTCGTTCTGATCGGAAACGAACAAAATACTTTTCGTTTTTAGTCCCTGATCTTTATTTTGAACGAAAAAAAAAATCTTGAATGCCACCCAATTTTTAACTTGTAGCTCTTTGCTTAGTTTGAAATACACTACCGTGCAAAAGTTTAAGGACATCATCGAAAAAATGGATTTCTGTCCATTGTTTTGTATTGTGTTCAACAGCATTTTATGATAACATCTTGTATATAAACTAGAAAATAAACTATTTTGTTATGATTTATGTTAATTAAATGCAAATTTTGTATAGCAATATTTTAAAATACCGAAAATGTCACGACAAGTCAAATCAGGGTTTTTTTCATCAATGTGTCCACCTCGTGCTTTGATGATTGCAGCGCAAATTTTTGGAAGCCTTTCGACCAATTTTTGAAGTGTTTCAGTTGCGAGATTATCCCAAGCCACTTCTAGACTGTCGAACAGCTAGTTTTCGCTGGTCACGTGCACGTTTTTCACCTGCCGGTCAAGCTCATCCCACAATAATTCGATCGGGTTCACATCAGGGGATTGGGGCGGCCAATCCTTGATTTTGAGCACACCTTCCTCTTCCTTGGACCGTATATAGTTCATGCACAGACGGGAGGTGTGCTTGGGATCATTATCTTGTTGAAAGATAAATCCGTTGCCGATCAAGCCAACGCCAAATGGAATGGCACTTCGTTGAAGAATATTGTGATAGTGTTCCTTCCGCATTATTCCTTCGATTTTGACCAGTTTTCCATCGTATCTAAAACATCCCCAGATCATAGCGGAGCCTCCACCATGTTTAACTGTTGGCGCAATACATTGGGGACTGTACCCCTTTATTTCAACGAACATACTGGCGCCGCCTGGATTCAAAAATCTCGAACTTTGATTCATCGGTCCATAACACAGATTTCCACTGATCTACTGACCAATCTTTGTATTTTCTAGCAAACAATAATCTTTTCCGCTTGTTTTGTGGTCGTAGAAATGGTTTTTTCACAGCAACGCGACCAAAATATCCTTTCTCTCGTAAACGACGATTAACAGTATCTATCGAAATTGGGTTCGACGGGGTTTCGTTGATTTCGGCACGAATGTCTGGTGCTGTTTTGAACCGATTTTACTTGCTCATCAATAAATTGTGTCGACCATCAGCTGGATTTGTTTTTCTAAGTCGGCCAGAGCGTTTTCGATTAATATTTGAGTTGGTTTCGGCGAGCCGCTTCAATGCAGTTTCAACTTCACACTTTGAAACATAACAATATTTGCAATTTCACGAATTGTTTTGTCCACTTTTCTCAAAATATGTGTTTGAGAACGTTTTTCAAGTGAACGAGCCATTTCCAGCGATTTTAATCGGTTTTGCGAATGAATTTAGACTGTTCTAGTGCACACAGAGTACAGCAAAGGGCGCAAAGGATCGTTTGTTTTTGACAGGCACTCAAATGATCCAGAATGACTGTTTAAGACATTAGCACCCAAATTTAAACCGTTTGAAATAAATTAATAGTTATTATATATGAAATTACAGCGCAAAAATTATGCTACTTAAAAATAAGAATTTTTGGTTCCTTCATAACTCCATCATTTTGACTAATAATAATTCGCTAATTTAATGCAAATTTATGTGAATCATAACAAAATCGTCTATTTTCTCGTTTTTATACAAGATTCAATCATAAAATGCTGTTGAACACAATAAAAAACAATCACAATTATTCGATGATGTTCTTATACTTTTGCACGGTAGTGTATTATCTAATTAAAATAGATGTGTGTGAAATTGTAGAATTTTGAAAAATGCAGCTTAAAATTCATTTCAGAACCTACATCTAGCTTCAATAGCTTGTGAGCTAACACATTCCCTCCTGTTAGACTTCAGCAGGACTTATACCAGGCAGTACATTTTTCCCTTCGTCGATTGTAAATTAAATTGCACTGAGGCCTCAATTATTTTTCAAATTTTCACTTCAAAAATGCCCTACTACTCTTAGTATGAGCGTGTATAACTACACCATCAATCACCCAAAACTAAACTCACGGCTCTTAAGGAACCCAATCAGTCCATTTTTTGCATTGATGTGCAGGTGTACACAGGTTTTTCTTATCGGTGTTTATTCGCACCAAAAATACGGGTCTCAAGGGCCGCACGGGTCGAACAATGCTCGGGATATGGACGATACGGGCCGCAAAGGACCCCGGTAGTAATTAATAATAAATTATAGACAGAAGGCTTTGTATATTAGTAAATCGAAAAAATTAGCAATAGACTGCGCGTTTTCGAGAAAATGTCATTTAAAAAACCCCCTCCAAAAAAAAATACACACTACCACAAATTTAAAGCCCTGTATCATAAACCAATGAACTTATAATATAATAAAAAATTATATAAGAATCAACATACCTTGTTTGATCACCGACATAATACACTTCCATAGATTTTACCTATGTTTTTATGTCGCCCATAAACTGCATTACTTTTTCGCAGAAGTAATATTTTCCCTAAACTATGAGCTTTATGCCCATGCGCTCGATGACTCATAGCAGTCAGCGGCTTAATATTTTTACACGTGATCTGATACACTATTACAACTACGATGATACGATTTTTTTGAAAACTTTTCAACATTTTGAAATTGAGTTTTGAGCAGAACCTTCTATGAGCGAGCCCCAGTGCGAAAAATGATAGAACTAAGATCAGCTGGGATGCTGACACGAATGAACCCTGCCACACATTCCGACACGATGGCGAAGCGAGAGCGATTCATCCCTGCAAACATTCCGACTTGATTTCGAAGCGAGAGCGATTCATATAAAGCGAAAGCTTTCTTCGATAACGAAATCGAGACGATTCGAACGGGTTATCGAAAATGATAAAAAAGGAACGCTATAACGAATCGCGAAGATGATGGAATCGCGAAGGCTTTGTATGTATGTGTGTTTCGTTTTTTCGAATCGATATCGAATGAATCTCGAATGTTTTATATGCTTGTGCTCGTTTTGTTCACTTCTAATATTGAGAATGCCTCACCAGCTTATTCCCATCGCGCCTACGTTTTCTGCATAGTCATGTGCACGCACTCATCTTCGATAGCAAAACCCTTCAAAATCTCATTTTTTTAACCAATTGGAAGGGAGAAAGAAACAAAATCATGGAAAGAGCGTAAAAGCTTTAGGGGTCATTTTAACGATTGTTTCTCGAATGATTCTCGACAAGTTTTCTTTCGAAAATAGCTCGAGAAAGCGAGCATCCGAGAAACTGTTTGCAGGGAAGCATTCAAAAAATATTAAGCTACCGAAAACAACAGTGTTACTCTTTTCTACGCATAGCGCCCCAATCTCGATAGTTACCGATGCGTCAGCAACAGGTGCCGCGTTATAACAGTCAGTGAGAAATAATATACAGGGTGTAACAGTGAAAATGTCGAAACGCCTGCCTGCAAAGAGGCCTTGAATAGACAAACATAAATCGTATGGGTGGGGGGAAATCGTAACTGTTTAGCCTAAAACCGTAAAAGTTAAGGTTTCAACCCACCAACCAAACCAAAATTTGTTTTTTTTTACTAAAATTTCAAAAACATAGTCCTCGTAAATGATGTTGGCTAATTTTACCCACACAACTTTATGCAAAAACCAACATCAGCCAGGACTTTCACTCGGTTTTTCAGTAATTTTAACGTTTTCCACGTATGAAAAAAGTTTGTAGAGACTGATTTTTCACCCTTTCTTTCACATTCCTGACACCGAAAAAAGCGACTTCGGATGACGTGACATTTCGTACGAAGTCTAGTCGCGCAAGTCTTTTGCGAATTCTTCGAAACAAGCAGTCGTTTGAATCAGTAGTGATGGATTCACGGAAACTTTGGTAGAGTACGATTTAATAGTGTTGGACGTAGCTGCTGGTGGCAATACTTGTTTTCTCTCTAGAAGCTTATCGATTCAAATGTTTCCGATTTAGGGCAAACATGAGTTTGATCCAATCTCGAATGCTTTCTGGGTAGTTTATGCTATCGCCTCCGGCTAAACATGAGCTGATGGAGTACAACTTGTCTTCGCTTGGGAATGGAGGATGTTTGTCGACGTTTTCGTTATCACGGACAATCCTGCTCGGAACATGCCTGGAGACATTGAGAAAACTTCCAGATTGTTGCAAAGTTCGACAAAACGGAACCTTCCGTACAGTCCATTTTTCCAATCGTGCTTTCTGTAAAGCATCTTTTCACCAAACCACCCATAATTTTGAGATCTTTCACGTAGACTGATTCGATCGTATAATCAACAAACAGGCCCGTCCAACATTTGTCAGTTACTTTGTCCCGAAACATTCGGTGTACTTTTTAAACTCTTCTGGAGGCACAAGTTCTGGAATTTTGGAGAAAAAGTTGTGGGCTTTTAGCGTATAAGAAATGGCCGCTTGCATGGTAGATTGCAAATTGGTATCGTACTTTGTATGGTGTCCAAATAAAGACTCCAATTCACTGAACACACTGTTTCGATGAAATGTTTCACCAACATGATCATTCTGAAACTAGTCCATGGAAATGGTTCTTTAACATTGCAAAAATTCAGGTCAAGGTTTTATTTTTGGGATGAGAAGAGGGGTCAGTGTAAGCTTAAATTTGAGTTTTCGGGATTGTTACCCCCTCCCCCCATTTGGCCGCCATCTTGGAAAAGAACGGTTTTTCCACTATAACTCCGTAACAGTACATCTTACAGAAAATTGTCGCAAATACTTTTTGTTTAGAATTAAATTATCTACAATTTATCATCACAGTATTTTGTCGTAAATTGAATATTTAAGAAGTTATTGTTTTTGTGCCTTAGAACGCAAAAATTAGTCACAATATTTTCCTTTAAAGGCTATAACCAGAGATAACATAATACTCCGTATAAAGATGCGACAGCTAGAACAAAAAACCCGAACGCTTTTTGCCTCGGCAGGCCTCTGAGATTGCCTCCCCCCAACAGAATGTTTCTCGCAACATCTTTCTTTCTTTCTCATCTTTCAAACGTTTGCCTCTAGCGCTACATTGAAGGATTTCCCTGATGCTTTGTATTTTAACTATTTCTTAGAACATTCCGTGTATTTTATTTAATGACTGTCTGAGATTCACTATCAATTTCACTTGATTTCAAATTCTTGGTGAGAGGATTTGCGATATTTTTAAAATAGGTACTTAGTTGAGGTTTTGGTTACGACTTTTTTTTCTGGTATTTCGGTATTGACTAACTCGATTGATTTTAGAAACGAATTTAGGTAATTATTCTTTATTTTATTTTAGCTGAATTTTCGCTATTGGCTTAAAATGTTGGGTTTTGGCTTTTGTTGTAGGTATATTGTGGGTGTAGATTTTTGGACACATTTTTTATAAAAAATGCCACAAAGTCGCACCACCTGGAGAGTTGTTTGTATCACCCAAAGTTGCAAAGCGCATAAGTGCTTTTCATAAATGCTTGTACAATTAAATCCCCGCCCACAATAAAAAATCGTACGTCTGCTCAAAACAATTCGATCGTAATTGTTTTGGTAAAAACAAATTAAAAATAGGTTCAATACCTTCCTTGTTATTTGAAAACTCTTCAATTAATGAAAATGAGGAAAGGCTTCATGCCAAGTCAATTTTCAGGGAAAACGTATGACAGAAGGAATTCAGTCTCAGACTTGTAATTACAGGATTTATCCGTTTTAGAGTCCCCTTGTCAACAGTTAAATATTGAGCCGGTAAATATATACATATACTGCAAACAATGTTTGGAAGATGAAAAAAAAGTATATTACAACCGGGTCATTCCATATCAAACCAACCAATGGTTTGGACCTCACCACCTCCGATTGTTATAATTTTTTTATATTTGTTCTTCTGG
Source organism: Thereva unica (assembly GCA_949987705.1). NCBI lineage: Eukaryota > Metazoa > Arthropoda > Insecta > Diptera > Therevidae > Thereva > Thereva unica. The sequence goes on along the minus strand of OX465286.1, from coordinate 21,125,292 downwards.
TGGAAACTAAAAAAAAACAAATTTTCAAATTTTTGGCCTTCTATTGTTTTAGTTATAAATTTTCAAAAAGTCGAAAACCTTAAATTTTCAACAAATTTTGAAATCTTTAAATTGATCTAGTTCAAAAACTATTTGACATAGAAAGCTGAAAGTAGCACCAGTTTCTTCTGCTTTAATTTGATATATATTGTTACGAAATTAGCATTGGAAACACTCATCCCCTGTTACTGTACATATAATAATTGAGTTGTCTGTTTCCCAGCTTTTTTTTTATGTGGCAGTGCTAATACCCTTGACACACTGCAAAAACGAATGAGCATTCTTCCAACTTCATTGGCTTTCAATGATCATTCATTTTAGAAGCGACCCACTGCATTTCTCAATGTTCATTGGAACTGTCAAAATAGAAACTTTACACAAACTGCTAAATATATGAACTGAAAGTGATTACATAGTGATTTATACTTTTAAATTTAATAAAAATTATTAATTGAGGCCCAGCAACAGTTATTTACAATGGAACGTACTACTTTTTAAAAAATTCTGAAATCTGAATGACAGTTTGACAGTTAGGTATTTCAGTTGGAAATTTTACTGGAAATTTCATGGAAAGTTGTTCGATAATTTCCCAATTTCACTTCCATCTTCATTGAATGAAGTTATTTTGACTTCATTCGATTGAATGACGAATGAAGCTGTTGAATGAACATTGGACATGACATACTGGGCGCGAATGATCATTCATAGCCGAATGATACTGCAATGTTCATTCGATGCTGCAGTGTGTCAAGGGTATAAGCTTAGGAGTCACCCTTTGTACTACTAGTCCGTCATGTCATTTGTCACGTCATGGTGCAATGTCTAGCAGTAAGCTTAGTACGGGGGAGCGATGAGGGGGGGGGGGGGTATAGGTTAAGGATTAAAAGGTACGGGGGGGGGGGGTATTGAAGAAGGTGGTGATGAACCCTGCGTTTGAACTCTTGGATGTTGTAGGAGTTCGGAAATACTGACTGCGAGAGGTTATTCCACAGTCGAGTTGTTCTATTAACAAACGAATTCATATCCTGTTGAGTGCGTGAAAGAGGTAGTTGCAGGTGAAGGGAATGAGACGAGTGGGCTAATCTGGTGTTGGGGGTATAAGATTGCCGTGGAGGCGGGAGAGCGTTTAACTCGGAGGAACAGTCACTATGATAGTAGCGATAAAATTTTGTCAGTGCTGCTACATTCCTACGGTGGCTTAAGGGGTCGATGGTGGAGCAGGCGGTGTCGTCATCAATTAACTTGAGCGCCCTTTTTTGCACCTAATCTAACCATGCGCCGCCCCAAACGAGGGAGTTATATTCGAGAAGAGGCCGAATGTAGGATTTATAAATAACAGCACGGGCCGATTGCTGGAGGAGGAACTTGCACCTCTTAAGAAATCCCAAGCACTGGGATGCTTGTTTGGCGATTTGGAATATGTGGTCATTCCATCGCAAGTCTTTGGCTAATGTCACGCCTAAGATGTGTAAGGATGGGTCGGCCATTAGTAGAACCCCATCCACTCTCAAGGGTAGAGAGGTGTTGAGCTTCTTTTGAAGATTAGACAGTACTTGGTTTTGCCCGAGTTGAATTCAACACGATTCTTCTTTCCCCACTCTAGAATGAGTTTAATGTCGTTATTAATAGAGTTGAACATTAGTTCGCGATCATCAAGACAGGATCTGGCATGAGTCTGTCTTGTATTGAAGCTGTACGAGTAACGTAGAGTACCGTCGTCAGCTTATGATCTATTTACCTTAGCTTGAATTGCTAATATTTTGTTAATTATTTAAAATAAATTATCTGTGGTTAATTGCACCTACGCTCACGAGTTTTTATTTTCTACAATATACAACATAGTATTATTAGAAAGAATAAAACTTTTCCGGCATTTTGAAAATTTTGTTTTTGAAATATCTCAAAATAATGTTTTTTCAAATTTTTGAAAAAATTATATTTTGTACACACAATTTTAACGTACATACATAGAATGCCAAAATTTAGGATGGGACGACATTGGGATCATATAGAAATAATTTTTTTTAGGTTCTTGAAAAATTGAACGTTCAATGAACGCAATATAAGAAAACATTTAGTTGCGGAAGAGCTGATACCAACCGCTAATAATGCCGCCATTAACTAATTTGGGTATGGCGAATTCAATAGAAATAAAGTCAACCCTTTAACTTGATCGAAAACTACCCCCATTAAAACCTTTATTACTAAATTGGAGTGGTTCATACTTGCTTATGAAAACACCCCGCCAATTTTTTGTGTAGAAATAGCCCTTAGGATAAGCTCTATTTGGAGCCCAAAATCAACCCTATCAGACCCGCGGATCCCACCCCTACAGCCACTCCTGAAGTTAAATTATTTTTTTATGTCCAAAATAAAGGTTTCACCGCCAATTTTTAATGAACAAGAACATATATTTCATATAAGACATGGTTTCTAAAACATGCCTATCCCTCAGGCAGAAACCACCCCACCCCTAGGGGTGAAAACTAAATTATTTAACTTTATACCTAAGCTTCAATTAAATAATTTAGCTCTCACTGCTAATGGTGCGGGTGATTTCCGATGCCCGAAAGCAGAGGTATCGTTTCCAAAATTTATCTTTTATCTAATAGGTGAATGTTAGGGTTTGTCGGTTTTTAAAAACGTTCGAAATTCGGGGTTTTCCAGTAAAAACAAAACGGTTTTAAATTTATACATTGCGCTTCTTCTAACAGCTACAAAAAATGACATTATTGAGTTATCCGAACAGTATCAAGTTTATATAATCGATAGAAGATGACCACCACGCACCACGAACACACGTTTACTCAACACGACGGAGCAGGCGAACTAAACAAGCTAGAGCGATGGCAAATATATCAATGGAGAGGGGAAGGATGCCGAGAGAAGGGAAAGGGAATTTCAAGGTCGCAGGGTTATCACAATCGCGGCAATATAATCAGTCTCATTACTTAATTGTCACACCTCGTATTACCTGTTCTGGAATTAAAAAAGAAAGATGGTCGCCGGCAAGAAATATGGCTCCAATGAGGAGGTCAAATCGTTCTATAAGAACGACATAGAAATGCTAGAGAAGGGTTAGAATGAATGTACCACTCTTGAGAGAGATTATAATAATGAATAAAGTTGTATATGTATGTACCTAGATATGTAAGTCTGTTTTTGTATAAGCCCTAGTGTATGTACTTCAAAGTTGGTGTGGTGAACCTTCATTTTGGACGTAAAGAAAATAGTTTAAGGTTAGGTGCTGCTGTGGGGGTGGTTTCCGCTTCACCTATAGGGTTGAATTTGGTCTCAAGAAATACTTATAGTAGGGCTATTTATAAACAAATTTTTTTAGGAATGTTTTCATAAGCAAGTGTGAAACCCTCAAATTTAGTAATTAGGGTTGTCCTGGGGGTAGTTTTTGATCAAGTTAGAGGGTTGACTTTATTTCTATTGAATTCGCCATACCCAAATTAGTAAATGGCGACATTATTAGCGGTTGGTATCAGCTCTTCCGCAACTAAATGTTTTCTTATATTGCGTTCATTGAACGTTCAATTTTTCAAGAACCTAAAAAAAATTATTTCTATATGATCCCAATGTCGTCCCATCCTAAATTTTGGCATTCTATGTATGTACGTTAAAATTGTGTGTACAAAATATAATTTTTTCAAAAATTTGAAAAAACATTATTTTGAGATATTTCAAAAACAAAATTTTCAAAATGCCGGAAAAAGTTTTATTCTTTCTAATAATACTATGTTGTATATTGTAGAAAATAAAAACTCGTGAGCGTAGGTGCAATTAACCACAGATAATTTATTTTAAATAATTAACAAAATATTAGCAATTCAAGCTAAGGTAAATAGATCATAAGCTGGGAAACAGACAAGTCAATTATTATATGTACAGTAACAGGGGATGAGTGTTTCCAATGCTAATTTCGTAACAATATATATCAAATTAAAGCAGAAGAAACTGGTGCTACTTTCAGCTTTCTATGTCAAATAGTTTTTGAACTAGATCAATTTAAAGATTTCAAAATTTGTTGAAAATTTAAGGTGTTCGACTTTTTGAAAATTTATAACTAAAACAATAGAAGGCCAAAAATTTGAAAATTTGTTTTTTTTAGTTTCCACCAGAATATAAAAAAATTATAACAATCGGAGGTGGTGAGGTCCAAACCATTGGTTGGTTTGATATGGAATGACCCGGTTGTAATATACTTTTTTTTCATCTTCCAAACATTGTTTGCAGTATATGTATATATTTACCGGCTCAATATTTAAGGGGTTGCTCTGATTTTTGGTTTAAAAAAAAACGAAATTTTTTTTTTGCCTTTTTATATTTATTAATATGTGTAGAATACGTTCCTAAAATATTAGTACGAAATTTTTTTTCGTTAAAAAGTTATATGCAGTATTGTAAGTGCAAAAAAAACTGATTTTCTGTCGGACGTTCAGCGCGTGGTAGTGCTACTGTTATAGTTTATATACATAGTACCTGATGTTATTGTTATTTACACGAATGTAAAATATACATACGCATTCGTGCAAATAACAACATCAGCCACTATATGTATATAGTAACGCAAACATACGTTTGAATTTACTTACATTATTTCGGTTAGTTCGGCTACAGTGAAACGTAAAAAAACTTTAAACGCGTTTTTCTCAAAATGCCATTTTTCAAAACGGTTCCAGCGATTCAAAAGAAACTATTTAATATATTGACTTACCACTTATGTCAATTTATCGAAAATGATGTTGTCGAGTTCGCCTGTGTAAAATTTTTTTTCAAAATCTTACTATTAGTATTTTATCCTCCCATTTTGGGCCAGAAAAGTTGCATTTTTATTTTTTTTCACTAAAATGTCCTTAAATTTTTTTTTTTGATGCAATTTTTACTAATGTTGACATAAGCGAACTAAAGGACATAATTTTTAACAAAACCGTTTTTCACTTTTCTGGTTCTGACCAATGGGGACGGAGCTATCGATGGAACCGTTTTCCATGTTATTTTTGAGGTGTCAACTTCAGCGCGTGCTACATATTTATTTATGACGGCAAAAAAAAATAAAATTTTTTTTGTGATCTCTAAAAGTTATCTAATACTATGAAAAAATTTTGTATATAAAAATAATAAGGGTTTTCTGTAAAAAAAATCCAAAAATAGTCAATTTTTTGCCTCAAAAATCAGAGCAACCCCTTAACTGTTGACAAGGGGACTCTAAAACGGATAAATCCTGTAATTACAAGTCCGAGACTGAATTCCTCCTGTCATACGTTTTCCCTGAAAATTGACTTGGCATGAAGCCTTTCCTCATTTTCATTAATTGAAGAGTTTTCAAATAACAAGGAAGGTATTGAACCTATTTTTAATTTGTTTTTACCAAAACAATTACGATCGAATTGTTTTGAGCAGACGTACGATTTTTTATTGTGGGCGGGGATTTAATTGTACAAGCATTTATGAAAAGCACTTATGCGCTTTGCAACTTTGGGTGATACAAACAACTCTCCAGGTGGTGCGACTTTGTGGCATTTTTTATAAAAAATGTGTCCAAAAATCTACACCCACAATATACCTACAACAAAAGCCAAAACCCAACATTTTAAGCCAATAGCGAAAATTCAGCTAAAATCAAATAAAGAATAATCACCTAAATTCGTTTCTAAAATCAATCGAGTTAGTCAATACCGAAATACCAGAAAAAAAAGTTGTAACCAAAACCTCAACCAAGTACCTATTTTAAAAATATCGCAAATCCTCTCACCAAGAATTTGAAATCAAGTGAAATTGATAGTGAATCTCAGACAGTCATTAAAAAAAATACACGGAATGTTCTAAGAAATAGTTAAAATACAAAGCATCAGGGAAATCCTTCAATGTAGCGCTAGAGGCAAACGTTTGAAAGATGAGAAAGAAAGAAAGATGTTGCGAGAAACATTCTGTTGTCAGTGCCTTTCCTTGCCCCCCTAAAATTCTAGCTTCCTTATCGACAAACTCACCGCATGTCTTGTGCTGCGGACCATGACCACGTTCGCCTCCTTGTGTAGCTAGAAACTCGAATATGTTGCATGTTGCTAAGGGGGAGGCAATCTCAGAGGCCTGCCGAGGCAAAAAGCGTTCGGGTTTTTTGTTCTAGCTGTCGCATCTTTATACGGAGTATTATGTTATCTCTGCTATAACTTTTTTCCTTCACTTTTAAAAATAAAACCTTGTCCTGCATTTTTGCAATGTTAAAGTATCATTTCCATGGACTATACTGAGCTCACAATTTTCCGTGAAAACTTAAAATTGAGCTTCCCTGGTGGTATTAAACACTCATGCATCAAATACTCTTACAGCTTGCCCGCTTTTAATTCCCAGAAACATTACAATTTTCAAGGATTTTGACAGAACAGTTACTTACTTTAAAACTGAGACCTTAACTATAGTGTTTTCAAGAATTTTCCGAGAAAATTTGCGATTTCAAACAATAAATTATTACCAGGAAATTTAGTTTGTTTTTCCGGGAAACTGGAACTACATTTTGTTTCAATTTCTCAGGAATTTCCGCCCCTTCCCAGGACCCTAGATTCGTTAGCATAGTAGTACAGTCAGGTTGTTTGTTGAAAAAATTACACCGGGCATTTTTTTTTCATAAATCGTTAGGGGTCATGAAAAAAGCTTAAACCCAGATTTGTGACTTCTCATCACTTGCAGGCTCCTGGAAACCCCAGAAAGTTTTTTGATGCATTTTTCTCGGAATCAGTGCACTTTAGAGGAAAAGTTTACCGTCTATAATTCATGTCTTTGAGTCAATTTCGAACGACTTAAAATGCAAAAAGTAGGAGGCACTAAAGCATTAAAAAAGGTGTTTTTTTCGGTAAAAAAATCTTTTTTGGTGAAAAGCGAACCGAATCGCAGATGGATTTTCTCAGAAATTATCTCTTTGGTGTTATTACCCTTTGACCACCTAAATAAACATGCAAATAATCATAAAATTAAAATTAATTTCTTTTTACTCTTATAATTGCCAACATATTTATACAAAAAGGTGTGTGAGGTATATATTGAAAACGACAAAGAATGTGTGAGTTTGGAAACATCAAAAACTCCAGCAGCTAAATGAACTTGCAGTGAATTCGGAAACGGTCCGAGTCGTGCACTGTCAAAGCAACTTCAAGTTTTATGTGACGCTTCTGGCCACGTGATTGTATACGGAAAGCAGCAGCTAATAATTCTAATTAGCAAACAATTTCTGAAGTCTTAAACAAGTAAAATAAAGTTATAAGATCATTATTATGTGATCTTAAAGCTTAAAGCAACTCCCCGTAGCGCGGTTTGGTTAAACTCGAGTTCCAGTTTTAGTCTTGGCTATTCCCTCGGAAATCCCTACTCCCTTTGTTTTCTTGACTGCTTTTTGCGTGCAGCGTGAATCGAAATGATCGTGTGGGTCGTACTGGAGGTGGTGTTGCAATATATGTCACCTCCTCTCTCTGCTCAAAGGTAGTTGGCCAGTCCATTGGCTCACAATTTGAATTCATTGCAGTGGAAATAAAATCACCATAGGACAAATGTTTTATTGTCAGTGTTTACTGCCCACCTAATGTATTTACTCCTGATGTTGCTACTAACTTCTTCGATCTCGTGTCTAGTCTCTCCCGTCATTATGATAACATAATTGCTGCTGGCGATTTTAATATTGATCTGCTGAAGGCCAATGAACGAGCGAACACACTCAAATACTTTTTGGGGTCATTGGACCTGAGTATTCTAAATCAAATGCCCACATTTTTGAATTGCCATAATCCTTCGCTCCTTGATGTGCTCACTGCTACATCCACCAATTCAGTGTTAAAACATAACCAAATCTCTGCTCCCAGCTATCTTGATCATGATATTCTCTTCCTCTCCCTTCGTTTTACCTTTCACCCTCCCTCCTTTTTTTTCTTGCCTAGCTTCTCTTCATACCGGGATTTCAATAATATCAATTTTGCTCGCCTTTCTAAATTTACTTTGTCTTTACCTTGGGCTGATATCTACAATACAACCTGTGTTGATACTAAGGTTGATCTCTTGAATTCTTACATCCAATCCCTGTTTTATCAATGTGTATATTTACAAGAAGACGTTGTAAATCTCCAACTTGTCCCTGGTTTTCTTATGAAATCCGCTAATTGATTGTTGAGCGTGAGTTCTTGTACAGACGCTATCGCAGAACTAGGATCCCGAGCTACCTCAGTGAGTACAAAAATCTTCGCAACTTAATCAATAGCAAAGTCAAATCGGCCAAGCGTGAACTTTACTCACGTAAGCTTGATCCTGCTCTGGCCCCTAAGCAACTTTGGTCTAACCTTCGGTCTCTAGGCATTCATACCTTTGAGCTTAACTCATTTGATGTTGAAGTAAACTCACTCAATGCATCTTTCGTTCAATCTCCTCCAAATTTCCCACTGTCTTCCACTCCCGATTCCCCTTCTTCCAACTCTCTATTATCTGACGGTTTTAATTTCTATTGTATTGACTGGCTTGAAGTACTCGGCATATTGCTTTCCATTTCGTCCAATAGCGTTGGTTATAATGGTATTTCTCCTCGCTTTCTTAAGATTCTCTCCCCTTTAATAGTTGACGCCATCACGCATATTGTGCACATCACCTCCAAAGTATCTTTAGTCTGGAAAAGAGCCATAGTTACTCCCATTCCTTAAAAGTCCTCCCCCGTTAACTTGTCAGACTTTCGCCCTATTAGTATTCTACCCTTGTAAATTGTATCTACGCAAGCCTTGCAACATCTTGATTCTTATAATTTTTTTTCTAAACTCCAATCTAGCTTCCGCAAATCTCACAGTTGCCAAACTGCTATATTGAAGGTTACAACTGATCTTCGTTCCGCCCTTGACCGAAGTGACATTGCAATACTAGTTCTTCTTGACTTCTCCAAAGCATTCGAATCTACATCTGGTCTATAAATTTAGTCAACGGTATAACTTTTCCTCTTCTTCTGTTCGTCTTTTCTCTTCTCTTCTCTCTAATAGATCTCAGTGTGTCTGGCATGATAATGTTACTTCCTCTTTCCTAAGTGTTCCTGCAGGGGTGCCACAGGATTCGGTTCTTGGTCCTTTGTTGTTCTCCCTCTATATTCATGATCTTCCCTCTGTTATCCGTTGCTGCTCTTTTCATTTATATGCTGATGATCTGCAGCTATATACCTCTTGTCTTACTAATCAAATTGAAAATTGTGTGTCTGAACTCAATAGTACCTTGTCTCGAATAAACGAATGGAGTTCTTTTCCTTAAATTAAATCGAATTAAATCGCAAGTATTTTTCCTTAGTCGTCGCTCACTGTCCCCGGATGGTAATAATGTTCCCCTTCCAATCGCTGACTGTGCCAAAACCTGGGTATTGTTGTCAATTCCAAACTCTCCTGCTGCAACCATGTCTCATTGCTGCTCTCTAAGATCTATGGCACACTTCGTAAACTATGGCTACATGACATTCTGTTATCCTCGCCTATTCGAGCCAAACTTATCAAATCTCTTGTTTTTCCTCATTTCTTTTACGGCTCGCTGGTATATATTTGCTTCGACTCTTCTTGCCGTCAGCGTGTTAGAGTGGCATTTAATGATTATACATTAGGTTCATTTTTCATATGAGAAGATCTGGAGCGCGTTTAAAAACCTTACTATGGTTAACCATGGTTAACTATGGTAAACTTTTGTCGTTCAAAAACTCCGTGGTTAACTACAACATAACCACGAGCATAATTTTTTGGCGTTCAAAAACTCCCGTAGTTAACCATGGTGTAGTTAAATTTTAACCATGCTCGGGAGCATGGTTAGCGATAGTTAAGAAGAAGAAGAATAAAAACAATTCATTGACATTTGTTTTAATGTTAATAATGGACAAATCAGAGTGGGATTTTTTTAGATTACTGTAAATAAATATTTAATGGACACATACGAAATAATTGAAGCAAATAGCCGAGACTATTTTATGGAAAAAAGATTTTTAATTTTCTTTACCTCGTAGTTAACCACGGTGCGTTCAAAAACCTCCATGGTTAAACATAAACTTTCGTGATTAAGTGAAGTGATGTAGCATAACCACAGCTTACCTCGTGGTTTACTATAGTAAGGTTTTTGAACGCGCTCCTGAACATGTGTCTGGTGTCCAAAACTCCTTACTGGGTTGTGACCTCTTTCAATTCCTCGATCTCATGGCTTCACTTCTCTTGCATATGGTTTTTTATACCAAAAGCCAATGCTACCTCTCGGACTTCCTTTTTCCTTTGCAATCCTTGGGATCCATTAAATTCCTGATTCTTGCTCATTCTTCCCTAATTGGTAGTCGTTCCTTCTTTGTGCATACTCTCAGAATCTGGAATAATCTTCCAAACCACATTCAGAAAATGAGCACAGCCACAACATTCAGAAGACATGCATTTCTTTTTCTATCTTCTTCTTCTCCCTAGCTATCTATTTCTCTCACTACCTCTATCACTCCTCATTCCAATCTCCATTTTAATTTTACTTTCTGTTTCTCTCTTTTTCTCATGAATTCTCTTGAATTCTCTTTATTATTCTAGTTTCAATATTAATTTTAATTTTAGTTATAATTTTTATCTTGTTTCTTTTTTGTTTATATGTATCCAATTTAAATTTTTACTCTAAAAGATGTAAATCTTGTGTACTTTGTTGAAATACAGTTATTATTATTATAATTATTAATATTAATTAATAACACAGCCCCACAAAAAAAAAGTTTCAGACATGGGGCTCTCACTAGGCTTACTATATATTTTCGGGGTCGCTGAATCTGAATATGAGGTCTATATAGCTCTATCGGGTCTAGGATTAGCCATAACCTCAAAAAATAAGCCTTAAAACCCCCTTTTCGGCTTATTTTTTGAGGTTATGGCTAATCCTAGACCCGATAGAGCTATATAGACCTCATATTCAGATTCAGCGACCCCGAAAACATATAGTAAGCCTAGTGAGACCCCCAGGTCTGAAACTTTTTTTTTGTGGGGGTGTGCACAGCGTCTAGGATTAGCCATAACCTCAAAAAATAAGCCGAAAAGGGGGTTTTAAGGCTTATTTTTTGAGGTTATGGCTAATCCTAGACCCGATAGAGCTATATAGACCTCATATTCAGATTCAGCGACCCCGAAAACATATAGTACGCCTAGTGAGACCCCCAGGTCTGAAACTTTTTTTTTGTGGGGCTGTGTAATTAAATATTTTTGAATACGACCGGGCCTTAATTAGGGTTTTATAACGAAAAAGCCTTAATTAAAAATTTAATAAAATAAAAGTTACTCTGAAAAGTGATAATCCATTTTTACAATCAGCAAAATCATCGCCACTCTTTGTACTCCGCTATGTTTCAGGGCTACGTTTATACTGCATTTCTGAACTCTCAACTTGCTGCAACTGCAAAACTTTCTGTAACTCGTTAACCGTTTCGGATATCCGAAATGAAAATTAATAAGCAAAAGGTTGTTGTAATTTATTACATAAAATCTTTCTTTTTTTTTGTGACAGACTAGGGAAAGTCTTAAGGTGGATTTACATATCCGACGTTTTTCTGTCACGCCGCTCCGTTTTTCAATTTCCACCAATAGGAAACAATCTCTGCGACATCTTACCGTCACGGCAAAGAGCTGAGCGAACTTCAACTTTTCCTGTGACAGCGTGACAGAAACAGCTGATTGTAAGAAAAATTAGAGGTTATGTGTCACTGCAATGTTTATTTATTTGGATTTGTTTGGTTTTCCGTGGACGTTTTAGAGAGGTTTTATTAAAAATAGTGTTTGTTAATTTATATTTTTTAGTTACTTTCATTTTTACTCTTTTCTAGTCCTTTGTCAAAAGTCACGATTGTTTTTGGCCGTGACACAATTCGTCACAAATGTAAAGCGCGTATTGAAAATCTGCGACAGAAATGATCAGCTGTGATACGGCGCGACGGAAAAATGTCAGATATGTAAATCCACCTTTAGGCTTAGGGAAAGTCCCTTTGCACTGTCGACAATCTATTTTTTCGTATACATTGTCGAACAGCAGCTCTAACCGGAAGATGAGTGCTATAGAAACAATCAAAGCCAAGCTTTTTTACCAGACTTGCCTTATTTTTTATAACAACAAAATAATTAAAAATATAACATTTCTCTATCAAATGCAATAATTTTAACGCAAACTGTTTTTAAATAAAAGTTTCACCGAACCCTTTAGGGCAACGAGTCCCCAAACAAAGTCACCAGGCGGCTCCAGCTCTGGAATGGATAGGCAAGATGGTGGCGCTTCAGCGGGAAAAGAGAACTCGACTGTAAGCTAATTTAATAATTATCTGTTGTAACATTTGTGTATTAATCGTAAAATTATTTTAATTAAAGAATCGCAGCGTATCAATGGTGGATATGTACATCGATAATTCAGAACCAAGTGAAAATGTTGGACAAATACATTTTTCACTGGAATATGATTTTCAAAATACAACACTAATACTGAAAGTACTACAGGTAAGAATATTTCCTTTAATTAATATTATTATATAATGTGGAACAATATAAATATCTGCAATGAGTCCCTGTATTATGTTTGTGTTAATTTTATTCATTCTTTCGCTTATAATCAGCCTTATAGCATGTACACACCGACTTGGTTACCACTATTGAGATAGTTTCAAGCGTTAACCATGATAATTTTGATGGTTTGTGCGTGGTTTGCCGTACATATTCAAACCAAGCAAAAATCACAAACCAAGCAAAATTTCTATGGTTAACGGGGCTAACCACGATAATTAACTGGCATGAGAGCCACCTATCAATGAAAGTTTTCAACAATCTACCAAAATTTGTTGTCAACAGTCATGATATTTATTTTGGATATTATTTGTTGACATAATTTTAAGTTTTTCGCTGAAATTAAAATGAGTCATGCAGGACCGCCAACGAAAAAAAGATCTACTTGGTCCACAAGGGTAAGGGTTAAAAGGAAATAGGAAAAATTCACACATTTTCAAAGAAATAGCGAGTGCATTAGTATCACATGGCTCTATTTACTGTGGCCAAGAAATTCAAACTTATTTGCACAACATTGCTAAGAAACACATTAAAAATTATTCTCCCAATTTCTCTCCAAATATGTAGCTTCTTTTTTTCTTTTAATTATTATTTTTATGACCATTACGTTCATAATTAAAAACAAACATAACATATAAATGACACATTAAAACATGAATTGACATCGATATCGAATAATACAAATGACAGAAATAACCAATCGAGTTAGTGTGTACAGTTGTTAGTTTTGAAATAGTTTGAAACCACGTAAAGAGATAACCAAGTCGGTGTGTACATGCTATTAACGGTTCTGAGTCTATAAAAAAATAGGAAATAGTAGATCTATCTGACAACGAACCTGATTCAACTTTAACGCAGGCTCAAATGCCCTAACACTTTAGGTCCCACTTATACACATTGTGTGCAAGTGATTGACCGCACATCGGCCAACTGCCCTATGCGTCACTGCCCTATGTGGCAAGCTAATGACCGAGATTAAATAATAATTAGTTTGACCCGGAGGCGGCAAGCACACACATGATAATTCGTTTGACCTGTGTTTAATTGGGTGTGACCTTACGTCAAGGGTTTGATTAGATTTGGTTCCCAAGCCCAATCGCCCTAACACAACACTCATATAAAAGAACTATTCGAACGCTTTAATACATTCCGTACCAAGCTCAAACCGACGGGGTGTAAGATTAACTTTCTAAGCCAGACCCGCATTCCCGAGCCTTTGTTGTCTGATTAGCGGAGTTCACTTGTTTCAGGAGGCACAGCACACCGACGAAACGGTCCCCCGCTAACCCCGACGGTTGTGACTCAGCTGGCGGCTTAAAAAATGAACTCCTACAACATCCAAGAATTCAACCGCTAGGCTCACTTCTTCCTCCTCATGCATCTTCCAGAATACCCTTAACCTATCATATCCATTTTCCATCTTCGAGCTAAGCTTACTACTAGACATTGCAACGACATTACGGACTGGTAGTATAAAGGGTGACGCCTGTGCTTAGACTCTTTCACATAAAAATAAATTTCAGTATGGCTTTTCTTGCCAGTACTTATTTACTACTAGCGGCTAAGTACTTAGTGTGGAGGTCTAGTGCAAGAAGGCAGAGGATGGTATTTAACGCGCGGATTGGCGTTGTCTGTAATGGTCCTGTGGTGCATATGCATGCCATTCTCTGAATCCTGCCTATAGTGGTACAGTTGCATTACTTCCTTAATGCTGGCCACCATACTATTCATATGCGAGAATGAGATGTACGATGGCTGCGTACATCAATAGACCTGATTTACACGACACGTTTTTTACTCTGCCTTGTCGAGAATTATCTTTTGTGCTACATGGGTGCCCACCGCTGTGTGCTTATACCACGGTCGTATACACAGGTCTGACAACTCTTTTTGTCAAACCTGTGACTGATACGCGTATCGCTACTGGAGCTTCTTGATTTAGACTGCAGATGGCGTATTTGTCGAAGTTCGGATCTTTGAATAGAGAAGACGAGGAAGTGCAATTTATTAAGCACGGGGAAGCATTTTGGCAACACTAATGCATAGCATTCTTTACGTATTTGTGTCTAACCCGGACAGTGGCTGTGTCACATTTATTCAAAAAACGGTTGTTTCTTTTCTTTTAGAGGGAGAATCTGTCGAGCCCAAGTGCTTCCCTCGAATGCGTATACATGTACGACATTTTCGGTTCCTTTTCTTCTCTATTCAGAGGTTCGGATGTCATTATGATATGAATTTGGTACTTCGACTACTCCGTCGCCAGTGATCCATTCAAGAACTACTTCAAAGTCGAACGATATCGATCACACTTCACTCTATGGGATGGTATATGAAGTTAACAGACCTGTGTATACGACCGTGGCTTATACCACGAAGTTTTTAGCGTGCGTCAAAACTGACACATTTTGTGGTTACATTTTTTAACAGCGTGATGTTTGTGTGAAGCGCTTTATGAGAAATAAAGGGAGAAAAGAAAATCATGAAAACTTCGGCTGTGAGTGGTCAACCCATGATGGCAATCCCTCTCGATCTCTCAACTTCCTTCCGTCTCCCAAAAACTAGTGCTTTATGCATCAATAAACATGTCGTGTAAATCAGGTCATAGCAGCATTTGTGGCTTAAGTCTCCATTATTTTGCATGAGCTATGAGCTATATAGGACCTCCTGACTTATTCCTTAATATTTGAGTCTCCAGCTCATTTTAGTAGGGCCAAGTATAATACTTACAGGTAGCAGTAATGTATCTCCAGGATTAGCACACCGACCACAGGCTTTGGCTCATCTCCTCTCTGTTCAGAGCTCTTACCAAAATTTGGCTTATTAAGTGTAGGTATTTACCATAAACTAAAATTACTAGATCACCAACATAAGCGGCCTAAGTTTAGTTCCTTCTTCCTATAGTTTCCTAATAATTTTGTCCATTAATAGACCGGGGACAGCATTCTTACCCGTAGTGTGCCTCTGCTAACCCTTCTACTAATTTTACAGCTTCCAATATCCGCATAAATCTCTCTAGTTTGCAGCATGATAGCTATCCATCGGCCAAGCGTTGCCTCCATCCCTACATCCGTCAGGGATGCCAGGATAGCTGTATTCGTAATATTATTCAAAGTGCCTTCTGTGTCTAGAAAGGTCGCTAATATGAATTGCTCAGGTCGGACAACTTAACTGATTGCAGACTCCGTAGACTTGCCTTTTGCAGCAGGCACGTTGGGCTTAACTCGGGTTCGATTATCTGCCCCACAGTTTTCAGCAGAAAAGAGTAGAGACTGGTCGGCCTGAAATCTTTAGCTGTGTATTTAGTCTTATTTTTACAGTTTTCGGTATAGAGACCATTTGCACTTTACTCCACATCTGTGAAATGCGGCCAAGTGAAATGCGGCCAAGAAAGCTGCTTTTAAATAGCTTCGCTATCTAAGGGAAAGTTAGTTCTTTAAGTTCTTGTAGCAGGTTAGGAAAGAGACCCTAGGAAGTTCGTATTTTTTTTTTATGTGACAGACTAGAGGCTTAGGGAAAGTCCCTTTGTACTGTCGACAATCTATTTTTTCGTATAAAGTGAATGTCGAACAGCAGCTCTAGCCGGAAGATAGAGAGAAGAGAAGGAAGTAACTGTCACAACCTAGCCGCGATATTTTTTTTTTTGCACTGCACAGCAACTGCAGTGTCTCTACAGAGGTTTTTGTTCACGTCCCTTCCGCATCATTGATGAAAGTCGGATTGGAGTGTTCCTTACTTAAGATCTTATCTAGTCTGGCAGAATATCTGGTTCTTATCCCTGCCAGTTCTTGCTTTTAGGTGATCCGATAGCTTTCTTATTATATTCACAGAGGCCGTTCTGGGGCGAAGGGTTTTTTTGTTGCATTTGATTGATTGAATACCACTGACGGTTACTGAATCGGTGGGCCTTTTATTTATTCTGGTTTTTCCTCTTTTGTCGTGTTCATCATGATTCATCCTTAAGGTCGCGATAAGATCACTAATTTAAGTGAAGACAAGGCGTTGTTTATTAGAGGCTTAAGCGTACAGACTCTCCACCTCCAGGTTCTTTCTGGTTTCATTATTGCCACTGTAGAATAAGGTAGCCATCATTCTAGGGCTCCTTTACGAGTTCATTTTAGTTCTTGTAGTCCAACGTTGAGTATTCTATATCGTCTTATCTATCAGCTTTGCCATTACTTCAGGTAGCATATTCTAATTTCAATTCCGCATTGACCTTGTTGCGTCATGTTAAATAATTTATTTTTCTGATAGAGATCAAATATTTTTATAATGTTTATAATTTAATTTAACGCCTGAACGCCTATGCTCCCAATCAAGAAGGGATAATTCGAAAACAATACTATAGAAATTTGCATTGTTAAAGTCATAAACAATTGAATTATTGTTTGGCCTGTGATGATTAGAAATCGTGGTATTGCGCGCAATGACCCATGGTGGTGGGTGGTTTGGTGAATAGAATTAGTGAATAGGGTAATTTCTTTGGAAGCAGGTTGAATGAATGCCTCCTTATAGGATTTGTGCAAATTGGGAAAATCTAACCATTTGCTGCAAGGATTTGGCTGCTTGATAATTGTATGCAAGTCGTTGAAACAATAATTATTGCTAAGCTTTATATCGTTAATAGGCAGATAGATAAGCATGGCATGGTTAATTTCTTTGAAAGCAAGTTGGATGAGTACCTCCTTATAGGATTTGCGAAAATTAGATCTAACCATTTGCCAGTGAGTGCTTCTTATATTTTGGCAGAAACAAAACTGAAAGCCGTAGGAATGATGTTGTAATATTCACCAAAGAAGCCAGGTCCAGCCTCCCTAGATGGTCATCAGTATCTGAGAGCGTTATGACCGTGCGCCTGTGTACCAGACTAATAAGTACTACGCTAGTCCAATACTGTGTTCCAACTCACTAACAGCAACGGAGACCTGGGTATCGTCCGATAGTAGAACGAAAAACCAAATGTATGACTTGGCCATCAGCCGCAGATGGAGGATTATCCTAGAGGATGTCAGAAGCTTTAAAGGAGCAGGCACTGGAATTGACCATTATTAGATATTAACAACTATTTGCCTCAAAATCTCCGCAATCAGAAACGTCCAACGGTATGCCATAAACGTAGACCTTCTGCGCAACAGCATTAATAGAGCGAGAGTTTGCTGGGAAACTACAACAAACCTTAAGGGGTTAGGCCACTCTAGAAATTTCGAAAACAATTTTTTTTTTGGTTAATTTGTCCCTTAAGACCCCAAAAATTATGTCCCAAAAGATTATGGTCGGGAAATATCTGTAAGTACTCGGTTTTCGAATTTTAGTACATATCCCACTGGTCATATCATAGTACATATCCCACTATTCCAAACTTCAAACGCGTGTATTTCAAAACTGCATTTTTTAAGTTTGCCGGAAACATAACTCAGACAATTTTCAACCGATTTACTTGAAATATTGAATATATCTTAAAAAATACATTGTCTATAGAAGTACGTAGGATTTTCTTTTTATATTGCATAGTTCATTTGTTATTAACAATTATCTGATGAATTTTTAGGCAAATTTTTCAGTTTCCACTTTGGAAGTGCGCCATTTGGCCAAAAATTAATATATCGAAAAAAACCTACGTACTTCTATAGCAGTTATTATATAGAATCCAAAAATACCAATTGGCTTATTATAATTCAAAAATTGGAAGAGTTATTTGTCCGGCCGTGGACCCAGAAAAATCGGGGACGTCATCGGGAAAACGCGGCACAGCCGCCATTTTGAAATTGATTGCTTCAGAAAATTTTTTGCATACAGTCAATAATCTGTATAATAAGTCCTCTTTATTGGAATCTCGATTTATTTTGTAGTTTTTCTGAAAAAAAAAATCCAAAAAACAGCTATTTTTTCGGCCTCTAGAGTGGCCTAACCCCTTAAGCCAGCAACCGTTTCTGACGACAGTAGCGGAAACGAGATCGGTTATGCAGGCAAACCAGCAAAGAAAGCAGGAGGGTTCTAAAAAATAACGTGAACTCTACAAGCGATCCAGACAAAAGTCATCAACTTGAACTGTAATACTCCCAATTACACCGGTAGGTAAAAGAGAAGCGTCCACGAAAAGCACAGGCAACAGTAAGGTGATGAACCACATAACTAACCAGCTCTCTGTAAAGTACTCTACTAAAATTCATGCCGTAAAGAGTGCGGATGGAAGGCTGCTGTGCAGCGACGAAGAGTAATGCCAAATTGACCATAGACCATATTAACACCATGAGAACCATGGTGGAGCAGCCTACTGAACTACGATCCCGCCTTTACCTTGCTTTGGTAGACTATGAGAAATCGTTCGACTTAGTCAATAGGTGCTTTATATGGTAGGATCCACGGCAACGTGGACTGACTTAATTGATAGAATTGAT
This sequence comes from Thereva unica, assembly GCA_949987705.1. Taxonomy (NCBI): domain Eukaryota; kingdom Metazoa; phylum Arthropoda; class Insecta; order Diptera; family Therevidae; genus Thereva; species Thereva unica. The sequence goes on along the minus strand of OX465286.1, from coordinate 21,106,301 downwards.
AAAAGGCCTATACAACAATTCCAAATGCAGAGATCTTCACAATGGAAAACGGCCCGACAGCTTTGAGGTGAGCTCAGGATACGACTAGGATACCTACTTTCGCCATTACTATTTCTTATAGTAATAAATGACATCCTTGTCATCGCTCTAGATAGTAGAACGAGCGGCATACAATGGGGACTGCCTGGTCTGTCTTAAGGGTATCCACTACACGGATGATATCTGTTTCATTGTCCACAGACATCAGGAACTCAAAAATAATCAAATTCTTTCTTCTTTTTTGATTCGCTAGCTGGCGGCTCGAGCGGGACGTCCCGCAATGGATACGCTGCTGCCGGTGCCGCTGGGTCTCGAACGCCATTCACGATTCGTTTTCTATTCTAAACGATTTTTGGCGACGTCTCGAACCTTGATAACTGTTAATCCTTGGTTCTTGAAGTCGCCCTCTATATTCTTTAGCCAGGTTTTCTTCGGTCCCGGTCGCTGAATTCTCCAATCTGCCGGACGGTCTAGCCAGAGAAATTTACATGGTAAGCGGCTATCATACATTCGGCAAACATGTCCAAACCACCGTAGTCGACGTTTTTTTTTTGTATTTCTTCTTCGATCAGTGTCTGTTGATCGCATCTTTGTCTAACTGTCTCGTTTTGAAGGCGATCGCGGAGGGAGACACCGAGAATCTGCTTAAAGCATCTCATTTGGAAGACCTCGAGCTTCTTGACGTCCGGTTTGAGCAGTGTCCACGTTTCCGATCCATAAAGAAGAAGCGGAAGGATCAACGTTCGGTAAATGGGTTCTTTCGTTGTGATGTAATATTTGTTCGTCTCCATATACACCACTTGAGCGGGGCGAATGTTGCCAGGCGATACTGCTGTTAAATAAATTGGCAACCAAAAGTAGTCCAGCAGGCTTAAGGCTAAATCCGAATAAAACCGAAGAAATGCTGATAGATGCAAACACCCCTTAACGGACAGCGCTGGATAACCATGACGTGGACCTAAATTCTGCTACCTCGGTAGTGTTATTACCGCAAATGGCGGTGCAGAAGAAGACGCCAGTTCCAGAATAAATAAAACACGAAGCGCATATGTATACCTGTTCCGCATATGGAAATCAACGGAGATCTCAACTATTCATTATAGTGCGCCTACAGGTTTTCATCAATAGATACCTACGTCGTATTCTAAAAATCAGCTGGCATGGGAGAATTTCTAATGGAGAGCTATGGCGCCGTGCGGACCAAGAAAGATAAGCGAACAAATCAGGCGAAGGAAATATAATTGGATTGGCCACACCTTGTAACGCGAAAACGAAAATCTAGCCAAATAGGCCGTTGACTGGCCGTCGAGCCGGAAGACCTAGAAAAACGTGGAGAAGAACCCTATTAGCAGAGACCCGAACAGATCCTGGCCGGAGCTGAGAGCTTTCGCATATAACAAATCCGCTGGAGGGCAACTCTATCCGCCCTATGTCCCATGTGGGATAAAAGCGGAATAACAAGAAGTTACAAGAAGAAAATTGAAAAGAGCTTGGCAAAAAATACAAAACTTTACAAAAGTTACCAAAGTAGAGTACTTGGCAAAGCGTAGATATTCATTTATTCATTTATACATTACATTCATATCGTGGGTTTAAAAGCAGAACTCACTAAGTCAAAAACCATAGTTTTTAGTAAATCGATATTTAAGATGTTTGTGTCTCTGAAAATTTTGTAATGGCATATAATAGTAATCGGCTCAGTATACATTGTTTTTTAGATTTCTTAGTTAAGTTTACAAAAGAATTGAAATAATTATTTAATTCTAATACTGGATTTTTAGATTAAAATAAAAAAACGCAACGAATTAGTGAGTTTTGGCAGAAATGATTTGGTAGTTTTGTGTCATTATGGACAAGGTAAATCCGAAACTAACCCCCTAAAAACCTTAACAATATTAGTGTGCGGGCTATAAGGTATTGCCAGTATAAAGTTGGCATTATAAGACTTACTTTAGTATAAAAAACTGAAAACTTGAAAAATTGTAGGTACTTAGTGAATTCTGCTTGTAAACCAACGATATATACTAAGAAATTTAAATATTTAGTGAGAATGCAAAGGAATTTCAGAAAATTGCTAAACAGAAATTTTAATCGCTATTCGCAGAACACACGGACAAAAATTAATTACCTTTAAAAAACGGAAAATTAAACACTAAAAATACAGAGCAGTCAAGCAAGCTCCATGAGAATTCTAGGAAACATGAAATTGAATTTTTGCTAATTATCTTAAAAATTTCGCCAAAATTGTATTTAGGCGACAAAACGAAGAAATCGATTAAACCAACCAACAAATTTTTGTTTCTGCTCAATAAAAAAACAAGTAAAGAAAGAAAAAGAAAGCATGTGCTCCAGAGTCAAGTGCTCAGAGATAAAGCGTCGTGGGTATTGTCGTCGGTTCTATCAGTGAGTAGTATAACTATGCTGCTACGTGGCCAGTGACGTGTTCGGTTGCGGACTAGGGTGTGGATATGTTCTTGACTTGGCCGCCTATGTGAGATTCAAGTCCGGGATTAGCTTTCGCACTGCGGAGAGCTTTCGCGCACCGGCTGACCTTTCGAGCTCTGTAATTTATCATTGCTGTGTCTTGAGTGGGCATATCTAAATCTGCGGTTCTAATAATTGAGCCCGTAGGAGACGTCGGTGGAGACTTCACTAAGAATTAAATAAAACTCCGCGGGATTTGGCCCTCTGCGACACATTTAAGAATTAAGCAAAGCTTTTTGGGAGTTGGTGATCTGGAAGCTTGAGCTAAATCTATTCTCAGGCAACTGCCGTCATTTTGAAAAACTTCAGCCTAGGTGGGGGAAACTCTGTTGAATTTTGGTTTAACTTTCCTGAAATCTAAATCAAAATACTCACCTTAACAGCTTTCCAGAACGGAACTGCCAAGTAGGTCATCCGGACATTTACACAGAAAGTGAACAAGTGTTTCCCTCTCGTTCGTCTTCCCGCAGCTACGGCAACTGACATTTTGTACGATACCCAGGTTGACGGCATGGTACTGTAATGTCACTGCACTATTGTGCCAATATTTTTTCGGAGTCGGCTTAGGACGCCCGTTGTTCTTTGTATGTTGTAAGCGGCCAATTCGTCCTAGAGATAGTACTGGTCTCCAGTGCTCTCCACCTTTGGTTGGCTAGCAGCAGATGGCAGAAAGATAGTAGTGTGTACCTCTGGATTTGCCTACCTACCCTTGAGGATATTTCCACAGAGAAGATCATCCTGATGGTCAATCTAGGAGTAAGGTCCGTGACTGTAGCGACCGTACTTTCGGCTACCAAATCCACCAAATCTCTCAATCTAAGGTCACTGCACAAGGCTAAGCGTTTAATGTGAAGGCCGGAAGGGAGCTGGTTCAGGAAAACATTAAGGGAATTTGTTGAAGGGGGCGGGGTGTATTTTCTAGTGGCTCCTAATACCTCGATCGTTGCCGTCCCCTAGATGCACTCCAAATGTATGGGCTTATAGCTCCTGCTCATCGTGAAGTGAAGCAAAATCAAGAGGAGTTAATAAATCTGGAGATACTTCGAAGTATCTAGTGCGCCTTGTGATGCAATTCCTGGTGGGTAGGTGCTACGTGTCAGACGAGAGAGTAATGGAGTCCAGGACTACTTGCGGAATCTACCCAAGACTCCGTCCTTGACCCCCTTTTGTGAATCATCAAGTAGCGAGCACTATCGGGTTAGTCGATGATATTAGGGTCGCGGTAGTAGGTGGAGCTATAGCGACGGAACTAGGCGACCATGCCATCCGCTCCAAGCTTGCACTTAGGTATCCGGGTGGAAAAAGTAGCCGCCAGCAGCCTCGTAGCCACCTTTCCGGTTAAGAAGGCACAGACAACAGATCTCTGCTCCGTATGCCGCACCTGTTCCGGCTCTGGTGAGCACACCCTCGTTTATAGCTCCAGGCCGTAGTAATGCCTTTACGGCTGGTGTAGGTTTGGACACAAACTTTATGCAAAAGGTTTGGTGTGTTTAGTCTATACCGGTTGGGAGCAACGGTGTCTTCTGTCTTAGGCTCGCTTTATATTTTCTTTATATAAGATAGAACACAAAGACACAAATCATGCATATTGACCAACTATCGTTCCACACGAGAAAAGTGATAAGAGAATTATTTTTTTCACACTCCACCACTACACCACTCTACACAAAAAATAAACATGAAACTCCAGCTTTAACAACCCTCTTCAATCGAAATTGAGTTGAGTTAACAAATAAAAAATAATATTTTTTTTTTATTAATCACCATACTCATAATGGTGAGCACATAACACTCAAAACACTTTTATAATTTTTCAATAGATTCCGACCATCAAATTCAATCGCAAGCTCCCCAACGTCATCCAACCAAGTAGTGGACGGTCGTCCAATCTATTACAAATGCATGTTTTTTTAAATGATACGTACATGCATATATGTTATTCCAGTCTAGCGCTCTTGTATTATAGAGAGTTGAGAAGAGTTTTTCGGGTCGTTTTATGCCCAGAAATATGCAGGCACCCCATTCAGGAATACTTAAGAAAGAAATGTGACCCATCTAAAAATATCATCATATAGGTGTATACCTGTGAGTAGCAGCGACTGGATAAATAGACACCTGTTAAGGGTTATTTCGCGATCTCTGGATGAAATTTTTCTTAAGGGTTGAAGAGGAAGTACACCATCGAGACATATGCTGCCGAAAGTACTTGCAAGGTTTAACAACCCCAGATACAGCAGGGGGCTGTTGGTAATTTATTGAAGGAGTCGGGTACCTGTGTTTTTTCTTTTCTTTTATTAGAAAGGATTCTGAGCTAAATTATTTCACCTCCGACCTTTTGTTCTCAACAACAACACAAAAAAATACTTATCACTCTATTAATCGGTTAAAAGGTATAAAAAATGAATAGTATTCTTCCTTTCACCAACATTCACATCGTAGGCAATTTCCGCACTCAGCATTATTAAAAGCTGGCTTGTGTTTTAATCCATACAGCACTTAAAACGACATGTTAAAAATAGCCCAAACAGCCCTATGTTATGATCGTGTCGTGTTGTTTAATTTTTTTGTTGTTGTTGTAGTTCTTCTTCTCTTATATCCTGCTTTTTACATGTGCATATAGAACAGTTTTTTTTTTCATCTACATTTTGTTGCTATACACATGATGTCCTTCAGTAAAGTGAACAATTAAACGAAAACAAAAGCCAAACAGACCAAAACTGATAAATGCGCTTTTGTGTAATTCCCTCCCCTACTCAAAATCCCACCAATCCCATCGCTGTTACCAATATCTCTGACAATATCACCGACAGCGCGGGAAATAACACTCAGTCAGAGAATCAGCAGCATCAGCATAGATTCCGCACACACATGTGGCAGATAGTCATTAACGTCAATGTCAAATTGCGTTTACCCAAGAAAAATTGAAGCGCGCTATGAAAGTTTCACCCCTAGATCCAGGATTCAAACCCAAGCATGGGAATAATACAGTCTCATGCGCAATCAATAGAAAATAAAAGCGGGGAAAAAGTGTTTATTTCCCCATACACACACAGCCAGTTAGGTAAGATAAGCGGTGGAAAAGTGCTTGTAGGAGAGCTAAAAGCGTTTATCTTCCCTGATTCCCCTTGATTTACCCCTTTTTTCTGGATGGGGAATGGAATGGTGCTGGAGGTACAAATACATTGTTATACTAACAGTACATAAGTAGTGGTAGTCTAAAAGGGCAGGATGTCACATAAACGGATATAAGTGATTCATATCCTTTTAAATTAGGAGAGACAGTTCCTGCTCCTGCCCAGAGGGCCGTCGATAGCGAGTGCAGGATTCTCTCTTTTCCTTGGTTCTACACAATTTTTTGTTGCTGTGCTGTGCTCCTTTTTGAGGATATTTTTCCCGGGTAAAAAACGGAGAAGAGCAGCCTTTTTGCTTTCCCTTCCGGGAAGTCCAACGGATAAGGTGCACCCATCAAGTGTGCTGGCTTTATGGCATGATGCGAAGAGTGTGGAAAATGAGATTATGGATGAATGGGTGAATGAGAGGAGATCCTTTTTATGGGATCAGACATATTATTTTTGCTTGCTTTTTTCGTATCTCTTTTTCTTTTTCTTCTATATAAGTACAGGGAAATCTAACTACAAAATAAATTTGATTTTGTTTCAAAGTTTTATTTCCGCTTCTTTTTTTATCCTTCATCCGAAAGGATGCTCGTCCATTGGACTCATAACTGTTGCTTATCTTGCGTAAGGAGTAGATTTCTTTTTATCTTTCTTTCTTTTATTTGGGTAGATTTATTATGAACAATAAATTTATAATGCATTGAACAAATATGAAAGGATACAACACAACAAAGAACATTGAATGTTTGTGTAGAGAGCAGGAAGTTAAGTGGAAGCAAAACACTTTTCTCCTTGCGATCTTCAACGGCTTTTATGTAATGAGAAAAAGTTTATTATTGTTTTGCAATATTAAAAATTCACTTCGTTTTTATTGTGTATAATTCTCAGTAAGTACTTACATAAAGTACCACATAAAATTGAACAATGTTTTCAACCCGTCAAATGTTCTTTTTTTTTGTTGGAAAAACACCTTTCTCATTTATATAAGGGGGAGGTGATAACAGAAAGCAAATCTAATCGGCTTAAGATTGCCATTGATTTGTTCGACTGAAATTCTTCTGTTTTTCCACGACGAGAAATTGCTACGTTATGCACTTAATGGAATGGTGCTTTCTTCAGGCTCTCACAGGAGGAATGTAGGTGACTCAGAATAAATCGACTGTCACTTTTCATCTGATAATATATCTTCCATGAATGATCCTCAATAAATTTATTCCATCTTTGGCTAAAAGTTTGCGCCACCAGTTTGCCTGGTCATACTTCTCCAGAGTATAACCGTACTCTGTACGTACCCAGACGGTAATCAAATACGCTAACAGAGGTAAACTACAAGGACGCGTCATTTCCACTTTATTGTGATGACGATGAACAGCATACTAAAAAAATAGAGATAAGCGAAGCCGTCTTTCCTTTATGATCCCTTAAACCCTCATGGGATATTGGGCGGAAACAGTTGCCCTCCAGCGGACTCCGTTTTGCACGACAGCTGTCAGCTCTGGCCAGGATCTCCCAGTTATTGCGGCCTCTGCTGTTGTTCTAGGTCGTCCGACTCGACGGGATCCTTGCGGATTCCAGTCAAAGGCCTGTTAAGCTAGATTTTCCAATGACATTTCCTTCGTAGGCGCCCTGTGATGAACGCGGAACGCAACCGTACAAAAGAGCTGCCCTAACGTTGGAGTTGTACAGCCGCAATTTGATGTTAGTTGAGATCTCCGTTGATCTCCATATGCGGAACAGGCATGCATATGCGCTTCGTGTTTTATTTATTCTGGAACTGACGTCTTCTTCTGCCCCGCCATTTACGGTAATAACACTACCGAGGTAGCAGAATTTATCTACCTGTTCCACGTCACGATTATTCAGCGCTGTCCGTTCAATGCAGTATGCATTTATCCGCATTTCTTTAGTTTTAGTCGGATTTAGCCTTAAGTCTGCTGGACTACTTTCTGTTGGCAAATTGTTTAATATGTTTTTGAGCTCCTGCTGTTTGTGGGCCAGCAAACAGATATCATCCAGCTTCTTTACCATTGGCCATGGCATGAATTGCGGTTACTGTTTCTGTTTTGGATGGGGCCCGGGTGGTGATTCTTATTGCATTGTTGCTGTTTTGCTGAGGTTCCTGTGGAAGTGAACCAGTCATGGCGGCGAAGAATTAATCTCTCTATCTCTGGAGCTGCTCCTCGTCGCTGCACAGCAGCCTTCCATCCGCACTTTTAACGGCATGCTTTTTAGTAGAGTTCTCTCCCCAGAGCTGTTGAGTATTTTGGTACCGCACTTTACTGTTGTATGTATTTGCCGCGGTTTCCGCTTTTTCTGCAAGCTCATTTAGCTGCTGCCCGGTGTAATTGAGAGTATTCCCGTTAAAGTAGATGACGTCTTTCCGGATCACTTGTAGAGTTTAGGTTATTAAAGGCCCTCCTGCGTTCCATTTTTGCCAGGTTGTGTCCGAGATCCAGTGTTGTTGGGGTCTTTGGACATAACCGATGCTCGTTTCCGCAGCCGTCAATATAGCGCCCTTTGTCGTACTCCACAGCTCTTCAATATTTGTTTCGTCAGAAACGGTCTGCTGGTTTAATATTTGTTGCAGGTTCTCAGCAAATTCTCCATTCTAACGCTGTCCTGGTTTATAGCAATGCGTTGAACGTTTTGTGATTGCGGCGATTTGAAGGCGAGTAGTTGCTACTACCAAATGATGGTCGCTTCCAGTGTCTGCTCCTCGAAAGCTCCTGACATCCTCCAGAATATGCCTTCATCTGCTGCTGACGGCCACGTGATCTATCTGATTTCTCGTTCTACCATCGGGGGATACCCAGATCTCTTTGGGTATCTTCTTGTGGCAAAAGTAAGTTCCAACTACCATGAGTTGGTGGAAACTACAAAAGTCAAAGAAAACCTCGCCATTCTTACTGGTAACTTGGCTTAGGTCTTGATTACCAATGTGCTCAAGGCTGGGGTTGTCAAGTCCGCTCCGTGCGTTTAAGTCACCCATCAAAACAATGATGTCTCCCCTTGGAATAGAGCGAAAAACCTCATTCAGTCGCATATAGAACTCGCCTTTGATGTCATCTTCTGCGTCTTCAGTTGGAGTATAGCATTGGACTTCCGTAGTACTTCTTAGGGTAATAATCCTCTCAAAAACTGGTGACCTACTAATGAGGCTGGACCTGGCTTCTTTTGTGAGTATTACGCCAACGCCACTCCTAAGTTTCATTTCTCCCAGAATATAAGAAGGATTCACCGTTTGGGCAGATATGCTCCCTCGCAGTGGCGTAACAAGATATATTTTCAGGAGGTTAAGTCGAGTCCTGAACTTTAAACATTATCCTTAAAAATTAGTTTTAATAGGAAAAACACCAGAAGAAGTGTTTTAAAGGGATTCTGTTTATTAGCTATTGACAGACATAATCAATGGTTCCAGAGTATAAAAGTCGCAGTTCCTGTCACAGTTTTATGTTTCTACGTTTTTCAGCAAATTTGTTGATTACTTCTTTAGCCGTTACGTCGATTACCCTGTGAATACTCAAAAGAGCACCCGCTGTTCTCCAACACTTAGCCAATCCTTTAAACGCCATAAATTTGAAAAACTTCTTTCGTTGCTAGCCTAAGGTAGCTCCAATCTTCAGCCAGTTAGTGACTTTCAGAGAAAAGGTGTGATTAAAGATTAAAGCATCGATGAATATGGATGCGTTGGACCATGGACTCAATTATTGACGAAAAGACTACCAGATCCTGGATCGCAATCCTTATTTGTGCGAGAGTCAGTGGTCCAGAACTTGCGACTCAAACGGGAGTTTATACGGACCATGCCAGCCGGGAAGATAACCAATAGCAGCCAATAGGGTCATACTGCAGTTGAAAACACAGGGTCAACTCCCCGAGATAATTCAAGCAAGGTGCTTGTCTTGTGATCACCAAAATCGCAAACCAATAGCCACATAGCGAATACTTTATCAGGGATTGGGCCTGAAAGGGCTCCAATTAGCAGATCCGACGTTCCACCTCCTCATGGGAGCCGGCATAATTTCCAATTTCATGCACGGGTTAAGAAACGGTAACGATGGAATTTCAGTAGGACAGAATAGAGTGTTTGAATGGATCATTTCCGGACAAACAGCTCCAGCGGCACAAGGAGATCCAAGACTAGAAACATTCTGTACACACATAATCCCCGGCAGCGATTTGAGGAGGTTTTCAAAATTGAAGGAACTTCCATCTAGACCAAAATGGACCCTTCCTGTTGGAACGCCTACGTGAAAATTTTGTCGAACTTTAGGACTATCCGCAGAATACCTGGAAAAGCGCTGAAATTCATTACTCACGAGGGCTCCAGGTAGCTTTGAAAAGATTTGAAATAATTTGTGAGTCTTAAAATGAAATTACTCCAAAAAATTTGAACGGATCAGAAAGTGCAGTTTTCCATCCTAGCGTTTCGAAAATCAAGGGTCGTCGTCGTGTTGTCCAGCCGGTTCCGAGGCATTGTTTGCCGATTCGTAGTTATGGTGTTTTTTAGGGGTGGCTAACCTTCAGCCCAACCGACTTAAAACTTTGTTTTGTGGCGCAGAGAGCTCGTCATTCGCCCGTCACCCGTTAGCTGCTTCCGAAGAAGTACCCCAGGGGGCACCACGGGGAGGCGGGATTAAGACTTGCTAACAGATCTGCTGGGTGTTTTTCTGCAGTGAACCTTCTCGGGTTTCGACAGAAGTGACAAATCGGGTGTCGCCACCATCCGAGGTTTTGTCTTTGAATAGAGAAGATAAGGAACCGAAAATAGCGTACATGTACACGGATTTGAGGGAAGCACTTGGGATCAAGAAATTTTCTCTCTAATTCTCCCCCTCTACTTTAACCACAACAACAAAATACATTGACTTTAACCACAACAACAAAATACATTGTCTAACCTGGACAGAGGCGCAGTGAAATTTGTTCAGGTTTTGCGAAGGGTCTGCTTCAAACATTTAGCCAAGGGAAGCGTTCTCACCGAGATGGTTGCTGAGAAACGATATCCCTCCCGGTTTTTGAATAAATATAACACAGCCACTGTCCGGGTTAGACACAAATACGTAAAGAATGCTATGCATTAGTGTTGCCAAAATGCTTCCCCGTGTTTAATAAATTGCACTTCCTCGTCTTCTCTATTCAAAGGGTTTTGTTAGCCGTTCACCCTCCCCCTAAGGCTCGTAGGGGCTAACTTTTGAGAGCTCAGCTGTTAGTTTCTTTTTTTTTTTATTTTTATTAAAGCTACACAGTTCATATTTTTAAATTAATTTTGCTATATTTAAGAGAGTGTACACACCTCTTCCGATTTATTCATGTAAGACAATTTCATTAAAATTCCGCGCTGCCCTTAATATTTTCCCAATTTACCAAATTTGACACAAACCACAATTTTTCCATTTTTATTATTGTTTTTATTTTTTAAACTTAACTACAGGACTTTGAATTAATACAGATTTTAAAGGATTTTTCGTTTTCTTGTATTATTTCAGGGTAAAGAGCTGCCAGCAAAGGATTTAAGTGGAACATCAGATCCTTACGTTCGTGTTACACTTTTACCAGATAAAAAACACCGCCTTGAAACAAAAATAAAACGAAGAACGTTAAATCCACGCTGGAATGAAACATTCTATTTTGAAGGATTCCCCATACAGAAACTTCAGTCTAGAGTAAATTTTTTTAATTGAGTTTAAATTATAGATTTTGAATTACATTTAACTGCAAAAAGTAAATAAAAAACATTCAAGAGTACAACTTCGAAACCGAAAATGAAAGATTAAGAAATGGGGGAGGACGACGGACATTTGGAGTGAAGAAAAAAGTGCTAATAGGACTAAAATTATAATTCGAGATCAGTTTTTTTTTCTAATTTATTACACAGGCAGTTCTATCACGTCGGATAATTTAAGTTTTAATGTACATATGTGTCTCTTCACAGTAAAAGTGATGGGTCTTTAGGACCTTTTGTATGGGAGGTACTCTTCAAATTACTGCTAAAGAACTCAGATCCATCTTTTTTTAGGTTTTTCCGAAAAAAATACGATTCCCAAAGTTTCAGATCGATCGGAGGTGATTTACGGATAGTCGCCGTACACTTTTATTGAAAAAAGCGAATTTCTCTCGAAAGAAGCGGTTCACTGAACTTGGATTGAAGTAACTTCGTCTGCATATGCCTGATTTTAACAATGTATGGCTTAAATAAGAGGTCTCGAAACCAAAAAGACGACAAATTCAACAATCGGATGTTCATCGCATATACTTTTTGAGCTGTGGTACCTGGAAATTTACATAGATTTCAAGGTTCTTGATTTTTCAACATACAATAATTTTGCATAGGACATATTTTTTGTTTTATATTTCTTACGGAAAAATGACTCTTTATCATGCCGTTAAATATTTGAAAAGTTCGCCCAATGTTGTCAAACGTTGCCTATTGAACGTCTCCATTCATAGTGTGAAGCATGGTACAATAATTACAAGGTAAGCTTATAAGGGTTTCGTGACGTCACTCAGATCTTAGTTTACAAAGAAAAAAAGCTTTCTCGTGACGTCACTCAGATCTTTTCTCATATAAAAAAGATAGAAGCTTTTCAAGATGGAAACAGAGCTTTTCCTTGCGAGCCTACCTTGTATTATTGTATAGATTTTTTCAAATGTCGTGACATCTGGCGTATGTTGGGGTAAAAAGTTCTAAAAAATGCTCAAAAGCTTAAGATAATTTCTCTTCCTCTCTAATTGAGAAATTAAGCTATATAAATGAAGGCCAAAGGCGCACGCAAAAGAATTATCAGCAATTCCCATATAATTTCTGACACCATGTTTGATATATTACGACGACTCTGTTTTTTTATAAGAGCTTCTGTACATCCCACAGTGACTTAAAAAATCTCAACCCGAAAACGAAAATTATATTTTCCAATTTGAATAATTGGTAGAAATTTGAACAGAACCGCAAATAAAATAAAAATCCGAAGGAAATATTTTAAACATAGTTTATTTAAATCTTCTTATTAATTTTTTTTTTCTTACAATAAAGCGAAAAACAAATTGTACATAATTTAAATATTTTACTTAAAGTTTATTAAAATTGTTAATAATTACAAACTTACAAGTCTGTCCGGGTTTTTTACCATTCTTCATCTCCATCGGTGCCATCAGAGTCCTCTCCTAAATTAATTATTATTCTATTGGAATTGAAAAACATACCCTCTTTTCGCAAATAATCCTTTTTTCATTTTACAACAATAATAAAATTTTATGGCTTACTGTTTTATTGTTTATTATTTCTTAAGTAACGTGGAAAAAATTATATTTTTTGGTGCAATATCGATATCTTCCGGCAACTGACTGTATTGATTGATAACCCGGCCTAGAATTTATAATTTAAATTTTTAACAAGAATAAACTGACTTTTTCAAGAAACAGAAAACAATGTTGGTGTAACTTGCATATTTTCAATTTTACTCTTTATCTTTTATTCTTTTTATCTTTGCTTAATTTTGTGATCCATTGTATATTTAAAAAAGTGAGCGAGAATTGACTCCTCCTCCTTCTTATCAAACCCCTTGCAGTCATGTAATCAGTCGCGGCTGCGTATTGCTAGGGTGAGGTGTATTTTCCGGGCGGGTTAATGATTACTTAAAAAAATTACAAATTATGAATGAAAATCGTCCTTTTTTACATATTTTTTAATATTCAGGTTTTTGTATTTTACGCATTTGCTACAGAAATAATTTGTAGTAATTTGTGTTTCTAACGCTCTCATTACTAGATTATTGACGTTTTCCGCCAGTCGCAATGTTACCGTAAGATGAATTTTGAGAGTAGTAAAATCTACTACCTTTTTTAACAGGAGGTAGTAAAGTTTTTTGAGTTCGAATCAATTTTAAAGTACCCCATTAATATTACGAAAATTTACGCGTATATTTTATAACTAGCTGATCCGGCGAACCTCATACCGCCGCAGAATCGATAATGTTCTGTTAACTTATTCTTCTTCTTCTTTAACAACTCTACAACCGGAATCCGGTCCTGGCCACTCATAACTGTTCTCTCCACAGGTCCCGATTCTAAGCCGATGTCATCCAGTTTGGCATCCCTAACCTCTAAGCGTCCTGGTCTACGCCATCCTTCCAGCGAAGGTTGGGTCTCCCTCGCCGTCGCACCCCATATGTCTTACCACAGAGAACTGTTAACTTATTAGTTGAATTAAATTCAGTTTTTCATTATGATAAAATGAATACTCAAAATGAATAAGTTCAATAAATGTACAAAAATCAAAATGAAATGTTTTGTAATTAACATTGAAATGAATGTAATTCACATGGCAGCAAGGCATTTGCTTTATTATCGAAATGATTCACGTAGCATTGTTGCACTACTTTCTGTTAAACGATTTGCTGGATGGGTTGCACGCGGTTCGATTCCTTTCACTGAAGCAAATATATGACACGGATATACGACATTTTTCGTTTTGTTGTCACACACGAGAACGAGCAAAGCAGATGACACGTGAACATTCTACGTACAACTGACCATGAGAAAAACATTCATTTTCTAGATTCAGGCCAAAAACACTAAAAGATTTGTTGATCGTCATGGTGAATGCAAGACGAATCGGAAATTGAATTGCAAAAATTCGGCGGTAACGAAATCAATCCGTTCGATTCGTCGACAGGAACACGGCCATTACCGATAGTCAGCAATCTTCGGCAGACGGATCGTTTTGCAAGCCAACTCGTATGCTTGTCGTCAACTGTCATTTCTTCATAAGGCGCCACAGTGCATTTATCCCACATAATGATTTTACTTGCTAACAAAACTTCGGCTATTGCTGAGTGCTTCGCAATGTTGCATGTCGGTTTTTCAGTTGTTTGAAGGTTTAACGGCAATTTCAACTTCGGCATCCTTCTAGGTCGCTATCCCAGAAGAAGCAACTGCTACAGCAATTTCAATTTCCTCCCAGTTCCACCGGGTGCACCGAGGAAAATAAGCCACTATTTCCACCACCAATTGCCTCTATTAACGTATCGTACACTTCCTTCTGTTGAGTGCTCGACAGTGAGTGGTACATTCGCTCGAACCGATTGGTTCAATACATCTCGATCGCGGGCTCATCTCACCGTTGACAATTCGACGTGATTCAAATGATATCAGCCCACGAATATAGAAGCATTCGTCATTCTTCGGATGAACTGGGTAAATGCGACCCAAAGCATCAGTAAATTTGCTTTAGCAAATCAAAAAGAAACTGGTCAAAGTTGTCGCTGGAGGTGTTTCAGTACGTCTGCAACATTTGATGCGTTGAAATAAACTCTTTGACCATTCCCCAGGTGAACCGCCAAATGTAAAACAGTGAGATGCGCTCATGAATGGGGATACGCCAAATCGTTTCACATATCGAAATCATCAAACGAGTCGTTCTATAAAAAATGTATGAGGAAATGAATTTTCTTTATAGATTTTTTCGTGAAATATCCGATGTTTTAATAGTTATTCTGCTATTCGGGACGGAGACAAATTCAACAAATTAAAAATCATATAAATCGGTCCAGCCGTTCTTGAGTTATAAATGGTGTAATTAACACAAATTTGTTTAATATATAGGAGACAATTGCCATAATCAGCGTAATAGCTGGAACACAATGCTCACCATAAGCCGTGGGCTATAAAAGCTTTTCGTTGACAAATAATAGATACCATGTATCTACCTAGCAACGAACAAAATGAAACTATCGGCGAAGTGACTATAACTACGACCACAAAAATTAGAACCTATTTCTATTTTTTGGTTGGCGCTTACAGTTCTACCAAATCATACATACAAAAAAACATCGCTGTCAACAAATAAAACGTTATTATTTTGACAAAAAAGTGCCTTTTTGATAAATTTTGTTGTGTCTGAGGGTGCTTTATTTTTAAAATAAAAAAAAATACACGTGTTGCATTCTTTTTTTTTCGTATTAGTTTAAATTAGTTTCAATTTAAATTTGAAACTCATTTAACAGGAACAAATTTTTTTCAACGCCTAACGGTATCGCATAATTGATGACGGACGGCATAATTTGAGAGCGATAGAGCTTTCATAGCCCACGGCTTATGGCGAGCATTGTGTTCTTGCTATAAAGTTATGTTTTCGCTGAAATAATAATGGGTAAATATGAAGTTGCACCGCTTACTAGTTCAGTCAATGTGAACAAAGTCAGATTAATTTGACAGTCAGCACACCCTCCACAATCACCGACCCCACATTTTACTACTATAGGTGGGAGCCTTTTCTATAGTTTTTTATTCTAAGACTGCGAATGATCTAGCCATAAATAAAAAAAAACTAGAATCATTTAAAAAGGTAGTAGAATGGTAACTTGATGTAGTAGTGTAGTAGATTATCTTTTTTTTTCTAAAAAGGTAGTAAAACTACTACATATGTAGTAGAACGGTAACGCTGGCCAGTCGCATGCGCGCTTCTGCCCAGGGAGGTTGTGCTGCTTGCGGCTGCGAACAACCTTCAATTTATGAATGAAAATGCTCTTGAACTTAAAAGAAATTTTTTCAGCATAGTTTTTAAATTATTTTAAACTTAGGGATGAAAAATATTTCGAATAATTATAGTAAAACTATGCATATTGTGATGAATAAACTTTGAGCACGCTTGATTTTGAGCACGGTTTTACATGTATTTAAAAGCGCTTTTCAATACATATAAAGATTACTTAACTTTATTCATTCGGCATGCGAACATCCCTTCCCAAATTATTTTGTTGAGTTTTTTCTGCGTTTGTTGCCTTTTTAAGTTAAAAGAGGGGGAAATGATAGAACAAAATTTATAAAATTTGGCAACGAGGTGCGCAGAACCCTTCAAATTATTTGTGTCACGGCATTTGAAAACATCTATACCATGGTTTGAAGTGTGTTATACAGACTGAGACTAGCCAGCCACGTAATCAGGATGGAGGACAATCGCATCTCAAAACGTCTTATAGCCTCAGTAATTTCAGGAAGTAGGCCAGTAGGTAGACCCAGGAGGAGATGGATAGACTCTTTGACGGCTGACGCAGAGGCAATGCTCAACATCTGGAACTGGAGACATGCTGCAAGGGACCGTCAAACTTGGAGAAATGTCCTAGAGAAGTGTGTTATACGCAGACGCAACTCTGATTATTTTGACGAAATTTTCAATGAAGCTTTAATACTGACAAGAGGCAGAAATACTGTGCAAGAAAGAGACTTGGTGCGAGAACAGCAATTCAACGTAATTCAGTTAAACTTTTCGTGGAAACTCAAACAACACAATTAGTTATTGATAAAAAAAAATTAAGGGCAAAATCCTCCCACGTATAGGCTAAGGAAATTGCGGGATTTTTTCCATATGCTCCAGGCAGTACAGTCAAAACAATTTTTTTCACTTTAATTTTGGCGTCGATCCGAATGCAGAATGAGATTACACTTGCAGTGACATCATCGGGAATTGCATCAAAGCTACTTAATGGTGGATGTTTAGTGTATTCAGGACCCAAGTCCCTGTTGAATTTGATCCAGATAGAAGCACCTACATGTAACATCAGTAAAAACTCCCGTATTGCTACATCTGCGCCAATGCACCATAGCCTATAAAAAATCGGTCGAAGCGCATGACAGACCTTTACGAGATTTCCGAGGAAAAACCAAGCTATGTAGGCGCTTTGACACTACTTGCAGGGGATTTTTATCAACTTTGCCTGTTATACTTCGATCAAAGCCTTCTAATGAGCTGAAAGGATGCATGCTTGAAAGCATCATACATATCCATGGAACAGTTTTGAAAAACCAACTTTTGGACGTTTGAATTGGCGAAACTCCATTCGATAGCATCGATATTATTCGGAATCAAAAATACAAAAAAAATGTCCTTAATGTCTCCTACTGTATATTACAATTCTAATCACATCAACTGCAAAATAAACGGAAGCTATAGTGCGCACCAAATTGGAAATATACACAGGCGGGGCAATAACAATTTCACACACATTAAAATTTCGTGTATGGATAAAAATGCAAGCGGACATGCATTGTAATTTTCTCTTCGAAATTCATTTACGGGCAAAAACACCCCTAATAGCATCCGACCACGACAATAGTGGCAAGAGGTTTCGATTTTGAGATTCCCAACTGTTTTGGCGCACGCCATACTATTGCCTTATGGGCGCAGCGAGGCGCACCGCGTTCCAGCTAGTAATCTATATATTAATACGCAAGCACTTTTTTTGTACAGCACTTTATTCGACTTCTACTAAACCGATTTTGCTCAAACTGGTTTTATATGGAAGTCTTAGTCGTAAAGGTGTGCACAAAACAAGAATTAGTCATTTATCTCATTTCTGTCGCTCGGAAATGAGTATTGCATTTCCCAATATAAATAACAATAAGGTAGAAATTACGGTTAGCATATAAACAGGCGCATATAAAATTTATTATATATTAATACGCAAGCACTATTTTTGTACAGATTTATTAACCAACTTTCTCTAAACAGATCTTGCTCAAATTGGTTTTATATGGAAGACGGAGTCGTAAAGGTGTGCAGAATATAAGTTTCATGTTTATACATTATGTTGTGTTTAAAACGGGTAAAAATTAGATAGAAGTGACATGTTAATTACGTCAGCAATGAGGAAAAGCGACAAGTGCATGAGTAGGAGACATTCTGTTTGTGAATACAAGTTAATTGAACGTGTTATCAGTAAAGTGAGTTTTTTCAATAATTTTGCTGAAAGTGATTGTGTTTTTTCGTATACCTTTTTGTTGAAGTTCATTTGCATTATTGCTGAGAACTCTAACAGCATTCTGCAGTGTTTCAACGAAAGGCATGTAATTTGTTTGTATTTGTTTTTAACATAACGAATGAATGTAGTGAATTTTGAAATACATGAATTGTGTTTTTCATGATTATTTGCCCATTGATAATTTTTTAACAAATTCAGTACATCAAATATGTTAGTTGAATAAAATGCCCCGTCAAAGGACACTTATGGGAAGAACAGAAAATACAAGAAAAAGAGAAACACAATAGGTTGGTTTAAAGGCTATTAGGCTGGTTTAAGGAAACTCGGGCAACAATTGAAGAGTTCAAACAAACATATTTGGAAACATATGTACATCCACTTGAGTTTGAACTCCTTTTGAAAATAATGGGTGAAGGCCATGTATTTTGAAATGTACATACATATTTTGATTTTAATTTAATAAAAAAAAGAAACTTTTAATGTTTTGCACGTAGTCGACAGATCATTCGACACGCCTATTAATGCATTTACAAATTTTATAATTTTAAATGACTAAAAACTGTATTATTCTCTTTCTAAATAAAGCATGCCTGTTCCGCATATGGAGATCAACGGTGATCTCTACTAACACCAAATTGCGGCTGTTCAACTCCAATGTTAAGGCAGTTCTTTTGTACGGTTGCGAAACATGGAAAGTCACCCAATTCATCACAGGGCGCCTACAAGTCTTCATCAACAGATGCCTTCGTCGTATCCTAAAAATCCGCTGGCAAAATAGAATTTCAAACGAAGAACTATGGCGCCGTGCCGGCCAAGAAAGGATAGACGACCAAATCAGGCGAAGGAAATGGAATTGGGTAGGCTACACCTTGCGACGCGAAAACGAAAATCTAGCCAAACAGGCCCTTGACTGGAATCCGCAAGGTTCCCGTCGAGTAGGAAGATCTAGAACAACGTGGAGGAGAACCCTACTAGAAGAAGCCGCAACAACTGGGAGATCCTGGTCGGAGCTGAGAGCTGTCGCGCAAAGCAGAGTCCGCTGGAGGGCAACTGTTTCCGCCCTATGTCCCATGAGGGACTAAAGGAGTTTAAAGAAGAAGAAGATTTTGTGGTCAAATTTTGACCACAGGGCGTTACTAGTTATAATAAATGTGCTACATTGTAGTATTGTGCCTTAATCAAGGGCACATGGAAGAAGGGGCATGTTGTGGCTATGATCATTCTCTGTATGTTATTTAGAAGATTATTCCACATTCTGACGCTATACACAAAGAAGGAACGACTACCAGTAAGAAAAATGTGGCGAGACACAGGAATTTGATGGATTTCAAGGATTGCAATGGAAAGAGGAGGTCAGAAAGATAGCACGGACTTTTGGTATAAAAAACCTTATGCAAGGGAAGTAAAGCCATGAGATCGAGGAATCCAAAGAGGTCAGAACCCAGTAATGAGTTTTGGTCATGTGTACATGTTACGGCGTCACTTTCTTAAAACCGGTCAAAGACCTGATATTAGGAGGTGATCGTCGTAATAATTAAAAAATAGCTGAAATGTAGGATAGGTGCCGGCTGCTCTAAGTAAAAGAGTCTGAGGTCCGTTTGATACAAGTATATTTCTCCTACAAACTATAAATTCTAATTAATTCTATGCTTAAGATTAACTCTACTTTACTCGATTTCTTTGTATTAAAATAAAAATTATCCAAATATTACTTTTGATGTACTGCCTCAGTCAGGTAAATCTGCTGTGTATCCAACCTCGGGGGTGCTGTCTGGAGAAGAATTCCTACTAATCTTTGAATAAAATTGTAAGTTTTATTATTATTTAAGTACGGTTGGATACCCCAAACTATAGATATTTAACCTTGCTAAATGAGTCCTGTATGGCCTTTGTCCTATACAAGCTCACGTGAAAATGCTTATAACAGGGGCGAACCGGATGAAGATCCTGGTTCTAACTTGTCTATAATAAACGTGCTAACTATGTATTACCAAATTATTATAGTATGAAGATTATGCCGCACTCTACGCAACTTGTATACCACAAAGTTGCTAGAGACTGGAATTGTTATTAAACTGAATTTAATAAATCCGATACCTGGTGGAATAATTCCAACCAGAGGACTTAAATTTGCCTACAAAGATTTTGCAAAAGTTACCGCAAGTAACTCTGCTTTAATCTTTTCTTTGTTGTGTGCCGTGACTGAATTAGCCAACCGCAATTCAGCCTTGTGTTGGAACCTAAAGAAAAATAAACTACACCGCCACAAAAATAAAACTACTCTTAATAAATTATCAAATAGTATGTACTAAATTACGATATTGACGCTTTCCATATTTTGTATTTACTTGCATGTCATTATTTTGACATATCAAGTTTGTTTTTGTTTTGACATCGCGAGTCGGATATGGAAAGTTGTGGTATGAAAAGGTAATTTTTGTAGTTTAATTTATTTTTAATTTTTTTTCTATTTTAGGACAAAACAGTACATGATCAGAAAATGAGCCTAAGGTGGCATTAAATGCCACTTTAAGATGACGCTGACGGAAGGATGACTCGAGGGAATATTTACTAACGAGCCGCAAAGGAAATGAGAAACAACAAGTGATTTAATAGGTTATGTTAGGTTTAAGTGGCTGCTCCCTCACTGGAGAGCCCACTTAGGCACGCCATTGCGCCCATTGTGATGTCATTCTAGTGTTGGGAAAGTTCAGGCCATTTCAAGCCATTTGGAGCTTTTGATAAAGCCACAAAGGTCAGGAACCCCAGTATCAATCCATCAAGGTAAGGTGAGCCTGCACCTTCAATATCAAAGAAAGCAGCCAACGTGAACTCCTTGAATTCAAGGGATCTGTCGTTGAACGCTACCAAAGAGTGAAGAGCTGTGTCTACTGATTTACCTTTCGTACAGGCATGCTGCGAAGGAGAAACCTGATTTTTTATCACTGCTTTGCTTAATATGAATTTCCGTTTAGCCTTATTGAGGGCCTTTCTACTTTCAGACCTCAGTTTGAGAAGCTTGCTGTTCCACCAAGGGGGTTTGTTTCTTCCCCTATATTTCCTAGTGGGACAGGCTGCTTCTTATAGGAGGAGATTGCTGAGATTTCTCACTTGATGTTCGAGATCTTCAGCGTTCCAAGAGTGGGTGGGAACATCCTCTGGGAGTAATCTTTCCAGTACTTGTCTGTATACGACCCAGTCTGTGTTTCGGACATTCCTGTAACCAGGGGCCTTCTTCACAGATGAGCACATATTGACATTAAAAAGTATGACTCTATGTTCAGAAAAGGAGTGTTCACTGGATACTCTCTAGTTTTCTACACGATTGAGCAGGTTTGAGGAAACAAGAGTAATA
The DNA here is from genome assembly GCA_949987705.1 of Thereva unica. NCBI lineage: Eukaryota > Metazoa > Arthropoda > Insecta > Diptera > Therevidae > Thereva > Thereva unica. The sequence continues at coordinate 21,084,549 of OX465286.1, read as the reverse complement.
CCCAAGGCTTCTTGTCTTACCCTTGTGATGAACGTAGATTCATTTCCCTTATTGCATAACAAGATATTATGTCGAAATAAAAGATCAAAAAGAAATTCACCTCTTACATTTGTATCTGAGCTGCCCCAAACGTTGTTGTGGGCATTCGCATCACATCCAACGATGAAGCTGGCTCCATGACTAGCCACTTCCTTTGCCGCATCAAAGAGACTGGAGCTGTACAAATTTCCCTCATATGGCAGGTAGGCAGATCCAATCCACGTAGCCCTACCGCCTTTTCTGCTGTCCAAGCAGGCCATTACAGCGCTGCTAAATGTCAGACTGGAGGCAATTGTTTTGTCCAAAAAAGCTCCCACGAATATTGCGAAAAAAGGGTCCATCCTGTCAGAGCTGCCTACCAGGATAAGGCCCTTATACTCTTCGACCAGAAATTTGATATGTATAGCTCGAATAGGTGTGGATAACAGACTGCCATGTAGCCACAGTTTGCGAGGCGTGTCCTAGATCTTGAAGAGCCGCAGCGATATATGATTGCAGCAGGAGAGCTTGAACCTGACCATAACACCCAGGTTTTTGGCACAGCCAACGATTGAAAGAGAAACACTAAGAAAAAGTAGTCAGCTAACGGATCAAAGAAGAAGAAGAAGAAAGAAGAAAAAGTAGGTACTTGCGATTTAAATGGAATTACTAGAACTCCATTCGTTTATTTAAGAAAGCGTGGTATTGAATTCATAGACACAGAATTCAGTCTGATTAGGAGGACAAGAGATATATAGCGGAAAATAATCAGAATATAGCGGATAACGCTTGTTCATGGCTGTCTCGCGAACTTGCACATCTCTGGCCAATTCCAAAAGGAACCAATTGTCATGAAATGACCAGGTCACTTGCAACGGTCACTCCGGACCTAATACGATCCCTTTTGGAAATTATTCCGTTCGTGTAGTAAGTTTTTTTTTATGTGACAGACTAGAGGCTTAGGGAAAGTCCCTTTTTACTGTCGACAATCTATTTTTTTTTTCGTATAGAGTGAATGTCGAACAGCAGCTCTAGCCGGAAGATAGAGAGAAGAGAAGGAAGTAACTGACACAACCTAGCCGCGATATTTTATTCCACCTACTCACAACCATTTCGCGACTCTGACATCGGGGCGTCGAGAACAACTTGCTGGAGTGTTATGCCTCCTGAAACGAGTTAAATCTCATCAACCAACCGATGGCATGCGCTTGGGGGAGCGGGGAAGGACTAGGGAAGGCTATGACAGGGGAATCAGGAATGTAAAGAGGGAAGAAGAAAGAAGGAAAGTTAGGTGGGAAAGGCGAAGGACCGTGGCGCCGCCGGGATTCGAACCCGGGACCTCTGGGGATAGCAGTCAGGCGCCTTACCTCTAGACTACCGAGGCCCCCGAGTTAATGGTCGATAGGTGGCTGACCTGCGAAATTGACTAGAAGAAGCTGGGCAAGGAACCGCATTTTTTTAAAGTGTCACCGACAGCAGCGTATCCGTTGCGGGGACGTCCCACTTGGACCGCCAGCTAACTGATCAAAGAAGAAGAAGAAAGCGTCAGCTGCGTGAGTAAGGTTAGGGCTGGTCGTGACCGATATGAACAATTTCTCTCCATCACCCCCACTACGATTCTGGTGTTTGACTCTTGTTTCTATTATTAGCCCTATCTAAACTATCAATTACCAAAAAAATAAGCCACCTGAAGTGACCATCCAAAATGCAACGCTGCCTCCCGGACTATAAGGCAGTTCGCGGAAACGTCAAAAAAAAAATACTCATCGATTCTAAAAAAATCGAGTACTTTTGAAGGAGTAAAAAGTACTTATTGAGAAATTTCTTTCGATGTTACTCATGAGTATTTAATCGAGTACTCTCCACCGATTCCGTATCGCTAACCATGACATGAATGATGACATAACGGACTGGTAGTACAAAGGGTGATTCCTTGGCACTGCTACATAAGAAAAAACTATTTTAGAAAACTATCCTCCCCGATATTATACATCCCTATAAATTTAGTCATGGATACTTTGTATTCATTCTCCTGAAATCTGTGCCCGGTACACGAATATCGTGATGTATTTTTGTGGATAGGCAAAAATAGGATCAAGGGTAAAAATTGTACCCAAGAAGTTACTAGATGTCTTCCTTTAACAAAACAGGTGCTGCTCTGTTTAGGGACTATCTAAGAATTTTATGACAATGTCACAGGATTTTCAACCGTAAATTTTTTCCGGTAAGAAGGGGGCGGTAAAACACATACAAAATTTTCAACAAGAGTTGCATTTCATGTCTTTTGTGTGGGGTTGGGGTATACCTTTTATCGGTGTTCCTTGTTTGGTTTTATTACCTTCATTTCGCATAAATCGCACCATAATCCAGGGCTGTTAGCTTGATGCTGTTTAAAGTGGAGATACAGTGTACTTATGCTATAGGCTAAGGTAACACTAAACGTACGCAAGCAAAACATCCAGGACAAAAAAAACGATAAACGACAAACAGAATTAGCGAAAACCTTTTACTATATAGCCATTAAATTGTATTTAATCTAAAGTTAATTATAACCGGCATACAGATTAATTAGTCATGGTACAGAAGATGCAGAATGTTTGAGAATTAAGCCAAACCTTCCTCCTTCGATCCGACCAACCATTTTTAACGCCGTAAAACAAAATAGTTTTAACTACAGCCAGCAATAAGTTCGGTCGCTTGCTGCTGCCGATCCTTTAAACTCGCTTGCAATTGAAACGCAATTAAAGCAGTGAAAACTTTATATATTATATGAAAAAAAAAACTTAGTTTTCCTTGTTTTTTCTATAAGTTTTATCAGGTTTATCCGAGTACACATTTACACATTTCGAGTAGATTATTTGACATAAATCGCCAAAATGGCCGTCAAGGCATTCCCTTTCCGTCTCATGACTTCTCATGCCAAAAGGGCCAAATACATGAGCGCTCCATCCGACCAAGCCACGAGTGCTCGTGTTTTTGGCCGTTTTATCTATGCTATGTTGAGCCATCTAGACTTTTAGTATTTCATCATTGAATAACTCTGAAATTTCCTCCTAGATTTCTTACCTTCTAAAAACCTTCCGTTCAAAACCTTACTAGTTCTAACCACGGGAGTTTTTGAACGTCAAAAAGTTGTACTAGTGGTTATATTGTAGTTAACCATAGTTAACCACAGTAAGGTAGACATTATATTGAGGTCGGAGTTCGGATCTACGCACTGACTGACTACTGAAAATAACAATTTAGTTTAAAATCTTTTTATATCTTTAGTTTTCACGAAAGTATCAATGACTTCGGTTAAATCCAGGCTTAATGCGGTTTTGTTTGGGGGCCCCGGTGCACTGAACTGCCTAGCCCTCCGATAGCTACGCCACTGAGCGTACATAGGAATCGTACAATGTGTTACTAAACGTGGTGAACGTCGAGAGAGAGTTTCGGATATCATTCTTAACTGTGATGATTTCGAAATCCAGACTGCCAAACATTTATGAGTCGAAGTCGATCACAATACTCAATGAATTGAGTTGCTATCAGCTTTTCAAGAACCTTAGAAATGGAAGAATACTAATAGGCCGAAAATCAGAAAGAAAAGCAGGAGATGGGCATTTGGGTACTGGTATAATTATAGCAAGCTTCCAAGACGAGGGAAACTTAGATACTGTGAGGTAGGAGTTGGAAATATGAGTGAATACGGGCAACAGACATGGAATGAGCATATTTAGTAACCTAAGCAAGATGTTATCACTACCAGTCGCTTTCGATTTAACAGAATTAAGGGCAGTGAGCACTTCGAGGGAGTTCACACAACGAAAGCTGAAGCCATCAGTGAGCATTGCATTGGTAGGGTCCGCCGAATGGTGAGATAAGAAATGTTGGTTTAGGGTTTAAGGACAGAGGTTGAGGGCGGTGACTTCTTTTTTAGAATGAATACCCAAATGGCGCAAATTATACCGTTTTCAATGACCGCGAAGGATCAAGCCTACGAGTGTAAAAATTCCTCTTTGCTTCCTTAATTTTAGCTACAACCATGTTCCTAATACGCCGCAGTCCCCTCCGTTGTTGTTGAAGGTGAGCATGAACATTTTTAACGGTATCGTATTCTTCCATGACAATTTATTGGTGATAATATAATAATATTGTCGCCAGTCCATTACAATTTTTAAACTAAGAAAGTTAAGTTTTCCGCAAGCCATTCTATTATGGTTCCAGTCGTACCTAGCTGACAGGACCTACCAAGTTCTTTTCCGTGGATCCAAATCTACAACCATAGAGGCATCATCCGGTGTCCCTCAAGGCAGTCATCTTGGCTCTTTCCTATTCATTATATCAATTGATGAGATTGTTCCCATGCTAAGACACTGTGGTATCTGGGTTTATGCTGATGACATCAAATTGTACGGTCACATAGAGTATTGAGGATTGTAAACTTTTGTAACTTGACTTTGACATCTTTTACTCTTGGTGTGCTAACAACAACCCGGATCTTAATATTAGTAAATGTGAAATCGAGACTTTTAGTGGGAGACGTGCTCCTATAATTTTTAACTACACCTTTATAATGAGGGTATCCCTCGTCTTAATTTTGTTAAAGATCTCGGGATTAGATTTGATAGTAAGCTTGATTTTTACACCCACATCAACTATATTTCTTCGAGAGGTAGTTTAGTCCAGATGGTCCAAAAAATTTAACGACCCCTTTATCACCAAAGTTTGGTCTCCTCACCGCTTTTCGCATGTTAAAACTATTGAATCGGTTTAACGAAGGCTCGTTCGGTTCTGAATCATCTTGTTTGGGAAAACTCATTAGTTCTTCCATCATATGAATCCTGTCAACTTAAGCTGTCTCCACAAGCCTCGTGATATGGCCGATGTTGTATTTTTTCATCATATCCTTAATGGAAAGGTCGTTATAATCTGAGAGGACCTCCTCTTTTACAAATCAACTCCTCTAACACGAATCACGGTAGATTTGAACTTGTAAATCACATGCTCATTAACGTGAACAATTACATTAACGTCTTTAGCGTGACCATTAGTAAAGATGGGGTCTTTTTAATATCACGTTGCCGCTTACGTTTGCTGTTGTTTACGTGGATTGCATGTTAATTTGGATTTTTTTAATTTTATATTTTATGTTTGCATGCTTAAGGGAGGAGCCTGCTTTAGAGGCTTCAAAAAATCGATTTTTTTTTGCATAAATGTCTTCCCAAACTATCCAAGAATATATCCCTAAAATTTCAGAAACAAATTCAAATTATTTTCGGAGTTACAGAAGAAATAGTGAGCAAGCGTCGAGCAGGTATACGAGCGGCCGGATCGCTCGGAGTGCCTGCGCTCAGTCCCTAAATCTATTGTATGTATTGTACAGAACAGCCCGCAGACTCGAACGTCAGAGCGAAAACCAGTTTTTTTGAAGAGTCTGAAGGGCAACTCTATGGACCAGGAATCGCAGATTAGCACATTATTGCGGTAAGTTCTAGAAAATTACGGTTTTTTATAAACGAAAACTTCGACGCGCGATTTCTCGGTTTTTCATTTTTTCAATTTCTCCTAATTGGCGGAAAAGATAGGAAAAAAGTTTAACGTCCTATCGAAACGAGACAAAATTGATTGTATTCAGGATTAAATTCTCTTCTAGTTGAACCTAAAAAACCTTAAAAAGGTTATAATTAACCCACTTTTTAAACAATCTAAAGTGAAATTTTTTTTTAAGTTGCGAAAAATTGTTGAATTTCTCACTTTTTTTTAGATTTTTTAGGTTTAAGTAGAATCTATACTATTGAAAATATAAATTTGTTTTGGGTTTTTTGTCTCACATGGAAATTGTGACCTGGATCTTTCCCGCCACACGACACATGCACACTCGAGGCGCCTCGGCGAAATGCTTGTACCCGGCATATTATGACATATATGTTAATGAAAAAATTTGAGAAAAATGTTGAAATATATAACAATAATACCTGAAAGTTTCGTTTCAATTAAATATTTATTTCCTTCCCTAAAAATTCCTCAAAAAAATAGATTTTTTGAAGCCTCTAAAGCAGGCTCCCCCCTTAATTGAGAGCCTCATCTCAGCGCTTACTTATGCTTAGTTGGTTAATTTTTCTTGGCCCAACTGAGAAGTGCGCCTTCTGTGTTAGAAGGGTTTACTCTATTACTAAAGACCCTTTAAATAGTAAACTCATAACATGCAATGAATCTTTTGAACATTTCTTTATACGTGTCAAATCAAACAAATCTGACAAACCTATATACCCATTAGGGTGGAACGAAAATTGCTTTTTTCAAATCCTTTTTTGTGTTTTGTTTTGTAATAGTGGGGAAAAGTTGCCTTTTAGGTTCAAAAAGAAGAAAAACAAAATTTGGTTGCTAAATTACAACATCTTGAGGTGCCGCAAAGAGCTAAAGTTTGTAAAAAAGTTTTAGAAATTGAAAAATTATAAACTTTGAAAAATTATTTTTTATGGTTTTCTTTCGTTATGGTTTTTGCGCTCATCACATAACATGGACAAAAGGAGATTTTCTGCAGCAGCAAAGTATCCATTTCTTTGAATAACGGGATCTATAATGTTCTTACAATCATTAGAGAGGTAGCGTGAATATAAGATAAGCTTAAACAGATGTTTAGAACCATAAGTACAAGAAGGTTTCAACTTAATGTTAAACCACACAGGCGCATACACTTTCACAATGTACTCAGCCAGATTCTTAAGGTTTTCAGTTGTATTTTCAGTTGCCACATACAATCTAATTATACAGTTTGCTAATGTAAGTTACCTAGAGTGAGCAAGTTTTCCAGGGTTTCTTAAAGATAAATCTAGTGAGCAATTTCCACTTGATACAGCGATACACATATCCCATAAATACCTCTGATCTGTACTTAAATCATTTATGTTCCCCAAAAGAGGAAGGTTATTTTCAATTGGCAAGAAAGTAACCACAGGTACAAGTATCAAAATTTTGACACTTTCACGCAGCAATATCAAACAAGCGTTTAGCTTCTTCTCTCGAGTCTGAGGCGAGGTTTGAGTCAAACTTATCTGACCCTTTTCTACCTTTAGACTTTAATACATTTCTATATTTAGCATGATAAGCTTTTATCATTTGGGAGATTCTAAGGTTAGACACAACGGGTATAGAAGCTCTTGACCAAATTAGCTCAATTTTTGGAATTAAAAGTTCAGATATATCACTTAGACTAGGGTCCTTCCCTGACGCAGCCTTGAGGTTATGTCTAATAAAGCAGTGGCACTTCATTACATCTTCGTAAGTAGGCAGTACAATTTCACTCAAATTACTAAAACTTCCAAAAATAGGACATTTCCACATTTGTCTTGTTTTCCCTTGTTTAGACTAAGCCATTTTAACTCACAACAATTGAATACCATGCGAACTAACAAAATATTACATTAATCTGTTACAACAAAACTGAACTTAGCAAAGCGACTGACACCTGATCTGAGCTTGCCACGCTAACAAATCTACGTCTCCCCACCCCCAACATCCGCTACGACGATGGCTCATGCTCCTGGAAGCCAATGCAATAGTTAAATTATTTTTATCTTTCTATTCATGTTAAAACGACTTGAAATTTTTTATTGCATAATCGACGCACAACCTTAGAAAATGTTTCAAAAAGTGTATTTTTATAAAACCTTACCGCTCTTCCGGCACCGCAACACATAATATAAAAAGTAAAAAAGGAAATTTTTTTTATATAAAAACTGCTTTTTGGACAGTATTTGAAATTAAAAAAAATATTCTTCAACTTCTTAAAAAAACTTAAAAAAGCAGCGAAAATTACAACTTTACGATACTTTATCGTCCTTGCGGCACCTGAAGAACTGCTCCAATATTTTTCATATTTTTTTGTTATTTTTTCTACACCAGAAGGCAACTTTTCCGCGCTATTACAAATTAAAAATCAAAATGTGTTTTTTTCGTTCCACCCTAATACCCATCTACCTTAAACGAAGTCAATAAGACTCTTTGCTAAGGAGATTTGAACCTTCCTAATATTTCCCTGAGAAGGAAGAAAACCTGCTTCCTATCAATGTTATAAATGCCATCGATATATAGTTTATCGACGCCTTTTACTCCATTGATCTAATGTAGACCTAACCGATTATAATGAACGGATTTAAGTGGATTTGAGCGCATTCGTTTTTAAAAGTTTAGAACTTGCCGCAGTGAAGTGTCAAACATTTGATAAACGTAACCTCAAAAGTGAAAGTTCCAAAATGTTTACCTGCGAAGAACTTATAAACGAAGTTAAAAACTACATCATTTATAACAAAGCCAAAAGTGGCTACAAAAACAATAAAATTAAAACCGAAATATGGGATAGTATTGGTAAAAAGTTAAATAGCACAAGTAAGTAATATGCATTATACAGTTTTGTTATAACTATTATGAAACATTTTACAGGCGATGTCTGCATAAAACACGGTGACACGCAGCCTGAGAGACAGGTTCGTAAAAGAAAATAAGATGCAAGCTGCTTCTGGCAGCTCAATGGAGCATATAATAACGTGGGAGTTGTATGACAGCCTCCTTTTTTTATGGGACCACGTCAAACCCAGGAAGTAAATGGTGATATATTTAACGTTGGTATTTTTGCTTATTGTTTAGCTCTTTTAGAACAAGTGGGGTACCAGCTCATCTATTGTTGGATGAATCAGAAGAATGCTCTTTTGCAAGCGCGGATGAGCCCCTTCACTTTTCAAAGCAAAAAAGAGAGAATTCCGTTAATGAGCTAGCCGAAGAGCTTGAAACCGCGGTAGAAACGTTTAAAAGTTTCTTCAGTAGCAGTGTTGCCAGATCAGGGGAATCTCCCCTAAAAGGGGAATTTTAGCTCGCCAGGGGAGTTTCAGGAGAGAAAACCATCTGGGGAATTTCTAGGAGAATGGAATTTTTACGAATATTCTAGATTTAATCGAGTAAATTCACATTTCATAATAATTGTTTGACGCCGGTCGAATGTATCGACTATGGATATGATATCGTTGAATTTTATAAAAACTGCGATCCGAGTATTTTGTTTTCAATCAAAGAACGATGCAGAGATCTTTTGATCAAACAAAGGAAGAAATGCCAAAAAGGTTCCTAGCTTTCGTTAGAAAAAAATCAGCATTATTACTCCCACAGCTTCAGCGCAGATAAAATCCGTCATAAAAGGTTTGGCTTCAGAATTCAAAAACGTTTGTGTCATGTTGATGAAATTAACAAGGAATGGAGCACGGTATACAGAAACAGAAGGTAATGTAAAAGAGACAGCTTCGAATACCGTAAAAAATGGGCGCCTGGTGACGTCAGCCCTAATACATCTTCGATTTTATATGGGCAGCGGGCCCCACGTGACGTCAGCACTAAATACCGTCTTACGATATACACTCTTTTACATTACCTTGTTTCTGTATACCGTGGAATGGAGCCTCCTTCATCGTTTTGAAACAAAAAAAGTACGATCTACGGACATGTTCCGAGTGAAAGTCCTTGAAGAAGTAGATGCTAGGGATGATCATAGATATAAGCGTATTTGCAAAATTGCAACCGCGTTGTTGCCGTTGCCATTTCCAAATACCTCAGTCATTTTCCAGGGCATTTTCCATTGCAAGCGTTGTTCAAGATAAGCTACGCAATAATTATTTGAAAACATTTCTTTAGAATGCAATCGTATATTTTTTATTTAATTTAAAGGATTTCATATTTTACAAAGACTTTGTTTCTTCTTTTTTGAAATCCAAAAATTCATTAACAATTTTTAAAATTACTTAAATCCTGCTAATGAATTATTTTAATGTAATGTTTTTCGATGTTCGGTTGGAGCACTACGCCACTACTTTCATTGATGTTGGAGCACCGGTGACCACGCCTCCAAAAAATCCAACCACGCCTTCAAAAAATCAAACCTAGTTTGATTTTCATCAAGCCGATTGACGTACCAATTTTTGGTCGGCCGACCGGCCCACTATCGATAGTTTTGGTTGTACATCCGCCCTTCGATGTACATCCAATTTGACCGTGTATGGGGGGCTATAGACAATAGTGAAGAAATTTTTTCTTTTCTTTAACAATGCGATTTTGGATAAATATTCCACTGAGAAGGGTTTGAACATTTTCAACAAAAAATGGAACTAGTGACTGTGGTCTGACATGGCACGCTGGATATGAATAAAAGACGTCTACCTGTGTCGGACACGGCACTTGCCTGTCGCCTCGATGGCAGTTTGTTGTCGAAGTCCCCGACGAAATTTATGAAAATATTGATTGCAAAAGCTATACGTGTATAGCGTGTATCTCTTGAAACTGTCACAGGATTTGACGTTTGAATGGGACCAGTGTCAAGAGACACGCTTGGTGTATTCGATGACTATTATGGAATAGAAAAAATCAGCACTTTGAAATGAGTATAGCTTTAATGCATGGCTGTTGTAATTGGAAAATGTAAAATAAAGGAAATAAAACTAAAATACGATATGATTATTTCTTCGCTTTAAAGATGTCCACACATGCAGCCTTGAGTAAAGTAACCTTTTATTTGGAAGAATGCTGTCAGGAAGCAGTATAAAAATAAATAAACCTCTGAAATTTATTACGAACTCATATTATAATATGGATCATGACCCAACACAACTCATATGGTTTAGTAAGTATACGTTTCAAAAATTTAGGGGATAAGTAGCGAGATTTAGAGGAGAATAGAGCTATCTCTAGGGTATTTAGGGGAGAAACTCACTTATGATCTGGCAACAGTGTGCAGCGTCTGCTATACAGTTATTCCTGTCTGGCGCTGCGGTTAAACTTCAACAACTACCCCTGCAACTGCAAAACAATGCTATGCTAAAGATAATAGAATACATTACCAAATTAGAAAATTTCAGTAAAGGCCTTTCCACTGAAATGCTGACTACGAGTATATAGAAAATTTATTATTTTTATTTGCAATTCCAAAGTTAATATATTTGAATTTTTTTTTTGTTGAATATTGAAGTTCTTATTTTATTTGAATTCCACGTTATATGTATGTAGTTTAAGGCCCTTGTGCTGAAAGTAGTATTTGCTGTCATAAGAAGTGAAGCTAATACAGGGGTGTGCTGATAGTCGATTCTTGTGGTGTAAAATCTGCTGACATAAACGACAGCTTATTTGGTGTGCTGACAGTCGTTTTTATTGTAGTTTTGTTGTGACTTTTGGTCGGGCTGTTTTTGTTAGTGACAAAGTAGGAAAATTTGAAAGAAAATACATATTTGTTATTTTTGAGTGTTTAATTTTAATTTTTTAATAATTTTAGAATAAAAATAACAAATAGAAAACATTTCCAAACATAAGTTCGAATTTTAGAAAACCATCCAGATGTGTCTAAAGGGCAGAGATATGCTGGCAAATTACACAAATGTTTGGGAAGAAATAATACCTAAAATTTTTAATTCTTTACGATTGCTGTCTTCATCTTCCGAACTACTAAACCACATCTCAGCCGAATTTAACATCTTTAATCTCAAATTGTTTATAATTTATTAAAATTATCGGGAGACACAAACTAAAAAAGTTTATTCTTCAAACTAAAAATGTTTATTTCTCACGAAATACAAAAACTTAGCACAGCCACTCTCTGACCCCTGTGCTGACATTCGTCATTTTACTGAAACGACAAATTCTTCAACTCAAACGACTTGTCACGCCACCCGACTCTCAGCACACCAACTAAAAAACGAGACGTCATATGACTCGACTTTCAGGACAGGGGCCTAAATTCCTTTGTTGAATATTTGAAGTTCTCGTTGTGGTTTTATTTACATATAACTCAAAAGTTATGTGTATATAGTTAAATTTTTATAATGAAATGCTGTTTTTAATCATAATTATTGTGATATTATATTATATGGAATCATGTTTTTGTTATATTTAAAAAAAAATGTATGAAGAAAAGAATAATTACCATTTCAAATTTTTAGAATTCTATTATTAAATTTAATGACTGATACTAATAAATAAATCAAAATAAATTATTCAAGTTTTCTTTAAAATAAAAATTAATTTAAATACATAATTCAAGTGTTATTTTGTTCTACATCATGAACAATATGGTTTTGAGCCGGAATCGCACCTTCGTTCACAAAATACGTTTGACAAAATTTCTCTCAATCGAAAAGCACTTGCAGGTGCATTACGAAATCGCGAACGGAGAGAACTCATAGCAGAGGGTCCCTTCCCTATTACATTTCTCCATTCCCCTTCATGATCCTTATCTTCCCAATCAACAAACATTGGAGGACAATAGCTACTCTGGTCATGAAGCATTATGAAGTTATGTAATGATACTGCTGCATTCCAATCGATTTCGTAATACTCTCCATCGTGAAACTAGTATTCCGAATGCATTTTCAATAACCCTACGAGCAAGCGAAAGTCTGTAATTAAATATTTTTTTGTTATTGTCCAGGAGACTTCCAGGATAGGGTCTTAATAAATTATTTTTTAAAGGAACTGTCCCATCTCCAACGAAGTAATGAGGAAATGTTATTTCACTATTGGGTAAGTTACGGTTACTTGGTAATGGTAACAGTCCAGATAACAACGTTCGTCCAAAATGAGACTCACGCAGCACCCCTGTTATAATAAAAACTAGTAAAACTTCTTAGCATGACATTTTAAGAATTACCGCCATCACTTTGACTCCCGTAAGCGCCAATATTTACAGCCGTGAATGAATATTTCGCGTCACACATTGCAAGAAAAACAATGCTATAATCGTGCTTGTAATTAAAAAATTGCCCCGAATTCGGTGGGCAGGCAACATTAATATGTTTGCCGGCTATATAGTCCATTCAAAACGCGCGTTATGGTGTTCCAAAATAACACCGTTAAGAAAATCGAACCCTAAACGTTTTTGGGGTCGCTGATCACGAAAATCGAGGTCCCGCGGTCCTAAAATTAGGGCGTCACCCCTAAAAATGCAAAAAACACCCCTTTTTAGGGGGTTTTCGCGATTATTTCAGTAATAATGAAAACTAATGCGATGAAATGCACTTTTTTTAATATTTATGTGCGAAGGGGGTTCATTTGTACTAAATTAAGGCGCACTTTATGATAAGGGGTAGTCCTAAAGGGTTGAAACTACCCCTAAATTGGCGAAAAATGGCAAAAATTGTAAAAAAAATTTTTTTCCAAGTTTATGTTTCAAATTCGATTGTGGGCGTACTGTCAGGCAAAAATAAATTATTTTCAACCCTTAAGGGGGTAAAACTACCCCCACATTAAAATTGTAATTGGAACAAATTGAAATTTATTGTTTTGCATTAAAATTTTATATTTGATGAAATATTAGTAAAACATTTGGAAAATTTTTAACCCTCTTAAAAGAGTTAATCCTTAGGGGTAAATTGAAAAAAAAATTTCCTTTCATAGATTGCAATTTAAATTTTTTTAATGAATTGTTGAATAAAAATTCTTTTTATTAGAAAATATAAATTGATAATTTTTTGCAATTTTTTTATATAAAGTTGTTTTTATTATAGTAGGGGTAGTTTTAACCCCTTAAGGGTTGAAAACAATTTATTTTTGCCTGACAGTACGCCCACAATCGAATTTGAAGCATAAACTTGAAAAAAAAAATGTTTACAATTTTTGCCATTTTTGGCCGATTTAGGGGTAGTTTCAACCCTTTAGGACTACCCCTTACCATAAAGTTGGCCTTAATTTAGTATAAATCAACCACCTTCGCAAATAAATACTAACAAAAGTGCATTTCATCGCATTAGTTTTCATTATTACTGAAATAATCGCGAAAACCCCCTAAAAAGGGATGTTTTTTGCATTTTTAGGGGTGACGCCCTAGTTTTAGGACCGCGGGACCTCGATTTTCGTGATCAGCGACCCCAAAAACCTTTAGGGTTCGATTTTCTTAACGGTGTTATTTTGGAACATCCCCCCTAGTTTTCAATGAACTACAATATTGTAGGGGTAGTTTTAACCCCTTAAGGGTTGAAAATAATTTATTTTTACCTGACGGTACGCCCACAATCGAATTCGAAGCATAAACTTGAAAAAACATTTTTTTTACAATATTTTCCATTTTTCGCCAATTTAGGGGTATTTTCAACCCTTTAGGAGTACCCCTTACCATTTAGTTCGCCTTAAGTTAGTATAAATCAACCACCTTCGCAAATAAATATTAAAAAAAGTGCATTTCATCTCATTAGTTTTCATTATTACTGAAATAATCACGAAAACCCCCTAAAAAGGGGTGTTTTTTGCATTTTTAGGGGTGACGCCCTAATTTTAGGACCGCGGGACCTCGATTTTCGTGATCAGCGACTCCAAAAACCTTTAGGGTTCGATTTTCTTAACGGTGTTATTTTGGAACACCCCCCCCCCGCGTTTTGAATGGACTAATAGCTCCCACACAATTTGCCATATCCCACAGATTATAAAAATCAGAGGCAATATGTTTAAAATTCTCTTCAGTTGGCTCATCTACATACAGTGCCGGCCCTAGCCCTTGAACAAGGTAGAGTGAGATTGTCTCTCGGCGCCCTTTGGTCAACGCTTTCACAACATCACACAAATTGGATTTCAGTTTATTTTCTGTATATGTAGAATAAGAATAAGAAATCTGTGACTTCAAAATAATTGTCATTTTTAAAGTTTTGTCTGTGTATTTGCCGGGCTAATCTTGGAAACGGTTAATTTGATAGCGACGGGACTTTCACGGAAAATTTAGTAGTATTGGGAATATTTTAGGCTACGTTTTCGCTCCGATCTGACTATGGGATCCGGCTATCGTATTCGACTGTCTGCTCAGACCGAAAACTTGATTCGACGATCGTAGGAAAGCGAGTCGAAACTGTTTTTATCATTTCAATTATAGACCTAAAAACTCGGGAGCCGCCAATCGGATTTAAAGGCTTAGCAAGTTTGGCACGTTTCGCAAGTTTTCAGATTGCTTAGCAAGTTTGGCACTCTGAACGGACTAGTGGGTCAGACCGAAAACTTGAACCGATAATCGAAGGAGAGCCTGATAGATTGAAAACTTTTTTTCTTTCTAATTGTAGGCCTCAAAAAGTTCTACTTAAATATCTAAGTTTACCTAAGTGAATCGTGTTCGTACTATAGACAACCCTTTCATTGATAGCGTTACCGTATGCGATCAATATTTACTTATTTAAATAGAGGACTTCAATTAGAATGAGACAAAAGTTTTCACTCTATCAGGAATATGCTTTTTCCGATTAGGCTTTCGAAATGCAGACCTGCCTCCGTTTTTTGACGGACGCCGCTCGGGCTATGAACGATTTTTATTGGTTGTAATAGGTGCGTTGTCTTTTTTCCGTCTGTTTGTAGGGGCTAATCTCTTGACCGGCTAATCTGGGTTTGATGGGTTTTTGACGGGCTATGCTTTCTTAGACATATTTTAGGCTCCTTTTTCACTCGGTCAAACTCAAATAGTTATTTTATTGACAGAGACGGGCAACCTATTATGTGGTGTGTCTAGCTCAATACTAAAGGATTGCGTATTGATTGTGTGGCAGACAGAAATAATCGAAAATTGCTGCCGCTGCAAGATATTGTGCTTTCAATAGACGGGAATACTATTGATTTATGGGTCAGAGATTATATCGAAAAACATAATAAACCTAAGTTAAACAAATGAACAAAAAAGTCTACCGTATAAATACCGGTGTAAGTAGTGTATATTGTTTAGGCGCACCACGCGGCACTAGCACTGGATAGTGCCGATAGGCTCCCTAGAACAATTTTTTCTCCAAATATTCCCAGAAATCATCCCTTAACGGATTGGCATTTAGGTCTGAGAATAGTTTCTGGTGTCGCCATGATAAAAACATAACACACAAATTTTTAATGTTTTCGGTGCTCGTCGAAATGTATTGATTTTAGGGACCCCAAAATATGAATTTTTAGCTGGGCGCCAAATTTTGCAGAATGGGAAAATCTTATTGACGAAGTTCTGTATAGGCCTCAAATTTTCCCGGCACTGCAAAATCGACAAGGAATGAATGAATGAATATCCAAAATTGTCGAAATCTACCTTTTATGGCAAAAGGCGCCGCCAAAATTTTATTTTTCGCTCGAAATTGTTTTTCTCGTTTATTTAGGCGCCCCTTGCCTCTTGGCGCCTAGAGCGACCGCTCCATTCCCTCCACCCTAGTGGCGGCGCTGTCTACATACACCGGCGACAAAGTTTCCCACAGCACGGCACAAGTTTCTAAAATAATATTTCTGACTGTAGTTTTTCCTAATTTAAAGCTTCAAGCTAAAAACTGATGTGTTGTTCCTTGTCATAAATAACTGTAAAGAAAAATAATAACGTAACGACTAGATAATTGTGTACCAAAAATGTTTACCTCAAAGTTAGAGCAAGCCGAAGTTCAGGATCTACAGGTTTCCTTACAGACTTTTTGGCGTGACAACGTCTATTAAATCGGTTTAAGATAGGACGCGCGTGTGAAAATGTCCCGCACAATGTCCCGCACACACAAAAAAATCATATCTCCGCCCCCATACATGTTAGGGGGGTGGTTAATGGCTCAAAATTTTCGTTAATTTATCCTCTACACGGGAAAAATACATTCATTCACCTTATTGACGTGACAACGTCTATTAAATCGGTTTAAGATAGGACGCGCGTGTGAAAATGTCCCGCACACAAAAAAAAATCATATCTTCGCCCCCATACATGTTAGGGGGGTGGTTAATGGCTCAAAATTTTCGTTAATTTATCCTCTACACGGGAAAAATACAAAACGTAATAACAGACGTTGTCACGTTCAAATTAATAGACGTTCTCACGTTAAAATACGGACGTGATACTTCACATCCAAGACCATTAATTTTTGGATAACACGGCAACTTACATCTATCGATAAATTTTTGTTAGGGATTCTTTGACCAAATTTAATAAAAGGTCATATAATGAACGTCTCATTCTAGTGTGTAAAAAGAATTGTTCAGCGTCCTTTTCTTTTATTTCCAAAAAGGTTGTGCTAAAATACCCGACCTCGACTCGGTTGATATTAATCGGACGCACAGACCAACGCCTAATTTTTCTCTTTTTTAATTTTCTTAATTCTATAGCACATTTATACATATTGCACAATAACACAAACATAGCACATACTTTCTGTTTGTGACAATTATTAACCACTCCGTCCATTATTCGCCCTTTAAGAAGACTTTAGCGCAAATTTTTTTAAACTTTGACGTTTTGATCCGATCAGATGCGTTATTATAACCAGTCAATTTCCTATCCGATCCAATCCGTTTTTAAACGCTTTTATTTAGTTCGTACTGGACGGCCAAATCTTGCAACGTTAATAAAAGTACCTTCCACCGATGACGATACACGAAAATGCAAGCACAACATAATTTCGATAGTAGATTAAGTTTTAATTTTAAAAATAAATTTTGACAAAAAATAGAATTGTTTTGACACATGAGAATGAAGTTGGATGTAAGAGGTTGACAGTTTTAGCTGGGTTAAGGGGGTAGACTACAGTAAAATTTTCAAAAAACTCATTTCTTTTTTTTTGCTTTAAATTTGAAATCAGCCACCTCGAAAACGACCGAGTTAGAAATTTCATCACAAAATAATCAAGATTTCACGTTTTGGCCAGAAATTTGGGACTCTGTCCCACAGTGCAATGTTCAAACGCGTTTCTCTCGAAACGATGTTTTTCAAAACGGTGTACATGATATCTCAAGATCTAATCAACGAATTGACTTGAAATTTGACACACTTCTTTTATGGATGAGTGCCTCTGGCGTCACGTAGGATTTTGTCAATATCTTGCTTTGTTCAATAATTATTAACAATCATAACATTAAATTTGTGCAAATACGTTTTTTCGGCACAAATTTCATGTTATGATTGTTAATAATTATTGAACAAAGCAAGATATTGACAAAATCCTACGTGACGCCAGAGGCACTCATCCATAAAAGAAGTGTGTCAAATTTCAAGTCAATTCGTTGATTAGATCTTGAGATATCATGTACACCGTTTTGAAAAACATCGTTTCGAGAAAAACGCGTTTGAACATTGCACTGTGGGACAGAGTCCCAAATTTCTGGCCAAAACGTGAAATCTTGATTATTTTGTGATGAAATTTCTAACTCGGTGGTTTTCGAGGTGGCTGATTTCAAATTTAAAGCAAAAAAAAAGAAATGAATTTTTTGAAAATTATTACTGCTACGTTGAACGTGTCTTACCAATCGAATTCTTTTAATTTTTATAGTTTTTACTAGTCTACGCCTCGCTGCACCCATAAGCCAATAGTAAACTATAAAAACCATCCACTGACTTAGTATTTTTCGAGATATGAATTTTACACAGATGAAGTGCCTCAAAGAACATAGGTCTTACGACGGCCGCCATGGATCAGTATATTTACTATACTACATTGCTTATTGTATTCTACTTATCATACCCTTTCATTTGATACCCTTGCCGAGGTGGTTGTGAAGAAAGTGGTAATCCGGCCTCTTGAGACGGCCGCCATGGATCTAAAGGTATATTTTATATACTACATAGCTTATTGTATTCTCTACTTATCATACCCTTTCATTTGATACCCTTGTCGAGGAGGTTGTGAAGAAAGTGGTACCCCGCCCTCTTGAGACGGCCGCCATGGATCAGTTTATTTTCAATAACGTCATGGCCTACCTATGGTTTGACAGCTACGTAAAATTGAAATTTTCATTAAATGTAATGATTCAATTTAATGACAAAGTTACATTTACGAAGCTGTCAAACAATAGGTAGGCCATGAAGCTATTGAAACTAAAATGAAGTGAAAATTCCTAAAATTACCATTTTTTTTGGATTTTGCAGCTGTGTTTTTGGTTGAAGGTATAAAAAATAGCCTACGACCTATTCTCAGATCTACCAAATCTACACAAAAAATTTCATACAAATCGGTCCACCCGTTTCGGAGGAGTTCAGTAACAAACACTGTGACATGAGATTTTTATAAATATAGATGATGTTTGATGTTTGGATCTTTATACAACTGATGCAGTTCGTGATTGCGACGGTATTGCTGAAATGACCTTCCGGCAGGAGAATAGTAGGCGGTTTTAGTTGGGGTTAGAGTCCCACATAACCGACGATAGCATGATGCTTCCCACCTGTCAACCCACGAAAATAGTAAAAACAAAAAATAAAACACTAATAAATTATTTGCATGCAAATTAAAAATTATTCTTAAATCAGGCCAAAGAAATATAACTTCTAATGCGCGTACACGCCTATTTTTTGTGTAATATTTTCTTTCTTCTTTTTGTAGGTGCTACATCTGCACGTTTTTGATTACGATAGATTCTCACGGGATGATTCTATCGGCGAAGTATTTTTACCATTGTGCCAGGTAATATCAAAAATAGAGTTTTTTTTTTGGATTTTTTCATATTTTAAAAATGTTTCTTCATTTAGGTTGATTTTGCTGGAAAGCAGTCATTTTGGAAAGCGTTAAAACCACCGGCCAAAGATAAATGTGGTGAACTTTTATCATCACTTTGTTATCAACCGTCTAATTCAATATTGACGTTGACGCTTATTAAAGCAAGAAATTTAAAAGCTAAAGATATTAATGGGAAATCTGGTAAGAAAGTTTATTTAATATTAATTAGTATACAATATGGAATTTTAAAATCCGAAAATAATGCGTGAATTATCAATAATGTTTGATAGGTGTGGAGCTGAATAACATTTAACATAACCTATGGTTTTTATTAATCGGGGAAAACTTCGCTAAATAAACTCAAAAATAATATATGCTGGTGGTTTTCTCGTAACAAAATTGCGGAAGTTCGACACGGTGTTTTATACTAAGAAGCTAATCCTTTAGGGGATGATTCCTGGATGTATTTGTGGAAAAAAATTCTTCTAGAAAATGGGCATTTCGGTCCTATTTACTGAGATACAGGGTGTTTAAAAAAAGGCGTTTTTTAATTTACTGCAACTTTAATTACTCCAAAACTATTTATCGAAAAGCAACGTTAATTAAACTCATTTTTTAGAGAAATGATATCTGATTTTGATATCAATACCATAAACCTTCGTTAATAAGATATGTTCAAAGTCCAAAAAAGATATGTAAGTTCACCTAAGCTTTGTCGAAAAGTACAAAAAAAAAAACACCAAATAAGGCCAATTAGGGCCACCTTAACCATAGGGCTAAATGGGCTATAGCCCCGGGGCGCAAGCAGTTTCGGGCGGCATTTGTTGGTGTTTTTATGTTATTATTAGTTATTATTTATTTTTATTCAAAATCATAATCAATAATAACCAAACTGGTTATAATAAAATTGAAAACGTTATACATAGGTATGTGGGAATCTGCTTTTGTGGACCGCTCCCGAGTTATTTCAAGATGTGGGCTTCTGGAACTTAGGTTTAGGTTTAGGTTGAAATGGCTGTCCCCACTAGGAAGCCCACTTAGGCACGCCATTGTGATGCCATTCTAGTGTTGGGACAAAGTTCAGGCCATTTCAAGCCATTTTGAGCTTTTGATAAAGCGACAGAGGTTAGGAACGGCAGTATTTTGGAGCTCGCTCAATCCACCAAGGAAAGGTGAGCCAAGGAAGGTCCCTATTTTGCTTGCGAGGGCGGGACATGTAGAGAGAAGATGGGAGACAGTTTCTTCCTCTTCTTCATTATCACAACTTCTGCATAAGTCGTTGTGGGGAAGCACCCACACCAGCACCTTTACTACATGGCTTATCTCCTTTTTGTTCAACTGAACAAGGGATTTTGAACGCTTTGCGTCCAAAGTTGGCCACATTGCATGAAGAGTGCGACACACCGTTGCTGTGGTCCATCTCAGCCCAGCTCGAGCTAAGCTGATTTTTCTCACAGCTAGTTTGTAAGTGGCTAAGGGCATTCCCATTCGGGTTAAGTGGGGTGTTCTTTCCACTTCGGTTCCCTGTCTAGCAAGCTCATCTGCCCTACAGTTTCCCCTAATCCCACGGTGTCCAGGAACCCAACACAGTGTTATATCAAACTGAGTGGCAGTCTCACACAGAGACCTGCGGCAGTTCAGAAGAGTCGGGGATGTTGTGACGACAGAATTAAGAGCCTTGAGGGCCGCTTGGCTATCCGATAGAATACATATATTCTTATGAGATATATTATTTATCTTCAATCATTCGAGAGCCGCCCAGAACGCAGTGACTTCCGCTTTATATTTAATGCCTCGGAGAAAATACCAGAGCCTACGCTGCTCCCAATTTTTGAGCCATCTGTGTAGATGCATAATGACCCAGTTGGGATAACATCATCTGTCCAGTCATCTCTGGCCGGAATGATGGTATTGAAACCTTTTTCCAAGGTCCACGTAGGTGTAGTATAATCTAGGTTGTTCGCAGCGGTGGCGAACCTCCTAAGGATGGATGAGTGGCCATATGAATATGGAGTCCATCCAAGAGAAGCCTTTGTCCTGGCGGCCGTCCAGGACCTGGAGCACCCAACAACATTCAGAAGCTAGAGTGCCCCCGTGACCGCAGAAGGTTCAACATTGTTGAAAGAACCTTCAATATCTAAGAAAACAGCCAACATGAATTCCTCGAATTCAAAGGATCTTTCGATGACGGCTACCAGGGAGTGGAGAGCAGTGTCTACTGATTTACCTTTCGTGTGGGCATGCTTCGTATCTTGAGGAGTAAGGATGTGAGACATATAGTTCTCGAGTCCTTTGGATTGTGGTAGGAGATTTTACCCGCTTTTGGAATGAAAGCCACCTTCGCTACTCTCCAGGATGTTGGAATGTAGCTTAGGCGAAGGGAACTCCTACAGATGGCTGCGAGCCAATTCAGAATTAGGTCACTGACTTTCTGAATTTCAATCGGATAAATTCCGTCTGGAACTTGAGTTTAACACAAAAATTTTTTATTTCTCTTCTTATTCGCTCTACAGCCCAATTCGAGCTTTGACCTCCAGAAGTCTCTCTACTCCGCAGCTTGTATTGAGCAGTTCTGCTCCACCGGCCTTAACATTGTCTTCCCACCTTGACCGTGGTTTGCCAACTGATCTTTTGCCTTCTGGTAGTAGGTACACAGCTTTTTTAGGTATCCTTGAGTCATCCATCCGGACATGACCGGTCCAACGCAAACGCAGTAGCTTGGCATGTATCGAGAGCTAAAACTCTTTGTATAAGGCTGGTCGTCCACTGGAAGCGTATTCGAGGGGCTACGTGCTTCGGCGACATGAGCGGCTACAGGCGGCTAGAAGCGGCTCTGAGATGCGCGGCTACACGCAACAGGGGTCGTCCACTGCAAGCTTTTCATGCTGCTCAGTTTGAAGTGAATTTGACATAATAATTTTGTGATTTGAAAATATAGTAGGCTTTGGAGAAAATTATTTCCTGATTCGAGCGGCTACGCGCGACCGATCCAAAATAATTTGGATTCGCGAGGCCGCTCGAATACGCTTATAACCGCCCGCTCAAAGTCGCTTGCAGTGGACGATGTTTATATGAAATTCTTTATGTTGGATCTGTCGCGCATAGCCGCGTGTAGCCGCTCATGTAGCCGAAGCGCGTAGCCGTTCGAATACGCTTCCAGTGGACGACCAGCCTAAGTCGTGCAATTCGTGATTGTAGCGTTTTCTCCATGAATTGCCTTCATTGATTGGGCCGTATATCCTTCGGAGAACTTTCCTCTCAAATATATTCATCTTGTCGGCGGATTTCTGGGAGATACTCCATGCTTTGCATCCATACGTAGCTACTGTAGGTATGATAGTTTTGTAGATTCTTATTTTGGTTTTTCTGTGGATGTCTCTGGATTTCATTTTTGGCAGTAGTGAGAAGTATGTTCTGTTTGCGGCGTTTATTCTTCGTTGTACGTCTATCGTTTCATCGTTGTCTTCGCTGGTTGTGTACCCCAGGTAGTTAAATTCGTTTACCCGTTCGAAGTTATATCCCCCCCAGGTGTGTTGTGATTTCTTCTTCTTCTTTCCACCCTTGACTGAATTAGAATCTTACTCTTGTCGGCATTTATTTGCAGCCCTATATCTTTGGCTCCCTCTTCTAACTCCGTGAGTATTTCTTGAAGGTATGACAATGATCTGGCAAGGCAATTTATATTGTAGGCATAACCTGCCAATTGTTTTGATTTTTTAAGCAGGGTTGCGTTCGCATCAATGTTAACTTTGCGAACTACTCCTTCTAGACAGAGATTAAATAGCATGGGTGCCAGCCCATCGCCCTGCATCCTGTACTGCTGAGACTAAATTTCAAGCTATTGTTTTGACTCAATTCTACCGAACTGCATTATTTAGGTTCCTTTCTGGTGTCGATCAATCATGTTGTATTAGATGTAACAATCACATAACATTAAACTTAACCGGTCCTTAAACAAAACTGTTACTGTGAATGTTGTTCATGATCTTATTAACGACTGAGCCTTGCTTGACTGGGAAGGATTCCGTCAATTCTCCTTGTATTCTGACTGTACACCTTTAGTTTAAAACAATTATTTAATACAAAAACGATTCTCGATAAAATGCGGCTTTCTAATGACTGTGTCTCTAGGACGACTCACATTTTTGTATATAGAATGGAGACTGTTTTGCAAAGCTCGAAAGACTGAATGGAAAGCGAGTTCTGATAATACAAATCCCACGTTCGGCAATTATGTCGTATCATTCCCCCGAATAATTAGTTCCATTCTTTAAGGCCATCCCCGCCGCTACTGTGGTTATCCTGAGCCCCTCGTGATCACCTATCTTAACCAATTCATAACGGTCATTATTCTTCCGTAAGGTGTTAAAAGCTTAGATTTTAATTTCAAACCTGGGTTCTGTGTTCTCTTAAAAGCAACCAAGGCGCCCTCCTTATAGATATTTGCAGCCTTACGCTTCTTATTTCTTTGTCTCCTATTTTCCTGTCGAATCTTTAGTCCAGGAGGCAACGTCATATTTTATGACCTCATTCCTACAAAGCTAATATTTATTATACTTAATTTTCATACACTGCAAATTAGAAAAGTGAAAGTCTACCGAGCTTTTAGCGGTGGGTTCAATAATAACAAATTATTGATTATGTAAAAAAACAATATATCAATACC
This sequence comes from Thereva unica, assembly GCA_949987705.1. Taxonomy (NCBI): domain Eukaryota; kingdom Metazoa; phylum Arthropoda; class Insecta; order Diptera; family Therevidae; genus Thereva; species Thereva unica. Next base: position 21,060,444 of record OX465286.1, on the reverse strand, counting down.
TTATACCTACAAGGCTAAAACTTTGTATAATGCCTGAGAAAGGCTGAAAATGAATCCTAGTGAGAGTCTACCATCTTGTGAGCGCTGGTATCAAGGGTCTACCACCCCCGCAAAATGTGGTAAAAATTACCTCGATTACCTTATTCCTACAAGGCTCAATTTTTTTTAAAAATAAAGTAGCTTGGAAAACAACAAAAAAAGACAGTCTACCGAACGCTGGTAAAGCCTCGGTAGGCGCTATGCCATGTACGCCGATATGCTACAACTCATTCTGAATTATTGTGCACCCCGATATTTAAATTGATTCTACAAAGCCGCGATTGATTTTGGTTGGGAACAGTATTAGGATATGGTTTATCCTTTCTACCTTTCCGTTTCCTATCGGGGCGCTAGTGATTAACGAATGCTTCTTTGCAGTCATTTTGAAACAGACTGGCTGTAAAAGCTGTTCCTCGGTCCGATATTATCCTTCTTGGGTTACCAAAAATAGCCGTCAGCTTCCTGAAGTATAGATAGACCCAGGATGAGATGGGGAGACTCTGTGATGGCTGCTCCAGAGGCAATGCTTAACATCCGAAACTGGAGACATGCTGCAAGGCACCTCAAACTTGCAGAAATATCCTAGAGGAAGCCAAGGCTCGATTTGGGCTGTAGCGCCATTGAATGGATGGAGTCTTCCCTTCAGGAATTAAGTAGGTTTTCCTGCTTAAGGCTTCGGTCCTGTCCTTGTCTGTGAGCAGATTTAGTGATCTCCGCCTCTATTGATCTGGGAATGACAACTAACTCTTCCTCTGGACTCTTAAATAAAAAGTCTTGTTTAAGATAAAAATCTCAATCATGAGCGGAGGTCTTTAATATCTTTCTTGTAGCTCTTAACTATTGGTCTTCATTCTGCGCTTCATTCACTTCTTTAGGGCATCTATTACGGCGAGTGCTTCTAACTCGTAAGCGTGAAAGCGTTGCTCGGCTGGGATTTCCTTACGTCTCATGTATCGCACTGCACTGATCGTCATCATCCCGTTGCAAGACCATCCGAATTCGTCCTTACTAGCATCGGAATGAGTCTCCATATGCGGCTCTAGTTCAAATAACTTCAAAACTAGTGGTTTTGCCAATATTTTTTTAATGCTTTTAAGGCATTTGGCTGTTCGGTTTCTAATTTAAATATGGCCTTCTTTTTAGAAATTCCCTGAGCTTTGATACGACTGCATAGCCTGTTATAAATCCTTTGAAGTAGGACGTTAGTCCCAGAAATCTTTGTAAAGTTTCCCTATCATTTGGAATAGGAGACTCTGTTACTACTCTTGTCCTCTCCTCTGATGATCGTCGTTGCCGCTAGACATCCCGTGTAGTTTCCTAGGAAGAGGGGCACATTATTTTTAATATCCCACGGGCGTCGAATATCTTAGGACGGCTCTGAGGCCAATTTTAACATCAAAATTGTTTATAATTTCAAAAGTAAGGCCCGAAACAAAACAATTTTCTGGACATTATCCAAGTTTTCTAATTTTGGAAAACAGTAATCGATTAACTAGGTTTTTTTGAGGAAAAGTTGCTTTTGGTTTAAATTTTAGTTGTAACATGAGCTTACCTACATATCTTGACCTTACATATGTTCTAAACGGAGAGACTGAGGTTTATGCTGTTGATATCAAAATCAGATATCATTTCTCTAAAAAATGACCCTTATTACTTACATCATTTCGGAATATTTACATGGAACGTGCGGACTCTATACCAACCTGGTAAGTTAAGAGTACTATTAGAGCAGGTTGAATAATACAAGGTCGATATATCGGTGATTCAACAAGCTAGAAGCTTGGTGAAAGGCATAATGAAAAAAAAAGGAATTACACAATATACTACAGCTGCAGAGATAAAGAGCGGCATTTACCGAAAAAGAAAAGGCTTAAAACATGCTATAACAGGGTTCGAATCAATAAGCGAAATAATGTGCAAGATACGAATTAAAGGAAAATTCAAGAATTACTCCTTCATTAATATACATGCACCAACCGAAGATAAGTCTGATGAAGAAAAGGAAGAAAACCTTGAGAGAAAATATCCCAGGTATGTTGTAAAAGTACTTATAGGAGACGCTAACGCATAAGTAGGGCAGGAACAAATCTATTACCCAAATATTGGAAAGCACATCCTGACAAATATCCTGACTTCGCAGCTGGAGCTAACATGATAGTGGCCAGTACGAAATTCGAACACAGAAAAATACACAAAGTAACTTGGAAATCTCCTAATGAAGAGACGGTCAATGCTATAGACCATATACTGTGACCACTGATGGTGGGTCCCAAGATGAGGAGGCAGGATTTCATGTGTCAGGACAGGAGGAAGGAGAGAACAAAGCGAGCGAAAATATAATACCGCGGCCGTCAAAGAGGAACAATTTAGGGAAGAATATGTAGCAGAGCTAAATAAAAGGTTTAAAAGGTTCGGCGCATCGGATAACGAAACTGCAAGCTAAACTAAGGACCATAATAAAGGAAGCCGTAGCAAGCAAGCTTGGTTATGAAATATGAGCGAGACGTCAAAACTGGTTCGATAAAGAGTGCGCTAGAGTAACGGAAGATAAGAATGAAGCAAATGCTAATAAGCTGCAAAGATACAGAACTAGAAATTTTGTAGCGACCTATAAGAAAAAACGACGAATTGAAAAACGTACGCACAAAAGAAAAAAGAAGACGTGACTGTAAGAACAAATTGCACACATAAACGAACTCGGGAATAATGACGAAGTGTGAAAGTTTTATGAGAAAGTGAACAAGCAAAGTAAAGAATTGATACCCAGAGTATCGATGTGTAAGGACAAAAACGGTAATATCCTGTGCCAGAAACAAAAAGTCTTAGAAGGATGAAAGGAGTATTTTAATAAGCTACTGAATAGAGACGACGAACCAACCCAATAGAATCGCACCAGCCGATAACTATAGTGATACTGGTGCTGGTAATGATAATGTGCCTACAATGGACAACGTACAAGAAGCTATGACGAATCTCCAAAACAATAAAGCGCCAGGAAAATATAGCATAGCAATTGAGTTGTGGAAATATGGGGGCCAAGAATTAAGGAAAGGATTACACAAGCTTATAGAATCGATCTGGCGTCAGAAAGAGATCCCACTTGAATGGACGGAAGGTGTGATATGCCCCCTTAATAGAAAGGCAGATAAACTTATATGTGAGAACTATAGGGGTATAGCCCTCCTTAACTCGTATAAAATCCTGTCCAATATTTTTTGCATAAATCTTCTACCCATCGTAGAAGGCATAACAGGTAGTTTTCCATGTGGCTTTCGACCAGGTAGATCCACTACAAACCATATTTCCACTTTAATAAGAATTTTGGAAAATCTTGGGAATTCAACATCAATATTCACGTACTCTTTATAGAGTTCAAGCAAGTATAGGACAGCGTCAAGCTATGGACTAAACACCTAAGCGAAGAAACAAAAGCTACAATTGAGGTAGTACAATGCAGAGTAAGAGTTGAACGAGACCTCTCAGAAAGTTTCACATCACAGAAAGGCCAGAGACAAGGTGACAAGCTGTCATGCCTCCTATGTTTTTTTTTATGTGGCAGTGCTAAACTCAGGAATCACCTTTTATACAACTAGTCCGTCATGTCGTTTGTCACGTCATGGTGCAATGTCTAGCAGCAAGTTTAGTACGGGAGGAATAGGTTAGGGGTTATGGGGGTTCAAAGGGTGTTGAAGAAGGTGGCGATGAACCCTGCATTTGAACTCTTGGATGTTGTAGGAGCTCGGAAATACTGGCTGCAGAAGATTATTCCACATTCGAGTTGTTCTTTCACAAAGGAATTCATATCTGCTTGAGTGCGTGAAACTGGGAGTTGCAAGTGGAGGGAATGAGACGAGTGGGCTAATCTGGTGTTGCGGATATAAGATTGCCGTGGAGGCAGAAGAGCGTTTATCTCGGAAGAACAGTCGCTATGATAGTAGTGATAAAATTTTGTCAGTGCTGCTACATTCCTACGGTGGCTCAAGGGGTCGATGGTGAACGTATTGGAGAAGGTGATAAGAGAGGTAGGTCTTTTGCAGGTCTGAAAGAAGCCTTCTTCAAACTGGAAACAGCCTCGAAAAAAATGGGATTGTTCATCCACGAAGCAAAAACTAAGTACTTTTGTACTTCAAAAAGATACAAAACCTCAAGGCAAAATATTACAATAGATTTATATAACAGAGAAACTGTTAAAGAATTTACTTATATTGGGACAGTATTGCAAGCTGACAGTGGCGAGACAGCGGAGATCAGACGGAGAATAAACGTTGCTAACAGAAGCTATTTTGGCCTTCGACAACATCTTACATCACGCATTTTCTCTAAAGGAATGAAGTGTAAACTATATACCACGCTAATCAATCCCGTTTTGATGTGTGGATCAAAGGCATGGGCTTTGAAAAAGGCTGAACTCTTCTTGAAAGAAAAATTCTACGCACAATATTTGGCGGTGTCTGCGAAAACGTTCAATGGAGAAGGAGGTATAATCATGAATTATACCAACTGTACCGGAGACCCGACATTGTCAAAAGTATAAAATATCGATTCCTTGATGTTAAACGAAATTCGGGTCGGCCAAAGAAGCGATACATGGATCCCGTTGAGGAAGATTTAGTAAAGTTAGGCGCACGAAGCCATTAGGCAGGAACCGAACGGCCAAGGCCAATAATGGCTGGAGTGCTAGAGATGATGATAACTTATATTTATAAAATATTTATTTTAAGTTATATAGTAAGATTAATTGCAATTAATTCCCTTTTTTAATTTATTTCAGACCCGTATGTTAAAGTCTGGCTACAATTTGGAGATAAACGTATTGAAAAGCGAAAAACTCCAATATTCAAGTGCACCCTTAATCCAGTATTCAATGAATCATTTAGTTTCAATGTACCATGGGAAAAAATACGTGAATGTTCGCTTGATATAATGGTGATGGATTTTGACAATATTGGACGTAATGAACTAATTGGAAGGATACTACTAGCAGGTTGTTAGAATCAAATTTTTCATTAATATTATTGTCTCAGTAGCGTGGCGTCATTGGAAGCACAATTACAATTTCTTAAAAAAAATCTAAATCGAACGAACTAACCTAAGATAAGCTAAGATTGATCAATAATTTTTTTTTTATGTGGTAGACTAGAGGCTTAGGGAAAGCCCCTTTGTACTGTTCGACAATCTATTTTTCGTATAGAATGTTGAACAGCAGCTCTAGCCGGAAGATAGAAAGTAGAAAGAGAGAGAGAGAAGTAGGAAGGAGCTGCCACAACCTAGCCGCGATATTTTTTTTTATTCCACCTACTTACAACCATTTCGCGAATCTGGCATCGGGGCATTTTGAGAAACAACTCGCTGGAGTGTTATGCCTCCTGAAACGAGTTGAATCTCATCAGCCAACCGATGACATGCGCTTGGTGGAGCGGGGAAGGACTAGCGAAGACGATGACAGGAGGAATCAGGAATGTAAAGAGGGGAGAAGAAAGAAGGGAAGTTATGTGGGCGGGAAAGTGGAAAAGGCGAAGGACCGTGGGGCTGGCCGGGATTCGAACCCGGGACCTCTGGGATAGTAGTCAGGCGCCTTACCTCTAGACCACCGAGGCCCCCTAAATATAAGTTTTGGTTTACAAACTTTTGTTTTTATTTTATCATTCTCATATTAACATTTATATAATTGCTTCGCTTTTTTTCTAGCCCAAGTGGTCATCGTCTCGAAATGAAAATTATATGAGAGCAATAATTAATTCCTTGGTATAACTTCCAATCCCATCCCAAATTTTAAATGTTTCAAACTGAAAATACTATTCTATATATTCTTCTGGGGTCGTCATAATTGGATGGTGCCTAAGCTCCTTTTCTACACGTTCAAAAACCTTGTCAGCAGGCAAAAAGCTGTGTCCACTGAGAGGGAAAAAAGTTGTATTTTTACATGTTTGCTTCTGATAGCTGTTGAAGCCAGAACAAGAGTATATGCGTGGCTCTCACAGCCATCACAAAACAACCTGATAGAATGAATAACCCTCAAAATCATGAGTTTTTAAAAAATATAGCAAAGCGGAACCAATTTCTGTAGCACCTTTGGTTTGCCTGTAATTCTGTCCAATTATAAAATAAACGCCTCGAAATTCAAGTAAGACATACACAGAAAAATTTAAGTATGCAGATGCGTGATCCGTAAGCTCATTCAATAATTCTCTCTACATTCCAGCGTTTTGTTTTCTCTTCACGATCCAATCTCGCTCCTTCCTTTTTTGCTTTTTCTCTTCTTCGAGCAAAAAAAAGGCAACAGTTAGTTTTTGGCGATAACTGATTTTATTATTTGTTTTATTTCTATTAATTTCAGGGTACGAAAATCCTCACTCATGTGCAACTTGATGTGGTCTAGCGCCTTAAATCTTTCGTCTTCAATATCAAAACCCCAAATCACATCAATATAGTTTAAAACTTATATTTAAACTATTTATTAGATTGTAAATTAATTTACATTAATTTATTTTATATTTACTTATTTTACATAAACGTTTGACTTTATTTTTAGATTTAATTTATTTAAGATTCTAGACTGCTTCCTAATACTGATACAATTTTTCATTTTTTATTTTACATTTCAAAATTTGTGTCTATGTTTTTCAAACATTCAATACTTATACAGTGTCTGCGTACGTGATTATGATTTCCCTATAAAGTATATTTTCAAAGTAGTAGTGAAAATCCAAAACGATGACGTAACGCAGACTGTACTCCAAAATCGTAAGTACAAGAGAAAAACCAAAATAATGCGTAGCGACTGCTAGAGCGAGAGCTGTTTGCTAGTACGCTCACTCGTGTGTGAGTAATTTTTTCAGGAATTTCCAAACTCGCCCATGCGTCTTTAGCTCTGTTCTTTTTACACCGTGATCCAGACCAGATCAGCCGAACATAAAAGTACGGAGTTGGATCATGGAAGAAATTTTGGAAATTTAGTTTTTTACAGTTGTAGTCCTGATTTTTGACGTGTTCTGTCGCAATTTATATCAGTTTCTAAAACTTATTACAGATATTTCTGCTTTAAAAACAATTTGTAAAAAAGCTTAATTGGGTTCCACACAAAATTAAAAAAACAACAAAATTATAAAAGCTCTTGATTTTCCAATGAGATGTGTCTTGGATAACAATTCCAATGAGATGTGTCTTGTGTAACAGCCATATCCAAGACACATTTTGATCCAAATCTTTTTTGGATCAAGTTGTTGTTGGTTTACTTGAAAGTTAATGAACGCAGCTTTTGTGACTTTGGTTTATACCATGGTACAATAATACAAGGTAAGCTCATAAGAGAAAAAAGCTTTTGCCCTGACGTCACTCAGATCTTTTTCAAACAGATTTGTATGGTATTAAATAAATTAAACGCTTATTTTAATAGAAATATTTTTGCATTTTTTTATTTCTATTCTTTCGTTGTTGATTTTTAATATTATTATTTAAATTTTTAATTCTGCAATATAATCTACATCTAAAAAAACAAAGATTTTACATTATCTGGTAAATTCGCATGTTGTGCATTTCTTAACGGATTTTTTATATAATTTCTTTTTATTATAATTTAGACTTTATTATAATTTTGAAAAATCTTTTCTTATTCAGCAGCTTTGTAACGCGTTTTTATTTAATATTTTTTAAAAATTGAAGGCAATAGTCTAGAATTGAGAGTATAGTATAACTATCTTCACTGAAATGTACTGAACATATAATAGCCTTCTGAAAACTAATTTCATTTTTGTCGCACATTTCACTCTACAATTTTGATATATTTTGATTTTTAGGAAACGTAAAATACTGAAAATTTGTTATTGCAGCATTTGGTGTCTTATGTTTCTTATATTTGCAACCTCTTATGAAGGGGTTTCCACCAAACAGACAAAATAAGAAACAGAAACAAAAACTGTTTTTGTCAACAAAAATATCAATATTCAACATTTTTTTAGGAGAATAGTGTGTTTAAAAACAAAACATTGTCCCATCTCGAGTGGGTAGTTAAAAACAAACAAAATGTTTAAAAATAAAACTGCTTTTTGAAACTCTCTGATTGGTGGAAACCCAACATTACTTTGCTTTAAACCATGATGATTAATTGTCTTTAATATCTGTTCTTTATTTTTTTAATTTTGTATTGATTATAAACAATAATTTTGAATGAAAACGTCTTACAAACGAATTAACTTTCAAATGGTAGAGAGTTAAAAGATCTTGATGACGTCAAAGCTTTTCAAGATGGAAACAGAGCTTTTCCTTATGAGCTTACCTTGTATTATTGTACCATGGGTTTATACCATGTTCGCACTGAGCCGAAATTAGGTGATTTCGGAAAGTGATTTTGAAATTACGTAGAACCGTTCGCACTGGATTGAAATGATTTCGTTTGACAGTTTTTTCTAGCACTACTCATGTCTTCGTTTTTTCCTGCCCGAATTTCACTAGCAATTCCTCTTATAACAAAGCCCATAGCTTATTTATTTTATATATCTTGGGTTTTTGTATTTTGAAGAATGCTAAAATGTGAAAAATCAAAATTGTGTTTTTAAAATGTGTCAAACTGACAAGCTCACCACCAAGAGAGACGTGCTGAATTGAACTGAATTCGATTTTTAGGTTTGAGTATTGGCTTCAACATGATTTCGTTCGTAATTTTGCCAAAATTACGAGGTTTGAGATGATTTCGAAATCACAAGAATACATGGGAAATCACATGATTTTGAACGTGATTTTGGGCGAAATCACCAAAATAGCCGAAATCACGTAATTTCGGCTCAGTGCGAACATGGTGTTAGTTTCCTGTGAAATGATTTGAGGATTGGTAAGGAGTTGGGTTGGGTGGGTGGGGTTGTGCGAGCATTCTCTTGAAGTGTGTAAGTGGGGAAATGTCCCGTTATTGCAAAAAAAAAATTAATAAAATGTGACTTGACTGTCACCAGCTTAACATGACTAACTCAGCGGTAGATCCTCCACGACAGCTCTGCACTATGTGGTATAAACTATTGAAACCCCCAAAATATCACAAAATTTTGCGCTGAGTTGAAGTTCATGGTCGCAGTTGCGCGCTCTACCTTACGACTCTACAGTAAAGAAAAACACATCTGCAGTGTACACAGTCTGTGGAGCGCGTGGTAGAGCTCTATTCGTAATTTCACTGTACGCACTACAGGCAGAGCTCTACACTTTACGCTCTACACTCTACCGAAAAAAACTTTATAATGGACACTTGGCTTAAGAAGTAATAATATAAGTGATTTCGTAATGAAAAATGGATTTCAAACGAAAGATTATGAACTTTTTCGACGTATAATGTAGGCGAACGGGAGTAAATGATTTGCGCCTCAATCATTCATTCGCCCGCTTCAAAGACGGGAATTCTTCGAGCATTGGACGTGCTCAGCATAAAAGAATATTAGTACCGTGTAAAAGGTCTAGATGGCTGTAGAATTTTGATCTAGATGAAAGTAAAAAAGTACAAAGGGCAATATACATATAAATGAAACTGGAACTACGCTAAAACTAAATAGGCATTGAAAGATTAGCAGTAAAAGTAATTTTAATATCAAAATTGTAAATCACCGCTACATTTATTGACTTGAGTACTTTAATAGTATTTGGATCAAGTACTAACTTTAATGGCACTAACCTCCAGATATTTCTATAACACCTTCACGATCATCACTAAAACAATTGGCGTTATAAGCCAGAACAAAATTGGTCAGTACAAAGTTAAATAGCTTTTTCCATGATCAAAATTATTTTAACACTTTTCTTAAATAAAGTAAGAAAATTACTTAACGGTTTGACAATCGAATAAAGCGCTAAATTTGTTTCTAGAACCTAGCTAAATACCTCTTCTCTACAATTATCCTATGGTCACAACTTAATGTAACTTAAATGGCGCTAACTTCTATAACAAAAAATAAAAGTTAAATAGATAGTTCAAACCAACTTTGACATTTCTCATTTGTCAAAGAATCAGCTGAATAATTTCGGAGTACTTAATATGACACGCCGAATTAAAATGTCCGAAATATAAGAGGGGCTCAATGGGTTAAATAAGCTTTTTTCCTCGATTCTTGCAAAACATATTCTTTAATTTACGGTCCGGTCGTTAAAGTCGCGTTTACATCCCAAAGTCAACGCGAAAGTGCACTTTGAGACTCTTTTATCGCACAGAAATTTGTATGCTTTTTTCGAAAGTTTCAGAATTTTCGTGCAACAGAGAAAAAAGCATACAAATTGCTGTGCGATAAAAGAGCTTCAAAGTGCACTTTCGCGTTGATTTTGGGATCTAAACGTAGTTTAAATGATGGAAAGTTCGTTGCTTAACAAACTTTTTATCATTCCACGATTGGATCCTACGCACTATGTGAAAATGAAACGATTTGTCTTTTATAAGTATGAAATATTAATTCGCTAATCATTATCACGCTAATTCGCTGATTACTGAGTTGAAGGGAAGTTCGCCTTCCTCCTAACTGAGCGAAATGTTAACTTACTATCGAGCTTTTTGAAAAGTTTGAATTTGCTGGAGTTGGACATATATATTCAAATATGTAAAACATATAAATAAAGATTCCGCCTTCGACTATGCGGTACAGTCGGTGTCGTATATGGTGGATTGCATAAAATATTTTTTTATGTGGTGTGGGCCCTAAGCGAGCACCTATGTTGCCTATGCTTATATCCGGCCCTGAGGCTTAGATGAAATAATTTCGTTTGAACCCTCAAAATTTTGAATCTCAACGCTAACGAAATTTGTTGTAAAGATCCATTTATCGAGGAAGAACACTGCATTACTGCTGCCAGAGCCAAGTCCATATGACCTCGCATGTGGGAGACTTCCAAACTTGTTGATGTAACACTTTCTTCTAGTGGCGTTATATGAAAAGCTTCATACAATCCACAATCAGTCTTGGCAATCTTATCTGTCACTAATGTTCTTTTTATGTTATATTTGAAACCTAACCATACCTAAAATATGTTTGATACAATTGTAATTTTTTTACTTTATTTATTTCAGATACTTTTTGCCATCCGTTAGAATTTCTTATCGGGGCGGTCTATTTGAATTTAATATTTCAGTTAATTGGTACTATAACTAAATTCGACGCCCAGTTTGGCGTCGAGAAGATTACTTTTAAAACGACAAACATAAAACGTCAACTTACGTGAACCCAAAACGAGATTTAACGTGTCGTTTTCAGTGGACGTCGAATTGCGTGACCTGGTCGTCCGTGATCATAAATTCGTTACCTTAAAAACCGCCAGATACCAATTTTCATTGCAATCGGAATACAATTTAGGTGGCCATTTTGAATTTCGATCATATTTCGGCGGCCATTTTGAATATCGAAAACTGGACTATGGAGTGCATCATGGGAGGCCCCTACGGACCTTGGTGCGAGGCTCTGCTATGACTTGTGCGCCCGCTATAGTGCACATATACACGCATACATACAGAAACTTTCTTTTAATAATATAGATAGATAGATTGCTCTCATATAATTTTTCATCTCGACACGATAACTGTTGGTATCAGAACAATATCCAATGAAGGTCAGCTTGCGTTATTTCATGTCCCACTTCTTTCTTGCATCACATCCAAATATCTTCATGTGTTGTAGGTTGGGTTTGATTCCAGTCCATACTTGCTCCGGAGTTAAATCCTTTAACACTCTAGTAGGTGAGCGATTAATTGCATATGACGCTGTGGATATTGCTAGCATGCATTTAGCTCGTTCAACAAGGATGCGGTTCATGCGTTCCGCAAGACCGTTTTGCTCTGGACAGTATGGATTCGTTGTTTGATGTATAATACCCATTTCCTTTAGAACATAAGAAAATTCATTATTGACATATTCCGTGCCATTATCTGTACGTAAGGTTTTGATTTTGCAATTTAGTTGATTTTCCACCATATTTTTAAATTCTTTAAATTTCCATAAAATGTCAAGTTTGTTATTCAAAACATATACAAATACCTTACGAGAGAAATCATCTGTGAAAGTAATGAAGTACTTAGCACCTCCCAATGACGTAGTCTCCATAGGACCACACAGATCGGAATGAATTACCTAAAGCAAAGATGTAGCTCTGAAAAGATTCTTATTAAAGGGTAACCTCGTTTGCTTTCTTTCCATGCACGAATTGCATATGACCGTTTCCTTCTTTTGTAACAACTTTACACCTTATGTACACAAGGGCAACTTATTCACTGCAGAAATTTTCAGATGACCTAATCGTTGATGCCATAAGAAGGGATCATCTTCTTTTACATGAGAGAGCATAGCAGTTTCATTATATCCAGTAACTAATTTGTACAGGTTACACGTTAATCCTGCTGCAATTATTGTTTTATTTTTCTTGTTCTTTATATTACATACATTCAAAAGTATTAAATTCAATTTTGTAATTATTTTTTTTAATTTGACTTATTGATACCAGGTTTGTTGACAGGTCTGGTACATACAGTACATTTTTTAACTGAATGTATTTTGGTACTTTGTCAACTACCACCGCAATGCTTACATTACCACAAAGTTCCACGCGTAGCTTCATCTTATTTGCTATCTTGCCAGTACGCACGGGTGATGGATATTCATTATAGAGCCAGTCGCGGTGCCTTGTCATGTGCATTGATGCTCCGGGATCGACGTACCAGCAACTCTCCTCTTTTTTTTTTATGTGACAGACTTGAGGCTTAGGGAAAGTCCCTTTGTACTGTCGACAATCTATTTTTTCGTATAGAGTGAATGTCGAACAGCAGCTCTAGCCGGAAGATAGAGAGAAGAGAAGGAAGTAACTGTCACAACCTAACCGCGATATTTTATTCCACCTACTCACAATAATTTCGCGACTCTGACATCGGGGCGTCGAGAACAACTCGCTGGAGTGTTATGCCTCCTGAAACGAGTTGAATCTCATCAACCAACCGATGGCATGCGCTTGGTAGAGCGGGGAAGGACTAGGGAAGGCTATGACAGGGGAATCAGGAATGTAAAGAGGGAAGAAGAAAGAAGGAAAGTTAGGTGGGAAAGGCGAAGGACCGTGGCGCCGCCGGGATTCGAACCCGGGACCTCTGGGGATAGCAGTCAGGCGCCTTACCTCTAGACTACCGAGGCCCCGATTCTCTGTTGATTCTCCAGGTGGGAACGCAGCTACATAACCGTTATTGCTATTATTTTCGTGCTGTGTCCCTTTGAACTAACAATTTGCACTGATGTGACCATATTTGTTACATTTAAAGCACTTCGGACCTTTGCTGCTGTTGTTTTTGTTTTTTAGAATTGTATGTAGTCTTACGATTATTTGTAGGCATGCCATACAATGCTGATGAATCGGATGCTTTAACCTCTTGTAATATTTTTGTCTTCACCAAATCAGCAGATATTCGCACACCGGAGCTCTCTAAAGCCATAATCATGGGTCTGTATGTTTCTGGTAGGCCGGCAAGTAATAGTGTGCAAAAAACGCAGAGCAAGGTAAATGGGAGCAGAAAAGATCTGTCAAAAAGTCTCAAAGAACGCAAATTGCTGATTTTTTCTGCTTAAAGTTGAGCTGGAGCAGTCATCGAACACACCTTAAGTTCTAAAGCAGTCTGGGCCCATAACCTGATGGTTTAAAGTTAATTAAACAAAGAAAAAAGCACTGTTTTATTATACGAGTATAGTAACTGTTTATTATTAACGATGCTCTGGTGAACAGATGCGGTAAGAAGTTAAGCTTGGAGTGACAGCTCATTCATATAGTATTGCATGTTCTTCATAAGAATCAAATCCGACCTGAAGAATATATTCATCGGTTCGTTCTATATCCCCCCCAATTCCGACGAATCCAACTATGACGATCTATTGCATATAGTGGAGGAAGTTAACGATACACTCTGCGGTAATGATGTCATATTTATCCTCGGTGATTTCAATCGACCAAATATTTCTTTTATCCCCGACGAGGAAGATAATAAATTACTTCCTATTAATGCAACTAATGCCGTCGATATAAAATTTATCGACACTCTTTACGACAATGATCTTCACCAAATTATCGGGCAACCAAATTCTTGTGGTAAATGGCTAGACCTGATCTTCACCAATTCACACGAGGAGGTGAATACTCCACTCGTTTCCGATGAGGAAAACCTATTTTCGAACTCCATCCACCACTCCGCGTGGATTCTCGAATTTAATTCATCAATCCCCAAGCATCGTACATCACATAACAATGCACTTGTTTACGATTTTAAGAACGCGGACCTGGACAGTATTGGTTTCGAATTATCCCTAGTCGACTGGGAGCATAGGCTAACTAGCAATGATCTTGACGTGATAGTTTCATGCTTTTATTCTATCATTTTCAACTTCATCGACAAATATATACCCAAAATTAAAAAACGGGATAGAGTGTCGGAACCATGGCTGGATAGAGATACTAGATTCCTACGTAATCAAAGAAATAAATTATACAACATGATCAAAAATAACACATATGTAAACGAGAGATTGAATTCCGAGTACATTAGACTAGCCTCAGAATTTGCTGTTAGGTCTCGCGAGGCCTACTCTGCATATATTAATTCTGTTGGTGATAGTATCATAAGTGATCCTAAAAAATTCTTTGATTACGTTAACATTAAACGGAAGACTTCAGGTTACCCAACAACAATGACGGATGATAGAGCCCACACCTCGTGCCCCCAAGTAATTTGTAGCATGTTTGCTGATAGGTTTGCTGAAATTTATAGCCCCTTGTCCAGCGCAGCACACGATGTAACTGACTGGCACACTCACACTTCCCTTTTAAATGGTATATCCCTTTCTGTTGATGAGATCATGGCGGGTCTGAACAATCTTGATATCAAAAAAGGTAATGGTCCCGACAATCTCCCTCCTATTTTCCTGCAGCGCTGCTCGCAACATATCGCGTTTCCTCTTTATCTCATCTTCAACAAATCTTTATCGTTAGGAAAGTTTCCCAAGCTGTGGAAGAAATCCTACCTAACGCCAATCTATAAATCCGGTGACTAGCACTCGGTAGACAACTATAGGGGCATTGCCATTTTATCATCAATTCCTAAGCTTTTTGAAAAACTTGTTCATGACAGGATTGCTCCTCTTATCGATCCATACCTAAACGAACAACAACATGGGTTTCGGAAAGGACGTTCAACAACTTCTAACCTTATGGTCCTTATTTCCGAATTGCTATGCGGTATGGAGAGCGGCCATCAATTGGATGCTGTGTACACTGATTTCAGCAAGGCCTTCGATCGAGTGGACCACGCCATCCTAATCGCAAAACTATTAAAGTTTGGTATATCAGGTTCTGCCCTGGAATGGTTAAAATCATATCTGAACGGAAGAACACAAGTTATCAGATTCCAAGGATTTCTATCTAATGAGATCGAAGTAACCTCTGGCGTTCCTCAGGGCAGTCATCTCGGTCCCCTTCTCTTCAATATTTTCATCTCCGATCTTTCCGATAAATTAGCAAATATTCCACATCTCTTTTACGCGGATGATCTCAAAATTTATAGTGTCATTCAGACCCAAACTGATGCTTCCTTCTTGCAGACAAAGCTCAATGCCCTACACGACTGGTGCACCATGAACAAACTGCAACTTAACACCAGCAAATGTCATGCAATTACCTTCTCCCGCTTAAAAAACACACAGAACCATAACTATTATCTCAATGGCATAATGTTGAATCAGGTTGATCATATCGTAGATCTAGGCGTCGTCCTAGACAAAATACTCAATTTCAACAAACTTCTTGGTTTCATTAAGAGGAGAGCCAAAGAATTTGGTAATGTATGGGTCACAAAAACACTCTTCTGTTCTTTAGTCCGCCCTATCCTGGAATATGCGTGTCCTATCTGGGATCCTATATTCCAAGTGAGCAGTAGGAGGATCGAATCCATTCAAAAGAGATTTCTTCTTTTTGCCCTGAGACATCTACACAACCCCCATGACTACCAAACCCTGCGGCACTACTTGGACAGGCTCAAAGTGCTTGATCTCATGCCGTTGTCTAGCAGGAGGAAACTGCTCATATCTTGCGTTGCCTTTGACGCCCTAAGTGGAAAGCTTAAAGTGCAGTTACTGTCGGACAGAATCAAATTCAATGATGTAGTTCGACACACACGACACACTAAACTACTTAGGGAATATCCACACCGCACCGATTACCCAAGGAACGAGCCCGTCAACAGATGCTATATGGTTTTTAATAGCCATAGCTCTCCCCTTCCCTACACAAGGCATACTATAAAAAAATACTCAAATTCCTACTAACATAACCCCCTCTCTGACAATAGTAGGTTTTTAGTAGCTATCAGTAGTTATAGTAATATTATATTATATTATAAAAGATACACTATGTTTAATCTAAGTACATATATGTATACCTAGTTTAAGTATGCCTTGTTTGGCGAATAATAAATAAATAAATAAATATTGTGCTGTCGAATCGCTTTGCTCAGCGACTGTCAAAAACAAATAGAACACATAGCTTTTTTATGAAGCTGCACAATCTGCAGACCACTGCGATAACTACGCCGCCGAGCTCGGCTACCGAATCAATCCAAGTTCTATTTCATAGCCGTCGTCTGTCAAAGTTGCATGTGCGCTGTGGCATAGGTTTGTGTTGCTATTTTCGTGTGCTACTGTGTGCGTGTGAAGATGCTTATTTTGGCCATTCGCCGTGGTCGAGGAAAATAGTTTCGCCGTCGCCCTTAGCTTGTTTACAGCATTAGTGTTATATTAAAAGAGAGTTTTGAATACATGATACCAACAATAACAGACCAGAAAAAAGTACCAAGCATTAAGATAAATGTTAATATTAAGGATACCATGAGAGTAAAAATTTTGTTAATTGGTGAAATTATGTATGTTGAAATAAATTTGGTGCATAAATGCAACGAGAGAAGTTTCAGTAATACATAAATGTAGTAGCTTAAATTAACATTTACTGTAAATGCAGCTTACCAAAGAGTTTTGATCAGATTGATTCCTTTCAAATTCAAAGCGCGCCACGCCACTGTTGTTATTATTTTTATTATTATTATTATTAATATATTTTGTAATATAAATAACAATTTACATTCTAATTTACTCTATTTCGCCTACATTGTGCATAATCATAAAAAAAACTTTTTTGCGATAATATTTAATAAAATAAATTAAATAAATAATTTTAGGTAAAAATGGTTCCGGAGCATCAGAGACAAAACATTGGCAGGACATGATATCAAAACCACGTCAAACAATTGTGCAATGGCATCGATTAAAACCAGAGTAATAAAAAAATATTACAAAATGATAAGAAAAAAAATATTAATGATTTTTCTGGTGAAATAAATATATTTAAATAATATATAATTAATAAAAATAATACAAATAAAAATATACAAGAAAATTGAAAATAAATTTAATGAAAACACAGAAAATTTTGTTGATAGCTTTTGATCTTTTCGTTTTTTTATTTGTATTTTTTTTTTTGTTAATTTTAAATTTTGTTGTTTAAATATTCTGCAAAGAAAATAATAAACGCTTAAAAAGAAATATGTAAAAAATCATTGGCAGTTCAAGTTTAAATGTTTTTTCATTAAATATATATTTATATACAAATTGGCAATAGCTGAATTTTAAGTTATATAATATACATACATATATAGTAGATATGAAATGATTATTTATAAATAGCACAAAATATTCTTGTTTACGTCTCAATTTATATACATACAAATATATATATAATATTTGTTCCTTTGATTTTTTTTAGAATTGTTTTAAATATATTTGAGAAAAATGTAAAAAAAATAAACTTAACACAATGATAATAAAAAAATAATAATTAATAAAACCCACAACAACAAAAACAACAACAAACGAGAAGGAATACGCGGTACGCTAACCACAAGAAAATATATTCAGTAAAATTTTTATCGATGTTTCAAAAAACAAAAAAAAATGTGCAAAACAAAATCATAAAACACAACACAAACAACACACACACACAGAAATTACACACAATACAAAAATATAAAACTTTGTTAACTATTTTTAAATGGTTGAAAATGAATTAATGAATAAAAAAAATTCAAAAGGGAAAAAAATTACACCTATAAAATAAGAATCCCGAAAAAAAGAAATTGGTTTAATTAAAAAAGACAACAGAAAACCATAATATAATATATGGGAAGTAAACAACCATCAAAAAAAATGTACTCATATTTAAAAAAATGTTCTAAAATATTTATGGAATTACGCTGGACGACATCCACAGTTTGCCCGTAATTATTTAAAATTTAAAATGAAAAAAAAAATGAAAAAAAAAATATTTACAGTGATTGCATATTAAAAAAAAAAAATATTATATATACGATTTTTGGAATTTCTTAGAAAACAAAATATTAAAAAATATATATATTTAAATATATATGTATATTGCAAAAAACAAAGTTTTGCTAGTAGAAAAATATAGTAGGGTAATGGTTTTTTGTTTGGTTTGTTTTATTGTCATCGTGTTCATATTTTTTGTTATTTTTTTACCGCAGTTAAGATCATTATTTATTTAAAATCTGTCTTTTATTTTTTCACCAGTTTTTGTTTTTATACAATTTTGCGCTGAATATTCTGCTCTAAAACTAACAGAAATAACGTATAATCTGGAATTTTTTCGTTAAAAACATTATAATATCCAGCATCTGGGAATTCGTGTTGCATCCAAAAATAAAAATGCGAGTCATTTCCAAGTATTTATTTGCAATTCCCTCTATTCAGACACTTGTTCTGTAGAATATTTATTTAAATTTATTCAGCAGCATAGTTAAATTGTGCTGAATTGCATTATATTAACATAGAATAATGCAAACAACGAAAATATTTCTCTAATTCATGTGTATAATAACATTTTAAACAACAAAATTCCCATCAAAGATAAATTGAAATTGATGAAAAATAATAAAAAACAAGGAATATTATTTTCAAAAAAACCCTCAGAACAAAATTTATAAAAACAAAAAAAAAAGATTCGAACGAAAAATATTTTAGCATATACCTTACAAACTAAACTTAAAATGAAAAAAAAAAAACAAACAAAATCAGCTACTACTTATAATATAGACTATTAAGCATGAGCCTACATAATTAATTTGAGAAAATAAGGCAAAATAATCTGTATAAGATAAGCTGAAAATGGTTTAATCTGTTTTTGTGAATTAAATTAATTTTAAATAATATTTAGTCCCAGGATAACTTAAATATATTTTCGAATTTCTTCTCCTTATGCTTCTTGAAATGCCTCGAGGAACGTAGATCGTTGCCATATAGCCTAGCCGACTCTGTTTTGTGTGCGTTCAGCTCTCAATTTCATTCAGGATCTCCAGTATGTTGAGACATATGTATTGAAGGATTACTTGTGTATTAATTATATGCTTTAAATTTATTGAGCAACATCCTAGCGGGAAATTGAAGCGCTTTTGAACAGATGCTGGAGCGCTGAAAAGGAATGTCAATGCGCTTCTTTAGCCGTGTTTTTTTAATGAATTATATAGTTCTTTCATCGAGTTCATTAAAAAAACGACAAGGGAAATTTCATGTAGCGCCTACTTCGATGCTTAAAAATTTCAAAATTAAACGGAAGTTAAGTGTTATTTTTTGTACTGTTACACGAAATCCTCGCTAGAAAATAATAAATATGTTTCTAAAAAATCAATTATTTGTTATAAATTTGCTCTCATCACTTTCCTGTTGTTTTTATTTTTAAATTACGTCTTTCCGACCCCAACATGCAACATGCCAACCCCCGAAAGTAAAGTATGCAACATGCCAACCCCCGAAAGTATGCAATATACAAATTAAGAAATTTCCCAAACCTCGATAGAAACCCCGATAAAACCTGGATTTTGAGATTTGTATGGGGAAGAACTATATAGTTCATTAAAAAAACACGGCCTTTTTCATATCCCAATTCCTTTCCTTTTAACACAGGCATGTCATCAGAGCGAAGCGCTTGTATTTTGTTGTTGAAGAAGCTCAATTGAAGCTAGGAAATATCAATTTTATCGCTCTTTTTCTGAAATCCAACCCATAATAATTTTTCAGTTTCCATATTGAATTTTCGCACAAATTCGCTGAAATACATTTATGTATTAAACTTATTATTCAACAGCAAAACCACAAATTTCCCAAATAAGTGGAATAAGAGAAAACTTGAGAAAAACAAAGCAAAAAATGGGAGTATAGAGTGCGTGCTTCCGAAGAGCTTCCATAACATATGAATTGGAGGCGCTACATTCTTGCTTCTTTTGGTAGTGCATGATTAATTTCCAGCTGGGATAGTTGAATTGTGCTTTAGTGTGATGAATTGCGCTATACTAACATTATACATTTTTTTTCTGGAGGTCAAAGGCTCACGCTATAGCCACGCTAACGCATGGACTGGTTATGTGGGACTCTTAGCCTGTTCATCACTGCTGCCCAGCCCACACTGCCGCTGCGTATAGAAGCACTGAGCTAACCACCCTCCCTCGGCGACTCGGTCTAGGACCTCCAACGTTAGATAGCATTCAAGCGGAATTCTGACTTCTAGTCAATGGAGCCCGTTTGGCTAGATTTACAATTCTCGTAACGTTTATGGCCAAACCAATACCGGGGCAGCTGCTGTAAATTAAGTAGTCGTTAAGTACTCTTAATTATAGTGTCCTGGGTGTTTTTTTGTTAAAGGTGATTGAATTGAATATACAAAAATTATATTATTGGTGCTTTGACGAAGTTTTGACGCCACAACTTCGTCCACCTAAAAAGCTCGGTGGTTGTTTGGTCCTTACTGTAGCGGATTTGTAAAGCCAGGAGTTTAGAGGAAAATTATCAATGATCTCACCTCGTAGTCCGGAGATCCCTTTTAAGTCTTCCAGGACGTAACTGACTAACGTGCGTTATCTAGATTTGGCTAGAGACGGGCATTTACACAAGATGCAATTACATGAGATGTGATCTCTATTGTTCACTGTCCTGAGTAATGATTTCCATAATCCTGGCAATATCTTTTTTATAAAACAAGGCCTATTACCATAGGGTAATAAAAAGATAATAAAAAGGTAGTTAAAAATTCACTTAAAAACCGTTAACGCATTGAGTTTGTGCTTAACAGCTTTTAGAACCTTTTTTATAAAGAAATCGTGAGAACGTTTGATCAATCGAGCAGTAAAGAAAATACAGTCGACCATCTGTAAGGTCCACGACGCCAAAGATTCGAACTCAGACGATAGTGTCAGATTCCTATTGACTCAAATCACAAACCTTTATTAATAGTGTTTGAGTCCAGATCAGCATTAGCCGGTTTATTACACACAAACGTTGACGTTGTAATTCAAAAAAAAATTGCCACTTTTCCGCTAGGGGCGCTAATATAACATTTGAAATATTACACTAGAGGCACCAGTAGTAATACAAGCATGCATATGGAGCGAGGTTATTGCCTGCCTGGCTTTCAGGATTGCCTGTACATACACTTGAAAGGTACTAGCATGCGGTCGAAGGTATCATGACTTTGAACTGTTGGTGGTCTCTACTAGAACCATTGCTCTGATTCCCGCTGATATCTTGTAACCGTCGGCAAATATTCGTAGATCCAAAGTTTTTCCATTCTCTTCTTGAGGGTATTTCAATGGCGAAATCTTTAGTGAAGATCAATCTAATTTATATGTAGTTTGCAATTACTCCAATCACATTCTCAAATACCACTTGCAAGAACGTTGCTGAGGTGGTAGGACTTTTTAGGCCCAGACCCAAACTCCCACAGTTTAAGGCATGGCACTGAACCATGTGTTTATTGCTAAAGTCTGAAGGGAGTAAAATGTAAGAGTTGTAAGTGTAAAGGAAACAGGTCTTAACTTTGTAACATTATAGGTCCTATTTAGAACTGGTTGCTATACCAGCGAGCCAGGAGGACCAGCTTTATCTTAAGATTTCGTATCCTGCCGAAAATGTTTTTTAGGATCCGGACCGACCATAACCCGCTCTTTCGTAATTTTTTCGATGTTCGACCTCCAGTGGAGTTTTGCGTACAGAATTTTATAGATCCAGACATCTCAGTCTGGAGGATAGATTACTGGCAGGTTAATCCCCTTTCAAACTAGAGAAGGTTTTTCTTTTTCCCAGTGAAGAGCATAGCACCTTTTGTACTTTTGACAATTCCTATCAATTGAACGCAATAGCAGGCATTAAGTCCTAGTTGCCGAGATATAGTAACAGAATAGAGTGTAAAAGAACTGACAACGTTAATATACGACTCCTATCCATAAAGATACAGCGACTGAACGATGCGATGAGTTCGATGCGCTTACAAGTGATGCCACCAGGATTGGGCAGAAAGTTCCTGTAAAAAAGAGAGAAGACAAAGAAGAAGGAATGAAATCTATATTAAGCTAACAAAGCCCACTGTGACACCAGACATTATGGCGTGATCATAAATGATCGAGAAAATTGCTCTAGAGATGAAGTAGCTGTTTTTGTTAATACCCATATTCTAAAAGCAGTCACACGTCACAAAATACTAGTGATTGCCAATTTCGAATTCTTATTTTGCAGTCACAATTTCGACTCTTAAAAATTGTAACTGTATAGATACCCGGGTAAGAAGAGTATTCAGCATGGGTTGGATGTTTTTTAAGATATTTCTTGTGACTGGGTGCTTCTAGAATGCCAAAACAGGTAATAGTAACAACAATAGTGTTTAAATTGTGACAATGTCAAACACAAGTCACAAGAACTTGTGACTTAAGACTGGTCACAATATAGAATATAAAGGTAACAATAAACTTAGGTTTTTTTCTGTACTGTTTAATGAACGACAGATATCATTACTTTAAAAATGGGTAATGGTAAAAGTAGGCATCCTTGTGGTACGCCTTAGCTCTTACCTCAAAACTCTCGGATAATTTTCCATTATGAAGAATTTTATCAATTCTATTATTATTTTTTTGTCAGGCAATCCACGTTGCCCTAGTTCCTGCATTATGAAGCGGTTTAGTAATTTGGTGCAGGGCACCTTCGCCGCCGTCAATATAGTGTGCCCTAATACAATAACTGCGATATTTGTTTCGCCAAAAACGCTTTTCTGGTTTCAGTACTTGTTGCCTTTGCGATGAACAAAGCTATTAGTGAACAAGCTGATGCAATATGTATATTTTTAATGTGCAACCCATGTAAGATGAATTGATATATGACCCCTGTGCTGGAAGTCGAGTCCTCTAACAGTCGTATGTAGATGTCGGTGTCGACTTATTTTTTAGCCAGTGTACTGAAGGTAATGTGGCATAACAAGTCGTGTGAGTTGAAGAAAGCGAATTTTCAGTCAAATTACGCACAACACGGTGACTAAACTTTAAAATAAAACTACAATAAAAACGACTGACATAACATCAAATAAGGTGTCATTTATCCTGATTTTAAACGACACAGACACGACAAGAATCGACTATCAGCACCCCGCTCTATTAGCTTCACTTCATATGACAGAAAATACGACTTTCAACACGAGGGCCCAAACCAAACATAATTTCTATTGTTTTTTTTTGTTGTAAGCGACGATTTAAATCTATTTTTGAACGTTTACTCTACTTATTGTTAATAACAGACTGACGTTTACTGTTAAAAGAGATAATGCCACATAAATAGTCTAATATTCTAATGGTATAAAGTTATACAAGTTAAATTAGTGTTGTCATTTGTACAGTACTTAATTGGCATAAAGTCGTTATCAAACCAATATCTGCTATATGCAAAAGTCTAACTTTGAGATATTGAAAAACGAAAACGTGCTCCTGGAACATCTTGTGACATCTTCTGCACGTAGCATATTTTACGAAAATTTGCTTAGTAACCTAGTTTAGTAATCTAATGGTCAAAAAGTCGAAATCTGCAAAACGGCACATCAGATATTGGTTGGACAACGACGATAAGCTCAAATAATTTTCAATCAGTAAATAAAAACAGGAAAGTATTATTATTTTGGTTTCAATATTATCAACAACCTGCTGTATATATTTTTAAAGTATCAAAACTTGATTAGCGATTAGCTGTATATTTGTTACAATGCATGCCTGATTATTTTACTCGCTCGCTATATTGAATCGATTAGGAGCTTGATTGTGAACGAAAAAGAGTAATGATTTTTTTTATATTTTCCAACCATCATTAGTGTTATATAATTATAATTTTATGTTTATTTCGTTCCCACACCCCCACCACCACCCGCGCCCCACTTAAGATATCTACTAGCAAATTAATAATATTCGCCTTATGCCAGAAAGCCCAACAACAAAAATTATAAAAATGTGGGGTTTGTGAAATTTTTTTGTAATTCGTAGTTTCGCGGAACGTTTTACACATACATAAAATTGCCTTTTTCATACGAATATTATCATATATACATACATACCTTTAATTTATCGAGAGAAAAAAAAGCCAATTAAGGAAAAAATAAAAATTAAAATTTAAAAAAAAAATAATAAAATAAAAATAAATTAATAAAGTGATATACAGCTAAAAAAAAGAAAGAAATTCAATTTTCTGCTTAAGTATTTTTTTGATTAAAATTGCCCTTTTGAAAAAAAAAACATTATATTGTTAAAAATAAATAAATGAGCAAAAAAAGAATTTATAACCGCTTATATGGGACAACAAAAATAAAATTTCAAAACAATTTGGAAATTTTAAAGCAATAACAAATTACAAAACAAAAATAAAGCTGGTATACTTTAAGGTGATCATCACAAAAAAAACAAGGTGACAATTTTTTATATTAATTATTCTTGAACAAAACCAAAAAACAAAATCATTAAAAAAATATATTATTAGTGAAGAATAATTGACAAATTTTTTAAAATAAATGCAATTTGAATACACACACACACAACCAAACATTAACAATAACAACAAAAACAATTGATATCAAAATATATTAAAGAAAATTTTGTTGAATAATTCAGAAAACCAAAAAAAAAAAATTCAAAAATAAATACACGAAAAATAAAAATAGAGCATTTAGATATAACTAAAAAAGCAGAAATATTAAGGATTTAAAACTTTATAAACATAAGTATAAAAATGATTTTAATTCAAAGTTGTTTTTTTTTGTAAAGATTGATTTTTATTATTTTTAAAATTAACAAACAAAACCCGAAATATTGATATTTATTACGGATTTGTCTAGTAACAAAATAAAACAAGGAAAGAAAGTAAAATCCCCACTGAAAACCTGATGCATGTACTAAAATGTACTATAACATATAATATATACTAATTTTGCTTCGACTTTAAAATCATTTGTAAAACCAAAAAAATACTTAAAATCAAAAAAAAAAGAAAAGTTAAAATAGTAAGCTACTGTATGTTATATACACTAAAAAAAAAAAACAAAAAAAAAGAACAACGAATAAAATTTTACAACAAGTGAAATTGTTGTCGTTTCGAGAAAATATATTTAAAAAAAACTTGTTAAATGTCGATTTATGTACTGTGAATTGGCTCTAAGAGAAACAAAAAAAAACAAAACAAAAAAATATTAAAATTGATGAGAATTCTAAATGAATGTTTAAAAAAAATAATTTGTTATACAATAAGAGAAACTAAAAAAAAAAAAATGAAATTCTTTACTTATTAAATACATTTAAAAATTTGCATACATTAAAGAAATAAATAAGCAGCAACAAAAAAACAAAGAAATATTGCACGAACACATACACCATAAAATTATACGCAACAGAAAACAAAAAACCAAATCTATCTAAACATGATTATTAGATTTTCTTATACATTTTTTGTTTAGTTAGTGTTTAGTATTTATTTATTTTTTTTAAAATACCAAAATTAAAACTTTTAAAATTTTATAATTTGTTTTATTTTTTATTTTTTTTATATATACCTACATATATACAATACAAATAAAAACTGCTATTGTATTTTTAATTCATTATATATTTTTAATTTAATTATTACAAACACAAACGAAATAACACACAAAAAACCAGAAACCAAACCAAAATGGATTTTTTTTTCTAAAAAAAAAAAAAAATTGTGATCAAAATTAACATCAATGGACTCTCAAAATTATTACATAATGAGATCATATTGATGTTGTGCTTAAATGTGCCATTTATTTTTGCGCCATTAAAAAAATATAATTATTAGATATTATAGAAAAAAATAATATGAGACAAAAAAGAAAAATAAAAATATTTCGATGTTTCAATATATAGAATCGTTGTTTAGTTTACGTATACACACACATATATAAGTCTATATGTTTATGAAAAGTTTAAAAACGCAGCAAAGAAATTATAATCGGGAAGAATTTTTAGGGTTTCTTTCAATTTGAAAGTTAACGAGGCAAATAGTTTTTTTTTATTATTTTTAACTAGCAAAAACCCGCGTGAAACGCCTTTTAATAAAAAACCAAAATATTTCGAGTGCACAGACCGCGGTAGGAAAAAGGTGTAATAAAAAAGAGAGCAAATCTGCAAACATTGTTGATCTATAAAGAGATCTTTTTCATGCAAATTTGAAACCCCATTTCTACTGTTTCTACCATTTTGACCGTTTAACCTGTACAAAGTTAGGGGAAATTTAAGAAATTTCCTGCATTTCAGAATGTGGCATACTTCACGACAATAGAGGAAATGACCAGTATACACTATGGTCAATGTTCTTCCATTTGGGGCTAGGATGTGATTTTTCGATTTACCAACTCTTGAACAACCTTCATACAGTTGACCGGAAAATGACACTTATTTGGCAAAATTCGCCATATTGCCCGCGAAATTTTAAATTTCTGATCATAAATTCGTTATTTGCTATCTTAGAAAACCCCAGATACCGATTTTCAATGGAATCGGAACATAATTGGCAAATTCGCCGGCCATATTGGCGCGGCCATTTTGAATTTGTAAGTTCTGATTATAAATTCCTTATTTGTTTGTTACCTTAAAAACCCCCAGATACCGTTTTTCATGCCAATAGGAACACGATTAGTAGGGCCGTATTCCCATAGTCACATCACTCATTGAAAAATGTGACAAGCCAATTTTCGTATTCTCGTAGTCACCTGATGTAGAAAGGGTGACCGTATTTCTATATAAATTTTATTTATACCTTTACCACTTGTTGTGGTTTATACCTTTCACCACTTAGCGGCGGTCGTGCTTGATGGATCTAACTGTTCATCATTAACGAACATTGCTTCTTATTATTTTTATATTCCGCCTTGCTTTGGCTATTTATACCCCGTTTGCTATTTCCTTGTTGTTTACCATAAAGCCAAGAAGGCAATCATATTGCCTCCTGTTCATTATTTTAATTCCAGGATATAAGAATATTGTTAAATCATCAAAAATATTAAAATAAAACATTATTCTTACCCTTAGTGACTATTCCTTTTAAAAAAACTCGTAGCGTCATCTACATATTCCAAATGATAAAAAATGACAACTTTCAGTGACATTTGCCACAAAAAATTATTTCGAGAATACCACCCTTAATTTTGTCCCATTTTATTTCACAAACTTTTTCCTTGCCACTCGAATATGAGAATACCACTTTAAAAGTGACGTGATAAAGGATGTGAGGTGAGAAGAAGGGGGGTGACAATGGGAATAGGCACCGCAAATTCATATTTGGGTTATTGGCCATTTTGAATTTCGGTCATATTTTGGCGGCCATTTTGATGTTTGAATATCGGGCATGGAGGCTATACAAGGAGATATAACTCTTATGGGAAAAATAACCGGAAATGGATGGGTAGCAGAAACTAAACTTCTAGTTCATTGTTTGCCACAGATGTCGCCTTAAGCTGACGTGCCCCACATGAAGTTAGCTGAATTTTACCCGAAAATGAAGCAATGCAAAAAAAATTCATTGGAAAATAATAAAAATTCATTGGAAAATTCATAAATTGGTTAAATACGAAAAATGACATCGATATAAATCCAATTTAGAAGCTGATTTTTTAAGTTAGGCGTAAACATAAAATATCTTAGCAGTTAACGGACTTTGCCATCAACCGGATGAATATACTCGGCCATGTTTTTTGGGGTAAATGTGACTGTGGCGCCCTCATTAATCAAACGAAAAGTGACAACACGGAGTTATAGCTCCTTGTATAGTCTCCCTGATATCGGGCTTCGAGGTGCATAATGGAAGACCCCACGGACTTTCACGAAAAATTTCTAAGCTCTGCGATTACTTGTGCTGTGAGCCTACTGCAGCGCACACATGCACGCATCCATACAGACTCTTCCTTTTATTAATATAGATGTATTGATTTTGTATAATTATTTTGTCAGCTTAAGTAATCTAACATACATATATCAAAGGCCCGTCCTCTGCAAAATCACTTTGCAGTTCTGTCACGAGCTCTTGGACTATCAGGTAAAGGGCGGCCGAATTGCAATGATAACATTTAGCAGGACAGAAAGCACTTTTAAGCGTTAGTTTACTTCACTTAGGAAACGCGCACTTCACAAACGCGCACAATCCGCAAGCACAAATTATACAAACAATTCACTTTTTGTAAGACAACGATTGCACTTCCTCAGAAAAATAAAATACTTGTTATTTAAAAAACAGTAAACAGCATGTAAAAAGATTTCGAAATAAATTCAAATTTCTTCACTACAGCTGCTTTACTTGACGAAAGTGAAAAACAAACTCACAGATTCTCATACGATTTACTCCTAGATAGTCCAGTCAAATTAGAGGTTTGACTGGAAGATAATTCGGAAGTTGCTGAAAATTGGAACAGCCCTTAAAAACATTATTATACATAAGCTGTAGAGACTGCCACGCGATTGGACGACTGCAAACTTTTTTATTCAAGGTCAAAGGGTCAAAATATCATTTTTTTGCAAATATATGCTAAACCGTACGTCTTATCAGAAAATTGTGTTTACAACGTTTGTAGATTAGGCGATTATCTACAAAAAAATATATTATACATTTTCTCGTAGGAATTGCCATTTCTGAGATATTGTCGTTTTAATAAGTTAAAATACTCATATTCTATCATTCCCGACTTGTAAAGGTCATCAGAAATTTAATAAATCCTTTGTTGGAGTACGCGGCTAATATTTTCAGGGGTGATTCCTGGATGTCTTTGGAGAAAAAAATTGTTCTACAGAGGGCGGCTATCTCCACTATCCACTAAGATACAGGGTGATTAGGGAAAAAATTTTGTTTTTTTTTAAATTTACTGAAATTTGAATAACTCCTAAAGTAATTATCGTAAAGTAGCCTAATTAGGCTCATCTTTTAGGTAAATGTGTATTCTTTTATTTGGTATAAAGCACAGCAACCTGAGTGACTCCGTTCAAAAAATATATAGGCTCAAACCAATGCTTTGCATCTAGACTGGCAGATTTCTTCGTTTTTCTCAGAAGATTCGTTACTAACAGTACATTTTTTTTGCTTTTCTGATGCACCAAACTATTACCTACAATATTTCCATACACAATAAGTGTTTATTTTGGGTAGTTTTGTAGGTAGTAGTAGTAGTTATAGTTTTATCGTGAACAATTAAAAAGGTACTCGTCTTTCAACTGCGCATAGTAGCATTGGTTTGAGCCTACATATTTTTTGAACGGAGTGACTCAGGTTGCTGTGCTTTATACCAAATAAAAGAATACACATTTACCTAAAAGATGAGCCTAATTAGGCTACTTTACGATAATTACTTTAGGAGTTATTCAAATTTCAGTAAATTTAAAAAAAAAAAACAAAATTTTTTCCCTAATCACCCTGTATCTTAGTGGATAGTGGAGATAGCCGCCCTCTGCAGAACAATTTTTTTCTCCAAAGACATCCAGGAATCACCCCTGAAAATATTGGCCGCGTACTCCAACAAAGGATTTATTAAATTTCTGATGACCTTTACAAGTCGGGAATGATAGAATATGAGTATTTTAACTTATTAAAACGACAATATCTCAGAAATGGCAATTCCTACGAGAAAATGTATAATATATTTTTTGTAGATAATCGCCTAATCTACAAACGTTGTAAACACAATTTTCTGATAAGACGTACGGTTTAGCATATATTTGCAAAAAACTGATATTTTGACCCTTTGACCTTGAATAAAAAAGTTTGCAGTCGTCCAATCGCGTGGCAGTCTCTACAGCTTATGTATAATAATGTTTTTAAGGGCTGTTCCAATTTTCAGCAACTTCCGAATTATCTTCCAATTATGGCGTTTTTTCGTCTATTTTGACTGGACTATAGAGGAAAATCTGCAAAGCGTAAAAATGCTCTTCCAATTTCTTGGAAAAATGCTGCACAAATAGAATATTATTATAAATGTAGCATGATTGTATGAAGTATAATTTATATCCGAATAACAACGCGAAAGTCCCAATTGAATTCTTTTTGGAACCCAGTCCCGGTCTCGTATCTGAAGTGAAGTTTGCTCCACTTCACTATTCTCCCTCGCCGTCAGTGCTGCCACGTTCATACCATTCAAATTCGATTTTTTCGGCCATTCTGCATTGAATTCGTCCAGAGCTCTACCTCCTCTTCGTCGTCACAATCATTCGAACTAAGTTAATTCTGAAATACACGCCCAGTAGGACCTGTAATATAATACGGAATTAGAGAAATAACGAATCCTTAGGAAGTACGTAAGCCATTACGATCTTCATTGCAGAACTGATGAATTTTATATAAGTAGGAATGCCCTACGTTGGCAGGTGCAGACATGCGGCATTACATATAACTAGTGCCGGTTTTGTCGCTACCAACGCCCTGTGCGAGATTTCTACGACTCACCCTATTTGCTATACAAAGCGATGTGAAAGGAAAAAATTATATTAGTTTTCTGGCTTCTCTATCGACAAACCTTCTTATTTTTCGATTGACAAAGCTGCCAAGATTTTCAATCTAGATTGAGATATTTTCGATCTCTGATAGGTTTTTATCTATTTAAGCTTTGGGCAACTTCTTTCTCCACTAGCAACCGTTACAGCTATATTCGTAATGCTCTCCATACATTTGAATACAGTTCTTGTATCTTTTATTCTATTTCTTGTTGAAGGTCGCCTTGGCGGGGATTGCGACCTACTTTATTTGGTCTATTGTTCCATCCACGTCTTTAAAAACCATCTAGGCTAAGGCTTCTAAAAAAGCCTAAAACTTATTAAGGGTTCCTGTCCCAAATCTCCCTGGGAGTACAGAAGACGCGATTGAGGAGGCTCAATCTCTTCCTCGCTGTAGCCTCATAGTCGCACAGCAAGTGCACCGCCGTTCTGGGAGCTGCCCCGCTGAAGCGACAGCTACAATTGGCTACCAGTCCTATTTTGTTTAGATGGTAATTAAGCGAATAGTGGCCTGTCAGGAGCTCTGTTATTATTTTAACTCGCACCTGCTGGGATTTAAAAGTTTGCCCGCTTTATCTTTATCGATTTGGATGCATCTTTTAGCTTGACAAGCATCCTGGGTCCTTGTCCAGCTATGAAGAAACAGCTGCTCGACCTAATTTTTGATAGCCGTTCTTATGTGGCAGCTTGCTAAGCTACAGAAACGTCCCGGTCCGATTGGTGATGAGTTTGCCCAACTCTAGTC
This sequence comes from Thereva unica, assembly GCA_949987705.1. Classification (NCBI taxonomy): domain Eukaryota; kingdom Metazoa; phylum Arthropoda; class Insecta; order Diptera; family Therevidae; genus Thereva; species Thereva unica. The sequence continues at coordinate 21,028,780 of OX465286.1, read as the reverse complement.
CGTGGTGACCCGGAATCCACATCAGCGTGATACTGTTGTTCCTGCTGAGGGATTTCAGAGGAGACAATCCAGAACAGTCTTTAATGACACCCTGTGAGATTTCATGGCCCTGTTGGCTTAACTGTCCGGGAAAATAACAATGTCTTCACTGCTAACTCTGCCTGTTGTTTCGGAAAGAAACTAGAGTTGTCGCGATTTCAATGTCATATTTGTAGCCTTGAAATACTTTTTAAGCATCTCTTGTCCAGATAAGCTTTCTGTTCGTGTTCTGTCTGTTTTCTTATTTCTCGGACTAATTTATTGCGCAATAGTCTGGTTCCCGTTTGCTCTGGGCAAATATCGACCGTAGAAATTTATCTAGCTCTGGAATTGTGTTTGGTTGTGGGGATTTCTGATGAGACCGTCTTTCTCTGCTCGAAGCCAGATGCCTTCTGATGACACTGTGCGTCCCTGTCTACCAAACAGTTCGCTCGGCTCCAATGGTGGTGTCTGGTGGTAATAGGTCTCTTCCAGTAGAAAGCCTGGGAAAAGTTACTTGATTGGTGGGGGAAATTTTAGTCAAAATCCCGAAAAGTAAAAGAACACTTTTTGGGTTGTTTTGTGCAAATCGAGAAGACCATAATCTTAAAATTACTTGGGTCTTCAAAATAATAACAAAACTATTGGAGTTAATAAATTATGTATGAGATTATTCAAAGTCTTGTAGCAAGGCACCAAATCAAGTAGTTATTTTCAGTATGTCGTAATCGGTTTGGTTTGACATGACAATTAAAAGCTGTTTTTAGCATGTTGAAAAGGTCGTAAGAGCTCACTCCACCTAAAAATTTCCTGCGGTTTCTTGGTAGAGGAGAAAAAATGTACCCGCTTTTCCGAGCATGAGATTCTATTGAGGATTAATTTTAATTGGGTGATTTCTTGATCCCGCATTCTCTATTGGAACAGTCCTAAGCTCTCTTCAAGTCCAATATAGACAAGGCATTCATGCACAGTCATGATGATATGCGGTACAGTGTACCGGTCTGGAATTGTGACTACATTTATACCTCTATAGTCGACGCAAGGACACCAATATCCGTTCACTTTTTGCACTAAATGAAGTGGGCTTGTTCATTTTCGGTTCATTCTAAATTTTATATTGTCCACTTCGATACACGTATTGCTGATATTTGCCTTGTCAGTTCCGCTATCATATCTACTCGTTGGATCTGGCTGTGTAGACGGATATTTTAAAGTATGAGAACTGGAATACTGGAAATATTCTATAATAAAATTATATAAAAAGTTTTGCCAGCAGTTAGCTGAATATGATTTATCAGCTATTTACAGTCAGTGTTGAAAGTTAGTATTCATCGGACATTTCCTACTTCTAAGATGAGAGCCCCTTAAGTAATAAATAATAAGGAAAATATTTTGAAGATATTTTGAAGCAAAAGTGAACCTTGGTATATCAGTTTTTAATTACTTATTATAATAAAGTTAAAAAATTGGTTGGTTCAAGTATGATTATTATTATTATTACTCACTGCAAAAGCAGTGCAACTCAACACTTCAAAACACTAGAGGTTGACCCGCTTTGGAGTCCACATTCCCCGCTACAAAACCAAAGCAACTCCAGGAGCGCACTATAATTTCACTTATAATGCACCTCTGGAGCCGCTCCACCTCTAGATCGAAAGAAACGACAAAATGCGACTCCAAAGCAAATCAACCTCCCACTCCTGCATTGAACAACACAAATGTTGCTCGTTTCGTAATAATTATTTTTCTCGGGTGAGGTTATAAGCCTCAAGCCAATCTTACTGGGAACGGATTAGCCCGATCACATTAGCTTATAGGCTAGTCACCAATGACCACCGCTAGTAGGTTATGATCGCACTTCCATCAGTCGGAAAAATTTCCAACACGTGCATGTTATGCTACATGTTATTCCCCCAATTCCGCTGATGACTGACCACTAAGTACCATCGAGGCCGGAGCTTAGTATTTTTGCACCCGATGTAGTATATGATGTTGCACTCCATCAGCTGTTCATTTATAGATTTTAGTCAGGATAATAGAAAAATACACAAACGCTTTGTGAAGAGGATAAATAATTTGCAAAATATCAAGGTGCATAAGAAACTTCAGGTTGTGGTTTTCGTTGATCATTTTTTATGTTCTTTCTACAAGATGAAACATTGCACAAGCTGTGACGGGACTCCGGATACGTACTATTGGTTATTTTTTGTTTGTATACAAACTTTCGACTTCATCTTTTTGGATCTTTCTTCATTTCCAATGCATCATACACCTAATTTCTTAACTTTATTAAAACAAGTGATTATAAACTGACAAGGTTTACTTTTGCTTCAAAATGTTCATGTTATTATTCGTTACTTAACGGGTCACCTTAAAAGTAGGAAATGTCCGGTGTGTACTAACTACATATAGGTATATTTAATAATATCCTAAACTTAAGAAACAATATAGCTTTCACTTTTGTCAATTACCGTATGTTATATTAATAGCTGGAAGCCCAAAAAATACAATAGCTTAATTAGTTTTTTGGTTGTTATTTGCCTTGGTAACTTTTTAAATAGAATAAAAATAGCTAAAATTCTATTTAAAAATGAATTCAGAAACAAAATATTAATTGAAATTAAAAAGGAAAAAAAATTCTAAATACTACCCATGGGCATTACAAAGCAAAAAAAAGAATAGAGATGAATAAAAAAACTAAACATAAATAACAATATCGGTGTTAGCCATTATGAGCAAATAAAAAAGCAAAGTATAGAAGAAATACAATTTAAAATATTCATAGAAGAAGAAAATATATAGAAAAAAATGTAGAAAATGAAATAAAAATAAATAAACAATAATGAAGAGATGAAAAAAAACGACAAACAAAACACACACACGCAGAGAAAGCATAAAAATTATATAAACGCGATGCTGCCCGCCACATACATAAAAACAAAAAAAGAGCATTTAGAAAAAATAAATGGAAAATTTAAATTGTTTCATAAAGACGAAAAAAATAAGTAAAAAAATTAATAAGAAGAATATTTTTATATTTCTATATATATTGCTGAAATATATCTTAAAATAAAAAAAAAATATTTGTGAAAAAAATAAATATAAATAAAATGTGACAAGTTTAGTAAAAAAAAATAAAATAAAAAAAACACGAGACAACTGTTTAGCCTCACCGAAAATTTTTCCAGTTTTTCAAAATTGGTTAATTCCAGAAATCTGGATTTATTATATGTGTTGACCTGAACAATTGGTAAACTTCTGCCGAAATAAAAATAAAGTTACATTACACTCAGAAGTTTCTAGAATTTTTTTTCTAAATTTGGACCATATGCACTGCGACAACTGTTTAACCTCACATGCAAATTCAGGTGTAAAATAATGAAAGAAACAGGTAATTTTAAAAAACAATCGTGAGAATGGTTTCTAAGTGTTATAATATTTATTATTCAATAATCTGTATTTTCATCATTTCGGTTTATAACTTGAAACATTCTTCTTGGGAGGGAATCATATAAATTTTGTAGTAAAGATATCGGTACTTCTTTCCAGGCATTTTTAATGGCTGTTATTAGCTCATCCGTGGTACTATACTGCTGACCATTTGCAAAAACCCATCTTGATAGCCATCCCACAAGTTTTCGATAATATGTATTAAGGTCCGATGACAAAGAAGACCAATCCAAAACTTCAATATTTTCGTCCCAAAACCAAGTTCTGACCACTCTGGCTGTGAGAATTGCTGCGTAGTCGTGTTGAAAAATCCATCTGCCACCTTCCATTACTTCCTGTATTTTAGACTTAGTCGCAGAAAGCAGGTCTTTGTACTTTTCTGCAGTTTGTCTGCCGGTACGGACCATAGTAGGATATAGCCCCCATATCGTTACACCTCCTATTCGGCTGCATCTCCTCGCTAAAAGTCTCGGATCCTTCCGTAGATCGTGGAAATAATAGCAAAAACCATCTGGACCATCCAATGAAAACCATTTTTCATCAGAAAAGATGACTCTTCTCCATTCAGAGGTCCAAGACATGAGGTTTTGTGAAAATAGAAACCGATTTTCTTTGTGGCGCTGAGTTAGCATGGGCTTCTTTTTCAATCGTCGACGTTGAAGCACTGGAGAGGATTTTATTACTCTCTGTGTAGTGCGTACAGATGCTGAACTGCCTGATTTTTCTCCTATTTCCTGAGCTAACAACGATGAATTAGAAGCTTCTCTTAAAATACTGAGCCGTTCTCTTTCTGTTGTGGCTGTTTTCTGTCCTCCTTTTTGACGCCTTCCATAATTCTCGGAATCACTTACATAATTATTAACAACACGAGGACTTCTACCAATTCTCCGTGCAATTTTTCTATTTGATAGCCCCTCCTTACTAAATGCTTTAATTTTACCAATTTCTTCTGCGGTCAGTATTTTTCCTTTTCCCATTTTAAATAAAAAACACTGCTAAAATAACTTTAAATTAAATCAGTGGCACTAGATAGTCTAAACTAAACCCTCCCATTCGTTAACACAAATGAGATGAGGTTAAACAGTTGTCGCAGTGCATATGGGCAAAATTTAAAAAAAAATTCTAAAAATTTCTCAGTGTAATTTAACTTTATTGTTATTTCGTAAAAAGTTTACCAATTATTCAGATGAACACATATAATAAACCCAGATTTCTGGAATTAACCAATTTTATAAAACTGGAAAAAATTTGAGTGAGGCTAAACAGTTGTCGCGGAGTGTACCCGTACCACCCCATTATTTCGAAGAGTTTTGAAAAAAAAATGAAAACCCCTACTTTTTGTGGGAGGAAGGGGTGCAGAATTGAAAAAAAAAAATACAAAACCCCTATTTTTTTGCAGATTTAGATTCTTCTTGAAAAAATATGAAGATTTTATTCTTATCATTTTTTGCGATTCGCTTTAGATGGCGCTGTAATCGGCGGAAATTAATAAATCATAAAAAACGTCTTCCTCCGATAACGGCGCCATCTATGGCGAATCGCAAAAAATGTTTGGGACAAAATCTTCATATTTTTTTATGAAGATTCCGAATCTGCAATAAAAAATGGGGGTTTCCAATTAAGTTTTTGAAGTTGCATCCCCTACCCCTAACAGGGAGTAGGGGATAGGAGGCGTTTTTGGTATGGCTGGATAGAGTTTGAAAAAATATTTGATACGTGTTTTTTGGTTTTCATTTTTTTTTTTCAAAACTCTTCGAAATAATGAGGTGGTACGGGTGGTCTGAGACACCCTGTATATGTGGAATATAGTAATTTAAATATAAAAATACAAAAGGGAAAATAATTTTTAGGTTTAAAAAATAAAATGAAGAAATGTAAGAATAAAAAAATTAGAAGGTAATTTTTACACACGCGGTCGTGTTAAGAGATATAGGAAAGATGAATAGCAAGGAATTTTGAAAATTATTACAACTTATCACAATAGAAATAAAATAAAACAAACAGAAAACATACAAAAAATATTTTTTTAATTTACCAAAAAAGAAAAAATAATAATAATTTTAAAAACCAAATGGTTAAATACTTTTATCATTATCAGAGTTATCAATGTAGTAGGTGAAAACACAAAAAAAACACTATCAATATTTAAAAGAGAAACATACTAAGCCCCCCTTCCCGCCCCTTCTTCTCAAAAAAAAAAAAAAAACAAAATGCTATCAATAGAAAATGTTGAAAAATTTGTAGGTTATTGAAATTATACATAAATTTAAAATTATGTATAATAAAAGGTAGAAGAAAAAAAATGCGGAAATGTAATTTAAAATAAATTAATAATTTTGACTGATTGTAACAGAAGATTAAAAAAAGCAAACAAAATGGGACATTATTAAAAAAAATATATACATATATATTAATAATCATTAAATGTTTACAAAAAGAAAACCAAAATTTTTATTTTAAACTTTTAGTTAAGAAAACAAAAAATAAAAAAAACAAAAACAAAAATAACAAAATACGTGAATCTGGTTATTATTATTGTTTGTTTTTAAACTTTATTGAAAGTGAAACAACAGAACCTTTAAAATTAATATGAAAACATTATAATGGAATGAGAAATCCACCAGTAAAAAGTACATATAAACAAAAAACATAAATTAAATAATTTATAAAAAAGAAAGTAATTAAAAGCTGAGGCATTACATCATCAGTAAGTGGCTTTGTTTAAAGTGAGATACAAAAAAAACCAAAAATATTTTTTGGTAGAAGTAATGTTGCAGAAAAATATTAAGAAATCATATTCCAAAAATTTCACAGGGTGCTCAATCTGTCTTATTATTATTTTATTTTTTGTTTAATTAAAAATTTCCATTATCTCTCTATTGTAATAATGTATGTATTACTAGCGTGTTATGCTGAATATACATATTCTCTGCAAAATTAAAAATCAGAAACAAACGGATATAAATATGGAGTTTTTGGAGTAAAAATGTTTTATGCGCGTCTTGGCTAAACAAAAATATACTTGAGAGTAAATTGCTTTCATCAGATTCTCACACATTGAAAAATAATCATATTTTTCGTATAACGGTAGGAAAATAGAGAGGCGGGGGCGCACACTAGGCCAGGAAACTCGAGACTTTGTGTGTGTGGGAGAAATTGGGGGTTTTGTCCACTTGCGAGTGATTAATTAGGTAGAACCTATTTTTGTAGGTTTAGTTAGCGCAAAAGTGGTTTTGTGGGAAAATTCATCTAAGAAGGTTTTAGTTTGTGTAAAAAGGAAAAACGTAAAGTGGAAGAAGAAACGAAAAAAATCGAGTCTGTATGTGTGCCCATGCAATCCCAGTCCCAGTATGAATTCTAGGAAGGCCTTACCGATGGAGCACTGATATAAGTAGTCATCTGGTAAGGGGTACCCCTTATTTTCTGGGTGTTAGATGAGCCCTTATATAACCCATAACAAAAGAAGGCAGATGGTAAGGGGTAATTCAGAATTAGACCCAAAGTGAGAATTTGCCCGATGACTCATTTGTTTTCGTATTTTTGTAATACCCCAGTAGGACTTGTAACCTTACAGAAGTACTGAAAAGAGCACTTACTAGTAAGAGGTAGGCCTTACCATACCCCTTACAGATGAGGAGTTCTCTAAGTATTCTAAGGTAAGTACTTATGTAACTACTCCAGGAAAAGTAAAAAAGTAAGGCCTTACCTCCTATGACATCGTGTGTAAAAATAAGCACTTCTATAAGGTGTATGGTAAGGCCTACCCATTACTAGTAAGTGCTTATTTCAGTACTTCTGTAAGCTTACAGGTCCTACTGGGATAGTTCAACATACGCTTTACCTGATTGCCATCAATATTTCCTGCTGTACGTTGGCTATATGTTGTCGCCGAGAGTTTTCCTTTATCTTATTACACGGAATACAAATCCACCATTAGAGGCCGTTAGAGGTGAATTATTTAAAATTTGCCTTGTTGCTGGATTACTGTTGAATACCAAAACAGATGATAGTCAACAACAATAATAACATCGATGCTATAGCAACTACATAGACAACCTGGATCTCTGCAGATACATTTTCCGTCATATTTTGTTTTATCGTTTTTATTTCTAAAACAACATCAATATAATATTCAAACACGTATTCAAGATTAATTTTTGTGTTTAATACAATTTTCAAATTTATTCAGCACACATTGTTGAATTATGCTGAATTGCCCTATATTAATATATAATAATGCTAGCTAACTAAATTTTTAACTACAAATAACATAAAAGATCGATTATTGTTATTTAATTTTTTTTTTAACAAAATGGAAAAAAATTTTAGTTTCTTTTAAATAAAATTAACAATATTTAAAAAAATATATAAAAGAAAAGGTCATGTATGAAAGAGCATTTAAAAACTCCTAAAAAATATATAACTAATGCTATTCAGCAGTACTTAAGTTCTTTTCCGAAAAAATAACAATTTTTTTTAAATTGAACGTGTGAGAAGAAGGACAGTAATATTGCAAAAACATCTTTTTCAATAAAAAACTGTATACCAAAGAAACTTGAAGTATAAAAAAAAACATATTATTGTAAATTTGTAGATCTATGGGTCCGAAATGTGACCAAAGGGAATATTATTCATGTTTCCCTTAACGATAGACCTATATTTAAATTACAAAATGGCTATCTAAACCGTTTATTTTTGGAATATTACAGTTCTAACAAATCATATAGATAAAACATTTCAAAAAATTCTGGCATTATACAACCAAATCAATAATATTACTTAGAGAAGAAAGTAGAATGGATTCACACTAATGTGTTCAGAACTTAAAATTAATTCAGCACATAATACATCTTCAATTCAGCTTAGAAATTTTATTTGAAATTATATGGCCAAATCAAACAAATCATATTTAACACTATATTTAACAAGATATTAACTAAAACTCTGACCTATACCAAATCCAGCTATATACCTACTTCTTCTTCTGCATCTTTAATCCTTCGTGGGACATAGGTCGGAAATAGTTGCCTTCTCTAGCGGAATATATTTTGTGTCTACTATTAGAAATTTATACTATTTGAAAAAAAAAATCAAGAAAAACACTAAAATCATATGCTGAATAAATACATTTAGTTTTATGTTTATTCTGAAATGAATTAGGAAAGGTTTGTTTTTATTTTTGTAATAAAACTAAGGTAATGTATTGGATAAAATCATTTCAAAATAATAATCAACCTGGCCACTCATGGGAACATAAGTTTAAATTTTTCCCCTTTTGTTTTGATTCATTTATTTACACACTTCCATATCATTTTTGGCCGACATTTTCGCCTCTATCCTAAGTGATTTTAGTAAAAGAAAAACGCATGACTGCAGTCATTTTGCGGTACTCAGCATTTGGAAGCTGAGTACTGTAGAATGATTGAAGTCATGCATTTTGTTATTCAGCCACATAGGATTGAACATTGAATAGAGATATATAGAAACATCATCATAACGTTGTTTGTTGGGTTGTTTTTAATATAAAAAGTATCCAACTGAGAACTACTACTTCCTCCTCAGAAAGTAGTTATTTTACTTTTCGCACTGGGGTACTATCGAAGAGCTTCATAGTGAGAAGCTAGTTGTAGTTAGATGCCGTGAAATAAGTTTTCAGTGCACTTTGAACGTGCTCTCATCCACCGCAAGATCTAACCTTCTCCTCAGTTGCCTTATTCCCTAAGTTATTGAATTATCTATTTGCCGATAGATCAATTGTTCAGATGCGTGGTTTAATCTTACCATTATTAATATTCTTCATAATTTTTAACAATTAGCAAATACCACAGTATACTGATTCTAGACGCATGTTGCTGTACGATTGCACATTCAATTTTTTGTTTCGTTCATTTTCTGAAAGTGTTATTATTACAAGCAACAACAAGCTTTATGGTATTAAAAGACGAAGATACATATATATGTATATATAGATTGGAGATCGACTGAGCACCCCAATATTGTTTAAATGTCTTTAAAAATTAAATAATTACTACTTTTGATATCCTTTGATGTATTAGACATATTTCAGTGTATTTTGCACACATTTTTTTATATCTTCTACATATTCAGCACAATTGCTGAATTGCGCTGAATTAGTTTTTAATAATGATATTGAAGCTGAAAAAATCAAAGAAAAAATAATAATAATAATATTATATTCTATATGAATTATTTTATCTTATAAAAGATTATTTAGAGCAGAAATTAATTATTTTAAACGATAGTTTGGAGTTTGAACTGGACATTTTTTTTTTGGTTTTTAAAGTAACTGATTTTATTTTGCCGTTTTAGATTCTGAGAGCTAAATTTAATGAAAAAAACTTTTTATAGATGTATAAGTATAAAATATAAATGACAGCATATCCATCGATGATGATTTGATGAAAGATATTGATGTCGCAATGAATATAATTTTGAATGTGGAACCGTGGAATTTTCGCAATTCAAATTTTGTTTTTCCACAAAAATTTATTTTTTATTTTTTTGTCTTTGGGGGGATTTTATATGGATCTGGAAAACCTGCTGACATTATTTTTAGAATTCTACCAAAACCAAAAGGAATTTAATTATATATATTACAACGCCCAAAATTCTCTTTAACGCAACACTATAAGTATTGTGTTTGAGATGTTGTACGTTGTACTATTATATAAAAATTATAACACTATCAAAAAAGTTATAAAATTTACAATTTCCATATATACGAGTACAAAAATATTTCTGGATTATTTTTTTTATTTTCACGAACGGATCTCAATTATGAATAAATATATTTCGGGTAACGGACAAGCAGTCAATGAGGATTATAAAATCCAAACAACAAAAAAACAGAATAAACAAAAATAACAAAGCCACATACAATAAAAAAAAATGAAATAAATAGATATAAAAAAAAATAAGTATACAAAAAAAGGGGAAAAAAATAAATAAATAATTAAAACAACAACAAAAAAATGTACAACAATATTTGCTTATTTTTTTATTGGAAAATCGTATAGAAGAAACAAAATAATACATAAAAAATAAAATAATAAATAAAAAGTGAAAAATTAACCCACCTTAAAAACAGCATATTCGTATATATGTAAATATATATATATATAAAAATATAGGGAATAGTTTGCTAGTACATAAATAGTAATATATAGAAACAAAAAAAAACAAGTAAACTACCATACAGATATATTATTAAAACAAATATTTGTAGATAAAAAAAATGAAGATAAATATTTAAAAAAATTGTTAAGAGGAATTGTTTGTTAAAAATTAAAAAAAAGAGAAACCTAGAAAAAAAAAGAAATTATATATATACCTATATATATATGAAACATATAAAAAAATATGCATATACACACATAAAAAAGAAAGAACAATGACTAAAAATTAAGAGTCGTAATACAAAAAAAATAAATAAAAAATATCTCATTCATATCGATGTTATATAAAAAAGGAAAAAAAATAACTTAGTCTTTCTCTAATCTCTCTTCCTGTAATATACACAAAACAGCAAGAAAAACATGACAATTAAGCTACTACTACTTCTAATAATAATAAATAAATAAATAATAATAATATTAATAAAAAGATATTTCAAAGAGATTTTTCTTTTTGTGTAAACAAAGAAAATATCAAAATGATAAGCACCACAAAAAAATCTTTAATCTCACTTTAACACAACAACACAACAAATACACGAGAATGAAATCAAGAACATAATTACAACAACAAAAAGAAGAAAAATAAATATATTAATGAACACACGCATTAAAACAATTAAATCAATATTTAAACAAAAAATAGAATAATATATATATTATACAACATTGTGAAGAACATACACACAAAAAGCAAAAAAACAAAAATAAAAAATTTGTAAAACAAAAAACATTTCTCCTCTATTTTTCTTATACTGTGGGTGTGGGTGTAACAAGAAGACTGGCTACATTTAAAAAATAAGAGACTTAAAAAAATTTAAAAAAAAATTAAAATTAATAAAATAATGTTATATTAAAAGAAAAATAAAATTAAATAAAATGAGCTAAAATAAAATCATAACAAAAATTATTGTATAAAAAAAAACTACACACAAAAAAAAGTATTTTTTTATTAAAATAAATGAAGCGCGATTTTTTAATTTTATTTTTAAACTTATTACTTTAATTAAATGAAACCAACAAACAAACACAATGAAAAAATATTGCTTTTTTCTTTAAATAATATAAAAATGTGCACGAATTTATTTGGCAATTAAAATATTAGTAATAAAAATATAAATTTAATTCACTCTTTGTAGCTAAAAAAACCGGCAGTGGTGCTTTGTTCTTTATGTTGCTCCTAAGAAATAATTTTCAAAAAAAAGAAAGTACACACACATTTTTTAAAGTTAATTTCATTTAACATTAATTTCAAAACATAATTGAAAAAACAAATAACTAAGAAAAAATGAAAAAAAAAAAAAGAAAAACCAAAAAATTGAAGAATTTTTGTTGTTTTTATTTCAGTTTTATTTTTATCGGTTGAATATATATTTTTCTTAAATGAAATTAGAGAGTGTGAATCCCTGACAAAATCTAATATATTATAGTAGTGAAATCCGCACGGCGTTGCCGGTGATAAACTTTTATTAAAATGGACACACATGAAATACTGAATATGCAGATTCTTTTGCGGAGCACGGGCTTGGTGCAAAATGTTTTCAAACAGGTTTTCTTTGTGGATTGTCCATAAGTACTTTGTACGATGGGTTGCACACAAGCAAAGCTTTTCATACGAAAACTAAATATATTATATTAGAGCTTTTATGGTCATAAACTAATGGCCTAAACTTTTTAAACCCCACCTGACTAGCATTTAAAAAGGGGATTGCCTCAGGGGCGTTCCTAAAGACTGAATTCCCCATAAGTACCCCATGAAAACCCCATGTACTAAATGACGAGCATGCCGAAAGACTTTCCTCATGAGCACTGCTTAAAAAAAACCAGCGATACTGAAGTGAGATATGCGTTATCAGTTTTAATAATGGCCCTAGTAGGCAAACCTTATTTCAAATTAAATGGGACGATATCTGCCTTATGTATTTGTAAAGCTTTTTGAAAGCTTCAACAAAATACCCTGGCTTCACCGGCTGAATTGCGCAAGTTCGAGCAAATTGGCGAACTGAATTTCTAGCCCCAGTTCAGTTCGCTAAAATTTCCACATATTCAACTAAGGATAGGCAAACCTCAGTTCGCCAACTGGTCTCGAACTCAATTTGCTCAAAAGAGAGTAATCAACCGGAATAGTGGGATGCCATTCCAGTGGGCTTTTGCATTTCTGAATTCTGGGGAAAAAGCAACAATTTCAAGCACGAACTGAACATGAACTGAGGTGGTTGCACGTAAGTTGTTTCAATCTTTCTTTTCATACAAAAATTCAAGATCAAGGTCGAATGAAACAGCTTACGTACTACCACCCCTGGATTTTAGCCGGTGAAGCCACTTATGCGGATTGAACTGAACATTATTGAGCTGAGATCGGTGATGCCGGGGCGTTAAGCTTTAGTTTAGCTCATACAAAGCTTTAGTTTTTGCTGTTGTATTGCTTCATATTTCAGGCAAATATGTTGGTGACCGTGAATGGTATCATTTAGCATACTCAATAGATCGGTTCCGGTGCGATTACAGAGGTTAAGCAGCATTGGACTTAATTAGTACTTAGTTGGGAGACCGTATTGGTAAAACGATTCAGTTATTACGCACAATTTTTCGGCATCCCTTTTCCACTCGGAATCGAGGAGCAATGATTTTTTCCCGAGGGGCGGCCAAATGGGTCATTCCTTAAGTTGACCTTAGGGCAATCCACACTGGTCCACATGGAGCGGTCGGGCTAGGCTCATAGGAGCCCTTTCTGCACCCCTCCCGAAATGCTAGTCGGGCATGACCCCATAACCAACAGACAACTGGTAATTCAATTGACCAATTAACTTCTTTTTTAAGGTTACCTGTTCGCGTGCTCCCCACCCACAATGATTTTGCTCCGCCGCCCCTGCCACATGACGGACTAGTAGTACAAAGGGTGACACCTAAGCTTATACTATAAAAAAAGAGTCTCAGATCAAAGCATTAGGAGTTGTTTGGATGAGCAGTCTAAATACGATCAATTCCATCGAAAGACCGAATTCCTGGTTGTTCTGGCACAAATTACCCTTGTTTTCGGCGGTTCTACATTCTGTTCCCACTATTCCAAGTGTTATATTGGAGGCTACGTGCTAGTGATGCGCCACCCTGGTCTTGCAGTCTTGCTTGAAGAACAAGACAAGACTTCAAGATCGAGATAACAAGACTTTTTGCTCATCACTAAGTGCCAAAGATTTTACAATGATGAGCAATAAGTCTTGCAAAAGGCGTCTCGAAAGCGTTCGATAAAGTAAATCATGATCTTCTTGTGGCTGCATTAGAAGCATACTGTTTTCATGGCACTATGCTGCCTTGGTGGGATTTATATTTGAGAAATCGCAAACAGGCCGTGTTAATCCAGCACACCGTCTCTGCGTCTGGGGCTCCGCAAGGAAGCCTACTTAAGGCCTCTTTTAATTATCCTATTAGTTAATTCTGTTTCAACTCTTTTTAAGCATACTTTTCGCCCCAATACGCTCTAAGTCGGACTGCGCCTTACTTCAAGATGAACTTAATGTATTTCGTGAATGGTCTAAGGGCATTGACCTGGTGCTAAGTAAATCTAAATGCAATGAATTTTCTTATTTTCGCTCAAAAGACCGTATAGTCTACCCTTACTCACTCGATCGTCCGGCGGATATTAGGGATCTTGGGGTTTACTTTGACCACAAGTTCGACCCCACGGTTCACATATAAGTAGGGAAACGCTGTAAGAACCCCATGACACTAAAGATTTTTTTCGTTTCCTTGGTCAGGCCGATTCTGAAATATGCATCCGTCATACGGTCTCCATATACGAAAGTGCATGAGGATTGAATCGAGGCTGTCCAGAGAATCTCGAGATATGCTTTACTCAAGTTAAACTGAGAATCGCAGGCTCCAACTTACAGCGCTAGATGTCGACTTCTTGGACTCAAAACACTTAAATGCAGACGTATTTTGGCATCTGTTATGTCTGTGAGAGATAATCTTTGCTTTAAAATCCAATGTTCTTCTCTTCTTGCTTTGTTTAATATTTATGCACCTGAGACACGCATTAGATCCAGACCTTTTCTGTTTGCACCGACACGTCCTGAGATCTGGCTCGAACTCTCCCCTTATCTATCTCACGTGATATTTTTCAAATTTAAAAACATCTAGTCTTTACACTAAAAAAAGTATTTGCGGGCGTAACCACAAGATAACTGATAATTCGAGCTTCTACTTGCCCTTCCTCTATTCTGCTCGCTTTTTTCGCTACCAAAACGTGAGCACTCATGCTTAACAAGAATTTAATTATGCTAAAATTCAGCGAGGGCCCCTTCCTGTAGTTCTATAATATTATTATAATGGCCTTTTCGTGGGGTACGCCGCTGCATTAGTCGAGTCGCACGTTTGGCTGGCCAGTGGCGGCTAAAAAATCGAGGGACAACTATGCTACTTTCTGGTTCTTGCATGAAAATAAGGCGAAAGGAGCACACAGTTGGACAGCAGGCCGTGGCGTGAAGGTTTTCCCCTTGAAGCCAAGTATCACCATACGCGCGCCGCCCGTCAAATGAATGGGGCCTCAGCACTGACATATAGAATGGACTGCTTATGAGAAATTTTTCATGGCACCAATTTGTTCCATAGGCTACAAACCTTTTTTCACTCCATGTAAACACCGGAATCACTTTTGAAATTTACATTTTTTTAAATACGTACTTAAAACATTAAAACAACACAAATATTTTGTTTAAAAAAATTAATAAACACTATTTTCACTTTTTCACCTTTTAAAATGCCTTTTTTTCATTAATTTGCAAATTTTATGTGTATCTGATTTAAGTTCTTAACGCCTGTCTTAGCAACTGACATTCTGTCCGGGGGCTTATGGGGAAAAGAGCAAAAGATATAAACATCACTATACCCGTCTATTTTTTTCTAATTGATTTAACGCAAAAGATATAAACATCACTATACCCGTCTATTTTTTTCTAATTGATTTTATTTCTGAGTGCTTCTGTCAGTTTGGGGGCTTATGGATGAGCGAGCGACTATACCTTTTTGGTGCCATCGGTTTGTATGGGAATAATTGCTGATGAGCAGTCCATTATTATATGTCAGTGGGCCTCAGTCCAAGAAAACTAACAAAATTTTTTATGTGTGTGGGCATTTATCGTTCGCTTGTGCCTGAAGATCTGAACTTCTATTCAGTCTCAAGCCGTTAGTTTACGGCACAAATGTACGCCGTATTATCCACTCAGAAAGCAAGGCACGAACTAGGAAAACCATCCACACTCGCGCTTGTTGCGTTAGTCTGAAGCCGCCTTAAGGCACAAACAGATGGGCGGTCACAGCGGTCGCCTGCAAGATAATTTCTCATACATTTAATTTTTCCGCGCCGCCTGCCCATTGTGTGTCTGTAGGCAATCATGACATCACCTGTATGCCACAGACTGTCAGGCGGATACCTGAAGTCCTCATCCCTCAGAATAATGTTTGGCCTTCATCGGGACGTGCTTGTCGAGCTGGAATGAAAAGCCACGGCCTGCCGGCGGCCTATAATTGAATGGAGGTCTTTAGAGGAGAAACACTTTTTACTTAATTTAACCCATTTTGTGCTAGCAATTTTACACTGTTGCTGGAGGAAAAAGAATTACGTGATATTTTCCGAGACTGCCCCTCTCCTCAAATAGGTGAGGTGAGATTTGGCTCGATTAGGTGAGATTTGTTTCGATCCCCCCATAACCGCCTCACGTAATCCACTCACAAATCCGTTTCAAAGTGTAAAATCTGCCGGAAATCTTCTACAGTGTATTTAATTCAGTTTACCATAATATATAAGTTCTGTCCCGCGCAAAAATGGAAAACCACCACAAGTAAAATATAATTTTAATATAATCTACTAAATAATTTGTTTATAATGATCAAAATATACTTTAATTCTATACACAGTTGAAAAGTTTAAGGTTATTTTAGGCGTATTCAGCATAATTTTACTGTATTATAAAATACAAAATACGCATTGAATTCGATGAAATATTGAATTTATAATCAATAAAACGTTTCAATTGTATTCAGCACAATTATCTGTAAGCTGAATTGCTGAATTAATGGTTTTAGTTTGTGAATTTTGTACTTATAATCGTGATTATTGACATAAGCTGAATTATGGATATAATGTATTTATATATTATTTATATTAAGGATATAATGTATTTAAAAAAAGTCATGATTTTAAAGCAAGGGAATATATCGGTTAAATGTCATGCGTTTCATTTTGATATTTTTAACGAAACTTTGGAAGTGTTTCGTGAAAAAAAAATGGATTAAAGTCTCTTATTAAAAAGTACATTGCTTGCATATGCCTATCTATTCCTATATATTAGATTAAATTTTTTTAAGATTATAATTTTTTTTACATTTTCTTTTTATACACAATTCTTTGAAAATATTCTAGATTATATGATATTCTTGGAATTCTATCCAATATATGAATGTTTCAATGAAAAAAAGATATTAGATAAAAAGAGATTGACAAATCGAATTTAAATTTGTAACATTTTTAGTAAAATAAATAAAATAAAATAGAATGAAGTTTGCTGGCCACATAGAAAAAATGAGAATTAAATAGAGTTCCACAGAATTTCGATGATTGAGAATGTTAACAAGTTGTACTTTAATCGGTTTAAAAAAAATTATAAACAAATGTAGTAAAATCGTTTTTATGTACTAGAAAATATTGATTTATGCTACTTTGAAGGTACCTAACTTGCATGAAAGTACTTCCAAGCCATATCGATTTATCTAGTATTAGTATAAATCCTTCACGCTTCCCTTTTTTAATTAATATTATTTTATTTATTCTTAACAATAAAAATTCTTCGATTTACTCACAATGTTAAATGTAAAAATATAAAATAAACTACTAAAATAAAATAAAAAAGGAAAAAAAAAGAATAGCCCTGTTGATACAATAAAATATAAAAAATATATATACATATAGTAATATTTAAAAAATAGAAAAATTAGATTGTGTGGTTTATAACTATATACATATATGTATATATCAACAATATCAAAAGAACACTTTGATCGACAATTTTATCAGTTATAAAATGAATAATAATAATAATAATGATAATAAAAAATAGAGCTTTAGAGCATTTTTAGAGGGAAAAAGATAGTTTGTTTTATATTTTTTCCCGTAAAAGTACATAATTTATATTCAACCATGGTGATTAAATTGTTGTATTTGTTATTACAAAACTACGGTAATATTCCGGAAAATGGATTCCGATCGTCTGACTATCGTGTGATTTGCTACAATAGCAGGCGTCTTTAGTAATATTTTTCTAAATTTCGCGAGTACACGATTATAAATGTTTAAGACGTGCATTCAATTGCTTCTTGCTTTCTGACATGAATTCAGGGGAAGCAGGGCCAGTTCGTCGCTCACCCAGGGGCGAGGACATATCGGCATCCATCACAGCATAGTTCCTTGAATGCCACAAAATCTCCAGCACTATTGACTCAATCAAGAAACTACTTAAATCTATGCAGTGCAACCAAAAGGGTGTCACTGAAGCCAGGGCCGCCACTTTGGTATTTTTGGCCCGGTGCAGTATGCCATATAGCGCCCCATAAGCTCTTTAGTTTTTGATCGCAGTGAATATTATATACTATTTTCTTGTTATTTAGGGGTGTTTACCGAAACTCATCCCCATATCGCGGAAACATGGAAATCGTAATCTCCCCTTTTTTTGCTGAGTTTAGTTCACTTAAAAAGTTTTCAAGTGTTAAAAAGTGTTTTTTAGTAAAAGTATTCTGGACGAAACTGCTTAACCTAATCCTACAAAATTATCATCCATGCTGATAAGTTTTTTTGAATATTATTGTGACCGGTAATCGGAGCCGGCGCACAGTGGGAGATTTTGTTTTTTTACTCAAAATCTAATATCTCAAGAAAGAAAAAAGATAGAGCAATCATTTTTTTTTATTTTTTTTGTAATTGAATAGGGAATTAAGGAAAACTATTGAGAACGTGAGAGAATGAAAACCTAATCTGCAAATTGTTGTTAAACCTGAATTTTCAACCTCCTTTTTACATTGCAAAAATTGTCTACTAGATTTACAGAATAAAAAATTTAATTATGTGTCTAACTGTCTGCATTAACAAGACATAAGCAAATTGAAATTGTGATGATAATATGTACGTTACCTATTGGTTTCCTGCTTCCCTAATTATAAAATATAATTCTTGTTAAAATGAAAAAAGGTTGAGAATTTATCAACTGTTTTAACTATAAATGTTTCACAGATGAATAAATAGAATAGATTCAATGTAAATTAGTTGGTTAAAACTTATAACCTTCCAAAAATCGTCTTTTAACTATGTATATAATTAATTATGAGACAAAAAATTGGTTTTCGAGTTTGTAAATATTCAAAAATGATTATGACAAATTAATTTTTAATAAAAATTTGTAGATGGAGTTTTTTTTCTTGCAATTATAAGTCTCACGTACCATTCACTATAAAATTAGCAAGAAAAAAAATTATTTCTTCGTATGTCAGCATTTGTGAGATGTTTTAAACACTACAAATTTACTATAACTTGCAGATTACATCTTACATTTCAGCATTTTTCATCCTTTTCCTCGATTTTCCGACATGTGGTAAAATAAATAGCAAAACTTGTACTTCTACATATGTTGACGTTCGCAAGGTTAGAAAATAAAAATTTTAGGAAAACTTGTAGGTTAGGTTTTCGTTCTGGGCTATTTAGATACTCTACCTTTATTGCCTATTCATTAAGAAACGAAATGTAAAAAAAATTAATTTTTTATCCTTTAACAGTTTGGGATATGTTTAAAATTGAGGATTAACAACGATTTGCAGGTTAGGTTTTCATTTTTTCTCGTTCTCAATACTTTTCCTTAATTCCCTATCCAATTACAAAGAAACTAAAAAAAATGAGTGCTCTATCTTTTTTCTTTCTTGAGATATTAGATTTTGAGTAAAAAAAAAACAAAATCTCCCACTGTGCGGCGCTCGAGTTTTTGGCGCAACAATACAGAGGCATCGGAATAATAGAAATAAATTCCTTTCAAAGATGAAAATGAAGTCATGGAAACACTTTTTCAATTTTTTGCGAAAGTATTAAATTTTTGTTTAAATCTTAATTTCTGAAATTGCGCGCCCGGTGCAAGTGCACCATTTGCATCTAAAACAGTGCCGCCACTGACTCAAGCTCTGACGGTGCTTAATCTTCAGCTGACCAGCCTCGACAAAACTAACCCAGAGAAGCTTGTAAAGCTTGTTCTCGTCGTGATGTGAACGGAAATATAAGTCAAATCCTACTAGTCTTTGCCTTGCAATCTAGTTGATTGAAGGTCTTCCATCTTAATGTAAGCAGTTTAATTAGGAATATTAATGAAATAAGGTGTATCTTTGCAGAAAGTAGATATCATTTGATACGTGGTTAAAGTAGGACTTAACGGATTCACTTATTTCCATACCTGGATATAATATTCTGAGATCCGAACTTTACTTTAGAGTTGGCATATCGTACAAACTTGAATCTTCATAAAATGAAGAAGTCGAATTTATTTTTGCTGAATTGAATGGGAGTGAAAACACAAGTGCTTGATATGACCTGTTTATAAGCCTCCTGGCATTCTTAATCTAGAACCTTTGTATAACTGCATTGCAAGCTTAGGATGTTTCTGTCCTTATATGATCGTCTATGAAGATTTGCCCTTGGTTTTCGCCTATAATTGAATCTCTCCTACGTCAGCATGATAAAACCCTTGCTCACTGGAAAAGGTGCAAATCAAATGAAAACTGGAACGTATTCCGCTTGCCCAGAAATCGTACTACGAACGGCCAAACTCGCCCTCAAATGCTCTGGAAGAACCTTCGTAACATCGGAGTTACCGGAATACATCTTTCACATGTTCACATTGATTCCACTGTTCTTAACTACTTTTTTACGTTTTTTGGCTCTGCTTCCAGTTGTAACAATGAAATATTTAATTCAGCTTCAATGCCGGAATGCCCCAGTGATTTCTCCAATGGCGGTTTCAACATCGGTTTGTTTTCCGGTTTTAGCTTTTAGAAGGTGTCCGAGGAGAACATCACTTCTGTCATCAACTCTATCGAATCAAATGCAGTCGGTGTTAAAGGCATTAGTTTAAATTTTTTTCGAATTACACCGTACTACAGTGAAAAAATCCATTCTTATTCGTTTGCACTTTTTTGAGCTCCCATTTTTTCTGATTTTAATGTTTTTTTTTCGTTTTTTCGTGGCACCCTCAGTTTTTTTGTTATTAACAAAAAATGGTTTTTACTTTTATTTGATATAACACCGTACTACAGTGAAAAAATCCATTCTTATTCGTTTGCACTTTTTTGAGCTCCCATTTTTTCTGATTTTAATGGTTTTTTTCGTTTTTCCATGGCACCCTCAGTTTTTTTGTTATTAACAAAAAATGGTTTTTACTTTTATTTGATATAATCGAATATTCGAAAAATATTCGATTATATCAAATAAAAGTAAAAACTATTTTTTGTTAATAACAAAAAAACTGAGGGTGCCACGAAAAAACGAAAAAAACCATTAAAATCAGAAAAAATCGGAGCTCAAAAAAGTGCAAACGAATAAGAATGGATTTTTTTAAAGTCAAGATTTGTAGAACGGTGTTATTATTCCTACATACTTCCTCTTCTCACCCACATTTTTAGCTCCTGTCTAAGGTCTTCTACCTTCCCGTCTTTATGGAAGAAAGCAAAAGTTATCTCTATTCCTAAAAGACCCAAGTCTCTCTTCCAAAGTGACTTCCGATCCATTAGTATCCTATCTTGCCTCTCGAAAATTCTAGAAAAGTTAATGTACATTCAAATGGATCTATACCTTGAGTCTAATTCCTCGAGGGGTTATCTGTATTGGCCAGTATGAATATATTGCAACTATACCCTGACAACTTTCATGCAATAGAAAAATCGACGAGATGCCATCTGATTCAGAGTCCACAATATCGACAATACTGTCGTTGACCTCTTCCATAAACAAAATATTTCAATTGAATATCAGTGAGGTTGAGGTTTGTTTTGAGCCTATGGGAACATTTCTTTTATTTTCACATAACCTCGTAACGAAATGCCAAAGTAACGCAACTCCTACTCAATTTAAAAAATAATATTATAAAAAAATACTTTTGCTTCAAATTGTTTGTTGCTACTTCTGCTTGCGTAAATAAAATTGAGAAAACCACCCCCAATACACTTTGAAAAACTATATTTGATGCCGGATCTGAAATTCGAATTGACTAAGTTATGACCCTAACAACACGATTCCTTCAAATATTTTATGCCGTCTTGAATGCATAGAATAAATAATGCATTGCAATATTACGACTGTTGGTTCGATGTAGTCCTTTTATTTCTGGTTGTAAGCAAAGTCCTCCATCCTTCTTATGGTTGTATAGCCCATTTAGAGTCTTGACCTTCTCAATAGAGTTTATCCATTTTTTACGGTCTTCTAAAGGCTTTTTTCATTGAGGGTTTCCTACAATTGTAATTATGCCCAAGCTGTAAATGCAAACTTCTATATTTTTCTTAATCTACCTACTTCTTATCATTACACAAGTGCTAACTGCATAACATCCCGTTTAATTTTAACATAAATCCCACCGCTGCCACCAATTTTTTGTGCAGAAAGGGGATTTATGAGTAAAATTTCTTATTGAAAAACAAAAATAAAAAATCAGGTACACTAAGATGACAAGAACCTTTTTTTTAAATCAAATTCCTTAATAATAAATAGAAATTTTGAAAATCTAAAATTTGGGAGACATCATAAAAAGGACTAAATACGGTTAACTTTTTCCAAGTATTTTGTATTTCTTTTTTTCGGTTAATGTTTGGTTGATGTTTAACAACACATTATTGCTATTTAAAACTTTTATTTTTGTTATAAAAATTGTTCACAGTATTTTTTTAATGATAGTAATTTACTGAAGAAGCAAAAGTGAACAACCATAACAGAAAAAAATAAAATAAAAAAACACAACAAAAATCGAGACAATAAACAAAAAATGAAAATATAAATAAAAAATAATACAAAAAAACAATGATTTATAGCTGATAAAATTTGTGACTGCAATACAAACACAAAACAAATAAAACAAAATATTTAAAATCATATAATATCCCAAAACAAAAAAAATAATTAAATAAAATATAGTTACTCTACCGAAAACCCAAAAAAAAAGCAAGAAAGTTCGGAATATTTAAGGAAAAACCCCCCACAATCCCAAACATATATTGAAGAAAAATATAAATAAAAAAATTGGTTAAAGGGAAAAGTTTAAGCAAATACATATTCATATATTAATTGGCGAAGAAGAAAAAAGTGAATTTAAAAAGAAAATTATATAT
The DNA here is from genome assembly GCA_949987705.1 of Thereva unica. NCBI lineage: Eukaryota > Metazoa > Arthropoda > Insecta > Diptera > Therevidae > Thereva > Thereva unica. Next base: position 21,005,717 of record OX465286.1, on the reverse strand, counting down.
ATATATATATATATATATATATATATATAATATATATATATATATATATATATATATATATATATATATATATATATATATATATATATATATATATATATATAAACAAAAGAGTGTTATCCACACACACTTTTTTATATTAGAACAAGATTTTCGCAAATTTTGTTCAAATATATTTTTTCTTGGCAAATTAAAAAATAGTGCCTATATATTATAATATTATTGTCATATATAATCAAATGCTTTTTGTTATATCACAAAAAAAAAAATTTAAAAAAATGAAATTGCATTAAATTTGGAATAAAAAAGAGAATAAATTATTGTAAAAAAAATTGATTTATTTGCGAGGAAGAAAATTGAGAACAAAAAATATCCTTTAAGGATACACAATTATTTAATAAATAAATGCCAAAAATTACCGAAAAAGCTATCACAGTGTTTGTAAATATTACCAAAAAAAAAACAAAAGAAAGTACATTTAACAAAATAGGCCAAAAAAAAATATTTATGATATAACATATAAGAGAAAATAATTAATAAAAAAATATATGCGGAAGAGGAAAATGACAGACACATAAATTGTATTATTTCCTTTGCCCACGACTTCGGCCATTTAACAAAAGAAAGATAAAAATCTAAAAAAAAAAAACTCACACACACAAACACACACAACAGCCCCTAAAAAAGATCCATAATTTCATAGGTAAAGGCAAAAACCAAAATAGTGGGATATACAATGACAAAAACTAAATAAAACTAAAAATTAAAAGAAAATAAATAAATTACAAAAATAAATAAATAATAATACAAAAAAATGGAAGTAAAAATAAACAAACAAAACCAAAAAAAAAAACTATTGTAATCATTATTATTATTGTGTACCAATTGTTGTGCAATGTTCAATACGTTACGTGAATAACATTATTTAAAAAAAATGACATAAAAATGTTGAGATATGTAAAAAAACCAAAACTATAAAAAAATAATGATGACATGGATTGGATGGAATCAACATCTAAGAGAATAAAGTGACATTTATTTTTTATTTAAAAAATGTTCAATGCTTGTTTTATTTCCTTTTACATATAAATATTCTGGCCACATCCTTTTACAGGCTGAAGCTTCTCAACCGTGCAGAATCCCGTACAAGAAGAATTGACTGGTAGAAATTCGGTCAGGTGCTGAGAGCAAGACTGTCTAGAGAGCGGTCACATAAAATGATAGACCTTTTAGAAATAAACGAATGTAACGTCAAAACTATTATCAAAACGCTATTCAGACGACGTATAACGCATCCCGTCTAAACAAACATCATATTTAATTATAACATAACGCTGCCACCAATTTTTTGAGAAGCGATTTTATTTACTCTGCTTGAGCTATTGCACTTCATTGTTATCCTTCATGTTTGTGGACTAGGCCATTGGGACAAGTACAGAACTCTGCCTAGTGGGTTTTCGCATACACTTGACTGACTGTTCAAGCTTCCCGGGTTCCCGAACGCAGTCCTGCTGTCTGCTCGTAAGGAGTACACGAAAGCGGGCTCGGGTATGCTCTGTGGACTCTTTAATTCCCTTTCGACCCTCTCTCCCTGCTGGTCATGGTTTGCCTGTTTTCCCAGTAGGAGGGTAATTGCGACTCCACCATTTTTGTTATTTTTTCCTTGATGACTGACCTTTGGAAGGATTTACTATATAAAAAAAAAATCGTCTGCGTCTTTAGTTGTAGCGCAGCATTTTAGTAGCGTAGTACTTCTTAGTCTGGTACGCAGGCGCACCAATAATCCTATCAGATACTGGTGACCAGCTAATAATGCTGGAACGGCTTCCTTGGACATTATTCATGCAATGCCACTCCTACGGCTTTCAGTTTCAATTCTGTCAGAATATAACAAGGATTCACCGTTTGGGCAGATATGCTCCCCGCGTCGTGCCATCTTGTCTCGCTCGCCATGTCCTTGATTTTATACCGGTTCATCTTGTTGGGGACTTTATCCAGTCGACCATCAGAAAGCAGTGTTCTCACATTCCATGATCCGACTCGTGTCCTGGTTCGAAGAGCAAAGGTCGTTGTCATGTTGTCCATCAGGCTCCCAGGCATTGTTTGCCGATTCGTAGAAATGGTGTCCGAAGGGCCGTAAATAGAGGCACTCCACTACGAGGAGGAGTACTTTCCCTGCTCCTATGGGTCGTAACTATGAACCAGAAGCTGCGACGAATAGAGACAGAGGGGCATTACATCCTGGCATATGTGGATACCGTTGCTATAATCACAAAAGGCAAATTCCCTCAAGTCCTCTGTGATCTGTGAGCGCATTAAGAAAGCATAGCGCTTTTCGCTTGCCTTCCATTGGGAAGAAATGGGGCTTCTCCCCAACATAGTACAATGGATCTACACAGCGATCGTCCGCCTAATTCTCCTTTACAGGGTCTTAGTATAGTCGCCAGCCTTGAGTTAATCCACGGTGCTAAACAAAATACAGAAAGTACAAAGATGTGCGGAGTTCTTTGCTAATGACTATAAACTCGAAGGTCGAGCAGCAGGAGAAGTCTTTTTCCCTGAGCTTGGGATTGAAGTCTGCTTCCGACTACCCGATCACTGTAGTGTATACCAAGCGGAGGCTCTAGCAATACATGAAGCTGTTCTACTAATCAACCGGCAAGACGTTAGGAATCAGACTGTTTTCTCAGATAGCCAAGCAGCCCTGAAAGCCCTACGCTCTTGCATGAACAGCTTTAAAATTATCTCTGAATGTCGCAGAGCTCTTAACAAGATGCAAACAGCATACAATGCAACAAGCGAAGAAGCATTGGAGAAATCTTGGTAAATGCATCGTGGCCAAATTAACCTGGCCTTCTTATAATCTCAGGCGGACCAGCCTTAGGAGACAAGACCTTTCAGTTATAGACGCATGCGACCCGCTCAGGTCTTGAGACCTACGATTTCTGCAGAAGCCGTAAGAATTCGGACGAGGAGGAAAGTGTACTTCACCTCCTTTGTCACTGCCCAGACCTAAGCAGAAGGAGACTAACCACATTTGGTGAGCCCTACTAAGCACGCTTGCGGAGATATCTAAGATTGGGATCCCGCAACTTAGAAGAATTCATTACTTCCTCGAGATGGTTTTAGTGAAGAAACGACACTTGAACATCAGGTTTAAAGTGGGATCATTATGGCACCACAATGGGTCTATCCTTTTGGCCTAAGTATATGAGCTCAAACCAACAGCTCAGCCATATCTAACCCAACCTAACCTAATGGCATTATCCCCATTCAACCGTCTCCCGTTAATTATATCCGAAGAAGTATCCCAGGGGCACCACGCAGAGGAGGGACTAGGACTTGCTAACAGAGCTGGTAGGTGTTTGTCTGCAGTAGATCTTCTCGGGTTTTGGTAGAAGTGACAAGTCGAGCGCCACGACCTTCCAGGGCCTCTGTTAGCCGTTCGCCCTCCATAAAATTTAATGTAAAAGTTTAATAAGTTTAACGGTTTTCAATCCCCTTGTTTAATGTACTTTTATTTCAACTATTGACCACCGTTCTCATTAAATAGTTTACTTGTCAAAAAAATGTTGATTTGAATTTCCTGGATGTAGGATTTACATTAATTTCTCAGTTTTGATGTACTATCGACGGAACGATACACTCGGATAACACGTGTATGCCTTGAAGGTGAATTATTTTGCGTTTTATTATGTTCATGAGCATTCCCGAATTAAAAAACCATTCTGCTCTGTGCCCCTAGGCTTAACAAATTTGAATGTTGACTTGGGAGACTGAACAAATGAATTCCAGATGATCCTGTATCAGAAACATATGTAGGTATATAAATATAGTATAACAGATAACCGGCTATATTGGAAATAAAAGCCAGTAAGCTTCAGCTAGTAGTGGCATTAGAATCATATAACATAATTACGGAAAAATTCATACTATTTAGGGAATCCTCATTATGTAGAAATACAAAAATGTTCTGTGCTAGTCAAGCGGAATCGAAGCACATATTTGATTAGAAAGCAAAATGCGAAAAAGAATCTTAGACCCTCCGCCAACCACTACCACACTCAAAATCATCGCAGAGCATGCAAGAGAGTTATATAGGGCAAATATACTATATTGTCTCTCTTTCATACCAATCTTTGTAGATGCAACAATAAAAGAGCGCCTAGTTATTAACTTGCGGGCCAATTTGGTATTTATAATTTTTTTGGTGGCAGCGGCCGTTGGATTTTTTGATATATATATATATATATATATATATACATATATATATATATATATATATATATATATATATATATATATATATATATATGTATGTATATATATATATATATATATATATATATATATGGGCGATTCTCCGGAACTTTTAACCTGATATAACCTGATGTCAAAGTTGTAACCCGCATGGTAAGTCTAATTACGCCGAATTGTCTCATTTTATCATAAATGTTTTAAACGCACTTATTGTTCAGACACTGAACAATAAGTGCGTTTAAAACATTTATGATAAAATGAGACAATTCGGAGCAATTAGACTTACCATTCGGGTTACAACTTTGACATCAGGTTATATCAGTATATTATATTACCATTGTAGATAGGTGGAGGAATTCTGCGTGCACTGGTACCATAACCATGAAAATAGGTTTTACGGTTACAAAAATACAGGGTGATATGTAAAACTTTAGCAAAAAAACTTCAAAACGCCCTAGCGGCTAAACCGTTACGATTCCCCCCCCCCACCCATACGATTTTTTGTTCGTCTATCCAAGACCTATCCACAGCCGGCCGCTTTGTAAGTTTATGTGGGACACCCTGTATATATATGGGCGATTCTCTGGAACTTTTAACCTGATATAACCTGATGTCAAAGTTGTAACCCGAATGGTAAGTCTAATTGCTCCGAATTGTCTCATTTTATCATAAATATTTTAAACGCACTTATTGTTCAGTGTCTGAACAAATTCCTCCACCTATCTACAATGGTAAAAACAATGTCAATATCTTACCAACTTTTGGAGTTATGAATCGCCAAAGTCAAAATTTTGTTATTTTTTCACTAAAATTTTACTAAAACCACATTTTTCTCCAAAAAATACGTGATAAAACCAATATTTTTTTTAGAAAAATTGGAAAGCTTGGACAATTTCCTATGAATAATGTAATACAACTTATACGCTACGGCCTCCAGTTTTGAAGTTATAAGCATTTTTAATGTTGAAATTGGCTGTATTTCGTCCTTCTTTAGTACTTTTCCATCTGAGCTTTATCGAAAAGTACCAAATAAGCACCAAATTAGGCAAATTTTAACATTAAAATTGCTTACAACTTCAAAAGTAAAGGCCCTAGCGTAAAAGTTATTAGACATTATTCATAGGAAATTTTCCAAGTTTTCCAATTTCTTTAAAAAAAAATATAGGTTTATCACGTATTTTTTGGAGAAAAAGGTGGTTTTAGTTGAAATTTTAGTGAAAAAATAACAATATTTTGACTTTGGCGATTCATAACTACAAAAGTTGGTAAGATAGGACCATTGTTTTTACCGTTGTAGATAGGTGGAGTAATTCTGCGTGTACTGGTACCATAACCATGAAAATAGGTTATACGGTTACAAAAATACAGGGTGATATGTAAAACTTTAGCAAAAAAACTTCAAAACGCCCTAGCGGCTAAACCAGGGCTCGGCAACCTGCGGCTCGCGAGCCGCATGCGGCTTAGTGGGCTCATACTTGTGGCTCTTGAGTGGTTTAATAGTACATATTGAAAAATTAACTGCAATATTGCAAATGCCAACACATCAAACTGCGCGGCAGATTTAGAAACAGAAGCATTGCCAAGTCACTGGGAGAACAGACATGAGATTTCGAATTCAGCGCCTTGCAGTAGTGTGCCTTATACCGGAACCACAAGCTTGGCAAGTGTTCGCGCAAACGAAACTAAACTTAAAACAAACGTGTGGATGCGTCTCAAACGCTTGCCGCAAATTTCCTTTGATTTGTGTGAAAAAACCGAACTCGAATGGATCGGCCACATGCGTTGAGAAGCTTACACAAGCCAAGAAAAACGCCTTATCCACACGTTTGAATTTGCGAACGCTTTCCAAGCCTTAACAAACGTGTGGATCCGGCATTACAAACTTTCTGCAAAATCCCATCATGCAATTAATTATTAACTAGTTGGGATGCCCGTTACCGAAATTCGGTCACAAAAACAATAAATATATAAAATTCACGATTTGTTCGATTTTAAATTCCTCCTCCAGCCAGCCGCATTGGCTACAATATACAAATCCTACATTCGGCCGCGCCTCGAATACAACTCACATATCTGGGCAGGCGCCCCAAAAACCACCTTGGCTTGTCTCGGCAAGGTGCAAAATCGTGCCCTCAAACTCATTGGTGATGGCCCCTTTCGCGCCTCCATAGACACCTTGAGCCACCGTAGGAATGTAGCAGCCCTCTCCATACTTTATCGCTATTACCATGGCGACTGTTCCACCGAAATTCAGGACCTCCTGCCTGCACGGCAATACTTTTCCCGCAACACAAGACTAGCCTGCTCGGCTCACCCCCATACCCTACAGCCCCCTCGTTCACGCACAATACGGTTCAGAAGTTCGTTTATGAATAGAACAACTCGATTGTGGAATGATCTCCCGCAGTCGGTATTTCCGAACTCGTACAACATCTTAGAGTTCAAACGTGAGGTTCATCGTCATTTTCTTCTACACCCTCCAGACCCCCTCTAACCTTTCCTATTCTCCTCTATTCTTCAAACCAAGCTACTACTAGACATTGCACCATGAACTGAACGACATGACGGACTGGTAGTACAAAGGGTTACACCTAAGCTTGGTTTTTTCATATAAAAAAAAAAAAAAAATTTAAATATTTTTATTTAAAAAAAAAATTATTCGCAACATTTCCATTGTCGCTCCAGAGCATCTAAAATTTCCCAGGATTTTTTTAATCGCATCCATGACGTCTTGCTTGGCTATGTGGTAAAATGATAAATGACATTTACAGTGTCATTTGACAAATTACACTCAGAGCTAATCATTGCAAAGGCAGCATTATACGAACGAATATTTGCAAAAAAAAATTTAGAACGATTTTTAATACCACTTTCCTTCGAAGTTAATCCTTCAAAAAAATTATTGAAAAAGTAATTTTGAGAAAGTGGAGGTAGATTAACTTTGCCTTTATGACAACACAAAGAAAATGCCTCAGTATTACGTAAAGCTACTTCAGTCAGAAAATGTTTGGCACGACAAAAATGACAACTCATAATAAAAGAACCACACGAAAACGAATCAAAATTAACCGGAATAACATTCAAAGCACATTTAAAAGAATCAGTCAAAATTTCTAAAGGTGCAACACCATCAACAAACATTTCATTATGAAATGCATCAACATTCATTTCATTCACACCACTATTCAATTCATTATTTGCAACATTCATTTCATTAACACTACGTAAATTTCTAACGCGACTTCTAGTATTTTCGCGAAGCGATCTAAAATCGACATTCGAGTGTCCCCGTCGTTGTCTTGGCATTTTGAAAAGAAAACGCGGAAAAAACGTAAGTACTCACCGATAAATTGCACTCAAAATTCGCAGTTAACTGTTTGGAATGACAAAAATACAACTCAGATTCCGAGAACCATACGAAAACGAATAAAAATTACGCAGAATAACATTCAAAACACACTTAAATGAATTAATTAAAATTTCTAAAGGCATTCGCCAAAAAACGAACGGCCGCCCCTTACACCATACAACTCAAATACTATACGCAAAAGAGTATAAAAAAATGCACGCACAAAGTGACAGAGTTTTTTTTATGTCAGTTATGCCGCCAAAAATCCACACAAACGCTTGTTTTTCTCTGTTTCTCATTCGCTTCACTGAAACGGCATATTGTGTCAATCGTAGGCTACTCAGCTCTACGTTGATGCTCACAAAAAATTCAAATTTTCCAACGGCTTTTTAAAATCCGAAAAATTAAAATCGCTATAACTTTTTTATTCGTGAATCGATTTCGTTGAAATTCCTTATTACAAAACTATGCCATAAAAAGAACATTTTCTGAAAATTTAAACGAAATCGGTCCACGAACAAAAAAGCCTTAGCGTGTACAAACTTTTTGTTTGCCTATTAATATATTAATTAATTTTCTCGTTCAAAGTGGTTCAAATGATCCGATAAAAGAATCCAATCGAAGTAGTTTTACATTTTTTAAATTAACTGAAAACATATCCGAAACATCTCTTCGTAAAGAATTATTAGCATTACTTCCCCTTAAGGGTAAAACTCGTGGTGAAGATATATGTACTGCTATTTTGGAATATTTAAGGACAAATGAAATCGACCTAAGTAAATTGGTTTCCATTTGTACAGATGGAGCACCAAGTATGACGGGTAAACACAAAGGTTTTGTTTCCCTCTTCAAAAAAAGGTGGATCACGACGTATTTTCGTTACATTGCGTGATTCATCAGGAAGCACTTTGCGCACAGACGTTTCCAAAAGAGTTTGTATGTGTGATGGATTTAGTTACTAAGATTGTAAACCAAATAATGGCAAAAGGACTTTCTCACAGAGAATTTTCTGGGTTATTAGAGGAAGCAAATAGCGAATATTCTGATCTTATATTGCATAACAAAGTGCGTTGGCTGTCCAGAGGCTCAGTACTGAAACGTTTCGCTCTGTGTCTTGAACATATCAAGACATTCCTACTTCAAAAAGGAATTGAATATCCTGAGCTAAGTAATGATGAGTGGCTGCAAAATTTTTATTTTTCCGTTAATATGACATCACATTTAAATAACTTGAATACAAATCTACAAGGCAGAGGTAATATTGTACATTCTCTTTTAGAAGCGATACTTTCGTTTGAACAACAATTAACATTATTTGTTCAAGACGTGGAGGATGGACAGTTACTACATTTTGAAACTTTAAGAGATTATAGACACAATTCAGGTTGTAATATTAACAGTGCATTTTTCGTCACAGCTATTGCAAAAATACAAGAGTCTTTTAACACTCGTTTTAAAGATTTTAGGTCTGAAAAACCTACTCTATCATTTTTAACAAAGCGAAGTGGCGAAGGTGTGCGAATTGAATTTTACACCGTTCCCAAATATTGATAGAGCTCAGTTTGAGTTACTGTTGTTAGATTTGAAAAACAAAGATCTATGGAAAGAAAAGTTCATAAATTTGCAGTCAGAACTAGAAAACTTAGCTAGAGAAAAAGGAAAATTGCCAGTCAAACACCAGTGGACGGATCTTTCAAAATGTAGGAAGGAGGAAGAAATTATACATTGAAACATGGAATGCAGATTTTTATGATCAAGTGAAAACATATGCATTTGCCATCTTGACAATTTTTGGATCTACTTACTATTGTGAGCAATTATTTTCAAATATGACGATTATTAAAAACAAATTAAGAAGTTCACTTAATGACAAAAGCCTTGAAAGTTGCGTGAAATTAAAAACGTCTGAATATTCACCAAATGTGGAACAACTTTGTGCCTGTCCCAGAAATCTCACTAATATTATATATTTCGTTAATATTATTTTTAACATTTAATTTGTATTTTAAACAAAGTTATATAACCTACTGAAATTATTATTTTACTATTAATTTTTTTAGGATATAAAAAAGTGTTCCTTTTTCTTTAATACGCTGATTTATAATGTTCTGTTACTACGCAAAATAGAATGTTTTGATTTCACAATAAATAAATGTGTCATGGCAGATAACGGTTATATTATTTTTTTATAATACATATTACCGATGTATGTATTTACTTATGTTTGGCTCTTTAAAAAAAAAAATCCCATCGGGAAAAATATGGCTCTTAACTTCAGAAAGGTTGCCGACCCCTGGGCTAAACCGTTACGATTCCCCCCCCCCCCCCCCCCTCCCCTCCCATACGATTTTTTGTTCGTCTATCCAAGACCTATCCACAGCCGGCCGCTTTGTAAGTTTATGTGGGACACCCTGTATATATATACAGTGGCTCAAACGAATAATGGGACAACGATGTTGTCCATGAAAAACGTGCCATATTTGGTGAAGTAGTTGTTCGAAATGAATCATATATATCTTATTTTTTAGCTGTTTTTATTCTCTTTCAGTATTAATAATTTAAATAGTTTTGTTTTTTAATTTTTAATTTAAATAAATTAATGTTTTACAAACGAGCCAATTTTATAACTCAAACGAATAATGGGACAAACTAAAAAACGACGTTTTTTAGAAATTGTAGTATTTCATTTTCCTATGCACATTCTATTAGTATTTCAGTTAATTATAAAGCTAAAGTCGAAATGGCACCAAAAGGAAAGCAAACAACTTTTGAATTCGTCAGTTAATCATAAAATTAAATGGAGAAGGAAAAACGGTACGTGAAATCGTAAACGTGTAGGAAAAAGTCGTTCAACGGTTCACAATATCATTAAAAGTTATTGTGAAGAAAACAGAATAAATAATACAAGTAGGGAGAGGCAAGGAAACATTTTTACTATTCGCGAGGACAGAAGAATTTTAAGAGAAATTCAAAATGATCCTTTCAACCGGCAAGAGAACTAAAAAAATTCGCCAGTGAAAATTTTGGGAAAAGTGTGTGTGAAGAAACAATCAGAAATGTGTTGAGAAAAAATAATGATAATGGCAAAATCATTCGAAAAAAAACCTTTTATTAGTTTAAAAAATAAGAAGTACAGATTAAAGTTTTGCAGGGAGTATTTACTTAAAAATGAAGACTTTTGGAACACGCAGGGCCGGATTAACAGTCTGTGAGGCCCTAAGCAGTGAATGATATGGGGCCCCATATTTTTTTATTACTTAATTTTTTTGTTAATAATTTTTTTTTGTTTATAAATGTAATAAATGAGTCAGAAATTTTTCTTTTATGATGTATATTTATTAAAAAAGCAATAATTAAACTAAATTTATTTTTACATTTATACAAAACTAAATAAAAACTATCGCTTAAAAGTTAAACTTTCTTTTTCCTGCACTTTTGACGAGCAAACTCTTTGATTAAATCGTCAAATTCGTGCGATGCGTAATATCTGCTTCAATTGACAGAAGAGCCAACGAACTTAGTCTATCTTGTCGCACCGTCGTCCTCAAAGGATTTTTTATCCTTTTCAACTGCGAAAAAGATCGTTCTCCCGAACAGTTTGTTACCATTAATGATAAAAATATTTTCAAACAGATTTCCAAGTTAGAAAGACTGATTGAAGTTGGTCATTCACAATAATTTTATAAAAATCAGTGAAATTTGTAGTAATATTTTTATCTTTTTCCATTTTGAAGCGAACGTACTGATGAAATTGTTGTAATTCATCAGAGAGATTTGAATTTAAATCCTCAGGATACGATGCGACAAGCGACTTAACTTTTGAATGTACCTCATCATTGGATAAATCCATGTTTAATAAAAATGAAAACTTGTCTGCCAGATTCTGATAAACGTCACCTCTTGTTTTCATCTCGACTTGAAGAATGTCGACGATGAAATAAAAAGTCGAAATGCGAAATTTGTCCCTTGCAGATAAAACAGCATCTTCCGCTGGACCATCATTGACTTGTACTCTCCGAGTACGTCTCCGATTACTATTTCCTCTATAATCACCGTCGGGCAAAATTTCTTTAGACTTCCTTCCTTATCCTGAACCTTACGAACCGCCACTGAATTGTATCTCCAAATTCGCACTTAAATTTACTTCTTGTTTTTTCTTTAGACTATGACAATTGAAAAAAAAAAAAAATTTTTAGAAAACGAGCGAGGGCGACTAATAAACTTTAAGTTATTTGAAAAAATAGTTTTTCTCTGCGTTTTGCAAAGAAGTTGATTTATTTAAATTCATATCAATAATTCTGCAATGAATATTTCACGATTATACGCATTCGATTTAATTCCGCTTACCTTCACGAACAGAATCCATTTTTAAACTTCTCATAAGCACTAATTGGCACTATTTAACAAATAGTTATTTTCAATGCACAATATGAGTTAGAAACTTCGATAGCTCGTGTAACGGCCACTTTCAGATTTTCTGTGACCCTCGGGGCCCCTACTTAAAATTCCGCAAAGAGAAAGTCCCGAAATAGAATTTTCAGCGCCAGCGTTTTGGCAACTGTGCGACAAAAAGATGTCGGTGAATAATGTAGGTAAAGCATTTCAGGTAGTAAAAGTCATTAGCCCAACTTCTTTCAACTGGCGAACAGACTCATTTTATGAAAATTATGATGTTGTTTTGATTCCAAACTGTTGTAAACTAAGAACAAATAATACGCCTGATCTTGGGGGGCCCCCATATTAAAGTCATTTTTCCAACTTCTTCTAACTGGCAACGAAAGACTCATTTCAGGGAAATTAAGATTTAAAATTAGAAAAAATTATACGCCTGTTCTTGGGGGCCCCAATTTTTCGGGGGCCCTAAGCAGCTGCTTAGTTTGCTTATAGGTTAATCCGGCCCTGGGAACACGGTAAAATAGCTTATTTTTATATTTTATTGAAAATTTATAAGTTCTGTTCACTGACGAAAGTAAATTTAATTTACATGGATCGGATGGAAGAGCCTACGTCTCTAGGAAACCCAATACAGAGTTCCTAAAAACTCACTCGGCTCACTATAAAACACGGAGGCGGTTCAGTAATGGTTTGGGGTTGTATGTCGAGCGCTGGGGTGGGCAACGTGCATTTTATCGATGGTAAAATGGACAAATTGCTTACCTCAACATTTTAAAAGAAAATGTCAAGCAAAGTGCTCAAAATTTGGGAATTTTGCATAACTTTGCATTTTACCAAGATAATGACCCAAAGAATACATCCCAAGTTGCTAAGCTTTGGCTTATTCACAACTGCCCCAAACTTTTACAGACACCCGCTCAGTCGCCAGATTTGAATGTAATTGAACATGCCTGGGAAGAATTAGCGAGGCGGACCTATACGAAAAATTTTAATAATATTGAGCAATAAAAAAATTGTTTAAAAACGGAATGGAATAATATTCCAAGATCATTTTGTGAAGGGATTAGTGAAATCCATGCGACGAAGGTTGCATGCTGTTATCGACGCCAAAGGGTATGCAACAAAATATAAAAAAGTTTAACGATAGCTATAATAAACCGTTACTTTTACCAGTATTACCGTCGTTTTTTATTTTGTCCCATTATTCGTTTGAGTTAAAAAATTGGCTCGTTTGTAAAACATTAATTTTTTTAAATTAAAAATTAACAAAAAAACTATTTAAATTATTAATACTGAAAGAGAATAAAAATAGCTAAAAAATAAGATATACATATATGATTCATTTCGAACAACTACTTCACCAAATGGGGGGCGAACGGCTAACAAAGACCTTGGAAGGTGGTGACACCCGATTTGTCACTACTGTAAAAATCCGAGAAGATCCACTGCATACAAACACCTAGCAGACCTGTTAGCAAGTCCTAATCCCACCTCCCCGCGGTGCCCCCTGGGGTACTTCTTTGGAAGGAGCTAACGGGAGACGGGCGAATGGCGAGCTCTCTGCGCCACAAAACAGAGTTTTAAGTCGGTTGGGCTGAGGGTTAGCAACCCGCTCCCATAAAAAAACACCATTGCTACGAATCGGCAAACAATGCCTCGGAACCGGATGGACAACACGACGACGACCTTTGCTTTTCGAACAAGGACACGAATCGGATCATGGAATGTGAGAACAATGCTTGCTGAGGGACGGCTGGATGAAGTCCTCAACGAGATGAATCGATATAAAATCAAGATCATGGGACTTAGCGAGACCAGATGGCCCGATGCGGGGGAACATATCTGCCCAAATGGTGAGTCCTTCTTATATTCTGGGAGAAATGAAACTGAAAGCCGTAGGAGTGGCGTTGGCGTAATACTCACCAAAGAAGCCAGGTCCAGCCTCATTAGCTGGTCACCAGTTTCTGAGAGGATTATTACCGTGCGCCTGCGTACCAGGCTAAGAAGTACTACGGTAGTCCAATGCTATGCTCCAACTGAAGACGCAAAAGATGACATCAAAGACGAGTTCTATATGCGACTGAATGAGGTTTTTCGCTCTATTCCAAGGGGAGACATCATTGTATTAATGGGTGACTTAAACGCACAAATCGGCCGCGACAACACCGGTCTTGAACAAACAATTGGAAAACAAGGCCTAAGCCAAGTTACCAATAACAATGGTGAGCTTTTCGTTGACTTTTGTAGTTCCCATCAACTAATGGTAGGTGGAACTTACTTTTGCCACAAGAAGATACACAAAGAGACCTGGGTATCACCCGATGGTAGAACGAGAAATCAGATAGATCACGTGGCCGTCAGCCGCAGATGGAGAACCATTCTGGAGGATGTCAGGAGCTTCAGGGGAGCGGACACTGGAAGCGACCACCATTTGGTAGTAGCAACTATTCGCCTTAGAATCGCTGCAATCAGAAACGTTCAACGCGATGTTATAAACCGTAGACGGTTTAACGTTGACCTTCTGCAGGAGACCGCTAAAAAGCGAGAATTTGCTGGAAACCTGCAGCAAATATTAAACCAGCAAACCGTTTCTGACGACACAAATATTGAAGAGCTGTGGAGTAGAACAAAGGGCGCTATATTGACGGCTGCGGAAACGAGCGTCGGTTATGTCCAGAGAAACATGCAACATTGGATCTCGGACACTACCTGGCAAAAAATAGAACGCAGGAGGGCCCTCAAAAATAACGTAAACTCTACAAGCGACCCGGAAAGACGTCACCAACTTGAACGGGAATATTCCCAATTACACCGGGAAGTAAAGAGAAGTGTGCGGCGTGATAAAAGGCAGCAGATAAATGAGCTCGCAGAAAAAGCGGAAAACGCGGCAAACACAGGCAACAGTAAAGTGCTGTACCAAATTACTAAACAGCTCTCGGGAAAGCACTCTACTAAAAAGCATGCCGTAAAGAGTGCGGATGGGAGGCTGCTGTGCAGCGACGAGGAGCAACTCCAAAGATGGAGAGATTACTTCTTCGCCGCCCTGAATGGTTCACTTGCACAGGAACCTCAGGAAAACAGCAACAATGCACAGCCGATAAGAATCAACACCCGGGCCCCATCCAAGACGGAAATAGTAACCGCAATTCATGCGATGGCCAATGGTAAAGCAGCTGGAAAAGATGGCATCCCGGCAGAATTGTTGAAAGCCGATTCAAGCCTCATAGCAGATGCGCTTCAGCCAATCCTGGAAATAGCATGGAACACCTGTACCTTTCCGGAGGATTGGACGGAAGGTATCATAGTCAAAATACCCAAAAAGGGGGACCTAACAATATGCGACAACTGGAGAGGCATCTGTCTATTATCTACTGTGGGTAAAATCTTGTCCCACGTTATATTATCAAGGATAAGAGAGGCAGTAGACCGAACGCTTAGGAGGCAGCAGGCCGGATTCAGGAAGGGCCGCTCATGTATAGACCATATTAACACCTTGAGAATCATAGTGGAGCAGTCTACTGAATTCCGATCCCCCCTTTACCTAGCTTTCGTAGATTATGAGAAAGCGTTCGACTCGGTTAATAGGAGCTTTATATGGCAGGCATTACGGCGACGTGGACTGCCTGATAAAATAATAGAATTGATAAAAGCCCTTTACAACAATTCCAAATGCAGAGTTCTCCATAATGGAAAATTATCCGACAGCTTCGAGGTGAATTCAGGAGTACGACAAGGATGTCTACTTTCGCCATTACTATTTCTTATAGTAATAAATGACATCCTTGTCGACGCTCTAGATAATAGAACAGGCGGCATACAATGGGGTTTGCTAGACCGCCTTAAGGACCTCGACTACGCGGATGATATCTGTTTGCTGGCCCACAGACATCAGGAGCTAAAAAACATGTTAAACAATTTGGCAACAGAAAGTAGTCTAGCAGGCTTAAGGCTGAATCCGAACAAAACCAAAGAAATGCGGATAAATGCAAACACACTTGAACGAACTGCGCTGAATAACCGTGACGTGGAACTGGTAGATAAATTCTGCTACCTCGGTAGCATTATTACCGAAAATGGCGGTACAGAAGAAGACGTCAGTTCCAGAATAAATAAAGCACGAGGCGCATATGCATGCCTGTTCCGCATATGGAGATCAACGGAGATCTCAACTAACACCAAATTGCGGCTGTTCAACTCCAACGTTAAGGCAGTTCTTTTGTACGGTTGCGAAACATGGAAAGTCACCCAATTCATCACAGGGCGCCTACAAGTCTTCATCAACAGATGCCTGCGTCGTATCCTAAAAATCCGCTGGCCAGATAGAATTTCAAATGAAGAGCTATGGCGCCGTGCCGGCCAAGAAAGGATAGACGACCAAATCAGGCGAAGGAAATGGAATTGGGTTGGCCACACCTTGCGACGCGATAACGAAAACCTAGCCAAACAGGCCCTTGACTGGAACCCGCAAGGATCCCGTCGAGTTGGAAGACCTAGAACAACGTGGAGGAGGACCCTACTAGCAGAGGCCGCAACAACTGGGAGATCCTGGTCAGAGCTGAGAGCTGTCGCGCAAAACAGAGTCCGCTGGAGGGCAACTGTTTCCGCTCTATGTCCCATGAGGGATTAAAGGAGCACGAAGAAGAGTTCCATGGACAACATCGTTGTCCCATTATTCGTTTGAGCCACTGTATATATATATATATATATATATATATATATATATATATATATATATATATATATATATATATATATATATATATATATAGGGTGTCCCACATAAACTTACAAAGCGGCCGGCTGTGGATAGGTCTTGGATAGACAAACAAAAAATCGTATGGGTGGGGGGGGGAAATCGTAACGGTTTAGCCGCTAGGGCGTTTTGAAGTTTTTTTGTTAGAGTTTTACATATCATTTACATTTTACATATTTTTATATTTTTGTAACAGCGTAAAAGTTATTATACATTATTCATAGGAAATTGTCCAAGCTTTCCAATTTAAAAAAAAAAATATTGGTTTATCACGTATTTTTTGGAGAAAAAGGTGGTTTTAGTTGAAATTTTAGTGAAAAAATAACAAAATTTTGACTTTGGCGATTCATAACTCCAAAAGTTGGTAAGATAGGACCATTGTTTTTACCATTGTAGATAGGTGGAGGAATTCTGCGTGCACTGGTACCATAACCATGAAAATAGGTTAAACGGTTACAAAAATACAGGGTGATATGTAAAACTTTAGCAAAAAAACTTCAAAACGCCCTAGCGGCTAAACCGTTACGATTTCCCCCCCCCCACTCATACGATTTTTTGTTATTATACATTATTCATAGGAAATTGTCCAAGCTTTCCAATTTAAAAAAAAAATATTGGTTTATCACGTATTTTTTGGAGAAAAAGGTGGTTTTAGTTGAAATTTTAGTGAAAAAATAACAAAATTTTGACTTTGGCGATTCATAACTCCAAAAGTTGGTAAGATAGGACCATTGTTTTTACCATTGTAGATAGGTGGAGGAATTCTGCGTGCACTGGTACCATAACCATGAAAATAGGTTAAACGGTTACAAAAATACAGGGTGATATGTAAAACTTTAGCAAAAAAACTTCAAAACGCCCTAGCGGCTAAACCGTTACGATTTCCCCCCCCCACTCATACGATTTTTTGTTCGTCTATCCAAGACCTATCCACAGCCGGCTGCTTTGTAAGTTTATGTGGGACACCCTGTATATATATATATATATATATATATATATATATATATATATATATATATATATGTCGTTATATGACAGCTATGTTATACATAAACATACATATATTAAAAAATCCAAAGGCCGCTGCCACCAAAAAAATGATAAATACCGAATTGGCGTTATTCTCGTTAAGAAATTCACTGAAAACAGAAAGCAGTGCATACTATGCTGGAAGCTTTTATGTATGTACATATATGAAAAAAAAAACCTAGAGAAGAGTTTTCTCAACCACCCCAGTTAAAGAACACTGTTCGTTTTTTCTCTTGGAATTTTATGATATGAAAGCTTTTTTGAATTTATTTTTTATTGCCGATTGGTTTGGGTATCACTGACCGTAGAAAAATGATTTTTTTTACAATCACAAGATTACAGAAAGAAAAGATGGACATGGGCGTTTTGTTAGGACATCGTAAAACAACCCAGAATTCTTTGGGTTTTTGTTTTGTTTATTATATATATGTGATGATGTAGAAAATGTGAAGATAAACGTAAATAAATTGATTTTAAATTTTCTTCAATATTTTGATGTAAACATTACGTATATGCCACAGAGCTTTTATTACCTTAAATAGCTTACGAAGCTTAAGAGGGACTGTAAAAAGCAAAGTTGATTGATAAATTGATAAAAGAAAGCAGGGGGTCGGTTTTTAGGGTTGGCCAAGGTGGGTGGGTTTGGGAAGGGGTAATGGTGTGAATTTTAAAAACTGCTTACATTATATATATTTATATGGAAAGTAGTTGCCATGGAGATCACATGGTTGCTACTTTATTAACCTGTCAATAAAAAACAATGAGCACCTTCATATAAAGAATAACTTGCGATTTAATTATTCGTTTAGGTTTGTTTTAGTTATTAATTATGTTTTATGTAATTGATCTGTTATTGATAATTATACTCTTCTAGGATAAGACAATTTGTTGGACATCAACTACCAATTCATTATTACAAATTAAATTAGATAGAAGAATTATTACGTTGGCTAATGAGGCTAATGAAGGGAAACTATATGTATATATCATCAAAAGAAGTGGATCTGAGTGTGAGTTGGCCAGACCATCTAAAAACAAGATTTACTAACTCCTACTGAATGGTTTTTATTATTATTATTAAGGAGTGAGGTGCAGCCCATATAATGAATACTGCTGGCCACGTTATGCCTTTGTGCACGCACCCCACGAACGGAAAAGACTGTCAGCCTTCCGGACGAAAATGAGAAGGTCTCTACTTGAAAAATACCGGTCTTGAACGGGCCTCACAGAGAATATATGTGGAAGTCTCGTCGCCTTCCATGCAGATTCGGCATTCTGTCTCTTAAGACAGTCCTAGGTTGTGGAGATGCCACCGCAGCCGGTCATGGCCAGTCAGATATCCCACCAACAGCCTTAGGTCCGCTCTATTTAAAGCGATGATACTTGGTTGCCAGAAAAGATTTTAAGGTTGGCGCATTTCGAACCTTTCTCTAGTTAGAATCTAGCGCAGGTCTCAATTGCATGTAGTTCTGCCTGAAAAACAGAAGGCCACTTACCCCTTGCAATCGAGACCTTGGATTTGGTTCCTGCGACACCAGCCCCTGTACTATGTTCCTTCTTTGACCCGTCAGTAAACAAGTGAAGCTTTTTTACAACCCCAGGAAGGATAAGTTTCTCCCACTCCAAACGACCCGGTATAATCACCCTTGGAACCGTTGCTCACTACCACCAGTCTTGCAATTCTTTCACTACTAAAAGAATTCCTCTGTAGGACAACCTACCACAGTCAGGATTTCCGACCTGACAACATTCAGGAGTTCAAACGCAAGGTTCGTCGCTATCTTCTCATGCACCCCCAGACTTCCCTTAACAATTATAACCTTTTTCTATCCTTCGAACTAGGCTTACTATCAGACATATGACGCACTGGTAGAACAAAGAGTGACACCTCAGCTTAGACTTCCACATAAAAAAATATGGTCGGATAAGTTTCAAATAAAAATATTTAGGATATTGTTAAGGGTATATATGGCATGTCCTTTGGCGATATATGGCCAGTAGGATGATATCTGGACTCTCAAGACACTTATGGCGGCGGATTTCCAGATAAAGATATGCAATAGCGCCAATCCGGTGATTGCCTCCATTGTGGTTGTGGGACAGGTTCGCTTAGCTCCGATAATGGTGAGGCAAGCAAGCCGTTGCAGTTTTCTGCGTTAAAGATCGTCGTAGCCTCTGTAGTCCTCGGCCACCAGACTATAGCGGCGTAATTGACCGTCGCAGGTTTAACGATCGTATTGTTCATCGAGTACATCATTTGTGGTGTAAGACCCCATGCTTTACCCAAAAGCCTTTTGAAGGCCCATATGTCCCTAGTGGTTTAACTGATGACGTAGTCCAGCTGAGCTGAGCTGAGCTGAGTTCAGTCTCTTCTTTACTACCCGATATTTAACTGAGTCCACTACTCAACTGTGGTGCCCTGAATGCAAATAGAACCTAGGCCCACTTCGTAGCGTTTGGAGAAAGGTAGAGACGATTATGGCAAAATCATCTGCAAAGACGTTGACATCGAAACCAGATTCGGATATTTCGGCCAAAGGTTCATCCACAACTAGTGGCCACAGTACCGAGGAAAAAACTCCACCTTGAGGGCAGTCCTTAATAGCCTTTACACTATGATGGTTGGAATGTATCCTTATTTGAAGCTGACTTTAAAGAGACAGACCAGGTTTTCGCGAATCAGGTCGAGGAACTTCTGAAGGAGTGCAGTAAAAATGCCATCCCCATGGGGCTGAAAAGAGGCCACTGCGCATTTGACTTTGTCACGATCGAATATGTTCCCAGAACACCATCCAATGAATAAGCCGTCTGGAGGACTGACGCTGGAAAGTACTTGCAAAGCAGGCACCTCAAAGTTTCTTCATGGTTAGAGGTGTGAGGGTCATCCTCCTTTTAGAGAAGGCGCGCTCCATTGAAGGAGTAGATTTTGGAGGCTAGTCGCCTCTGGTAGAGACTGCAGGCAACCCTCCAGCAATCCTTTTAGAAAGTCTTAACTCTCCGTTGTAGACTGTTAGGGTGAACCTATATTCATCCCAATGCCCAGCATGTTTTGCCCTACTGCACAATCTCCTAACATTCCTACGCCTTGCAGCTAATCTATCCTTCCACTAGGGTACTTAATGCGGCGACTGAAAGGAAGAAAGAGTGTTGCTCTCTGGTAGGAGAACAGCACATCAGTAAGCTGCGTGGCCGCCTTCTCCAGTTCACACACTATGCTGTTAGAAGCGGCAAGCAGGTCTGATTTCGAGGCCACAAGCCCCTGAAACTTAGACCAGTCGGTTTTTTAGGAACCAGAGAAGAGGCGCAGATATTTCGCAGGCCCACAATGTCGAACCTAATATGCAGATAGTCCGACAGAGAGGCCTCGTGCAGAACATGCCAGTTTTCAATCCTCTTGGAGAGAAGCTTGCCAGGTCCAGTAACTCCTTTCTTCCAGCAGTGACAAACTTAGGTTTGCTTCCCCTATTTGCATTATCTTTTTTGTTCATATCAAGAAATTCTAGGAGACACTCACTCCTTTCGTTTACTTCGGTACTCCCCTAAATGGAGTGGTGAGCATTTTGCAATGACGAATTGCCGGTTTGTCTTACGACAGAACTCTACCAGTTGTTAAAACTTCTATGGGTGGGACTATTGCTACTTCCCCGGAAAGTAGGTGGACGGAAGGATGATTTGCTGGAACTCGTTGGAGCTGGGAATCCCTAGCGAGATTTCTATTAGATCTCTAGAAAGGACACGATTCTGCTAACATACTATACTAAGGTCATATACTAAGTGTCTTGAGCCAGCCGTAAGTCCTCAGGCTTTGCCGTCGGGTCAATGAATAAAGCAAGCGTAAGATGCATGTCCGTTATAAGCTCTGCCCCAGGCTCCCTGGCGGCTATTACATTTGCGGGGGCCGAATCTGGAGTACCGCCAGGATGGCCTAGGAGTCGGTTCGAGCGCAGCTCCGTCGTCAGATGGCCCTATGCATAAGGTGACGGCATTACTGCAGTTTTCGGTAACACCAGAAACATTGGGAGGCCTATGGTCTGCGCGTCACACGACGTTCCCTGCCTTTGTGGCTGCTTCGTTGGAGGATCCTTATCCTTAAGAATCAGCCTCAGTGGGAGAAAAGATAGGCAATTTTCCTTTTAAAACTAATCAACTTAGCCATGGAAGCGGTGTCCTCTGCCACGACCAAGTGAAGAGTGTTATCACTAACCTGCTCTAGACCACTTGTCGGTGGGAGCCGAGCAGCATTGTCTTGTTGGTAAAAGTAGCACTCGCTGAGGGAATTAGCCTCGTATGACGTTACTGTGAGGGAAATTACCGTCTACCCCTAGAGTGATATCAAGAGCGCTCTTGAAACTAACGAACTAACTAACGTTATTCCTCACCCATTCTGCTGTGTCAGGGTTTGAGTAGACCAACAGCGGCCAGCTTCTTCTTTGGAAGCTCCCCTCGAAAGAGGGCTTGCCTTCACCGCCTAGTTTGTCAATAGCGACATCAATGATCGCCTCCTGCAACTGTGCCAATTGCTCAGGCGCCAGTGGGCGGTTGACCATGTCAGTCGAGATGAGGCCAAGCTTAACTCTGCTTTCCATCTGGCAAGTGTGCTTTATCAAAGCTTTTCCATGGCCATATCTTTGGATAGGCTTTATGCGCTTCGTAAAAGCATTTACTCAGGCGTTTGGAGAGTTTGACAAACCCAGGCTTGTTAAGCTTTTTCCAAGCCTCGAGTAATGGTTTTGGCAAAGGAATATCCGATCGCACTGACCGAATCTACACTGCAGATGGATTCTGGGTCTATAGATTCATCTCCAGCAACTGACAGTCCCCGTCCCAACTAACAATTTGTAAGAGCAGACTCTTGGAAAAATTGAAATTGGGCTTATAAAGCTCTTATTAGATTTTTCACAAAGAGGCGTTTCTTATAAATTGTTTATTAAGACTTTTACCAAAAGTTATTTCTGATTTCGTATTTAGGTCTGACTGTCTCAAGAATTGGGTTTTATTTGAGCTATAAAGTCTTTCGCGAAGAGTGCAGCCTTATTTAAAACCCTTAACAGTAAGTTTGTTTTTGCAGAAGAGATCTTATTCTGGTTACAGTCTTGACATAGTTTTGTGTAAGTACATTATAAGAAAGGATTTTTTAAAGAGTTGTGCTTAAGAATTTTTTAAGAACAAATGGCTGGAATCTGTGCGCATGATCTTATTAGAACATTATAAAACTAAAGTCTAATAACTACTTTATCTAAAAACTCTATAAGCATGTAATTTTATATGAAGTTTTAATAAGAGAGTTATAAATATTAAGTTTTATTTAAAGGTATTATAGAGAAGCATTTTGTACGACATTATTTTAAAAACATTATGACAGTTTGACGAAGTCCAATCATTTACGTAAAGGAAATCGACCATTAGTATCTACAAATAGCCCAAAAATTAACTGATGTAAACAAATTATTGGACTAAGCATTATCCCATTTTGAAAAACGAAGTGTACAGTCATATACTTGATGATATGAAAAGTGGAATTTGCCGCTAGTTTTCCTTTAAGCAATGACGTGAGGAACAAATGGTGCCTCACAGGTACAAATCGGAAGATCGGGGGTGAGTGGAGAGCTGGTCGTAACGGTTCAGCAGCTAGTGCCCGTTGAAATTGCATTCTCAACTGTCAAAACTGTAGGTTCCAATAACCCTCTTGTAGAAGCTTTATGCCGGAGAACATTTGAATCATACACTTGTAATAGTTTCACTTAGGAACTCTTTATCAACTGTCTTTATAGAACTCTTATAATAATATTTATTAAGAGTAAACTTGATCAATTCCTATAATGCTCCTTAAGAAACTTTAGCCAAGAATACATTTCACTTAAACGCGTATAATAGCTTCATTTAAGAACTCTATATGGTTAATCTTGATACTACTCTAGTAATAACCTTACCTAAGAACAATACAAGAGCAAATTCTTAAAAAAAGTTGAATTTAGGTAAAAGCGAAGTAGTTCTTTCTATAATAGCCTTGACATAGAATTTAATAAGAATATGCTATTTTAGTCGGCTGGTAAGGGTTACAATTAAGAATGAGTTCGTGAAATAGACTTGTAAAAAAGACTTTAACCAAAACAAAAAAATTCCGCCATATTTTCCTATTAATTAGAAAAAAGAAAAAAATCACCCAGTATAAAGTTTTTTTTTAATCCGCTACTCTGTGATTTTAAATAATTTATTCTTTTATTAAAACATTATCTGCCACGGACAAGTTTTTAACATATTCCTATGTTTTTCTAACGAGTAAATAAAAAATTATTTTCCTTACGCATTGTTTCATGTGGATTTATCCGCAAAATTTTGAGGGCGATAAGTATTTTTTGGAGGTATCATACCATATTTTATCAATGCCATTTCTTTCGCACCAAAATTCCCATTATCAATCGATTTAATTCAAGTCGAAATTAATTAATAATGAATATAATGGAGACATTATTTTATTTGCTTGAACTTTTTTTAAACTTTTTCAGAGAATTTTATAAGTACAAATTATTTATACCTAAATGAAAATGAATATAACGATAGTTTCAATACACACACAATCTTATTTGAACTTGAACATATGCTTCAAAAGTGTCCTGAAATGCTCTTATCCAAGAATATTATAAAAATAAATTCTGATATAATCTTGTAAACCAAGGCCAAGAGAAATTTAGGCGTTGTGTAATATCCTTACTTAAAGATATTATAAGTGATCGAGTTCTCATAACACATCTCGCTAAGTCTATTATAGGCGTTAGTACTTATATCTGTTTTTACAACTATCTTATAAGTATCTTCAACAACTCTTCCAGAAATCTTCCAGGCTGTCACAAGATTAATTTCATACGCCACTTTCTGGCTAGTAACGCTCTTCAAAAATTCTTGAAGAATAATTTGTCAAAGTTATATATCTTAGCTAAAGCCAATTTAGTTCTTATAAAATTCTTGGATGGCTTTATAAGAGAGAAATTGTTTGTTGGGGTATGCAGAGCCCCGTGGTCAAAGCTGTTGATACTTACGTGCCCAATGGCTCCACTAGTTGAGGCAATTCCTGTCTCTTGTGTCCCTGTGGGCACTTAATATGAGGCAGTCATCATAACTGACTAGGTTGATACTGTCGGAGATGCATCAAGGTCCATAAATGAACCCACGAGGACATGGTAAACTAAGTCACCCACGGCGAGCCAAAACGATCGCTCGGAACACTCTATCGATCATTGAACTCATAGTTAGTGATCTAGCCAATTACAGCATATAAATTATAAGCATAACTGCTGACTTATTATTATTTAAACAAAGACAAAGCTCAATTGCATGCTGACAGTTCAATAGTCCGTTTACAATTTTGAACAGAGTCTGTATTAGAAAATGATATTCCATTTGAATAATAAAGTCTGTTGGACATATCAGCTTCCAATTCATTATTACATATACATACATATGTATACGTGTAGTTATATCTAACATATATATGCAATAAAATATGTATATTTATGGGGATATATGTATATGTGCGCTTGTGTATATTTTATAGGTGTATTACGAGGACCCGCTATAACTACTCAAGGGGGCATAGGGGCGAAATCATTATGTTTTGTGTGATCTAATATTTATCCAGTTGTGTTTCTTTTTTTTTGTTATTGTTGTTGCCTACAACTTATAAATGACTCTAGAGATATGAGCCTACAGCATATATGGATAATATAAGATAAAATATATATACACAGAAAAATTTTTTTTCGTTAAGTTCTTTGCCCCTGGATCATAAATGTTTAGTATTATAAACTGTGCTTTGGGGAGGGGGGTCAGTTGGAGCTTTATAAATAAATGCTTAATATTGAATTGTATTCATGAATAAAAGACAAGCCAGCAACACAACCCAACACGCGAACACAAACACATACGCACACATTATTCTATATTATGATTATTATTATTTTGTTGTTTTTATTTTGTTGTTATTGTTTATCTATAAATAGTTGTACAGGTATCCTTATACCTTTTAGAAGCGTAAGTGTGGCCATAGAGCGAGAAATATTTAACAAACCACGTGGGCTCAGGTGTGCTTCCTGCCCAAAATTCAATCCAAATAAAAGTTTTATCCTATTTCCGCCTACACACACATATGATATCAACCACCCTCGCTCAGTTCTCTTACAACCCCTCCCACCTTTTACAATTCCACATTTCTCAGACCATATATTTTCTTTATAAATATACAGGACGTAGGGACGAAGGTGCGCTAGGAAGGCTGTTGTCGACATAGGCGCGCTGTGAAGGAATGATAGAGTTTAAGTATAAGCGCGAGTGAAGGAGTATGTATTTTTGGGCGGATGGAGCAGGTGTGGATTGGATAAAATATTCTCTAAGGAAGTGATGTATAAAAAGTTAATTGAAGGACAAAAAAGCTTTTCTTTCTTAAGATTCCCACATCCCTCACCATTTCGGACGACACACATGATCCCATGACCAGCTTTCATAAAGGAGGTGGGTCAAAATTGCCCCGGGCCCGGCGCAAAAGAAAAGTATCTCAGATTATCGGCTATAATAAGTATTGAATTTCTGTATAGTTGTTATATCCCGTAACTGTGGCTAAGGTGTTAATAATGCTATTTCTTTTTATTCGGGCGAAATGACTAATTAACGCTGTATTTTTGTAACGCCACCACATATCTTCATGAATAAGGTATCAGTGCACGCAGAATACTCCCACCTATCTAAAATTGTAAAAACGACGGTACCACAGTACCAACTTCCAGAGTTATGAGTCGTCAAAGTCAAAATTTTGTTTTTTTTAACAAAAATGTCACTTTCAACCACCTTTTTCTCCAAAATATTCATAGTCAACTAATGCTTTTTTTCCAGAATAAGAAAGCTTGGAGTTTTTCCTATGAATAATGTCCAGACAATTTTTATGCTACGGCCTTTACTTTCGAAGTTATAAGCAATTTTAATACTAAAATTGGCAGAAGAATATTACAGAGAGTATTTTCAGTGAGGGCGTTTAAAGATTTGGAAGGTATTTTTTTTTGTATTAATTGTCAAACGCTTCTTGATTATATTAGATTGCGATACACAAAATAAAAATAGAATAAGTTAATTTGGCCAAGTATCGAACAGTCGACGAATCAGTTTCTCGATACCGGACGGACAATTGTCGAGGTGAAGAAGACAATAAAATCACTGAAAAATGGAAAAGCGCCGGGAATAGACCAAGTAACCGCTGAGATGATCAAAGCCGGAGGTGATCTCTTATCATAACGGCTCCATGTCCTCATAACACATATATGGCATTCGGATCGTTCCAATTTTGAAAAAAGGCGACAGTCGGGAATGCAAGAATTATCGCTGTATTAGCCTCCTTTCGATCTTCGTCAAAGTATTTACGAAAATCATACAATCAAGGCTACAGAAACATCGCGCGCAAACGAGCCGGAAAGAACAAGCGGGATTTAGACCATAGCGAGGATGCATTGATCAAATATTGGCTCTCCGTCAGCTAATTCGTTGCGGCAAACGAACTGTCGCCGTTTTCATCGATTTCAAATCCGCTTTCGATTGGATCGATTGAAACAGTTTGTGGAGAGTCTTGGAAACCGAGCACGTTCCATTGAAGATCACCCAACTACTCCAAGCATCGTACGATGGAGCAACCAGCAGCGTTCGTATTCGAAGCGGCTTATCCGAGGAGTTCCCGATTCAAACGAGTGCCCGACAGGGAAACGTGGCTTCGCCACTTCTCTTCAACGCTGTGATCGAAGCGATTATTCGTGAAGCATTCGATGGACGACGCGGAGCTCGATACGACGACAACAGCTTTGTAGCCGACTTGATATTTGCCGACGATAGCGCCGTCTTCGCCGACATGGATGCCGAAGCAACGGACATCTTATCAACGAAGAAAAGACCAAAGTGCTCACAACGGATGGATTGAGGGCCAGTGTTCTCCTCTATGGAACCCAAATCAAACAGGTTTCAATATTCAAATATTTAAAGTGGCATCGACGGTCGACGTTCACAGCCGCATCGATCAGTCGTTAAAATTTGGAAAGCTTAGACAATTTCCTATGAATAATGTCCAAGCAATTGTTATGCTACGGCAAGTATGAAATAGAGCCAATTTTGGCATTAATATTGTTCATAACTTATCCATAGAAAATTGTTTAAGCTTTTCAAATTTGGAAAAAACAAAATAGTTAACTAGGTATTGTTTTGTAAGAAAACGGGTTGAAATTTAAGTGAAGCAACTTTTAACTCTGGAAGGTTGGTTTTAGATAGGTCTCTAGATAGTCTCGGGATAGGCGTCTTATTCATGGAAATAGGTCAGGGTTACAAAAATAAGGGAGATATGTAAAAGCCAAAAAAGTTTCAAAACGGATACCCCCTCCCTCTCAAATACGATTTTTTGTTCGTCTACCCTATCCACAGCCGGCCGCTTTCTGAACTTAACGTATGTATATAACAATCTCCAACTGTGGAACAATCTTACACAATTTGCATTTCCGAATCCTACGACATCCAGTCCAGTGGCCAGTGGCATCACCATCTCCTTAAAAACCCACCCGCCTGACTCCATTTACCCTTGAAACCTTTTCTTTGCATAAAACTAATATTACTAGTGGACATTGCACTATGATGACACGTGCGTGTGTGACCAACAACATGACGGACTGTGTAGTACAAAAATTATGATTGCTGGGGTTATAGGTGCCACATTAAAAAAAATAATGAAAAAAAGTAGAACGCCACTGGGAATATATAAAGTTTATAAAAGTGATTTTTGGTGTTGTGTGCAGAGAAAACGCAGCTAGACTAGAATGGGATAAGCTGAAAAACTTTAATATGCTGCTCTCCAGTTTATCAATTCTTACTTTATCATTTTCGTTCATAATAAAATTAAAAAAAAATTATATGCGAAGAAATGAAAACAAAAACTGCTAAAAATATCAAAATTTATACTAAAGCGCCCTTTTACACCCATCTGTACAAGCCTCCTACACTATAGTAACCTAAATTTACCGAGGACGTAGCAAAACTTTTATTTCGTCATAGCGCTCCCATCTATCCAACCCGCCCACAACCACCCCCCCCCCCCCTCCCAACCCCTTCTGACAATAATTATCTAGGGCACCCCCTATCAAGGAGTGTACTATGGGATTAGTAGTAATAGTAATCGTAGTAGTAGTATTATTACAAGTAGGTTGTAGTAGTAGTAGTTATAGTAGTGTAATACTTGGAATATCATTTATCCAATAATATCGAAAGCTGTTGTAAAAAATGGGAAGCTTTTTACTCAAATTTTTTTATAGATTGTGGTCTTTTTTTGTTATTTTTTTAAGATATTATATTTAATAATTTAATTTTTTTTAAATTTTGTTATTTTTTTATTCTAATTATACATTTTAAACTTTGAGAGAACACGAGGCTGGGGGATGTTTCACAGTATAGAGTAAGGTTATTGTCGGTGAAGTAGGGTGGCGGACAGGCGGGCGACACGGGGGGAGTAGGTGGAGTATATGTTCAAAGAAGAGATTGTTGGGAATATAAAGTGGAGTTAAACGTATACAGATATGGGGGAAATGTGTGGGAGCAGGAGAAACTATGGGAAAATGGAATATTGTGTGTTGTATCTGCGCGAACTAAAAGTTCATTGTATGTGTTTTTTTGTGCTTTCATAATTTTGTTGTTTCATTGTATTTGTGCATATCTTTAGGCGAACTCTCCTTCTCTTTCGTTTTTTCTATCTCTCTCTGTCCCTCTCTCTCTCTTTCTCAATCTTTATCTTTACTGATTCATTCTCTATACCCTTGTTACGAGAGCCCTTTATAACACATTTTTATCTAGGGGTAAGATTTCAGTGTACGGAGTTTAGCCGCAACGGAAAAACAGTTCTCGCACTGGCATCGAAACGTCGTGCGTCCCGTTAAAATATCCGTATGTTTTAAATGCTGTTCTTATATATTATTATATTATTATAGATGGAAGTAAGGATAACGCAGTGTGTCAACAATTAAAAAAAAATTTAAAAATAAAATAAAAAATTAATTCTATATATTCGTATGAAATATAACTAAAAAAATGTGTGTATATATATAATATAAAAAAAAATAATTTCTAATAAAACAATATTTATAAAGGTGCTTTAAAAAAATATATATAAAAATTATTAACGAAAAAAGAATAAATGCTAAAAAAAATATGCAAAATCACTCTAGTATATATATATAAATATATGTGTGTATGTATGTACATATATATACAGTGTTCTTACTTAATAATAATAGTAATAATAATAACCATATTACTAAAAATACTAATAAAAATAATATTAATAATAATGTTTTCCAAATTCGGGTGTTTGGTGAGGCCAAAATTGGAAAATTTTCATTACCAAAAATAAAATGGAAAATTGATAACAAAAAAAAAAAAAAATACCGAAAGCGGTCAACAACTTTGTAGATACGTTTGAAATGGAGTAACAATGCAATATTTATATATATACACATTTGTAGGATATGCACAATATTTATAAGAAGAAGAAGATATGAAATATATATATATATATATATATATATATATATATATATATATATATATATATGTATGTATGTATGTATATGTATGTATTTATGTATACATGTGTATGTATGTATGTATATATGTGTGTATATATATATATATATATATGTATATATATATATATATATATATATATATATATATGTGTGTATATATATATATATATATATATATATATATATATATATATATATATATATATATATATATATATATATATATATATATATATATATATTCTAATTAACATAATTTCATCTGTCAAAAATAAAAGCATAGCCAATTCTGTGGTGGATATGAATTCACCACTTTGGAAATAAGGTATATAACAACTAAACTGTGCTTGGTTTTTCTCCGACGACTCTTTGCATTGGTTGCGTCAAAGGAAATGTGTCTTCTATAAATCCTGTTCTCCGGGCTATCGCACACAAATGATATTGGACAGTTGCCTGTTTCACCGAAGCGGCTAACCGCTTAGGACCGGGTGAAAAGTTCTTTATGTAGACCTTATCTCCCTCTGAAAACGTCCTTAGTTCTTTTTCCTTATTTGCATCTCTCTCCGGTTATGTTAACTGGGTGCATTTCTTCCAATTGAGCACGCAATCCACGTCCCATCAATAGTTCTTTTGGAGTTTTCCCTGTTAGAGAGTGTGCGGTTGCATGTTGTCTAAAAAGAAAACTTTTTAATTTCAGCTGAAAATCTCCTCTACCATTGTTGCAATAGTCGTTTTTTCATGCTGGACCATTCTTTCCGCCTACCCATTGATAGGTGGATGGTAAGGCGTTGTAGAATAATATTTAATACCATTATTCCTGTAAATGCGTTTGGTCTCCTCGGAAACGAAAGCCGTGCCATTGTCGTTGATTCACGTAGACATCGTATCACTTCAGCTGATGACTAAGACAACACCAGTTTAACCTCCATCCATTTAGATACGGCGTCCACAACCTCCAAGAAAATTTTTCTTCGGAAAGGACCAGCATATTCCACATGTAATTTCCTCCATGAGTTATCATCCGTCTGTAAAAATTGTCTGGGTGCCTTTTTTGGATCCGGCCCAATTAATTGATACTGCTGACACAATCTGACTTTCTGTTCAATCTCCCTGTCAATATTAGTCCACCAAAAATAGCTTCTAGCAGAATCTTTCATTGCCGGAGTTGGTATGCAGTAACCGCAGTGCTTGATCATGTAATGATATCACCCCACCCTATTTCCGCAGAGAATACAATCCTTATGTAGCGATAATTCGGATCGTCTTCTCGAATATGCTGTATATGTTTTCGGGATCTTCAATATGTAACAGTCATCCAAGCAAAATCCATCTATGTACGTACTCGGGATAATGTCTTGTCGTTACTTGTTTAAGTGCGCGTTTTATTTGCTGATATCGGTGCATCTTTTATTGCTTCCAACAATAGCACATCCTCTGGTGAATGTGGTCGGTTTATTAATTCGGGAAGTGGCAGTCTACTGTTGTGTTCAATTACGTTTTTTCCACTTATAAGACAGGCCCAGCCTTTTCAATAGTTTCCGCAACAACTTGAAATAAAATTAAAAAAAAATTTAAAATTGAAAAATACAATTACGAACTTCGGCTGAAAAATTTTAGGTTGTACTGCTATTCCCTATGTACTACTACTACTATGGCGCCGTGCCGGCCAAGAAAGGATAGACGAACAAATCAAGGAGAACCCTACTAGCAGAAGTCGCAACAATCCTGGTCGGAGCTGAGAGCTGTCGCGCAAAACAGAGTCCGCTGGAGGGTAACTGTTTCCGCCCTATGTCCCATGAGGGATTAAAGGAGCGTAAAGAAGAAGAAGACTACTATTCCGAGTTTACAATTATCTTTTATCTTAAATTAAAAAGGTCACCTTTTCTATTTTTATAACCGCTTTGGAAGTAAGGTATATAACGAATACGCAAAAGGCAGCTCTTCTTCTGGCATCCTGCATTTTGGACTTATAGTTTTGAATTTGTCTTGTTACTTTTTAAATAACCCCACAGAAAAAAGTCTGGTGCCAAACTACGAATTGTATTGTTTGAAGGAGAGCAGGCACAGTTTTCGCGATTATTTGCACAAAAAATAACCTGAAATATAGCTAAATGTGAAGCCGTCGTCGTTAACCACAGCACCGAGTTCCTGCAATTCCTCAAAGCCTTAAAAACTTTATATAGAATCATCATTCCAGCTTGTTGTTTCGGCGTGTTTTGAGTCATAGCTTAAATGGTACTGCTTAATTTAACAAAAAAAAAAAAAACAAAAAAAAAATTAATAATAATAAATAAAAATAACCGACCAACTCTATATTACGCTATATGTACTAGTAAGGCCAGCGCAGCGTTCCCCGTGATAAACTTATGGGTCTTTTCTGGTAAAATAAACACACATGAGGTGAGACGTTTTAGATGCAATCTGCGTATCCTGTTTCGCTTTTGCATTCCTCTTGTTTTTGCTCTCCAAAATGCAGGTTTTACACGATCTACGCATTCCCGTGGATCTCGTTCGTTAATGGCGACATCAAAGCAACATTTTTCATGGCGTTTAATTATCCTAAAGGGTGGTGTGGTCATTCTGGAGGTGCGCCTAGCTTGTCGTTCCTTATCAACACATATATGCTGTGCTTCCGCTGGAGGTGCGCACCCACAAGGGAGTGTCAGATTTCTACTGACAAAACTCAATTTCCTTTTTTTCATGACGTTCAAGTCCAGAGCGGTACGAGCCGTAAACTCATTACTTCAGGCTGGCGTCATCAGCATGACGCTTAAAACAGGGATCCCTTAAAGGTGCCCACCAGAGCCGAAACAGTCTAGTCATGCAGCTACCTAAATGCTATCTCTTTTTGCATTTCTATGCCTCTCCCTCTCTGTTTTTTGGGCTTCGTAATGATTAAGCTTCTGGTGGATAGCTTTTATCGCCACCTCCATCACTGCCCACATATCCTCCGACATTATCATATGATCCAGGATGTTCTCAGGTGCTCTGCAAACCTTGGGCATTTAAAGAAGATATACTCCGAGTCCTCTCTTTGTCGTTTGGACATTCTGGGCCGAACTGTGAATCGTAAAACCTGAAGAGGTGAAGGTATGCTCTATAACACCCATGCCCACTCAGGAACTGCGTGGGGTAGAAACTCACTTCCCTATGTTCCCTTATAACTCATTTCTCCACGTTTGGTATGAGCCTATGTGTCCAGCGACTCTTATTATGTGCCTATGTGTCCCATCTGCTCTGCCATATTGCGATGGATTAGCTGCGCGCCAGAGTCCGTCACCTTTCCTTAGATTCCCCTCTTGCATATCCGGGTTGTACAACCACTTGCTCTCCAACGCAAGAATATCAACTTGGATCATTCGCGCTATCACGCATGCTGCTTCGTCGGATGTAGTACGGTATGCACCTAAGGCCGAAGAGCACTTTACTGATACGTAGAGGTTTTTTTCTCCTATTGCCCGTTGTGTCCCCTGCTCTGCTCACACACTGCTTACAATAGGACCGAACTAACGACTGACTAACGATGAGGAGGCACCACTTTGGCCTGAAGCCCCCTATATTAGGTAGCATTCGTGCTGCGCTCATGGCGGAAACTTTTTTCGCTCTGCCCGCCAAGTGTACCCCAAAGTTGAGGCTTCGGTCAATCATCACTCCGAACTACTTCAGTACGGGCTGGAAGCAGGTGAACTGAAGGTCGCTATGGTCGCCACCTTTCTCTACTTGTTGATTAGCACTACTCCCGTTTTGTGCTCAGTTAGCATTATACCACCGTTCTCGAGCCACGTTTATATCTTCCATATCGATTCGTTCGCGAATATCTCGATTTTGCCGAGTTGCTTTTTCGCTACAGCGACTCGATGCTATCGGCGAACCTAATAGTGACCACTGCTCGCGGGAGGCGTGTTGCCAGTACTTCAGTACTCCAGTACATATAAGATGATCCACAGGAGAGGCCGTAGGACGGAGCCTTAGGGGACTCCGCAAGTTGTCCTGTTCTGCTTTACTCCCTCGTCTGACTCGCAGGGTAGTATCCTACCTACAAGAAATTCTATCACAATGCGCACTTACACTTAGTGTAGTTTATCCAGCTTTGCCAAAGCTTCGACGGGTGTTGAAAGCATTTTTTAACTCAAGAGTACGCCACTATTATTCACACCCATTGCTCGCGGCCTCGGTATCCTAGGAAGTCAGGCATCTGGCTACCATCCCAGAGGTCCCGGGCTCGAATCCCGGCAGTGCCACGGTCCTTCACCTTTTTCACTTTCCCACCTACAAAGCTTTCCTTCTTTCTTCTTTGCTCTTTACATTCCGGATTCCTTCTGTCATAGCCTTCCTTAGCCCTCCCCCGCTCCACCAAAGCGCATGCCATCGGTTGGTTGATGAGATTGAACTCATTTCAGAAGGCATAATACTTCAGCGAGTTTTTTCTCGAAGCCCCGACGCCAGAGTCACGATAGTAATGGTTGGGAGTAGGTGGAATAAACATATCGTGGCTAGGTTGTGGCAGTTCCCTCCTTCCCGACGAGAGCTGCTGTTCGAAACTGCACTCTATACGAAGAATAGTGATTGTCGACGGTATAAAGGGCTTCTCCTGAGCCTCTAGTCTTCCTCATAGAAAAAAATTGTTGCAAGGCAAGTCACCATAATGACAAAATCCATTGTCGATATAGCCTTCCTGAAACCGAATGCCTTTACGACACACCACTTTCCCGCTCAGCGCTTGGGAGTAGTCACCCTTTCGAAAACCAGAAATTCGCTGGACGTCTTCGGGGTTTTGGGCGTTGTGGTATGGCCCTATGCCCGCTTGCAACCAATTCATTTGCTCATCCTGTTTGCCCAATATTCTCCTGAGCAGCTCTCTTCATCGAACTTTTGTGGGCACACACCCCCCCCCCCGACCCAACCTTCTCTTCTTCATCCCACGTGGAATGCGTATACACCACGCTCACCGGCAATTGGAGGTCTCTGGCCAAGGAGTCACTGATCGAGGTGATGTTTACTATAGACCCTCTGTCACATTTTCGAAATGTGTTTTGATCGTCGGTATTTTCCAACCCCATATTAATCCATGAAGAACACGCTTCCACTAGAATACGCCCCTTTTCATTTGTATGCCGGCTGTCCCAGTTCACAGCCCATGCATTAAAATCACCCCCGCTATTATTTTGGGGCTAGCCTGTTAAAATGGGCTAAAAGGTTCCCATCTAGGCCACTGCAGATGTCCGTCCTTTTCTTCTGCTGTCGCCTTTATGGTGCTTTCAATTTTCCCCCATCGCGTTGATGTTGGGGTGTTCTCCTAAACTATTTCCCTCAAGTTTTCTATGACACAGGATTCTAGTAGGCATCTCTTCTT
Organism: Thereva unica; assembly: GCA_949987705.1. Taxonomy (NCBI): domain Eukaryota; kingdom Metazoa; phylum Arthropoda; class Insecta; order Diptera; family Therevidae; genus Thereva; species Thereva unica. The sequence goes on along the minus strand of OX465286.1, from coordinate 20,969,985 downwards.
TTTTCAAGCTTTAGCGCTAATCTATGCCTTAGTTGGTTGTGTTTTGCTCTATGTGGCGTTCGGGTCGCTATCCGGGCCTAAATTCCTTCTTGGCTAGATCGTGGGCCGAGTCACAGGACGAATTCACAATAATGCTCGTTCTCTCACAATTAAAACGTGGCTCTGATTTGATTATTTTCTACCCCGCCTGGTGACTGCCACGTCATCTTATGAACTTTTTTGTGTCGGGGAAACATTATTAGATCATTTTAAGCCCAGACCACCAAAATTGATGAGTCATTACATTAAAGTGTGTGACAAAATATGAAAATACATATGTGTGAGTATGAAAACGGGATTTTGTGTGTGTCCTTTTATAATATGTACATTTTATAAAACAATAAATCTATTTTTAAGGCTCCCCTCATTCAGAGTATTAACAAGGATAGAATCCATTGCTCATGGATATTTATATGTTCGTATATACGTGTTTATATGTATAAATATAATATCGAACAACAATGCCCTTAATCTCAGCTTCAATCCCTATCATTACTTAAAGATAATTTTCATTATAGAAGCTTCCCGCTGCGCCTTAAGATATGCCACGTTATAAAGTATTACATGTGTTGTTGCAAATTAATTAAATGGAAATTTCAACATTATTTTTTTTTTTCACATCAATTGCATGTATCTGTGTATATATAAAAAATTAAGGCCTTTTATCAGATAGATACAAATTGCGTATCATCATCATTATCAACAACAACAACAGTTCGAGAAGGATGTCACTCCTGTGGAGCCTTGGAATGTGTATTTTCTAGTAGTGGTGTGAAATAGCGAATCTTGTTAGTTTTGATTAAGTTTTTCATTGATTTTTTGTCACTTGTTTTAAGCCAACGGGGATTGAGAGCGGCGACCTAGTAATAATTAATACGAAAGGGGATTTTCCTTTATTAATTGTTTTAAAATTTGTATTTAATTATGACAAGAGATAAGGGCTATAAATATGTAGTGACAAAAGGATATTCTTTGTCTGCCTTCCATGTTTCTGTTCGTTTTCTTGTTGTGGGTGTCACTGCAGGAGATCCTTAATTATCTTAGCGGGTGTTCTTGTTATTCAGCAGTAATATCAATCTTTTCTTTTTAAATTAAAATGTTTCTACAGCCTTAACGGAATTATTTTCGGTTTGGTCTATTAAATGACGAGCAGGGAGCCCCACGATTGATGTTATTTATGTGCTCCTCTCTCTCTCGTTCATTATACCACAGTATACACATAATATGTACATATATATGCCTTTGTCGATAACATTTTTTTATAGGGCATTGCCAAGCTCTGGAATCACCCTTTTCACCAATTAGTCCGTCATGTCGTTCAAGTCATGGTACAATAGAAAATTATAACCATCACTTTTTTATTGAAATAAATTGTTTGGAATCAAAACAAAGCAAAACGAATAAATGAGAATGATTGAATGTTTTTGTTTTTCTCTCTATTTCAAACTATTAAGATTCGCACAACGCTGCTCGTGATAAATCTATGGGTCTTTGTGATAAAATAAGCACACATGAAATATCCTTAAAAAGATAAAACACTCACCAAAATAAATATAACTGAGGTTAGATACGAATGTAAATCTTAAAAGAAGAAATATATACCAATTAAAACAATATTGAAAAGCATTGAAATGTTATTTCTATAAAAACTAATGTTTATTTTTTAATATTTCCAAGCATTTTCCGAATAAATCATTCATAAATAAAAGAAAAAAGAAGAAGAAGAATTTGGCTGCTCTGCCAGCTCCTACAAATTTGGTGTAGCTGAAAAAGTGAGAATTCTCAACCCAGAGCAAGCTAAAAAAACACAGAGCGAGGCCAATGGGAGCAGAAAAGATCTGTCAAAAAGTCTCAACGAACGCAAATTGGTGATTACTTCTGCTCCAGCTTAAGATGGAGCAGTCATCGAACACACCCTTTACTGAACTATATAGTTCTTTCATCTTGTTCATTAAAAAAACGACAACGGAAATTTTATGGAGCGCCTACTTCGATGCTTAAAATTTGCTCTCGTCATTTCCCTGTTGTTTTAATTTTTAAATTACGTTTTCAACCGCCGAAAAGTATGCAACATTCTGAAAAGAAAGGGAAATTTAGAAATTTCCCAAAACCTCGATAGAGACCCTGATAAAACCTGGGTCTTGAGATTTGTAAGGGGAAGAACTATATAGTTCATTAAAAAACACGGCTACTGATTGTGGTGTTATTTGCTTACCCCAGACGCCGGCATCCCCTCCTATTGCAGGATATCGTAGACTTAGGCTGGCCGCACATTGGATGCGTTTTCGTACGAATTTGTCTTGTATGAACACGTACGAATTCGCGCGATCAAACCCGATACTCCGAGTACTATGGCACCTCACACACTAGGTACGAGCTAGCCGTACGTGTACGCGCGTATACTTCCAACGTCCGAAATCAATCCCAGCATGCTCGGATTTTGTATGCGTTCGTGCGTTAAAAACTTAATATTGATATTGAAAAATTTATAATTTTGGTGTGTGGTCACAAATGTTTATAGCATCAAAGTGGTTCAGCATATCACTTACGTGACCATAAACGCAAAGCCTGATGATTAGGATATATTCATTGTTATAGGCAATTGTCCAAGTTTTCCAATTTTGGAAAAACATATTGATTAACTACTTATTTTGTAGAGAAAAAGGTGGTTGAAGATGAAATTTTAGTGAGAGCTATCCCGATGTGGCGGCAGCCCTCCTCCTCGTTTTCTTCTGAATTTGATAGGTCATTTCTCATGTCCTACCACGGCTTCATCTTGTCCGAGGCGTATACCGACTCAAGTGGCTACTGGATTTGCGGTGCTCCGGGGACATCTCTGATAACGTATCTGCCCCTATCCAACACCGTGGCAACTATATGGACCCCTGTGTTTTGGTTCCAATTTCCGGGATTCACCCGTTGACGTGGCAGCCTGTTCTATTAAAACAAGGTCACCTTCTGCATTCTGATGTGGGGGCTTTCTTTTTCTGTCAAAATAGAATTTTTTCTTCTCTGAGAATCTTCAATATATTCAGTGGCTTTTTTTCGTATTTGCTGCAAATCTGGTAAAATTTCTTCTTGCTGTGATGCTAGTAAGACCTTATTACCAAAAGGATACCTAGGTCTAAACCCGTATAGTAGTTCATGAGGACTTCTCTTCTTAGTATCATTCCTACTCGAGTTCAAGCTCCATTGGATATTCTTTAAGTGTTTATCCCAAGATGATGAGCCATCAGCAATTGTTCTTAAGGAATTCATAATTGTTCTGTTGAATCTTTCTATTTGTCCGTTAGCACGTGGAGTTCTAGCCACTGTAAGTATATGATGGACTTTATTTCGCTCGCAAAACTTTTTAAGTTCGCGGGAGGTGAACGCGCTTCCCCTGTCGCTGGCTATTCTATGTGGCATGCCGAAATATGTTACTTATTTCTTCCAAAGTTTTAATCACAGGACTAGCACTAGTGTTCTTTACAGCACGCAGAATGCAGTACTTGACTTGGTGAATCCGTCCACTATTCCAAGAATGTGTTGGTTTCTCTTAGCGCTCCTTGGAGGGGGATCTAAATGATCTAAATGTATTGTGTGGAACGGGATAGGTGCTTTTGGTATACTATGTATTTCTCCTTCAAATTTTCCGGCGGGCATTTTATAATAAGCACAGTTTACATATGCAGCAATATACCTTTTAGCTTTTAAAAAAAAGCTTATACAGAGACTCTATCCATCTGTCTGTCTGTCTGTCTGACAGACAGTCTTCTTTCATCTCTGAAAGTACTGTCGCTACAGACTTGGGCCATATCTCTAATTGTAGCTCTTGATAAAGAGACCTAAAACTGAGAAAATGGTCTGGAAATTCCAACCGGAAGTATATTTAACGACAACAAAGAGATTTCTAATAAAGTACATATATCGGTAGCCTAGAGCAAAGGCGCTGGAATCTTACCCTGCGGAACCGAGTTCAATCCTCGGCCGCGCAATGGTGAAATATAATTTTTTTTACTTCGGTGGAACATATTTTGAATCTATCACTAAATTATATTATCTAATATTGATATGCAGGAGAACATAAACATTTACTTAATTAAAAGGGAAAAAGTATCACTTTCTTGATTTTTTATGGTCATCCAGTCTGAAATGTTATTCAACAGAAAGAATACCATGAAAAATCGTAATTAGTGGCTAGTCTCTAGGCACAACATCCCACTAGTTTACTTTATATCTCATACGGGGAAACCAGAAATCATTTGCTAGACGTTTTTTCATTTGCAGGATGCCCAACGTCGTCGTGACAAGTCTTGAGTATTCGCCAAATTGCATCTTTAGGGACGACCAATTTCTTTACGTTTTCCACGCGACGATATAGTCTTCCGTCTTCTAAGGTGTAGTCATGATAAACCTATTTTTCCAGTTGTTTCAGCGTCTGCACAATATTAGCGACTTTCGGATCCTGAATTTGAGTTGTAAGTAACCAGTCCTGCTCGTCTGTCTTTATCTGGAAAGTTGGAAAAGGAGCATCGTGATCAAGATCTTTATATTGGTTCTGTGGTTGTCTACTCAAAGCATCGACATATTTGATTAGTCTTCCTGTCCTATATTCCACTCACAGTAAAATCATATTCTGACAGTGTCAACCACCTTCTCGCAGCTCGGCCTTGCAATCTGTTATAATCGTGAAGAGCTTGCCTAGAAGAAAACTAGGAAATCGCTGAGCCGTTTCAGTAACAGCAAGTACCTCTAACTTGCAACTGTGATCAACTCTTTCCTAGGGTGTTGTTTTACGGCTGAAATATCCAATTGGTCTCAATAATTCATTCCTCTCCTTTTGAAATTAAATTTCCACCAAACCAATTGCACAAGCATCTGTGTGCACCTCTTGCTCCTTGTGTGTGTTTTATAGTGTCAATACAGCTCGAGAAATTAAAATATCTTTTACTTTATTGAATGAATCCTCCTGTGGCGATTTCCATTCATATTTTAATTAATTTTTTGGAAGTTTACTCAATGCAGCGGATATAATTGCGAATTCAGGCACAAATCTTCCTAAGTAATTCGTGAGTCCAAGGAACTGCCTTATCTCGTGAACGTGTTTTGGTCTCTTATATTTTTTTCACAGCAGTTATTTTCTTTTCATTAAGTCGTATCCCATTTAGAGTAACGTCGTGACCGAGAAACTCGACATTTGTTTTAAAAAAATAAGACTTCTTGAAGTATAGAGTAACGGCATCTTCCTTAATTATTCAGTTTTAGCAAGGCATTGGTGTGAAGTTAATCCTTTTCCTGGTTCACATAGGGGATTATTTCTAATATATCGCGTAGTTGCAATTTAGGGGGATCCCTTTCGAACTCTCTGTGAGATTCTTCGCGGGCACGTCTTGTGTTTGTACTTATGGCTTCTAGTTACCTCTGAAGTGAGCCATTCCTTACTCTCTTCTTGTTTGTCTGCTCGAGCTTGATCTAGCCTGCTTTGTAATTCACGCTTTGTAGAGGTCCCGCCAAAAGAGTTGATGCCGGAGCGCGCAGTTGGGGAAATTAAAGCTGCACACAAATAAAAATTGCGCACATATTGATAAGAAATGCGCTTATGTATTTTCAAATTTCCCCTTCGAAATTTGTTGCGACTAGGCTAAGGGACGGGAACGGCATGCGGGGATTCTACTGCGCATGGAAAACGCGACTTTCTCGGCATCAACTCTTTTGGCGGGACCTCTAGCCCTAACAAGGGCAAACGCCAGACGACAACGCCTGGCCTTTGTTAGGCGAGAAACACAATTGGAGCTTTTCTGCCAGCTTGAGCTTTTCGCATATGTAGCACCAGGCATCTGCTCACAATAACAGCTTCAGATTTTCGGTCAGCCGAAATGCCAGCGCGAGCTTTACGAAATTTAAAATTTTGTGCTAGCTGCTGTCATTATCTTCTTCTTGATCTAATTTTTAGGATTGTGTTGTCATTTAAAATGGAAAAAAAGCTAATATAACTAGTGAAAGATAGGTCCTTACGCCTAAGGAAATTGCTAATACTATGCTTAAACTTTAATACTTTGTTTGACAACTCCGAAGGAAACCAGGCTGTTAATTGTCAAGCCCTAATTGTGCCTTTGCCGACTTTTTAGGTAGCGCGAACATTACAAGCTAGCCGAAAAGCTGGCAGAAAAGCACCAATTGTGTTTCTCGCCTTAGGCTGGACGAAGCCGCCGTGACAAAAATTCTGATGAGCGGGAGAATACCAATCGACTTCGTCAGATCCCTAGTGTGACGCGGGGTATACGTGAAGCACTTCTTCTGCTGTCTCGGATATGGGCATTTTAGCGGAACCAGCAAGGACCAGCCCGGAACAGGTTGTGCTACCGCTGTGGCGGACGGACTATAAGGGCGCGGGCTGCACAGCTGTCCTCACGTTACCTTTGTTCCGCGGGGAACATGGTCGACACGAACCACGTGGCGGGGTCAAGAGGCTGTAAAGCTTCAGGGAGGTTTCAGTAACCCTGCTTCTTCTACCACTTACCGGCATATTCAATTTTGTGAGTTCTCTTCTCAATTCTTCAACCTTCGCCCCGCTCATTTAATTCGCATATACCCCAAAATAAATTCTCTCGAAATTTCTTTTTGCTCACTAAGGTTCGCCGCACTCTAAATTTCTCTTGTCTAACCTAGCTTTTCATACAAAATGAAAATCTCTCTTCTAACGACGCAATGTCCTCTTATTAAAATGCAATGAGCAGCACTTCACAATCTACTTTCTTGTATTTTTTTTAATCCCACTTCTGAATAGTGTAAAACAAGAATTTATATTTTTCCGTTAAACAACTTTATTTATTTTATTCTTCTTTTTTAAACTACGTACAAAACTCAACTAATTCTTATAAACAATGGTAACAACTCACAAAACAAAAATGTATCAAGGGAGTAACATTAAAGACTGAAAAGTGTCAAATTAAAAGCTCGCGTCATCTGTTACTAATCCATCCATCCAATGGCGCTACAGCCCAAATCGAGCCTTGGCCTCCTCTAGGGCATTTCTCCAAGTTTGACGGTCCCTTGCAGCATGTCTCCAGTTCCGGATGTTGAGCATTGACTCTGCGTCAGCCGTCACAGAGTCTATCCATCTCCTCCTGGGTCTACCTACTGGCCTACTTCCCGAAATTTCTGATGCCATAAGCCGTTTTGGGATGCGATTGTCCTCCATCCTGATCACGTGGCCGGCTAGTCTCAATCTGTTGATTTTTATTAAAGTTGAGAGTTGTGGGTCGTCAAAAATTTCATACAACTCGTTGTTGTATCTTCTTCGCCATATTCCATCCTCTCTGATTGGGCCTATTATGCATCTGAGAATTTTCCTCTCGAACCTATTGACTTGTTCCTCTATGTCCTGGGTCATAGTCCAAGTCTCGCTACCATAACACAGTACTGGTCGTATTACTGTTTTGTAGAGTGAGAGTTTCGTTTTCCTGTGCACAAATCTTGAGTGCAGGATTTGTTTTTGGGCATAAAAGGCTCTATTAGCCAGTAGTATTCTTCTAGTTATTTCTTCTTTTTCTTCGTTTCTTTTGTGATAGTAGACCCAAGGTAGACTGTTTTATCGACTACTTCTAGGTTATGTTCGTCGATGGTTATATTTCTTCCCACTCTGTTACTAATAATAGGCGCTATTGCCAGGTTTCCACCAAACGGACAAAACAAGAAACAGAAACAAAAACTGTTTTTGCCAACAAAAAGTCAATGTTTTGTAAAAATCGAACAACTTTGACAGCATTTTTGTCGGAGAATAGTGTTTTTATAAACAAAACACTGTCCCATCTCGAGTGGGTAAATCAAAACAAACAAAAATTTTTGGGGACAAAGCAGTTTTTTAAAACTGTCTGTTTGGTGGAAACCCGGCATTGTGTTACAGGCTTTAACGACTCATAACTCTCAGGCTGGTCGTCACAGGCGGCTACAAGCGGCTCTGAGATACCCGGCTACACGCTACAGGGGTCGTCCACTGCAAGCTTTTCATGCTGCTCAGTGTGAAGTGAACTTTGACGTAATAATATTGTGATGGAAGAAGAGGATATATATTTCTTGGACAATTCTACGTGGATAAGGCGTAGAATCAATA